>OX104067.1:114142190-114203242 GCA_944474145.2 Dicrocoelium dendriticum
ACAGAAAAATTGTCCCGAAGACGAGCTTTTTGAAATTGGACCAGATCACTTATAATCGCCACTTCTTACCTTCCCACACTATCCACTTCCCGACTCCTATTATTCCTACCTGCCTGCTCCCTCCAACAACCCCTACAGTCTTCCAACACCTAGGCACCAGCCATTGGATACCGAATGCCTATGCAATCCCTCAAACCTCCCACACCTGGCTAGCTTGAGACATCCGTCTCTTGCTAATCGCATCAACTTAACTGGCTACTACTTAGATGGGGAAGCCGGCGTGCGTAAGACCATAACTACCAGTTGACGTTGCCCAAGTATATCCCAATCGCCAAGCTGACACCTTCTCTAGTATACTTGTTGCCCTGTGACTCACGACAACATTGAATATTCTCCTTTAATCGCGCTTCCATTTGCCACATATTCCTACTACTTCTATTACTTGTTTGGCTCTGGATTTCCTCTCCCATTACGGAATGCCTGTATTACTTACTCTCGCTGACATGTTGACGCATTCTGTCACACTGTAGATATACGCTAATGACCAAGCGTCTTATTAGAATGGCTACATCTGGCCACTGATAGCTTGTCTTAGTGCCACTATCTGTCGATCGTCTTAAATTCAGTCTCTGTTTAGAAGCAGCTAGTGGTCGTACGCTCCAAGCCACTCTTTTATCTCCAACCTCCATCCTTTAGGACTGTCTGCGTCAAATAAATCTGCTGTTAGTTGATTTATTCTGGGACACATTAGGTATCCACTAGCAACTAGAAGGCTTCAACCCAATGCCATTGCTAGCCGTCGATACTCTCTTTCTCCCTTGGTACCGTTATCAGTTCTTCGTATTACCTATGTCATCACTTTTCAGCTGCAGCGAATCATTGTAGATAGCATACCTCTTTGAGCTAGGAGCCACTCATTATCTCTCCAACACTTACCCTCTTGAATTGTTTGCATCTCAAACCTTCGCTGGTTTGTTGACTTTTACTGCCACTGTAACTATCCGCTAATAACTAGAAGGCTTAATGCGTATTCAGTTGCTGCCCACTGGTTCTCTCATTAGCACCATTATCCTTCGTTCCTCTTATATTCATCACGTTTTCCTCAGTGATTCGTTGTAGGCTCCATACATCTTTGCGTATACCCAGAGCTACTAGGAGACATTCCGTGTTTCTCCATCCTATAATCTTTTAGAATGCCTGTATCACTTACCTTTGATGGCCGCTGATATATTCTGTGACACTGTAGGATTCCACTAGTGACCAAATTGCTTAATGGAGTGGTTACATCTGGCCACCGAAAGTTTTTCATAGCGCCTGATCTGTCGATCCTCTTACTTCAGCACCTCTATTTAGTAGCAACTTGTGGTCGTAGGTTCCAATCATCTCTGCGCATATCCAGAGATTGCTATAAGCCACATTCTTTTATCTCCAACCTTCATCCATTGGGACTGCCTGCGTCACACATTTGCTGTCTGTTGACGTATTCTGGGACACTTTAGGTTTCCACTAGCCACCAGTAGGCTTCACCCAAATGCCATTGCTAGCCGTCGATACTCTCTCTCCCTGGGTACCCTTATCAGTTCTTCTTATTATCTATGTCGCCACTCTTCAGCTGCATCGAGCCTTTGTAGGCAGCACACCTCTTTGCGCTAGGAGCCATACCTTATCTCTCCAACATTTACTCTCTTAAATCGTTTGCATCACATACCTTCGCATGTTTGTTGACTTCCTCTGTCACTGTAAGTATCCACTAAGAACCAGAAGGCTTAATGCGAATTAAGTTGCTGTCCACTGATTCTCTCTCTTAGCACCATTATCCTTCGTTCCTCTTATATTCATCACGTTTTCTGCAGTGATTCGTTGTAGGCTCCATACATCTTTGCGCATATCCAGCGCTACTAGGAGACATTCCTTGTTTCTCCACCCTGTTATCTTTTGGAATGCCTGTATCACTTACCTTTGATGGCTTGCTGATGTATTCTGTGACACTGTAGGAATCCACTAGCGACCAATCTGCTTAATAGGATGGCTATGTCTGACCGCCGAAAGATTTTCATAGCGCCATAATCTGTCGATCATATTAACCTCAACATCTCTATTTAGTAGCAACTTGTGGTCGTAGGCTCCAAGCATCTCCGGAGCTTGCACAGAGCCACTCTCTGTTATCTCCAACCTTCATCCTTTGAGACTGCCTGCATCACACACATTTGCTGTCTGTTGACTTATTCTGGGACACTCCAGGTATCCACTAGCTACTAGAAGGCTTCAACCCAATGCCATTGCCAGCCCTCGATACTCTCTCTCCCTTAGTACCATTACCAGTTCTTCGTATTACCTATGTCACCACCTTTCAGCTGCAGCGAGTCCATGTAGGTAGCATACATCTTTGCGCTAGGAGTCACTCATTATCTCTCCAACACTTACTCCCTTGAATGGTTTGCATCACATACCTACGCATGTCTGTTGACCCTCCTGCCACTGTAAGTATCCACTAAGAACTAGAAGATTTGATGCGAATTCAGTTGCTGTCCATTGATTCTCTCTCTTAGCATTATTATCCTTCGTTCCTCTCATATTCATCACGTTTTCTGCAGTGATTCGTTGGAGGCTCCATACATATTTGCGCATACCCAGCGCTACTAGGAGACGTTCCGTGATTCACCATCCTGCAATTTTTTAGAACGCCTGTATCACTTAGCTTTGATGGCTTGCTGATGTACACTGCTGACACTGAAGGAATCCACTAGTGACCAATCTGCCTAATAGGATGGTTATATCGGACCACCGAACGATTTTCATAGCGCCACAATCTGTCGATCATATTAACCTCAACATCTCTATTTAGTAGCAACTTGTGGTCGTAGGCTCCAAGCATCTCCGGAGCTTGCTCGGAGTCACTCTCTTCTATCTCCAGTCTTCATTTTATCTCCAGTCTTCATCCTTTGAGACCGCCTGCTTCACACACATTTGCTGGCTGCTGACTTATTCTGGGATACTCCAGGTATCCACTAGCTACTAGGAGGCTTCAACCCAATGCCATTGCTAGCCGACGATATTCCCTCTCCCTCAGTACCATTATCAGTTCTTCGTATAACCTTAGGCACCTCTGTTTAGCAGGAAGCATCCTTATTAGGCTCCAACTATCTCTGCGCATATCCGGAGCTTTGCAATAGCCACTTTTCTACTTCTCTCTGGGACTGCGTGCGTTACAGACGTTTGCAGTCTGTTGACTTATTCTGAGATACTTTAGGTATCCACAAGCAACTTTAAGGCTTCACCGCAATGCCATTGCCATCCGTTGATACTCTCTCCCTTAGTGCCTTTATCAGTTCTTCCTATTACCTATGTCACCACTTTCAGCTGCAACGATTCATGGTTGGTAAAATTGATCTTTGCGCCAGGAGTCACTCCCTATCTCTATAACACTTACTCTCTTGAATTGTTTGCATCACATCTTCGCTGATTTGTTAACTTCTTCTGTCACTGTAGGTATCCGCTGGTTCTCAGTAAGTTTAACCCGAACGCCTTTGCTCGCCACTGATACTCTCTATCCTAGCGCCACAATTTTCCGCTCTTCTTATCTTCCTCATTACTACAGCAATTCGCCGTATGCTGCATGTCCCTTTTGCGCATATCTTCAGCTTGCTTGGATACACTCCTTGTCTCTCCATCATACATTCCACTGGAGTGTCTATCACTTACCTTCAGTGGCCTGTTGATAAACTCAGCGACCATATTGGCATAGGGTAGTGACCAAGCGTCAGATTGGAATGGCTACATCTGGCCACTGAATCTCTCCTAGCGCCACCATCGGTCGGACGTCTTAAATTAAATAAATAAATAAATAAATAAATATTTTATTCTTGACAAAGCGAGACACGCCTTTTGGGCATGATCAGCATATTGCATTATTGTATATGATAGCGGAAAAAGCAGCACCAACAGTGGAAGTAGTACAGTTGGAAACAGCAGTGTGGGCCCATAGAGCCCAAATGTTGTATGTACACAGAATGCGAGAGGTAAAGATAGTAATCAGGTCACTTATATGGTATGTTAATGAGGAACTAGTTCGATGAGGTCCCGTAAGCAATGTAAGTCAGTGAGTGAAGTATGAGGAAACGAGTGGGAAATACTTAAGAATAGTGGTATGTCACTAATCAGATATGTAGGCGTGTTCGTGCGAGAGCCGTTATATACACAGTACTTGTAAATATGGTGTCGGTCAACTTGCCAATGTTAGGGGCGGTGACTTTATTGAGTGGCGAGTCACATCCGCCACGTCGCAGTGTTGTTAAACAGACATTTTTGGCTTTGTGTAGGGAAAACGCTTGCCAGACGAGGACCCACCACGTCCTGGAACACTGCCGGCTGTCGATATAACATTGGCAAGTTTGTATCTAGCGGATTACCCTCGCGGATATTCGCAGTCACGTAACGCCAATATGTTTTCTATGACTGTGTAGTCGCCTTCGGAGTCCAGTACAAGTGGTTGGAGCTGTTGAAGTCGGACGACTCAGGTGACTTGTATTGAATGGATCAGTTTCCTAGGTTCTTTAGTTTGCCATGATTATGAAGTAAATAAATAAATAAATAGTATATTCTCGGTAAAAACGAGACACACCTGTAAAGGCGTGATCAAATATGCGTACAAGCATAGCTTCTGTGGAATGTTAAAACATTTCGTTTTAATGAAAGGTATAAAAGAAAAGATGTTGTCCATATGAGTGAGCATACTGTCAGGTAATAGTCAGACCCAGGGACATTATGGCGCTGTGGCGCGCAAAAAGCCGTCAAAACAAAAGTTGGGGGTAATTTCGCCAGGTACTGATCCGTGAGCACAGGAACCTAAACAAGGTTTTGTTGCAACCAAAAACCATTACGAGATAGGGGTGATCTGTGCTCCAACAAAGCATTCTTTATAGCAGAATTAGTTGCACAGGTTCGATGTAGAAGGCTGAGGACTGCGTCAGTGTGAAATGCTTAGCTGTGACTTTATTTTGTGGCGAGTCACATCCGCCACGTTGCAGTGTTGTTAAGCGGACATTTGTGGCTTTTTATAGGGAGAACGCTTGCCTGGCTCGTGCGGGCTTGTTGTAAGCTTTAGAAAAGCTTAGAGGCTTAAAAGATGCTAAACGCTATTTTACTGGTTGTTTATGTGGCTCAGTATCCCCTGAAAATGGTATGCTGTGGCCTTCTAACCGTGAGTTAATTACAAGCTCCACTGAATTCCCATGTAGATATAATATTCCTTGCTGGATTTCTAGCGTTTTCGCGCAAGATCATCCCTTATCTGCATATATTTGTCATGTATGCCTGCAAAGTTTACTTTTCAGCCACCTGCGCAGTCCGTAGTTGTCGCAGGGTATTACGGGCTAACTAGAGCATTTCGGAATAGCTATGCCTGTCTAGAACATTCGCCGCTTCCCTACTTTTTATCTTATCTTTTCTTTTTTCTGCTATCTGCTTGCAAAGCAGAAAGTCAGTTTTAGCGAAAAATAAAAATGGCCTTATTCGTAGACAACCATTTAATTGCGAATAACTCACAAACTACTGCACGTATGGTGCTGCTTTTACGTTCAACGTATTCAGGCGCTAAAGCTGGTCCAGACCAGTGTAATTTTGTGCCACTTAAAGCGGTATTCTAACTGTAGGAAGGCTTTTTCTTTTATCTGAGAATAACTCAGGTTGAAATTTTGCGCCGGAGAGCAATATCAGCGTAAAAATTAGGGCTATATTTTTTTGTTAATTGGTATTTTTCTACTGAAGCAGGCAGATTTATTTTCTCTCTTAACAAATTGTTTCTATTTTTGTCCGCATTTATCGGAGTTGTTTTCAACTTTTCGTATGCCTTATAATTCCTTCACTCATTTATTCCATGTGCGCACAATTGGGGCAACTGAGTGGCCAATTAATGTGAGATCAAGTTAAAGTGCGCTTTCGGCGAATTGGATTCTGTTCCAAGGAGAAAAGGCACAACTACACCTCCGCGAAGTTTTCACCATAAAAGAAAAGGGAGTTCAATATCGCCCGCAGGAACCAGAAACATGTCAAGGTGGGCACCTGCGACCCAGTAGCTGTATATCAAACAATGCCAATGCATTTGCAATTGCTGACGATGAACATATACTTATATTTTACCTACTTCCATGCAAGGGCATCGGATTTGTGAAAGCATTGATCTGAACCCTTTAGGTTGCAGCCTCTAGCAGGTATAGAAATATACGTATTTATTTATTTATTTATAACTTTTATAGGCGCAATGAGTGTAAGCTGTGGGAATAAAAATTGGAGCGCCATAAGAGAAAAGGCCAAAGATAATAGGAAATAAAAGCAGGCAGAGAGAGACAGACGGGTCAGGTGAGATGATAACGGCAGGAGAGTAAAGCCGGACGTCCGAGTTAAAAAGAAAGGAAAACAGAAAGCGATAGAAAAGGTTAGGGTCAAGATGAGAATGGATAATTGGTAAAGCGTGGAAAGGCCCACAAGTCTCTCCACGCAGTGTTTACAGGACCAATAGGTCAGCCGAACCAACAGAAGTGATGTCTCAGAAGTCCAAATGAATTTAGTGATTACAAGGCCGACTAAGCGGTATTGGATTAATCGGCGCTTTGGGACTAGGTCGTACAATGCAGATAAGAAAGAGGCTATAACAATAATGTGGGGTAATAGAGTTAACTCTGCGGAGCCAATACCGATTAAGGCTCGGTATCATGGGAGCAGTCAGAGATAAACAGACTAGTCCAGTGTGACAGGATCATGGCAGGGCAGTAAAGCTGGTCGTCCGATTAAAGAAGGGGAATGAAAGAGAAAGCGAGATAAGAAAAGGTTAGGGTCGGTATGAGAATGGTTTACTGATAAGAAGTGAGGGAGCCCACGAAGCATTCCAGGTGATGTAAGCAAGACGTCGAGTCATCGGAAACAAGGTTTGTAATGTGGAATAACTCTAAGTAAAAGTGGAAACAAGTGTCTGATCTAGCGAGACTAGATTAGTCGGCGCGCAGGAATAGCGAGTAAATTTAAAGACAGGTAAAGGTCCGCAACAATAGCGGGTGAGCGAGTCAAGCAGAATCTCCGGGTAGGGGGACAAGAGCGTTGAGTCTGCATAGCGCATACCACTTAAGTCAGAGTAGCATATCAGCAATCAGAGAGAAGGAAACTGATCAGTGGACTAGATCACCACACCGCCAGTTGAAGAACAATTGAGAACAGAGCGCGATAAAACATAAGTTAGCGAAAGGATGAGAGGGGTTTATTGACGATGAGTAAGAGAAGCCCAATAGGCTCTCTAGGTAATGTAAAGGGATAGCAGAGTCAGACGAGCCAAGAGAGGTGACGTCTCAGAGGTCTGAATAAATCCGGAGAGCAGAAGGCCCATCGGGTAGGACTTGATTAGTCGGCGCGTGTGGATAAGGACATGTAGTAAAGGTAAGAAAAGAGCCAGCAGTAAATGCTGAGCAAGTCAAGCAGGCTCTAAATTTAAGGGAAACATCATGTTAAGACTACGGGGCGCAAACCGCGTAGGTCTATGTAGCATAGTAGCAGACTGAGGGAAACAGACTAGGCAAGTGTGCCAGTATCACGGCAATGCAGTAAAGCCGGACGTCAGATAAGAAAGGGAATGAAAACAGAAAGCGAGAGAAGAAAAGGTTAGGGTCGGTATAAGAATGGTTTACTGATAAGTAGTGAGGGGTCCCACGAGGCTTTCCAGGTGATGTGAGCAAGACGTCGAGTCAGCCGAACCAAGATTTGTAACGTGGAATAACTCTATGTAAGACTGGAAACAAGTGTCTGATCTAGCGAGATTAGATTAGTCGGCGCGCAGGAATAGCGAGTAAATTTAAAGACAGGTAAAGGTCCGCAACAATAGCGGGTGAGCGAGTCAAGCAGAATCTCCAGGTAGGGGGACAAGTGCGTTGAATCTGCATAGCGCATACCACTTAAGTCAGAGTAGCATTGGAGCATAAAAGAGAAAGAGGCAAGTCAGTGGGACTAGATCACCTCAGAGCAGTAAGGTTGTGCTATCCAATTCAAGAAATGAAAGCAGAGCGCGATAATAAGGGTTTGGGTCAGAATGAGTAAGGTTTATTGACGATGGGTGGGAGAAGTTCACGAGGCTCTCTAGGTAATGTAAAGGGATAGTGGAGTCACACGAGCAAAGAGAGGCAACGTCTCAGATGTCTGAATATGTCAGGGGAGCAAAAGGCCGATCGAGTATGACTCGATTAGTCGGCGCGTTTGGATAAGGACATGTGGTAAAGGTAAGAAAGGGGTCAGCAGTAGATGGTAGGCAAGTCAAGTAGGCTCTAATTTTAAGGGAAACATCATGTTAAGACAACGGGGCGCATACCGCGTAGTCTTAGCAGCGTAGTAGCAGACTGGGGGAAACAGACCAGGCAGGTTATCCAGAATCGGGGCAATGCGGTAAAGCCGGACTTCCGATTAAAAAAGGATTGAAAATAGAATGCAAGAGAAGAAAAGGTTAGGGTCGGGTTGAGGAGGGTTTATTGGTAAAGAGTGAAAAAGCCCACGAGGCTCTCCAGGCAGTGTAAACAGCACCAATAGTTCAGCCGAACCAATGTAAGTGATGTATCAGAAGTCCAAATGAAGTTAGTGCTTACAAGGCCGACTAAGCGGTATTGGATTAAGCCGCGCTTTAGGACTAGGTCGTACAATGCAGATAAGAAAGGGGCTATAACAATAATGTGTGGTAATAGAGTTAACTCTGCGGAGCCAATACCGATTAAGGCTCGGTATCATGGGAGCAGTCAGAGATAAACAGACTAGTCCAGTGTGACAGGATCATGGCAGGGCAGTAAAGCTGGTCGTCCGATTTAAGAAGGGAAAAAAAGAGAAAGCGAGATAAGAAAAGGTTAGGGTCGGTATGAGAAAAGTTTACTGATAAGAAGTGAGGGAGCCAACGAGGCTTTCCAGGTGATGTGAGCAAGACGTCGAGTCATCGGAATCAAGGTTTGTAACGTGGAATAACTCTAAGTTTAACTGGAAACAATGTCAGATCTAGCGAGACTAGGTTAGTCGGCGCGTAGGAATAGCACGTAAAATTAAAGGCAGGAAAAGTGGCTGTAACAAAAGGTGCACGAGTCTAGCAGCCTCATGTGGTAAGGGATCAAGAGCGTTGAGTCTG
This sequence comes from Dicrocoelium dendriticum, assembly GCA_944474145.2. Lineage (NCBI taxonomy): Eukaryota > Metazoa > Platyhelminthes > Trematoda > Plagiorchiida > Dicrocoeliidae > Dicrocoelium > Dicrocoelium dendriticum. The sequence goes on from OX104067.1 coordinate 114,151,333, forward strand.
TATAGCGTAAACCAATTTAGTCAGAGTAGCATATCAGCAATCAGAGAGAAGGAAACTGATCGGTGGACTAGAGCACCACACCGCCAGTTGAAGAACATTTGAGAACAGAGCGCGATAAAACATAAGTTAGCGACAGGATGAGAAGGGTTTAATGACGATGAGTAAGAGAAGCCCAATAGGCTCTCTAGGTAATGTAAAGGGAAAGTAGAGTCAGACGAGCCAAATGAGGTGACCTCTCAGAGGTCTGAATAAATCCGGAGAGCAGAAGGCCCATCGGGTAGGATTTGATTAGTCGGCGCGTGTGGATAAGGACTTGTAGTAAAGGTAAGAAAAGAGCCAGCAGTAAATGCTGAGCAAGTCAAGCAGGCTCTAAATTTAAGGGAAACATCATGTTTAGATTACGGGGCGCATACCGCGTAGGTCTTAGTAGCGTAATAGCAAACTGAGGGAAACGGACTAGGCAAGTAAGCCAATATCACGGCAATGGAGTGAAGCCGGTAGTCAGATAAGAAAGGGATTGAAAACAGAAAGCGAGAGAAGAAAAGGTTAGGGTCGAGGTGCGGTTTATTGGTATATTCTTCTTTATTGAATCCGTGCCCATGGGAGCGTCGCAGGTACGTCTTCAGTGGTGTTCGGTGCAGGTAATGTTATCATGTAGAACAAGGGTGAGAAGAAAAACGGACCGAGCAAACTGCCAACAAAATTGAACAGGACTATGTTATTGTATAAATATAAAATTTATGGTAAGGTTGTGCTGGCTGAAATCAATGGAGTGATCGAGGAGCTGATGCTAGTGTTACCTATACCGCCAATGAATAGTTGCGATATGAACGAAGAGCGACGCCAAACAAGAAAGGAAGACGTTAATGTGAGCTGAGACACATGATAGTGAAGCCGAGAGCCAAACTCAATCAGAGACCGGAAATTCGGATTTCGGTAGGCGTTACCAAACATAGTGATAATGATTAAGACAAAGAAGAGTATCATAAGGTAGTAACTTATTCCAATGAGAACTTGAGTCGATGGCAGCCGGTGCTCAAAATACGGGAGGCCTTGGCTTGAGACCTATAGGCATTTGGAGCCTCAGCGGACTGACATGGCCAAAATGTTTTAAATAAATAAATAAATATTTATTCTCGACTATGCAAGGCACGCCAATTGAGGCATGATCAGGTAGGTACAGCTGTACAGACATTTTATGGGAACTGTAGTGACAGTAGAAAATTGTTCATATGTCCATGCTTGGAACTGTGCGATGGTGAACATGCGAAAGAACGATTTGGTTGTAGTGGGATCGGGATCCATTTGTTTGGACATAATCGCTCGTCCATATATCGCAGTCATACCTCGAGTAATAATAGATAAATCCTGAGTGATCCGTTGGAAGATAATTGAAGAGCAAGCTATCCAGTATGATGATTCTAATTGAGCTGCCAGTGTGAAGTTATGGGCTATGACTTTATTCGGTGGCGAGTCACATTCGCCACGTTGCAGCGTTGTTAAACGGACATTTGTGGCTTTTTATAGGGAGAACGCTTGCCAGGCGAAAACCCACCACGTCCTGAAACACTGCCGCCAATCCATTGAATGGCAAGTTGTAATTGGCTATGTTTTATGTTGAACGTTCTTTTGCTCCGTTATTCGCAGCCAAGTCGCGTCCCATTTTTCTGCTGACTGATGCGCTATGCGAGTGGCCATTGCGTGCCTGGGTCCTCTCCTGTTCCAGATCGGTAGGTCAGGAACTAAGCATTCTTTCTGGATATGATGTGTTGATCATCTGCCGAACCACGTGAAGTCACCGAAGGATAGACGTTGAAATATATTGAAGTCTTGGAGGACGGGATAGGTTCCGAAGAAAGAATCGCAGATCCCCGGGGTATGTAGTGAAATTGATTAGAGATTGTGGTAACCACGGCCATTTGAGTGGTCGAAGCGGATTGAAGAGCTTAGAATGACCGATTGTTCAAGCTTTGTTTTGGCAGGAGAATGTGCCTTCCGTAGTCGAAAGTCCTCCAGTTAAGAGAAATGTGGAAGAGGTATGGTTAGGTAAATTGGACTCAGTGGTTCATACCGCGGAAGAATTGATTGATTTGTCCGGTTAGTAAGTTGTAAAAAAGTTGATAATTTTCCGCTCATGTCCAGGTAGAGGAACTGTGTGCCTTGTATTGTTGTCGAAACGGAGGACAATTCCTTGGGTGCGTGTCGCCGTACCTGTGACAGACTCGGGAGACCCACAGAACGAAAGGTAACCAAAAGAGAACTGGGATGTTGCGCTGACGCTAGTGATAAATATACCGCCATTGAACTGTTACAATATAGGCCAAAAGAGAGGCAAAACTAGAGGGGGGAACGTAATTGTGAGCTGTGATTCATGATGGTGGAGCCGAGAGGCAAAAGTCAATCAGAGACCTGAAATTGCAACTTCGTATGGGACCAAGCATACAGGTAATGAGCCAGAGGGAGGCCAGTATCATGAGGCTGTTTCTTATGCCAATGAGAACTGTAATCGATTCTCAAAGGAAGAGAAGCCATTGATTAAGACCTATAGGCATTTGGAGCCGGAGGCCGGTGCTGTCCAGGAGGTTTAAGAGGGCGTGGCGCAGTAAAAAAGCGAAACAAATGTGGTCTAGTATGTTGTGCTGACACTATGGGAACCTAAACCACCATTGAACCGATGCGATATAGACCAGAGTAGAGGCCAAACAACAGAGGGGTACGTAATTATGAGCTGAGAATCATGAGAGTGGAGCCGAGAGGCAAAAGTCAGACAGGGACCTGAAATTTCAATTTTGGTAGATGGAAAAGCATGCAGGTAATGTACCAGACGGAGGAGAGTACATGAGGCAGTTAATTATACAAATGAGAACGTTTGCCGCCGGCAGCCGATGCTCGAATGAGAGAGGCCTTGTTTTGAGACCGATGGGTATTAGGAGCCTGAGAGGCCTGACAAGTCCAGTAAGTTTAATAATGCGTGTCACATTAGCAAAGAGAATCAAACGGTGGCTAGTAGGTTGCGCTGGCGTTAGATGTACCTGTACCGTCACTGAACCGATGCAATATGGACCAAAAGAGAGGCCAGACAAGAGAGGGAGACGATACTTGTGAGCTGAGAAGAATGATATTGGAGCCGAGAGGCAAGATTAATCTAGGACATGAGCTTTCGATTTAGGTAGGGAACAAGCGTACCGATAATGAATCGGACGGAGACGAGAATCATGAAGCCGTTACTTAAACCATTGAGAATCTTAATCGATGGCAGCCGATCCTCAGAGGAAGAAAGGCCTTGGCTAGAGATCCATAGTCATTTGGAGCCTGAGGCCGGAGTAGTCCAATGTGTTTAACGATGAGTGCCATAGTAGCAAAGAGAATCGCACGAGTGCTAGTAAGTTGCGTTGACTTTAGAAACACCTATTCCGCCATTGACCCAATGCGATATAAAACAAAAGAGAGGGCAAATAAGAGAGGGGAACGTAATTTAAGCTAAGATGCATGATAGTGGAGCCGAGAGGCAAAAGTCAATCAGAGACCTGAATTGCAATTTGCAGGGGTCCAAGCATATTATAATGTGTCAGACGGAGGCGAGTACATGAGGCTGTTTCTTATGCCAATGAAAACTTGAATCGATGTTGAAAGGAAGAGAAGCCTTGGTTTGAGACCCATAGGCATTTGGAGCCTGAGAGGCCGGACTAGTCCAAAAGGTTTAGGAGTGAGAGCCACAGGAGCAAGAACATATAGCGCCGTCTGGGATTAGACGTACAGAAAATGAATCGGACGGAGACGAAAATCATGAAGCCGTTACTTATATCATTGAGAACCTTAATCGATAGCAGCCGATCCTCAGAGGAAAAGAGGCCTTGGCTTGAGACCTATAGGCATTTGGAGCCTGTGGGGCCGGACTAGTCATACAGATTTAAGAGTGAGTGCCACAGTAGGAAAGATAATCAAAGGAGGCCTAGGATGTTGTGCTGACGCTATTGGTACCTACACCACCTTTGAACGAATGAGATATGGACCAACGAGAGGCCAAACAATAGATGGAAACAATACTTGTGAGCTGAGAAGAATGGCAGCGGTGCCGAGAGTCAAAATTAATCAAGGACCGGAATTTTCGATTTAATAGGGTGACCAAGCATACAGATAATGAATCAGACGGAGACGAGAACCACGAGGCCGTTGCTTATACCATTGAGAGCCTTAGTCGATGGCAGCCGATCCTCAGATGCAAGGAGGCCATAGTCTGGGACTATAGGCATTTGGAGCCTGAGAGGCCGGAGTAGACCAATAGGTTTAACGATGAGTACCACCGTAGCAAAGTGCATCAAACGGGTGCTAGTAAGATGCGCTGACGTTAGAGGCACCTATACCGCCATCGAACCGATGCGATATGGACCAAAAGAGCGGCCAAACCAGATAGGGGAACGGATCTGAAAGATCCCCTGAGTTACTCAGGTAGATCTGGCTCATGCGGCCTTGCTGTAAGCTTTAGAAAAGCTTAGAGGCTTAAAAAATGCTAAACGCTATTTTACTGGTTGTTTATGTGACTCAGTATCCCCTGAAAACGGTATGCTGTGGCCTACTAACCGTGAGTTAATTACAAGCTCCACTGAATTCCCATGTAGATATAATATTCCTTGCTGGATTTCTAGCGTTTTCGCGCAAGATCATCCCTTATCTGCATATATTTGTCATGTATGCCTGCAAAGTTTACTTTTCGGCCACCTGCGCAGTCCGTAGTTGTCGCAGGGTATTACGGGCTAATTAGAGCATTTCGGAATAGCTATGCCTATCTAGAACATTCGCCGCTTCCCTACTTTTTATCTTATCTTTTCTTTTTTCTGCTATCTGCTTGCAAAGCAGAAAGTCAGTTTTAGCGAAAAATAAAAATGGCCTTATTCGTAGACAACCATTTAATTGCGAATAACTCACAAACTACTGCACGTATGGTGCTGCTTTTACGTTCAACGTATTCAGGCGCTAAAGCTGGTCCAGACCAGTGTAATTTTGTGCCACTTAAAGCGGTATTCTAACTGTAGGAAGGCTTTTTCTTTTATCTGAGAATAACTCAGGTTGAAATTTTGCGCCGGAGAGCAATATCAGCGTAAAAAATAGGGCTATATTTTTTTGTTAATTGGTATTTTTCTACTGAAGCACGCAGATTTATTTTCTCTCTTAACAAATTGGTTCTATTTATGTCTGCATTTTTCGGAATTGTTTTTACTTTTCGTATGCCTTATAATTCCTTCATTCATTACCTCCATGTGCGCAACAACAATTGAGGCAACTGAGTGGCCAATTATTGTGCGATCAATTTAAAGTGAACTTGTGGCAAATTGGATTCTGTTCCAAGGAGAAAAGGCAAACTACACCTCCGCGAAATATTCACAATAAAATACAAGGAGCTCAATATCGCCCGAAGGAACCAGAAAAATGTCAAGGTGGGCGCCTGCTACCCAATAGCTGTATACTAAACAGTGCCAATGCATTTGCAATTGCTAACGATGAACATATATTTTGCCAACTTCATGCAAGAGCATCGGATAAATGTAAGCATTGATCTGAACCCTTTAGGTTGCAGCCTCTAGCAGGTCTAGAAATATACCTATTTATTTATTTATTTATTTGTGAGCGGAGATGCATGATAGTGCAGCCAAGATGCAAAACTCAATCAGAGACATGAAATTGCAGTTTGCAGGGGTCCAAGCATACTGATAATGTATCATACGGAGGGGAGTACATGCGGTTGTTACTTGTGTCAATGGGAATTCAATTGGTGCTCAAAAGAAGAGAAGCTTTTGTTTGAGAACTATAGGCATTTGGAGCCTGAGAGGGCGGACTAGTAAAAAAGGTTTAGGAATGAGAGTCACAGTAGCAAGAACATATAGCGACGCCTGGGATTATGCATGCATATAATAAATCGGGCGGAGACGAGAGTCATGAGGCCGTTACTTATACCATTGAGAACCTTAATCGATGGCAGCCGATCCTCAGAGGAAAAGAGGACTTGGCTTGAGACCTATAGGCATTGGTAGGGCGGATAATGACCGCCTGCTGACCACCCGAAAACCCACTAACCGGAGACCTTGTTCATCGGCCGCTCACCTGCTTTTGAGCTCCTTGACGGCCTCCCTTAGCTTCAGCCTATCGCAAGGCGGAAGGTCCGGCTGAACACTAAAATTGGTACCTATCATCTAAAAAGCAAACCGCATGAGAGCGTTGCGTTCCTCCGGGGTAGAGAGTACAACAGGAAGTAACCGCGGTCGAGGGTTTGGTGCATTAACTGGGACGTTCCCAAGTCTAACCAGCTTCCTGACAGTAACGCCCGGAAAACCAGGCAGGAGAAGATTTGTTACGCACATTTTGAACCATTGAAGGACGTCCAACATGCGATCAGCAGGAAGGACAGCAGAAGATTCAGCCGCGTTTCGGAAGTTAATGCTACTATCCTTGAAAGCATCGCCACGATGGGGTGTATTATCCCCACGGGTCTTTGCTTCGGCACTAGAAGCAGGTGGCTTCACTACTGGTGATGGGTCTGTCTTCAGCCCCTCCGATGAGGTAGCAACGGCGGCATATGTTTATCGCTCCATTGTTGATGCCATCCTTTTGTTAGGGTCATCGAGTTCACTGGAAGGCTTTGTGGCAGCTTTGGTCTGCTTTTCTTCTTAATAACAGGAGCAGGGTCCCGTGAAAATTTTTCGCGTTGAGCAACAGCAGGCAAACTTTCAGAGCATGCCTTCTCGGTGTGAACCGAGATTGCCGGCAACTTCGGCTGACAAGTAGTGCGTGTTAGCATCTTCGCCTTTGCACAACCGTCAGACAGTTTGCCAAGTAATGACATGACTTGCACGAGACATCTACAACTTCTTGTTTGGCAGAGCTTACGTGGTTTTCTGACTTTCTTTCGCTTTACTCGAAGGGAACCTTGAACTACCAATTCGGCGTCCATCAGGGTAGCTTTATCTACGACGTCCTAAGCTGCTTCACTTTCGCGGTCGGTAGCCATCTGGACCGGTGACATTATGATTGGTGCCACAAGATGATCATCAGTGTAGGCGATCAAATCTGCGCCGCTGGAGCCCGGTAGCGTCTTCATGAGATCTATCTTAAAGCGAAGCTCTGAGAGCATCGAGGACGAACGCTCTACCTTTCGCAGCCGGGTACCAAGAGTTTGATCTCTCGTACGAAAGACCGCGCGGCCATTATGGCGAATTCAACAATCGGCACAACTGAAAAGCAACTTCCCGCTGAAGGCCAGCGCTGCGTACTGCTCGGCATTCAGGTCCGTACAAAGTTGATGGTACTATCGGTTGCAGACATCGCACTGCCGACCGCCGGTATCGTCAGTTACTGATATATTGCAGCTTGGGCTGCCACAAAGTGCGATAACCTCCGAATCCAAGCCACCAGAAACAACAGCCTAAGTGCATTGCGAGACCGACATAGCAGAAAACAAAGTGTGATTATAGCACGTACACGAAAGTTAAACGACCGCAATAAAAAGGCAAAAACTGGTTGCAAAACAGAAATAAAACTGGGAAAAATAGGAAAAATTACCAGTAAGCGCCAAAGAAGCTTTGTCCAGAAAAGCTTTAATCGATCCAATATAGTTTGGATCAGAGGAAATTTGACAATAAGCAAATTCCGTTGCAAGTGTTTATTCAAACACTGTTTTCCACAATACTGTAGCTAAAAAGGGCAGGCCACTAGTGGCAAGGCAAACGGTGTGAATTCCAGATGGCAATGCTATCCGGTTGGCTGCATGGACGTGAATAGAGTTGCGTGGAGATGTGTATTTTCTAGTCAGCTTAACCTGAAAAGTGTTTTTGAATGTACCAATATGATGATTACTATTGGTAAACGTTAGCACAAAACTGAACGATGTCAATTAATGAGAAGAACGATTAGTTACTATCTGGTAGGTAAAAATCACGCAATATCGTTGTTCTTTCTTTGGAAAACGAAGCAATAAGCTGATATATCTCTGGCGGCTGTGAGTAGCTTATTGACAGTAAAAATGATTGTCCATTCATTGAAGCATACCGGTGGGATCCATTTCGCATGGAGAAGGTTCTGATCGATATTCTGGAAAGCTCTGTGGTCGTATTATGATACATGAAAGGGTTATAGAAGTTATCAGGTTACAGTGAAATGTTAAGTAATGAAAGTAATACACCAGCTGTCTAGACAGGGACAGATCAATTGGTTCACGAGGAAGTGAAGAAGTTTTCACGGGGCCACTCTTATGCTCTCTACTACTCAGTGAACACAAAGATTAATTGCACTAACAATTAGAAAATTAACCGTCACCGTGAGCAGAATACATCAAGCAATCAGTAAATGTAAACCTATACGGTTCTGTGCCGTGTATAGTAGTGCATGCTTCTTATGGATCCATGATTCTGTCAACCACCTCCACAGACTTGTCTTACTTAACGGCGCTCTTGATCCTAATCTACAATATTCGAAGAAAACGATCTTGTGCTGGATTTTCCGTTAAATCACACATTCTACTATTGATAACATTTATCATTCGTTTGGCCGATCGCTTTTATCCATTTTGTCCATTGGATTTACTGGTCGAACTTGTGCTAATATTTTTACACTTTCGTGTCCTTTATTTGGCCTACTTCAAGTTCAGTAGGACATATTATTCGGAACTGGACTCCGCAAATGTTTATCTTCTCGCGCTTCTTTGCACTTGGTTACTCTTCTTTTCACAAAACACTTTCGATATCTAAAGAAACCTTCTACCTGTGGATATGCTGCGGGGTTATCCAAGGGCAACATAATTTTTGACTACTTTGGTCTAGCTACTTGTAATTGAGGCTTTAGCGAGGTAAGTAAATGGATCGATAACCAGCTCAAAAAGGAACACTTACGGGATTCATCCTATCGTTCCAGTCCCACTTGAACTTGAACTTGAGGTGGTTGCTAATGAAATAGATATACAATGTGGGAGAAGTAGGTTTGGTAAACAGCTTTCATTAAATGATGCTAATGGATGCAACCCAGTACCACAGCACTAAGCACTGGCATCGAATGGATTGCTAGGATACAGCTACCCCCTACGATTTTAACCGTAATTAAAGACGAGCCGTCCTGATATGTAGCTTACATTTATTTCTAACCGCTTGGTAGCTTCCGTAGGTTTTGTTTGATGAAGTCGTCTGGTAAATTCGACAGCACTTAGAGCGCTTCGTGAACAGGTATTTACCGGTACGATCTATCCAAGTAGGGTGCGCCCGTGTGCTCCGTATATTAATGTGAGCAGCGTAGCTAACTTCATGTAGAGTAACGTCACCGGGTATTAAATAGACACCTATTGCCAGCCTCAATAAGAATATACTCAATATGCCAAAACAACTAAACTGAGTAGAGGAAGTGCACACCGCAGTCCACAGGGTCCCACTAGTTGTGCAAAGCAGACCTATACCCACATGTTGAGTGTAATGCTAACAATGCTAGTCCAACGTCACCTCAAGCATGTGCTAAATGAACGAACCTGTTGGAATGTTAGATGTTTATGGGTCACGGGGCATAACAAGACTAGTGGAGGGCATTTGGGATGAGGTGATGTGCCAGTTGGCAGGATGTAAACGGAAATTAAATAAATAAATAAATAGTTTATTCTCGAATTTGTCGAGACACACCAAGCAAGGCATGATCAATAGCTTGAGAGCACTACGGCTTCACAAGGTACGTCGGTTTCTTAGCACTATAACCAAGAATGGAATTCTCGGAGCCTCTATACATATCAGCACAGACCTGTTGCACTGGTGATACAGTAGCCTACGTAGGTCTCGTAGCACTATCACCAAGAAGGTAGGTCATGGAGCCTCAATACATAGCATTACAGGCCTGTTGCACTGGTGATAAAATAGCCTAGATAGCTCTCTTAGCACTAGCAGCAATGGCGTAGATCTTGGAACCTCAGTACATATCAGCACAGACCTGTTGCACCGGTGATACAGTAGCCTACGTAGGGTTCGTAACACTATCACCAAGAAGGTAGGTCATGGAGCCTCAATACATATCATTACAGGCCTGTTGCACTGGTGATAAAATAGCCTAGATAGCTCCCTTAGCACTAGCAGCAATGGCGTAGATCTTGGAACCTCAGTACATATCAGCACAGACCTGTTGCACTGGTGATACACTAGCCTACATATGTCTTCGTTTACCCCTCCAGACAGGGGGCCATAAGCCCATTGCAAGAGCACAAAATATACCCATCCGGAGGCATCCATAGCCAGCTCTTTAACAGCACTGGGACGATGCGGATATGGTTACATGCAAATGATAACCGAATTGTCAAGAAAAGTATGGGCACAGATAACATTTCCGGGAACGTTGTCGTTCAGACCCATTCAAAATACTCACGCAAATGTGCCGGACACGTCACATGCGTCACGTCGACACGGCGGACCACTAAGGAGTGTGGTAAAAGTAATATACCTAAAGGAGGACATGGTGAACAAGGAAAGCTTGGGCTTGGAGGCCTTGTTAAACAGCAATTGGACCATTCCTGCAAAGATTACAGAGTCACCGTCCGATTCATTTACTGAATGTTCTAATCAATGCCGTCAACCGAGCAGTTGCGTCGGGTTGGCAAGAGGGAAGCACGCGGAAACGAAACAGGTGGCCCTAAAAAGGGCCAAGTTTGCGTTATCACAGGCTGGCCTTTAAGCAGTTAGGCAAAGTCGTAATCATCGGCTGCAATGATTAAGGGCGATGGCACATGAAGTACTGTCTGGCCAGCAGGTCATGAAAGTGCTTCTTAAAACGATTGTCTTTCCAGCGAAGGGTTCATTTGCAGGGGAATCAAGATCTGCACTGAGGAGGATGCAGGTAACAATATATTATGACATACTCAAACGCAGGTTTGCAGATAGGCTGCAGCTCTGCCGAGGTTTTCGTCTCATTTTGTAAGCGCACAGGCATAGCGGGTGCGTTGTCCGTACTATGTGACACATGCATAGCTGCACCAGTGTACCGCGTCGCAACCATCCGAAGTGTGTAAGCGGAGGTAAAAAGCTAATTAAATGCGCTTGCCTTCGTACGCCTGGGAAGTAGATGGTGTAGCTGACATCGTTATATTCGGAGATGGTGTACGGCGCGAAGCTGTAATTAAATTACTTGATCCCAACTCACGTATGTTACTGCTATGTGACGGCCTTTTGGGAAATGTAACTGCTGCTATGTCACTGGAGCAAACTTTGCAACCGTCGGTTTTGTTCTCCACCAGGCAATCACGGTGGTACAGTAGCCGGTTTTGCACTCAATGCACCCCCGTACCTGCAACTGGTTCACCCCAAGTGAAGCAAAATTTAGTCAACGTACCGGCTTTGTGCCATCGCTATTGCTTACGCGATGGTTGGCAGTGTGGCTTAGCACTTACGACGGGCACGCCTGGTGCTACGTCTACAAGCTCAGCAGTTCGTTGAATGAGGCTATCGATGAACCCGGATACTGCACTGGGGCTCACGTCTTCCAGGCACTTAAGCCGAGCAAGCAGTTTTGCTACGTTGGAATTGGGCTGCCTTGTGGTGGCTACCTTTAGAGTCCGAAGCAACATGGAATCCTCCGGCACGTTGTAATTCGCTAACCATCGACTACGGATAGGTATGTTTTCTAAAAGGGAATGAAACGTAATCGCTGTTTTACCCGCCGGATGTTGCTTCTCCCTATATAACATCAGTAACTGGACGCACTGTAGCCACAGGTGCCCGTAGAATGCGCAAGTGCATGTGCCAGTTGCGCAGTCGATGTCATATCGATGTTGTTGATCTTGAACAAGAGACTGTAAAAGTAGAAACATACAAGAGAGCATACCAGTCCCGCTCCAATGTCTGAGTACACCGCAACGAACTTCCGTGTTGCCAGATGACGCATAACCAGGGTACCAGCGTACGTTGTTGGACGGCCTATCAGCACGTAGGCGTTGCCTTCATCTTTAAACACCTAGTGTCTGCCACAGAAGTATGTAAACTGCATCTAAAATTCTTTCAGTAGAACCTCAGACAGCTTCCAAACTTTGCTCACAGCCACATCAAGGCGGTCGGAAGCATGGATTATTTTCTTTAATCTAAGATTTGCAATCTCAACACGGTTGTTCGTGGTGTTCCCAAAATGCACCAATCCTGCTTGAGCGTAGTTCGCCCACGACCGCTTGATGAACATTCAGTGGGAGGTTAGATACCATACAACTTGAGGATCCGTCCTCTGAAGTGGGCTAAGATCCTACTGGAACCTAGACAAGCGTAAATGTCGGAAAAGCAGCATACTCTGTCTCCGTAACAATTGTAGCCATCCGGTGAAATAAATAACGTCAGCGAAAGCTATGGGTCTACAGATCGGAATAAAACAATTCGCTTAACTCACGTGCTTTCCAACGGCCACGCGGATATGAAAGTAGCACAGCAGAATGTCACACTGGAATACTGCTTGTGCTGTGCGGATTTGAGCAGCCATTTTATCCATAACAAAACTTCGTACGGAGAAGTCATGGCCCAGTGCATCACGAAATAAACCAAATAATTTCACTAGCGATGTGAACGTTTCCTTACGCACAAACCCATAAAAAACTGGTCGTCCGTAACCCATGCCGTCTGTTACCAAGAACCGGTATATCTTGAAATCGTAGGGAACTTTAACGACGAATGCCATACGTATCCAAGACGGTTTGTACCGTGCGTTGCATCTAAACACCCAACATTGGAAATCGCCGAAACATTTGCACTTGCTGATTCCGAGAAAAGCACACATGCGCAAGTAAGCCATTTTCAGAAATGGTTTCCACGAAACCATCATATTCCGTGCTCTGCAAAGCCTACCGCAAATTGACTTGCAATAATAACGTGACATTTCACCTTTCCTTCTACTCCCGAGCCTGTCGCAGGTAGGGCGACACGCACCCAAGGAATTCTCCTCCGTTTCGACAACAATACAAGGCACACAGTTCCTCTACCTGGACATGAGCGGAAAATTATCAACTTTTTTACAACTTACTAACCGGACAAATCAATCAATTCTTCCGCGATATGAACCACTGAGTCCAATTTACCTAACAATACCTCTTCCACATATCTCTTGACTGGAGGACTTTCGACTACGGAAGGCACATTCTCCTGCCAAAACAAAGCTTGAACAATCGGTCATTCTAAGCTCTTCAATCCGCTTCGACCACTCAAATGGCCGTGGTTACCACAATCTCTAATCAATTTCACTACATACCCCGGGGATCTGCGATTCTTTCTTCGGAACCTATCCTGTCCTCCAAGACTTCAATATATTTCAACGTATATTCTTCGAGGCTTCACGTGGTTCGGCAGATGATCAACACATCATATCCAGAAAGAATGCTTAGTTCCTGACCTACCGATCTGGAACAGGAGAGGACCCAGGCACGCAATGGCCACTCGCATAGCGCATCAGTCAGCAGAAAAATGGGACGCGACTTGGCTGCGAATAACGGAGCAAAAGAACGTTCAACATAAAACATAGCCAATTACAACTTGCCATTCAATGGATTGGCGGCAGTGTTTCAGGACGTGGTGGGTTTTCGCCTGGCAAGCGTTCTCCCTATAAAAAGCCACAAATGTCCGTTTAACAACGCTGCAACGTGGCGAATGTGACTCGCCACCGAATAAAGTCATAGCCCATAACTTCACACTGGCAGCTCAATTAGAATCATCATACTGGATAGCTTGCTCTTCAATTATCTTCCAATGGATCACTCAGGCGTTATCTATTATTACTCGAGGTATGACTGCGATATATGGACGAGCGATTATGTCCAAACAAATGGATCCCGATCCCACTACAACCAAATCGTTCTTTCGCATGTTCACCATTGCACAGTTCCAAGCATGGACATATGAACAATTTTCTACTGTCACTACAGTTCCCATAAAATGTCTGTACAGCTGTACATACCTGATCATGCCTTAATTGGCGTGCCTCGCATAGTCGATAATAAATATTTATTTATTTATTTTTTACATGACACGTGCGAACGCAACCTGCGGCGTGCATTACGAACGTCGTCGCTTGTGACGTGTTTCCCGAGTGCATTCTCGATGCATTGCTTTATGCCGCACGTAGGGGTGTTGTATCGAAGTGAGTCATCAGCTTGCTTGCATTCCTCCTCATTAAGTCGACGGGTTAGAGGGTTACATACGAAAAGACACCGGTGGCATGGATGGTTAGAGGAGAGATGGGACATCAGCACATTTAGCTTATGGCCCTATCGAGCAACATTGACACAAGCACTTCAATCAAATAAATAAATAAATAAATATTTATTCTCGACTATGCAAGGCACGCCAATTGAGGCATGATCAGGTAGGTACAGCTGTACAGACATTTTATGGGAACTGTAGTGACAGTAGAAAATTGTTCATATGTCCATGCTTGGAACTGTGCAATGGTGAACATGCGAAAGAACGATTTGGTTGTAGTGGGATCGGGATCCATTTGTTTGGACATAATCGCTCGTCCATATATCGCAGTCATACCTCGAGTAATAATAGATAACGCCTGAGTGATCCATTGGAAGATAATTGAAGAGCAAGCTATCCAGTATGATGATTCTAATTGAGCTGCCAGTGTGAAGTTATGGGCTGTGACTTTATTCGGTGGCGAGTCACATTCGCCACGTTGCAGCGTTGTTAAACGGACATTTGTGGCTTTTTATAGGGAGAACGCTTGCCAGGCGAAAACCCACCACGTCCTGAAACACTGCCGCCAATCCATTGAATGGCAAGTTGTAACTGGCTATGTTTTATGTTGAACGTTCTTTTGCTCCGTTATTCGCAGTCAAGTCGCGTCCCATTTTTCTGCTGACTGATGCGCTATGCGAGTGGCCATTGCGTGCCTGGGTCCTCTCCTGTTCTAGATCGGTAGGTCAGGAACTAAGCATTCTTTCTGGATATGATGTGTTGATCATCTGCCGAACCACGTGAAGTCACCGAAGGATAGACGTTGAAATATGTTGAAGTCTTGGAGGACGGGATAGGTTCCGAAGAAAGAATCGCAGATCCCCGGGGTATGTAGTGAAATTGATTAGAGATTGTGGTAACCACGGCCATTTGAGTGGTCGAAGCGGATTGAAGAGCTTAGAATGACCGATTGTTCAAGCTTTGTTTTGGCAGGAGAATGTGCCTTCCGTAGTCGAAAGTCCTCCAGTCAAGAGATATGTGGAAGAGGTATTGTTAGGTAAATTGGACTCAGTGGTTCATATCGCGGAAGAATAGATTGATTTGTCCGGTTAGTAAGTCGTAAAAAAGTTGATAATTTTCCGCTCATGTCCAGGTAGAGGAACTGTGTGCCTTGTATTGTTGTCGAAACGGAGGAGAATTCCTTGGGTGCGTGTCGCCGTACCTGTGACAGACTTGGGAGAAAACGGAAACGAGAACTAATTTGGACGGTTAACAACATTATATACCACATACTAGACTCGCCGTATTCCTTTGCTTCTTGTTTAGCAGCGCTTACAGCGAACCCATTTATAAACGATGCGATCATACCTCACGCTATGATACTTGCTTCTTTTCCTGCTACAGCAAACAAAATTGACGTTGTTTCGATGCATAAATCGGGTAAACAGCGAATATAATTCATCAAATCTA
Organism: Dicrocoelium dendriticum; assembly: GCA_944474145.2. Lineage (NCBI taxonomy): Eukaryota > Metazoa > Platyhelminthes > Trematoda > Plagiorchiida > Dicrocoeliidae > Dicrocoelium > Dicrocoelium dendriticum. The sequence goes on from OX104067.1 coordinate 114,166,962, forward strand.
TAAAACGAATGTCCCAAGGAGGTGCTCCCAAAGTCAGCCTCCATGGTTGCAATTCGAAATAACGGCCAAATATGACCTCTTTCATTAGACCTCACGTAATGTAGCAAGTAAACTTAGGTGCAGAAATATCAGCCGCTTTTTGGAAAATACCAGATATAGTCGTATTTTATGCCCTAAAATTGATGCAACTTATTTTTTGTTGCCTACATTCTTTGCAGTTCCATGGTTGCTACTACGTGGCACCCTAAAAAGCTCGATCAGTACGGCACGCCAAAAAGTCGCGTTACCGCGTAGAACTCAAAGTTCACACACAGCTATGCTAGGCCAACGGGAAGTTTAGACGCCAGGGGAAATTTTGTATACATATGAACTGCACACTTTAGGCCTGTGTAGTTTTTGTAGTTAAGACGGTCAATAAATAAATAAAACTTTTATTCTCGACAAGGCGAGGCACACCTTTACATGCATGTTCATTTTGACAAAACAATGCATGATCAAGAATTTGCAAAAATCCGATATGTTTGCCATAACAGTGCTTGTTGGTGCAGGGGGAATGTAAGTATGTAATTTGTGTGCATTTATGTAGCTGTGCAATTTGCGCTCGTAACTGTGCTGCGCCATTCTTGAATGTTTGCTATCGTCAGCAATGTGCGAGTAGAAGATTGGTGTCCGTGGTTGGAAAGGATTATCCAGATATCCACTGGGCAGTGTCTTTATTTTGTGGCGATCCACGACCGCAACGTCACAGTGTTGTTAAGCAGACATTTGTGGCTTTTTATAGGGAGAACGCTTCCTAGGCGAAACCCCTCACGTCCTGGAACACTGTCGCCGAACTATTAGCTGGAACGGGTTAAACCTGAAGCACCCAGCTGGCACCACGAGGAGGTTGTTCGGCTAGCCAGCCATTATCATAGTTCGTTGTTGTGCTAGACTGCATTATTATTGGAAATCACTTGGCGCCACGTTTCTAACTCTCATCATGGTGTATGTTTCCGAGAGATTCTGTCTGTTGGTGCGTACACATTATCGGAAATTTGAGTTGTGTGCGATGTGAAGAAATTTCAATTTGCAACTGCCACAGCTTTTTACAAGCATACAGCGGTGCCAGAGGAGTAAATAGATAAATAAATAGTTTATTCTCGTCATTGCGAGGCACATCATCAAGGGAGTGATCATGGTATTACCGACATGTATGATTAGCAATTGCACAAATTAGTACATTTTAACCAATAGCATAGGAACTTGTGTGTGTTGAGCTGTAAAAGTATGGTTAACTGTGTATTTGGAAGGGGACATGTTGTGTGAGTAGTTAAATGTGACTGTGTGCTTTTATTCGTTGTGTTCGCCATCAAAAGGGGAATCAATGGAACGCTTTGAATTGGATGACGTTCGTGATGGGTGAATGATCCACCGGAAAAGGGAAGAGGCAGTGACTTTATTTAGTGGCGAGTCACGTCCGCCACGTCACAATGTTGTTAAACGGATACCTGTGGTTTTTTATAGGGAGAACGCTTGCCAGGCGAAATCCCACCACATCCTGGAACACTGCCGCAGAAACATTTGCTGGATCGGGTTTTACCCGAACCACCCAGCTGGCACAACGAGGAGGTTGTTCGGCTATCCAGTGTGTTCAGTATCGCTGTGTTCACGGTAAGCGCAGCAATGTTCGTGGGAAACGGTAAGTTGCGCTTCTCACGGTATAATAAGTGCTACATAGTTACAGGATGATGGATTGCACTGCGGATTTTTCTTTCAAGTTGAAGGGCGAATTTTACGAACGAGGGGAATCACCTTTCTGTCATTGTCAAGCTTCCCATGTTGGCAAGCCATGGCTGAATCCACAAAACAGGCGATTAACGGAGGCGCAGAAAAAGAAGTGTATTCCCTGCTGTCCGTTTTCAAAAGTGGTAGGGATATAAGTAAGTACTTATCGATGGCACGTGGGCGGACGTTAAACTCCGATGAGCTGAAGACGCTTAGAAATCGACACCGGAAGCGGAAAACAAGGGAGGTGGAAGAGGTAACGGAACTGTTGAAGCGGCGCGGCACTTGTCGTGTGGTGAAAGAGGGCAAGGGGGTGAGATTTTTGTTTTTCGTGTCACCGGTTATGGAGACTAGTGCGGAACAATACTGTAAAGTGACATTAGCGGAAGCGGCTCACCAAGTGAATTATGGGGGATATATTTTGTGGCACTATATGCTGGTGGATGTAACAGGTGTGTTGCGTATTCTTTTTTCTATGCGTTGCTGCCGAAGGAGACGTACGGCCGCTATCGGCAAGCTGTGGAAACGATGAAAGAGATGCTACATTACACGGAAGCGGTACGTACTGTTGTAACGGATAAACGCATGGCGCAGGTGTGGGAAATGACCTTGACTTATCCGAACACATCGGTGGTGTATTGCCGTTTTCACGTGTTGAGAGATATGTCACGCCGGGTTACTCGTCTATCGGAAAGGAGTTCAACGGACTGAAGCGTTCTGCGGCACTGGCTGCATAAATTGATCTATACACATGGTGCGGAGCAATTCAACAGGCTGCTGAGGGCCATAGGATGGGGAATACGGAATGCTGTGCCTCCTTACAGCGAACTTGGCTGCCATGTACTTCGTCCTTGGCTGCTCACAGGTTGCGGGAGGTGTGCTTATTTGGTTGCGCTACAACCAACTGCTTTGAGAATGGGAACAAACACCTGAAGCGGCAGCTTACGGAGCAGTCCTCCCTGCATACTTTGTTTACGGTGGTGCTTTATCGTGTAAACGCGTTGATTCAGGATAGCCTGCAACTTCTTGGGAGGCATAGCGCGTCCCCGTACATACCACCCCGGGAATTGTATATGGCGACACCGATGTTGGCGCGTTTTCTTTGTTACGCTCGCAAACAATTTCTGAGGCATTGGAGGAGTGCAGGTAGCATGGCTGTCAATGAAGTTGGTCAGCACTCTTTGGTTCCTGGTGCTCGTGGTACGGCTACCCGTTCCTACGCTGTGACGGTGGAGTCCTGTGACTGCGAATTTCATCATCAGTGGTGTATGCCATTTGCCCATGTGTTAAGTAACCGCTAGGCTAGGTATCTGTACGACGACACCTTGGATTAATTGCCGATGGAATGTTCGGACACAGGTTGCAGGGGACAGTTCGTTGGGGGCTTTATTGTTGCGTAGTGTTACGATACATGAGACGGACCACATGCTGGAAGTCAGACCCGTGGGACGGGCTACGAAATTGCGGCAGGCGGAGGTTCTTTCTGAGTTGAAACTACACATATGCAGCTTAGGCACATTGCGATTTCAAGAGGTGTTGCGAAGTCTGAAACGGCTGTCGGAGGTTTTGGCTAGGGATAGCAAGGTTAAGCTGTACTGCACTACTCGACGGTTCACGGATCCGGTGCGGCTGGGCAGTGACGTGGAATCTCAGCGATTATTTGGTGAACGGGGTAATACCGCAGTGAGTAGTGTACTACCCGTAATTGCACCTAGCTTGCCCAGTACCAGCGACGTACCCATGCCAAAGGAAAACGGAATTGCGAACGGTGATGGTCGTATAAAAGGAACGAAGCACGATGTCGGTGGCACGCCTTTCTAACGTTCCCGCAAACGCAAGTCTCCCATCACGTTGCGCATACTTTGGACGCTCAACCGTAGCTTCGGCACATGGTCTGAAGAGGTTGCCCCTCACCTCTTCTCTTCTATCATTAGATAATGCTGGAGTACGGTTCGCCCACCTACTTTCCGATTACTCGAGGCGAGGCAAAAAGATCGAACGGGTCCAACACGTTGCTACCAGGCTGATCCCAAGTTTACATTGATTTGGGTATGAAGACCGGTGCGAGAAACTAGGACTCTACACCATGTCCTACCGTCGGGTGCGAATCGACTTCATTATGACCTACCGTATTCTAAATCTCGGTGACTTCCCAATGCTAATGCCAATGCTACACTTGCGACGGCCATGCAGCACACGCGGACACAGATACAAATTTATCGTGCCGGATGTGAAATATGTTCTCCGCCCACTGTGCTTCGACCGGAGAGTGGTAAACATTTGGAACAGTTTACTTGAACATGTGATTGGGGCAACATCTGTGCAACAGTTCAAAGCGTTGTCAGATTTGTATTTTTCCCACTATTCGATTCAGAGAACGACTGCGCACTTACGATGACATATCACATTTGTGCATCCTGAAATATCGTAAGTCAGATATTTTAAATGTTACATGAGAATGACAACGATATTCACGGCTGACAACTTTCATAACGTTTTTCACCATATTTGAACGAGTTGTACAGTATTCATTTCTACTTACTCTATATTACAGTATTCAGTGTTCAGGATACCGTGTGGAACTCACTGAGTCACGCTTCTCTTTATTTTCAGACAAAGCAGGGGCTGCAATGGCATCTTATTCCGCCTACATAACAACCCCTTCAGTTACGACTTCTCTCTCATAGCGCCATTCGTTGGTCATTACAACATACATTCGCACCGGAAACACTGAACAGGAGATAACCGATGCTTTAACCGGTAAGTTACAGTTACCTACTACGCATACACTGAAAACTCACATGTAGAAAAAATGTTATTCCCATTGACGTCTGGTATCGCATTTTAACATAGACGTACTATACAATAGGTGTGCGGTGCCCATCTCACAACAACAGGTAAGCAAGTTTTTTATCCTTATCACTTTTGTATACAGCCTTCGTCTGCTGCTGTGAAATACCCTTCCACCTATCCGCAAACAACTGCATTCCAATGCCTTCGGTGTAAGAGAAATGAACACCACACCGCGTCCGAAAGCGACTTCCCAACAAGGTACGTAACAATTTCGGACCAAAACGTTGAAAATTCTTGCACTTTTTTATTCTATAGTGCTGTCATCCATATGCACCCTCAGCTTCGGTGGATAGGTGCCTACGCATTGAAAGCTTATGCTATTTTCATAACCAATCCACGGATTTTTAGTTTCAGGCAATGTCCTTTAAAACTTCTTTAACATGAACCATACACACCACTACCGAGAGGTGACCCACATCGCCAATATGTGATAAAGTAAATCAACGCTGCGTTGCTTACACGCACATTGATTCCATGTGTGTGTGTGTACGGAACACATATCCATAAACCATTCCTCATGGTTCACGCGTCGTGGGTCAAGAGCGCCTCGCACGCTCTCCCATGTTGACGTGGATATGCGGAATCGGTACAGACGTCAGCGTTCCTTTGGTGTCTCCTTTTTGTTAGTATTTCCATATTTTCACCATTATGCAGCATAGGGCATTCAACGCGGTTGGAAACCATGACGGAAACAAATGCATAGCCATGTGATCCCGTGCAACTTAAATAAATAAATAAATAAATAGTATATTCTCTGTAAAAGGAGACACACCTCTAAAAGGCATGATCAAATATGCATACAAGCATAGCTTCCTTGGAATATTAAAACATTTCGTTACAATGAAAGGAATAAACGAAAAGACGTAGTCCATAAGAGCGAGCATATTGTCAGGTAGTAGTCAAACCAAGGATCATAATGGCGCCGTGGCGCGCAAATACTGTTGCGTCAAGATACAAGTGGGGGGTAAATTTGCCATGTAGTGATCCATGAGCACAGGAGCCCGAACAAGGTTTAGTGCAATCAATGACCATTACGAAGCCGGGATGATCGGTAGTCCACTAAAGCATTCTTCATAGTAAAATCAGTTGCACAGGTTCGATGTTGGAGGCTGAGGACTGCGTCAGTGTGAAATGTATCCTTACTGTTAACAAAACCCATTCCTTGCGTTAGTTTTGGCGCACCACCTAAGGTTACCACTGTGGCCGCCCTCGTACCCAAATGCATGCTACGCCACCTATATGCACTTCATAAGTACTGGTAATGAAGGCCCGCGGGGCCAATGGTGGAGTCCACCCCCGTGCCTATTATTATACTACCGCCGTGAGACATACACAGACTTATTTAATATCAGACATGTAGCCGTATGACGCTAAGCCTAGCCAATGCCCTAGTGGCAAACATAATGCCCCTGTCATGGGCAAACTTAAAACCAGGCATGGGGACGTAAGCCTCCACCTTATTTGATTTATCAGCGGTTAATACCGTACCACCGCCGCCGGACCATTATGAGCGTAGTAAACGCGCGTATATATGGACTAATTCCAACCTACCATTACTAAACACAAGACTTCAAGGCCTGCGCAGTCAATAGGCGACGCTTTCCTAGTGCCTATATTGATGCAAATGTCATGCGACAAACATAGGCTAAGTGAAGGCCGTCTATGTGGGGTCCTGGAACCAAGTACAGAAGTGCACCTGTAGGCCATATTCCGGTTTCCCTGTGAAACATATCTAGGCGTACTAAGCGCAATTCCTTTACCGCAGTGAAGCTATAAACGGATACTTATTTAATGACTGCTATGACCCTACTGCCATAGAACCTATGATACTTTTCCATGCATCGTTCTTGTAGCCAACCGCAGCCAACAACACAGTCCCGTTGAGTGCATAAACAAATGCCACCTGTGTAGCAATCAAACGGCCTTACTATGCACCCGTCACCATCGCAGTAACATAAAGCAACACATGGTCCCGCGCATATATGTGGAATACTTGTACGAAATAATGTCAACGCTATCAATTGATTTCCTAACTTTTTCCTTTGCCATCCTATTATTGCTTAGGCTTCATATAATTTCTGCGTTTACTGTACCTGATGAGCTTTCCTTAGTGTTATTCATAATAACCGGTTTATGCTATTCATGCGATGCGTAACCTATTTCCGCTATTCCGGATACCTAGAGATATACAAGTACAGGCAACGGTTAAACTCCATGAAAGCAGGCTGACACATAATTAGTTATTGATTCAAGCACATATCGCAAAACACAAATAGATACCTGAATTAAAAATAACGTACACTTTGGGACAGTGTCCTCCAGTTACGGGAAGCTTCATTAGGTAATTTCTGCAAAGAATAATAACGAATCACCTTGTTACACCACATAATGCTGATTAGCCGTGCAACTCTACTCACTATGCAAACGTATTCCTACATAAGCAGATCACCAAGGATAGATTAAAATAGCAGCAATATCATTTCTTATCGTGTAAAATTTGCAAAAATAGTAATGCACATATGTATAAACAAACAGATGCATTCACTTCCATGCACTATTATATATATGTATAAATCGAAGCATTAATAACCTCATTTCCATAGACAGCTAAATACACATATGTATATATATGGTTACTAATGAGTATATTGAGTTAACATAATGTTATACGAAAGTAAATGGGTACCTTTATACATAAATATATGCGATTGCATTTTTCAAATTTAACATTTTAATAAATGGAATTGCTGATCCTACAATCCCTATATATATTTATATATATGCAGCATGCTTCATCAAAAATTTAAGCACGCTATAGCTACTCATTCAGCCGTTGCAAGCATTAACGCACCACACGTGTACCAGAGACTGACATGTAGTTCGACCTCCCATTCACCTTAGAGCATTTAACTTACTATTCTCGGGCATTCTGACCTGCAACTGACGCTTTCACATCATTGTTTCGCTTTACATACGCATTATATAACAAGTCCCTTATGTAAATATATATGCGCATATCACAGTGGCACTGGTCTATATGTACCACACCCGTTTACTCTGTTATTGATATATTATCCTCACAGTCATTGCCGTTCGCGCCCACCTACTTTCCACGTCACGCTAACATTCCTGCCTAGTGCTTACGCAAAAAACCAAATAACCTAGGAGCATGTGAGGTTAGCTTAATATGCATTTCCTATTCACTTTAAGTGTATCACTCTTCAAATACTCCCTTAAAAAGGCTTCTCTATATTTTCTGCTTAACGGAATGCACAATTTACTTATCCAATGACATAGGTACATTTTAGACCCATTTATGCAGTTGGAAAATCCGGGCATCTGCTACCAAGGTTACAGTAAACTATGGCACTATTAAATCTAAAGGACCCCGTTTCCCTCATACATATGCTACACCATAATTTTTACCATTTACAAATTAGTGAACTACTTATCAATATCCTACGCTACCATGATGTTCCTGGCTGTGCCTGCTGGCATTGGTCCGCATACCCGTTCCCGCCAGATGTGAGAGTCCTGGTCCCTGATGAAAAACAGCCCGTATTCAAAATCGCGCCAGTGGCGGACTTCACGGTCCCGCTCGGAAACCAAATGGTGACGCTTTTATACCTAACAAGCGTTCTCCCTATAAAAAGCTACAAATGTCTGCTTAACAACACTGTGACGTTGCGGTCGTGGATCGCCACAAAATAAAGTCACTGTCCAGTGGATATCTGGATAATCCTTTCCAACCCACGGACACCAACCTTCGCACATTGCTGACGATAGCAAGCATTCAAGAATGGCGCAGCACAGTTACAAGCGCAAATTGCATAGCTACATAAACGCACCCAAATAACATACTTACATTCCCCCTGCACAAGCAAGCACTGTTATGGCAAACATATCGGATTTTTGCAAATGCTTGAGCATGCACTGGTTTGTCAAAATGATCATGCCTGTAAAGGTGTGTCTCGCTTTTTCAAGAATAAAACTTTTATTTATTTATGTATCTGTGTCTCTTTGTGCGTACGTATATACAAGAAATGGTATTTGATAAGCTTTAATAGTTGTGGATTGCTCGCTGTTTTAAATGATGTTAACTGAAGGTCTAAGCGGTCTAAGTGGTCCTGATCATGCCTCAACTGGCGTGCCTCGCATAGTCGAGAATAAATATTTATTTATTTATTTACATGTTGAATGACACTGATTTTTTTGCCGTACGGTCTGCGATCGCTATAAAAGCTGGGAGGAAGTGGAAGAAGCTGTACGCAGCTTCCAAGTTGCGACTGCCTGTTATTTTTTCAAATATCGTACGTATACTGCGAAGCAACATTGGAAGTGCTAGGCGGTAACTCAATTTATGGCGTGCCATACTGAGCAAACATTTTAGCTGAAATATTGTGGAAACCAGTGTTAGCATAAACACTTGTAACGGAACTTGCCTATTGTTCAATTTTCTCTGATCCATGATATCGTGAATGGACTAGAGCCGTTCTGTTCAAAGCGCCCTTGGTGCTTACCGGCCATTATTCCGCTTTATCACAGTTTTCCTCCCGTTTTGCACCCAGTATTTACCTTTTTATTGCGTCGTTTAACTTTGTGTACGTGTTACAATTCCACTCTCTTTTCCACTATGTCGGTCGTGCAATGCGCTGAGGCTGTTGTTCCTGTGGTTTGGATTCGTGGGTTGTCGCACGTTGTGGCAGTCCAAACTGCAATATATCAGTAACTGACGATACCGGCGGTAGGCAGTGCGATGTCTGCAACCGATAGTACCGTCAGCTTTGTACAGACCTAAATAGCGAACAGTACGCAGCGCTGGCCTCCAGCGGGAAGTTGCTTTTCAGTTGTGCCGATTGCTGAATTCGCCAGGATGGCCGCACGGCCTTTCGTACGAGGGATGAATCTCTTGTTACCCGGCTACGAAATATAAAGCGTCTCTTCCCGATGCTCTCAGAGCTTCGCCTTAAGATTGCCCTGCTCATGCCGACGCTTCCGGCTTCCGACAACGCTGAGTTCATCGCTTCCACTGCAGATCCATTTGTGGCACCAATCATCATTTCACCGGTCCAGATGGCCATGGACCAGAAAAATGAGGCTGCTTCGGACGTGGTAGTGAAGGCACCCTGATTGACTCCGGATTGCAGTGACCTGGAGGTTCCCCCGTATTACTGTGTAAGCTATCATACAACGTGTTAAAATTATAGCTACTGAACCAAAACGGCCGCTAGGCAAAACTCAGATGTGAGAGTCCCGGTCCGGCTCAGTCTACGCTCTCGAAGCCTACTACATTCTCTTTAGCTAGCTCTCTTCTGGTGCCATATTTTTAGCATTAGATAACTCTACTCTCACCCAATAACTCTTTCCCTAGCTTACTTTTTGTGTTCTACTCAGTGCTTTTGGTTGGCCGTCTAGTCTCTTACCGGATTTGTAGTGCACGATCTTCGCGCTATAATTTTTTACCCCGAAAAGAAGTGTTCCTTGGTGAGTTTGATGTTAATATTTCTTTTCAGATCCGGTAACTTATCCTGTCTACCCTTTTACTTTTTGCTACTTGGGTTCGCTTTCATACGCTGTACTTTTTCAACCTGAATATCATCCACCGAGATTCTGACGAGCAGCTAATTGGGTTCCATTTCCCTTTCTCGCCTTTCCGTGAGACCATTCCTAAAGCCTGGTTTAAACAGCTCGAATCCATTTTTTCGTTACACGTCGTTAGTTCTGACAGTGTCAAATTTCCCTGCGTCGTCGTTGCACTTCCTCCCCAAGTCGTCGATGACCTCGACGACATCTTTGAGCTTCCAGAATATCAAAAGAGTTTCGCCGAGCTTAAGGCCGTGGGCTTAACGCGGTTTGGCTTATCAGACAATGCTCGCGTTAAATAAATAAATAAATAATAAATTTATTCTCGACTATGCGTGGCACGCCAATTGAGGCATGATCAGGTATGTACAGCTGTACAGACATTTTATGGGAACTGTAGTGACAGTAGAAAATTTTTCATATGTCCATGCTTGGAACTGTGCAATGGTGAACATGCGAAACAACGATTTGGTTGTAGTGGGATCGGGATCCATTTGTTTGGACATAATCGCTCTGCTATATATTGCAGTCATACCTCAAAAAATAATAGAATGAGAGTCATGAATGTTCCAATGGAAAATAATTGCAGACTACGCCAAAATGAGGACGCTAATTGATCGGCCAGTGTGAAGTTCTGAGCTGTGAATTTATTCGGTGGCGAGTCACATTCGCCACGTTGCAGTGTTGTTAAACGGACATTTGTGGCTATTTGTAAAGAGAACGCTTGCCTGGCGAAAACCCACCACGTCCTGAAACACTGCCGCCAATCCATTGAATGGCAAGTTGTAACCGGCCACGTTTATCATTGAACGTTTGTTTGCTTCGTTATTCACAATCAAGTTGCGTCCAATTTTTCTGCTGACTGATGCGTGCTTGGGTCCTGTCCTGTGCCAGATCGGTAGGTCAGGAACTAAACATTTTTCTGTATATGATGTATTGGGCATATGCCGAACCACGTGAAGTCACCGAAGGATAGACGTTGAAATATGTTGAAGTATTTGAGGATGGGATAAGGATCCGAAGAAAGAATCGCAGATCCCCGGGGTATGTAGTGAAATTGATTAGAGATTGTGGTAACCACAGCCATTTGAGTGGTCAAAGCGGATTGAAGAGCTTAGAATGACCGAATGTTCAAGATTTGTATCGGCAGGAGAAGGTGCCTTCCAAAGTCGAAAGTCCTCCAGTCAAGAGATATGTGGAAGAGGAAGTGTTAGGTCAAGCCGCGGAAGAATTGTATCAGTGCAAGATACCGTATGATTTGTCCGGTTGGTAAGTTGTAAAAAAGTTGATAATTTTCCGCTCATGTCCAGGTAAAGGAGCCGTGCGCCTTGTATTGTTGTCGCAACGGTGGACAATTCTTTGGGTGCTTGTCGCCGTACCTGTGACAGACGCGGGAGAAAAAAGGAAGCGAACAGAGACTGCCACACAGACAGAAGAAAGGAATGCATATGGAATGCAGTCAATCAATTGCGGTGACACCTGAACTATTGTACCACTATATATGTAATTGTTATTTAAATACACGTTTATCATAAGTGGCGAAATACAATGAGAATCAAGCAGAACACGGATCAGTAAAGAATGAAAGATTGTAGATGAAGCAGGCGTGTTTGGGGGCCTAAACTAGACACTTGCTCAATCGGTAAGAACCTGAGAGAGGAGAACGATGTGTGCAGATAATGGGAAGGAATATCACTCAGAAGAAGCGACAGAGACGTATTTACTTAATCTTGAATTGCTAGGAATGCAAGAAGTCAGGGAGGGCAAACGCATGTAAGTTAGCGTCGAATGAGGAAGGAATGTAACAGAAAGCACAGGAAGGTAAGCAGAGAGTCGGTGAAAGAGCTTCCATTGAGGAGAAGTGAAAAAGCTGCAAAAGGAAGGAGGAATAATGCTGAGTGATGTAATTCGGGTAAGGGTGGCGGAGCGTTGCACCAGAATAGGTAAATAGCATGGCGAGCAAAACACAAAGGATGAGGGGCAAAGAGTGTTGGGACTACAGAGCCTAAATCGTTTATGTCTCGGATGTCTGGAAGCAATCAGAAAGGAGACTGGGCAGACGAGGATAGATTAGAGCCAGACCCGAAAAGTTCTCCGTCCAATTGAAAAGGAATGTAAAGATGGCGCGAAAAGGAAAGAATGAAGTCTGAAAGGAAAAGTTAATATTGTAGAGAAGTGGAAAAGCGTACAATGGTCTCGAGGTGTTGTGAACAGACCACTGGATCTGTCGATGACTCAATGAGAAGGCCTCAGCAGTCAGAGAGGAGACCATTAAGACGAGCCTAACATGTCGACTCATAGAGAGAAAGCGATATTCTTATTTCCAGAATGTTAACAGTCGGCAGAAATGGACATGTTAAGCTTGTAAGGGGAATAGAATAAATAAGATAAATCACGACCAGTAATGTTCATGAGAAGAGAGTCACAGAGCGGTACGTCGGCAGAGTATAGATCAGTTCGATCTTAGACGTCCGCGAGGGGTCGGAAAGCAAAAGAGCCTTTAGATGAGACAGGATAATTCAGCAAGATGAAGCTAGACCGTCAAATTAATGTGGGGATAACAGTAGTGAATGTCACGGGAAAAGAAAATTTGCGGGACTACAGAGGCTAAATGAAAAGCCCGTTAGCATGTCAAACGAAGCTCTCAGGCTGAGGGACAGGGTGTGTCGTGACTGCACAGCCTAGAGCACGGGCTTCTCGGATTTCTGGAAACAGTCAGAAAGTAGGAGACTGGTCAGACGAGGCTAGAGTGGAGCCAGGCCTGAAGAAGTATCCGTTCAATGGATAAAGGAAGGCAGACAGAGCGCGAAAGTGAAAGAATGTAATCGGAAGGAGACACTTAAGGGGAAGTGGAAGAGCCTACAAAGATCCCGAGGTGTTGCGAACAGACCTTTGGACTTGTCGATGGTTCAAAAGTATGGGCACAGTATGCGGAAAGCAGGAGACCATGGAGATGAGAGGAGGATATCGGCTCATGGAGAGAAAGCCGTGTTAACAGAGCGTCAACAGGATAGAAGCGTTAAGGATAAAATCGGATATACTATTGATGAATCAAAAGCAGCAGTGCTCTGGAGGCGGGGAGACAGAACATTGCGTCTGCAGAGAGAAATAAATCGAAATTCATCAAAGAGCTGCACAATAGTGTGCATCTACACATGAGGCATAACAATACCTCAAGTATAAGCAAGCTCAACCACCAGAAGTAGAGTTGTTAAAGCCCAACCAATGTAGACCAAAACGGATTTCACGCCCAAATGCAATTAGCTAAATTTTGCTAAATTTCCCATGCTTATTTCTTTATTATTGGTGACAGGCTCCTATGGCTCACTGATGTTAGAGACAGAGCCTCATTAATATAGAAAATCGGCTCTAAGGGATAAATCTTGTGATGTTTAGCTAAGTAATGTGTGTATTTTGTAGGCCGAAATCTGTCAACGGATCTGAAAGATCCCCTGAGGTACTCAGGTAGATCTGGCTCATGCGGCCTTGTTGTAAGCTTTAGAAAAGCTTAGAGGCTTAAAAAATGCTAAACTCTATTTTACTGGTTGTTTATGTGGCTCAGTATCCCCTGAAAATGGTATGCTTTGGCCTTCTAACCCTGAGTTAATTACAAGCTCCCCTGAATTCCTAAGTAGATATAATATCCCTTGCTGGATTTCTAGCGTTTTCGCACAAGCTCATCCCTTATCTGCATATATTTGTCATGTATGCCTGCAAAGTTTACTTTTCGGCCACCTGCGCAGTCCGTAGTTGTCGCAGGGTATTACGGGCTAATTAGAGCATTTCGGAATAGCTATGCCTATCTAGAACATTCGCCGCTTCCCTACTGTTTATCTTATCTTTTTTCTGCTATCTGCTTGCAAAGCAGAAAGTCAGTTTTAGCGAAAAATAAAAATGGCCTTATTCGTAGACAATCATTTAATTGCGAATAACTCACAAACTACTGCACGTATGGTGCTGCTTTTACGTTCAACGTATTCAGGCGCTAAAGCTGGTCCAGACCAGTGTAATTTTGTGCGACTTTAAGCGGTACTCTAACCGTAGGAAGGCATTTTCTTTTATCTTAGAATAACTTAAGTTGAAATTTTGCGCCGGAGAGCAATATCGGCGTAAAAAATAGGGCTATATTTTTTGTTAATTGGTATTTTTCTATGAAGCACACAACTTTATTTTCGCTCTTAACAAATTGCTTCTATTTATGTCTGCATTTATCGGAATTGTTTTTAACTTTTCGTATGCCTTATAAGCCCTTCGTTCATTTCTTCCATTTGCGCAACAACAATTGGGGCAACTGAGTGGCCAATTAATGTGCGATCAATTTAAAGTGAACTTGTGGCAAATTGGATTCTGTTCCAAGGAGAAAAGGCAAACTACACCTCCGCGAAGTTTTCACAATAAAAAACAAGGAGCTCAATATCACCCGCAGGAACCAGAAACATGTCAAGGTGGGCACCTGCGACCCAGTAGCTGTATACTAAACAGTGCCAATGCATTTGCAATTGCTAACGATGAACATATACTTATATTTTGCCAACTTCATGCAAGAGCATCGGATAAATGTAAGCATTGAGCTGAACCCTTTAGGGTGCAGCCTCTAGCAGGTCTAGAAATATACCTATTTATTTATTTATTTATATCTCAGAAGTTCGAATGAGGTCGGAAGGCAGGAGGCCGTACAGCCAGAACCAGATAAGTCAGACTAGAGTGTGATCATTAGGGTCACGGAACTCGGAAGGTACGAGATCGTTGAGTCGAGCCCAGAATGTCAGCTCATAGGGTGAAAGTAGTTTTAGTAAATTCTAAGTGCTGACAGCATCAACCGAAATGGACATGTTAAGGTAAAAGTGGACATGATAATAAGGTTCAATCATGACCAGCGGTGGTCTTGCGGGGAGGGTAACAGACTTTCGTCGACAGAGTCTAGGTCATTAGAGCACAGAAGTCCGAGAGATGTCAGAAAACAGGAGAGCGTACAGTCAGAACCGAGTAAGGCAGCAAGCTGAAGCTAGGGCTCCAAAGTAAGGTGGGAATAAAGTAATGCGTGTCATCAGAAAAGCAGTTTGGGAAGCGAGTGGCTATATGAAAAGGCGGTTGCATGCCGAGGAACGGTCTCAGGATAGGGGGAACAGAGCATCAGGAAAACAAAGCCTAGGTCGTTAACGTTTGGAATGTAAAGAAGCAGTCAGAAAGCCGGAGTCTGGTCAGGCGCCGCTGGAGTAGTGACAGACCCGAAGAGTTGCCTGACCAGTGGAAAAAGGAATACAAACTGAATGAGAAATGGAAAACGTGAGTGGAAAAGTCAACAATATTCCCGACGTGGCATGAACAGACCATTGTGTCTGCCGAACCCTGATCATAACAATAAGGATGAGTCACGACCAGCAACCTTCTTGAGGTGAGGGTAACAAAGCGTTGCGTCGGCAGTGACTAGAACAGTTACATCGCAGAAGTCCGAGAGAGGTCAGAAACCAGGAGACCATTCTGCATATCCCTGATCAATCGGGACACGGTAGTCAGAAGCAAAGAGACCATTGCGACGAGATTAGAATATCAGCTCAAAGAGTGAAAACCGCAGAATGTAGGTCTAAGTAATAAAGGAAATCATCGGCAGCAGAGGCACGTACAGGAAGAAAGGGGACATAGTAATAAGGATTAATCAGGGTCAACAATACACTCCAGTTGAGGGATACAGGACCTTGCGTCGGCAGAGCCTAGGCCATTGAGATCTCAGAAGTCTGAGGTGGGTCAGAAAGCAGGAGACCGTTCAGACGAGTTCGGACAAGCCAGCAAGATGAAGCTAGGCCGCCGACTTAACTTTTGAGTAACAGTAAGCTTCTTAACGAATCCGAGCTAGGTGATCGAAAGTCCTCTCATTTGTTGCACAAGATACAGGCTCTAGCTTAGCCTGTCTCTGTTGGCGACTCGTTCTTGAAGATATAGCTTCGTCGCCTGCAACGTGACATCGTTACACCCTGTATGCTAATGCAGCGCCATTTTCGCAGCTAGCCGACCTTGCTGAACGTATCTACGAATACAAGGCCTAACATCTCAGCTTCGTTCTAATACCAGTACGGAGGTAGCAGAACTAAGTGCGCTAGTAGCGGAACTTACCAACCGACTAGAGAACCTAACACAGTCCGAATCCAACCGCCGAAACCGTTCCAATAGTCGCACTCATTCTAGATCAGTCCGAAATCACCCCTAGGTCAAGCTATTGTTGGTACCATGAGCGATTTGTTCATCAGGCCAGATCTTGTCGCCCTCCTTGTGCCTTTAAGCGCAACAAGCAGAGAAACGAGCCAGCCAACACGTAGGGGCGTCGGACGTTGCCTGCTGCCCCAGTCGCCTTTTCTTTGTCACCGATCGCAGTTCGGGTGTTTGCTAGCTCGTTGACACCGGCGCAGAAGTCAACGTTATCCCAATTGAATCTATTGATGTTAGCGTAGAGTCGATCAGTTCATTACGCGCAGCAAACGGCACCCACATACGCGCGTGTGATCAACGCCCGCGCACGCTTACTTTAAACCTACGGCGTTCGTTTAAATGGATCTTTCTCGCCGCAGATGTCCAGAAGCCAATTCTTGGTCTTGACTTGCTGCAGCACTTCGATTTGCTTGTTGTCGCAAAGCAACGCCGTCTGATGGATTGTCAAACGTACCTGGCAGCTGTGGTTACGTTGACCGACATTGATTCAATCAGTCCTTATACGCCGCCAGTCAAACTCACCTATCGTTTAGATGTTTACTACCAAGTTCCCGCAAGTCTTTCGTGCAAAGGCACCCTTTTCATTCGCCACTGAGGCTGAAAAACATCACAGCGTTACCAAAGGTCCACCTGCTTTTGCCAAAGCCAGGCGAATGTCCCCCTGCTTGAACTGGGCATCGTTCGCCCTTCTAAAAGCACGTGGGCGTCTCCACGCCACATGGTGCCCAAAATGTCAGGATACTGGCGTCCATGTGGTGAGTAACAGGCGCTAAATAACGTTGCTGTTTCCGACCGCTATCCTATTCCTACCATTCAGGACAGCACGGCAAGCCTGCGCGGCACCCGTGTGTCTTCGAAAGTCGATCTGGTTCGCGCGTATCACCAGGTTTCAGTTGCTGAGGAAGACATACCAAAGACTGCCGCAAGCACGCCGGTTGAGCTCTTCGAATGTTTACGCATGCCGTTTGGTCTACGCAATACAGCCCAGACTTTTCACCGATGTATCGATTCAGTCACTAGAGTCCAGATTTCGTCTATGCATATATCGGTGCTATCCTAGTTGCCAGTCGGGTGGCTAGCCGAACAACCTCCTCGTGGTGCCAGCTGGGTGGTTCGGGTTTAACCCGTTCCAGCAAATAGTTCGGCAGCAGTGTTCCAGGAAGTGGTGGGTTTTCGCTTGGCAAGAGTTCTCCCTATAAAAAGCCACAAATGTCTGTTTAACAACAGTGCGACGTGGCGGATGTGACTCGCCACAAAATAAAGTCACTGGCCCCTGGATATCCGGAAAGTGCTACTCAACCCACAGACATCAATCGCTTATGCTCACATTCCTGAGGATAACAAACTGTCAAAAATGCTCCAGCGTATTCTAAGACACAAGCTACATTCATACAAAATTACATACGTATATACGCCCAAACACGCTGGATATCCGGATAGTGCTATCCAACTTGCAGACATCAATCCCTTATGCTCACATTCCTGAGGATAAGAAACAGTCAAAATTGCTCCGGCATATTCAGACACAAGCAACATTTATACAAAATTACATACGTATATACACTCATACACTTACATACACTGTTATACCAAACATGTACTTTTTGTACATTTTTATCACACTATGTTAGATAAGCATGATCATGCCTGTAAAGGTGTGCCTCGCCTTGGCGAGAATAAAAGTTTATTTATTTATTTATTTAAAGAACAGCACGCAGATCATCTCAAAATACTTTTCGATAGGCTGGCTGCTAGTAGCATCACTGTCACCCTGACAAATGCTTATTTCAGCAGCCTTCCGTCGAATTACTTGGCCACCATATTGATCAGTATGTTATACGGTCTCCAGACGATAGAGTGCGCGCCATCAGAGGCTTTCCGGTCTCAACTATGTTAGCCGCTATTCGCCGTTTTAACAGCATTCTCAACTATTATCGACGTTTTCTTCCACACAGCGCCAATTGGCTAAGTCCACTAGCCGACCTACTTCGTGGACGTAAAAACGGCTAGGTGGCTGCTGCAGCCGCCGAAGCCTTCAAGGCCAGCAATGAAGCCTTAGCCAAGGCCGTTATGCTTCATTATTTCGATCCGAATGTTCCGCTCAATGTTGCTATTGATGCATCAGACACCGCTATTGACGCCGTCCTACAGCAACGTACAAATGAAGGCTGGAAACCATTTGCACTCTACTTGAGGCGCCTACAACCTGCCGAAGTAGAGTACATCACCTTCATTCGCGTACTGCTGGCCGTTTACTCTAACGCTGGACCTTTCCGCTAGGTCCTTGAAGGCAGGGCCTTATTATCTTCACCAAGCACAAGCCGCTCACCTAGGCATTCCGAAATCAACCAGCTCGACACTCACCACATGAGGTCCGTCAGCTGGATTTCATTGCCCAATTCTCGACTGATATCCGACATGTTTCTGTTGAACACAAAGGCGTGGCTGATGCTCTTTCAATTGTTTCTGCGCTTGGCCCTGCCGGGAAAGCAATCGATTTGTCTGCTACAGCCGCCGCTCAATCAAACGACCAAAACTGCATTGCAGTTAAACCAGGGCCGTTGAGTTGCGCAGCGGGGGAATTGTTGAGCAGGTTCACCTGGGGTGATAGGGACTGATAATGCAAGCTAGTTCTGGAATTAGCTGT
Organism: Dicrocoelium dendriticum; assembly: GCA_944474145.2. Classification (NCBI taxonomy): domain Eukaryota; kingdom Metazoa; phylum Platyhelminthes; class Trematoda; order Plagiorchiida; family Dicrocoeliidae; genus Dicrocoelium; species Dicrocoelium dendriticum. The sequence goes on from OX104067.1 coordinate 114,186,013, forward strand.
AATGAGCCGGCGACTATATGAGGTGTTGGATGGGTTGGCAGCGATTGCTCAAGGGAATCTGTGGAAGGTTTAAGCGCCTGTAAAGATAGTAGATGGCAGCCTGGTCCAAGGGTCTAATGAATTGACGCAAGCCGTAGTCCGCCATATTCCATAAAAAAGGGAGTGGGACTGCGTACTGACGTGTTATGCAGTTCAGTACTCATTGGGCTTGTAGGGCGCGGGCGATTAATCTTTGTGGGCGAGGGTGCGGTGGTGTGTTTCGTTACTTCGCGAAGTGTCTATAAGAAGCAGGTAGGTAGGGAGGTAACTGCAATTGATCATAGTTACTGTCATATTGGTAGCGTCACGGAAATGGCGGCAGTAGGGAATAGGGTGTGGATTCGCCAGCGGACCGTGTTATATTGGACAGTCTCGAGTTGAGAGACTGGTTTGGCTGAGGGCGGTGAAGTGGGGCATTGGTGTTGCTCTTGTTAGCACTAACGGGTGCGGGGCGGGAGTCGCGTATGCTCTGGCAGTGGGTGAAGACATTGGCTTTTATACGGCGAGCAGTTGGAGTTGGAAGCAAGTATGCCTTTCTGCGGGGCTGTACACGTTTGTTCGTAGTCGTGCTCTGCCACAGTGGTACATACTTGTTAGATATTGCCTTAGACGGTGCGACCTGTCCATTCTGAGATGAACAATTGTTAAGAAGCACGGAGGGTGGACTGCCTGTTTTCCTTAGGATGTTCACTGGGTTGTTGTATCGGCACATAGGCGTCGCAAGCGTCTTTGAGGGAAGCCGCGGAATCTTGTTAATCAAACATCGCCGGTGAGGGTCGCCGGACGTTGGCTTACGACCAGTGAGAAATTGCATGCGGTCTTTCTTGACACTGGCAATGGGCGTGTAAGATGACAGGAAGTCAATGCCCTCAATCTCTGATTCCGTGTCACGCATGTCTGACAGGTTGACTGAACGCTGGCTTTGTGTTGTCGAGTTCACAGCTGCGCTGGTGGTTGCTGGCAGTGTACCAGTCTCTGTTTCAGTGCTTGTTATGCTTCATTTGTTCCCAGGGGCATTAGTAAACGGGAGTCTGCTGGTCGTTCGGGTGATATATCCTATTCTTCAAGGCTTCAACAACAATTCAACATGGAACAGAGAAGTCAGCCGCTATTAACACAGTTGTTACTCACCTGCACTATCATTGGACTCTGCGACGCTTTTGCATCATCGGTCTATTCCACCAACTAATGCCGGTACATTTCCAAGCCAATCGGTCAACCAACGAGGAATGTTGGCTGTCAACCGACTGCGAATAATAGAGTGCAAAATTGGTCTATACGATGCATCGCCGGCTGGCGCTCCTGTTCAACGGAAGCTGCGGCAGTGTTCCAGGACGTAGTGGGGTTTCGCCTGGCAAGCGTTCTCCCTATAGATGGCCACAAACTTACGCTTAACAACACGGCAACGTGGCAGATGTGACCCGACACTAAATAAAGTCACAGCTGAACATTTCCCATTGTCGCACACCTCCCTTCTACATACAATTTATGCAACTGCTTTTACTATAACAAATGCTTTGACGGAGCACAGAACATTCCGATCTTTTAATGTTCATTGATTGCAGCAAAAGCTTGTTTGGGCTCCTGTGCTCATGGATTACCACATGGCGAAATCACGCCTTGCTTGAGTCTTGACACAACAGTTTTGACTGATTTTTACTCGCCCCAGCGTTATCATGTTCCTTGGTCTGACTATTACCTGACTAAATGCTCACTCGTATGGACTACATCTTTTCGGTTATCCCTTTCATTAAAACGAAATATTTTATTATTCCAAAACAGCTATGCTTGTATGCATATTTGATCGCGCCCTCACAGGTGTGTCTCGTTTTACCGAGAATATAACATTTATTTATTTTTTTCAATGTCTATCCGTCGGAGACTTCACCTGGTTCTGCAGATGAACAACATATGTTTAAAAAATATTTCGTTCCAAACCTACCAGTCGGGCGCAGGCATTCCTTCAAAACAGGACAGCACACAGGAACGCAATTGGCACTCGCCAAAAGTGTCAGCCACCAGAAAAATGGGACGCAACTTGACTGCGAATAACCGAGCAAACTAAAGCTCAACAATAAACATAGCCAGTTACAACTTGGCGTTCAATGGGCGGCAGTGTTTCAGGAAGTGATGCTTTTTCGCCTGGCAAGCGTTCTCCCTATAAAAAGCCACAAATGTCCGTTTACCAACGCTGCAACATGGCGAATGTGACTTTCCACCGAATAAAGTCACAGCCCATAAATTCACACTGGCAGGTCAACTAGCGTCACCATTTTAGATAGGTTAGTTATACCAGAACTTCTACAGCTGCATAGCATGTTGTCTCTTCTTACTACGGGTTCACGCAAATACTGTCTTCCCTTTACTTTCTACGATGTCATCGTTGTCCTTCGCGTTACTTATGCACGAACTCACCATATATTCATATCTCTCCAGCGTGCTCTTCAATTATCTTCCAATGGATCGTTCAGGATTCTCAATCCCTTACTGGCCAAGGTATGACTGCATGGTATGGCAGGCCGAGTATGTCCTAACAAACTTGTCCCGAACTCACGACAGCCGAATAATTGTTTCGCATGTCCGCCATTTTTCAGTTCCAGTCATGGACATATGAACATTTTTCTACTGTCATTGTTACAGCCCCCATAAATTCTCTGGCAGTTGTACATACCTGTTCATGCCTCTATGAGAGTGCCTCGCATAGTGGAGAATAAAATATTTACGCTCGAGAGCTAGACACCAGCTTGTGTCAATAGAAGCTTCCCAAAGTTAGCGCACAACGACGTAAGTCGTTTGTTCCACAGGAACTACAGCGTTGTCCGTTCTTTTGTCTCCGCCTCCATGGCCTCCGCAGACCACGGGAATGTCCTTGCGAAGATACTTCCAGGTTATTCGGCGTAAGCACCGCGTTTTTAGCATCCAGTGTCAGCCGCTACGGTTGACCGTCTCAAGGTTGCCCACTTGGAATCTGAGCTCGATGAAAACCCTTGCACACCTTCTGACGCATCAACTCAGCCTATGATGGAAGTCTCGCCCACTCCTCACAGCCACGACAGTAAGCATCACCCTCCATCCAAGCCCTCCACATTTACTACACCACCTCCCAGCGAAGCAACCGTCACGTCTTCAGCAGTACCTTCAACGTTGCGCGCCGGTGGGACTTCTACGACGACACCTTCCTCTGAGCTTCACAAGTCGACTAGGTCGTGTAGGCGTGTTTGTTGGCAAGCGCGATTTAGGGATTAGTGTTCATTTCACTTTTCTTTTCTTGCCTTTATTTTCCCTTTTGGCCAAGTACGTCCGTAAGCTCAAACGTATCAGCAACAATATGGTAAATGGACAATACAAGGGAAAAGCTTTTGAAAACACAAAACGAAGCTACGGTTTTAAAGACACTTAAAAAGAGTTGCATTTTGCTTGACGCCTACCTCATCCGGTAAGCTTCAAGCTTAAATTTGCCTCCTCCTTCACCTTCACAGTTCTCGCTTTCGTTTATCTGCCAGGTATGAATCGGAGAAGATGAGAAGCCTGGAGCAAACATTTGACCTTCACGAACTTGCAAACGTTGGACGATTACGAACTTCGGCAATTTTGTGTTTTGGCACCTGCAGGGAGGACGTGTGTGGGCGCCAGCTCTGGTCCGATTGCCTGATTCTGCCCCAGCAGCTGCATCAGGCTTCACTTCCTGGTCTAGCAGAAAACTGGAACGCGACGGACGGTCCCCACGTAGATCAAAGGGTAACCCGCGATTTCCCTTCAAGGAGGTGCAGCCTAACGACCTCAGATGTCCCCGTATGACTGTAAAATATTCTAAAATCTTAAAATTATAACTTTCTTTCTTATGTAATAGGGAATTAGCCGCTTTGCCTGTTGGAACGTTGTTTACGTTTGTTTGAGACACGAACACGATATGCGCCTTCGGCGAGCTGCTCGACTGCGAACATCGCTGGGTCCATGCACTCAAAGCCCAACGACACCCTCGCTAGCTCGCTTTCTCCTGGCGTCCTATGTTTAGCAAGTGCTTGCGCCTTTCCCGTTTTATAAACACTTTACCCAGCTTACTTTGGTGTGTTCTACTTTTTCCTTTTGGTTGACCGTCTAGTCTTGTGCTGGATATATAGCCCGCTGATCGTGCTATAGTTGCATGCGAGGTGATTGGAGCCATGTTAGCCGTTGTCCTGAGCCTCCGTATGAGTCGAGCTTTATTAATACTTCCGCTTGTTGTACTCTGTCAAAAGCTATTCTCATAGGAAATCCATTCATGGCCAGTTCGCATAAGCGATATGCGCGGGCCCTCGGTCTTCGACTACGCGTGTTCAGACATCGTGTCTCAGGGAATGCGAGTATTTCATTCAACGAGCTGACTTTGTAGCTGGAAACGACCGGCTTGCAGGTTTGATAAGTGAAGGTAGAACACCATGCTGACGTTCTCGACAAACAGGTCTGAATTGACATGTTGTGTTCTCCGGAAAACTGAGTTGATATATAACAAAATTAGTAGCTGCCCTAGTGTGCTGCCCAGGAAAACACTACTTGTAACTGGTTTGGGGAGTGATCCAGACTCATCCACCTTTACTGATTACGTGCGACCTAAAATATAGGATTGGAAACATGTGAACAGTTGACCTGAGACTCCGCATGGTTACAGCTTTACTAATAGTTCCCTTTGCGGTACTCCGTCATAAATTATTTTCATATGAAATCCATGCATCTCCAGTTCGCTTAGACGATATGCGCCGGCTCTCGGGCTTCCACTACGCGTACTTGAGGAGGATTGACATTGTGTGGTGGCAACAACATCTTTCCAACAGTGAAGTCAGACATTGAATCTTAGGGAATACGAGAGTTCCCTTCAACAAGCGGGTTTGGCTGTGCCAGTTAAAGTGGCCTGATCTCCTGCGTACCAGCTTAGCGTTTGCGCTATCGCGACGTTTAATGGTGCAGGAACACCGGAAGGGATCACGTGGTGGTCCACCATCCACCTGATAATAGCAACTGAAATCGTAGACTGCATGTCTTGCCACCATTGTCTCCACACTTCTGCTTGGTTGATGCCCAAAAGAAAAGAAGTGTTGATGGTTGGAAACAATTCAGGATATGGCTCCTAATCGAAACCAGTAGAGGATCTGTGTAGATAACTACTTAGAGTTGGATACTTACTGCTTGACAAGTCAAGAGGATCATTAAGTTAAACATGCCGCAGGCAAATTAACAAGTAACGCTCCGTGGTTTTCTAGATTGAGGCCCAATATCTGAAGTTTGTTGCTTACATACAGTTAATGTGCCGTGATGCTACTACAGTGTACAACCTACCTTTATTAGTGATTTCCATGGGTACGTTTGGCTCGGTTTCTGCTACTACCATGTCGCTGTTCGCAGACGACTAGGTGTTATTTGCGCACAGCACCCATGAGTTGCTGCACATGACTAGTACTCAGGCTTCGAAAGCAGCCAAATAGAGCCCACCATCAACACAAGAAAAATATTTTGTCTCTTTCAGCATTCACCGCAGATGCCATCCAGGATGATGCCGTCAACCAGCATTAGTGCTAAATTATTGGAAACAACGTACACCCTCTGCTACCCTGGGAGTTTGATATCCACTGACCCGCGGCTACACACTGAGCTTCGTAAACTCGTATCGGAGGCAGCGGCGGTCTTCGCATTGCTTTCGTACCTAGTGTGGCACAACCATCAGCGCGGCAGTTTCATAAGCTGCAGGTGCCGTTGGGTTGTATTCCATCGATATCGATCGCATGGGGTTGTAGCACCAGTGGTCACGAGTGCCTGATTCAGACAGGCCTCGTAGTCACCAAAGAAACGACGATGAGTCCTGCAGCGAACGTAGGCGGAACCGGCACAGTGTTTGGTGGCACAATGGCTTCGCTTTACAAACTGCGCGCTTACGTGCTGAGCCTGTTTATTTTAGGTGGTGTGTTGGCTGTATTGTCCTAACACCTTAGTATCCCATAATAATATCTACCTGGACTGTATTTTATTAACTTGCACAAGTCACTAAAGCTGCTTGTGCTTAAATTCGGAAAGGTTTCCGCGTTTAGGGCAATTTCTTTAAATATCTGCTGACGTCTTGAACCTACAACGGATTGGTTAGCAACCAATTTATTTCATGTGCGCGTTTAGTGAAGAGTTATGTCACTGTGCCTCTATGCATTACACGTTTTAGTTTATTTGATATCGTCGTCTCAAGTGCTTGGTTGATGGTTTATAGTCCCGCTGTGGCTGCACTTGATGAACACGTTGACACACACACGCCTCCATACTTGCTCAAGGAGACAGTTGTCCGTTACTGTTTCCTTCCATTTACTGACACTACGATTTTCTTCGATGTTGCACGTGGTCGGCTTAGCGGGGACTGCTACTGCAAGGTCTGTGGGCATTGTTTGTTTGACCATATGAATCGTGTGTAGTAATAAGGCTTTCCTTTTGCACAACAATGCAAAGGTTCCCCTCTTGGATCAACGAAGTTTTCGAAGGGATTTTCCTACTGTTCCGGTCCTACTTAAACTGGAACTTAAACAAAAACTTGAAGAGGAGCAAGTTCTATGTGGTCGTGATAGGCTCGCAAAGTGGTTCCATGCACACAGCGTGGAGCGGACTACCGTCCAGCGACAACATTGTGTGCTTTGATTTCCCAACTACAGTGAGGTTGTGTTTGCATGTGAAGGAGTGTGGGCCTGCTCAGCTGATGAAATTTGGCTCGAATCCACATGTCTCCCGGTCTTATGCCTTCGGGTTTACACTGGATGTGGTGCAGGAGGATGGGGCTGTGGGTGGTGCAGCGAAAGACACCCTTTGTCCTTCTGTATATATATATATATATATATATATATATATATATATATATATATATATATATATAACGGTGTCCTCAACCTAAATACAATAGATATGGTGTTATGTAAAATACTGAAATGGATGTGCGGAGCTGGTACCGAGATCGCAAATTGCAAGTAATGGTCCATAAGTGTATTTTTTGTGTGCACTTTTGTCTTATTTGTTAAATTCAGTGTACAGCATTGGTAATTTTGAGAAGACGCATTTAAATTTCCATTATCTTCAGCAGTCTCCTACCTGCGATGTTTTTATGTTTGGCTCCCTACCCCGAAAGTCGTGCGGACTTGATATCAGTTTGACTGACAGTGTCTTGACTTTTTGTCGCCATGTGGTATGTTGACCACCGCGCTATTATTCCTTTTGCGGCCCTGCGCGACCAAATACAGCGCGCCTCGATGAAGGATCGCAAGGCATGTGTAGGTAATCAGTAAATAACAGTTAGCCTGGGATAAATTTAAGGCATACCTTACGGAGGTTTTCGCACCCTATATTCTACTCATTAGGAAAAGAGGGTTAAGGGCACAGCCTCCATGGATAGATACCACAGGCAAGTACTTACTCAAGAAACGGTCTAGATGCTGGCGAACCTACCAAGCAGCTCCATCAGCCAGTACTTATGATAGTTATCGAGAGAATAGAAATAAATATAAGCAACATCTCAGAACTGCTTGTCTCCAATACAAGCAGGGTTTAGCGGACTCGGCCGCAGTTAATCCCAAGAAGTTTTTTGCTTACGTTAAAAGACGCAGCGGGGCAAAATTGTCTATACCAGCTTTATTGCGAGTAGACGGGACCCGTGCGCAAACTGACTATGACAAGGCCTGCGTACTCAGTGGGCAATATGCGGCAGCGTTTGTAAGGGAAACCTCTTTGACAGGCGTTGAGCTGGTTTGCAGGACCCAGAGGGTTCAGAACTATCTGAATTTATTGTAGCGGAGACTGCAGTTCGTAGGCTGTTACAAGGGCTGAACCCTTCTAAGGCCTCTGGGCCTGATTTAATTCACCCGAAACTGTTGCATGGGTTGGCTGCAAAACTAAGTGTATCACTCGCTATTGTTTTTCAGAAATCGCTTGACAGCTGTGCCTTGCCTTCCGAATGGAAGGAAGCTGTCATCTGTCCCATCTTCAAACATGGGGACAGGGGTCTGCCTGCAAATTACAGGCCAGTTAGTCTGACGAGTGTAGTAGTCAAACACCTCGAGAAACTGGTGAATGATTCATTGGGGAGTCATCTAAGTAGATTTAATCTACTTAGCAGTGTACAACACGGATTCCGGAAGGGATTTTCGTGTCTGACGAATCTGTTGGTGGCTCGCGAAAATTGGGCGGATGCAGTGGATAACGGCCACACATTGGACGTGCTTTTCGTCGACTTTTCGAAGGCATTTGACAAGGTACCCCATTTGAGGCTCGCGCAAAAGCTGTCCTCCTACGGGGTATCTGGCCGCGCCCTACATTGGGTGACTGCATTCTTAGAGGATAGAGAACAGTGTGTACGGGTAGGCCGGGGCCTATCATTTAGGCAGTCTGTCCTCAGCGGCGTGCCGCAGGGCTCGGTCCTTGGACCGCTGTTGTTCTCTATCTATGTGAATGACCTACCCGCGGAGCTTGAGGTACCATCGCTGCTATTTGCTGATGACCTGAAGCTGTGGAACATTGTCGATGTTCCTGGGGGTTCCGAAGCTATTCAGCGAGCATTGGATAAGCTTTGGGACTGGTCTACTTTATGGTTACTGCCCATAAATCAGGCAAAGTGCTCCGTTCTTCGAATTGGAGGGGTTGTCCTCCTGCGAAGTACTTGGTCGGTGGGGTCGAACTCCCCCGTGTATCTAGCCAGGTTGACCTAGGCGTCGTACACTCTTCGGCTTTACACTCCGGCGACAACTGGAAGAAGGCCGCAAGCAGGGGTTTCCGCATGTTGTGGTTAATCCGACGTTCTTTCGGAGTCTTGACGGGCGGTATCTTTACGAGGCTGTTCTCGGCTTTCGTTCGGCCTCATCTGGAATACTGCGTCCAGGCTTGTCCGCCCTGCCTCGTCCGGGACAAAATGGAGCTAGAGAGGGTTTTACGAGTGGGTACTAGGTTAGTCGAGGGATTACGGGGACGGACGTACCCCGAGCGTCTACTTAGTTTGGGAATGCATTCAATGCACTACCGAAGGCTTAGAGGAGACCTAATCCTAACCTACCGTATCTTGACTGGGAAGGTTGGTCCAGATTTATCTTGGCTATTCAGTCCCGCTAGATTGTCTGTTCTACGCGGTCATTCGTTGAAGCTGGACAAACCGCGGTCCGATCGGATTAGGGCGGAAATCCGGTTGTCACGCAGAGTCATCGACCGCTGGAACATGCTTCCGGAAAGTGTTATCAGGGAATCTACGGTTAAGGGGTTTGAGCGGCAACTTGACGCTCTTGGGTGGCAACACGAAACCTTTCCATTTTCCTGAGTAACTCGCGTCTTCGTACTTCGACTTTCTTTTCTCTACTTTTCTTCACGTATTGGTATTATTTTCTTATTTAAGTGCACTTCCTTATTCTGTACCTTCGATTTCTCTTCCTATCCTTTGCTTACTTCACGTGACTGCCACAGCAGGGACTGCTAGGGCAGGAAACGTGGGCATTAACTGGTTGGCCAGGGTGCGATACGGGTGTTTCCGTTTTAGATCCATCAATAACTGAGCACTTCATCAATTCCTGGTTCAACGACCCGCCGAAGAAGGAACACTCACGGGATCTATCCTATCGTTCCTGTCCCGCTTGAACTTGAACTTGAACAAACTGGCGAAAAAAAGTTTGAAGTAGCCGTTTGTTAAGTCGCCTGAACTTTCGATGACGTATAAATAAATGAATGATGCAGATAAAAATAATCCAAAAAGTATCAGGAAAATTATATTAAACACATTATTTAAAAGAAGTGTTAATCTACTGATTTAAATATACATTCAGTATGTACTGTGAGTACCACGCGGTAACTTTCTTTTTGGCGTGCATTACTGATCTGAATTTTAGGTACAGTATGGTGGAAAACTTTGTAAATAAACACTTGAAATGGTATTTGGCTCTTGCCGAATTTCCTCTGTTCGAAGATATCAGATCGATTAAGGCGTTTCTGGGACAATAAAGCATACAAATGGACTACACGTGTTAACCGCCAATGTGCGCAGTCTAAGGAATGGACTGGTTGAGATTCAAGTTCAAGTGGGACCGGAACAGTAGGATAAATCCCGGTGAATGTTCCTTCCGTGACGCGTCGTTGATCCAGGGTACTATTCGTCCGCGATAACTGGAATCCAGAAGAGTCTGATCAGCGCGCGCGAATCACACCACTGTCAACCAAGTAATACCCACGCGACCTGCACTGGCAGTCCCCGCCGCACCGGTCACGTGAAATAAGAAAGAGAGGTACGAAAGTAATAAGAGCGTCAAGAAAAAAGTCTAATAGATTTAATAATTCAATAAAACGAATAAGCTAGGATGCGTCAGTTAGACTCTTGGGTGGCAACACGAAACCTTTCCCTTCTCCTGACCATATCCATCTTCAAACTTTCAGTTCTTATTCTGTCATTATCTTCACTCTTTGGTGTTATCCTTCATTTTAATGCCTTTCATTCCCTTTTATCTTCCATTTACTTTCTACTTCTTTCTTACTTCACGTAACCTACACAGCGCGGACTGCTAGTGCAGGGAACGTGGGCAGTAATTGGTTGATCAGGGTGTGTTTCGGGTGTTTCGTTTTAGATCTATCAAGGACTAACACCTTATCATTTCCTGGCTCAACGATTTGCTCAAGAAAGAACACTTAAGGGATTTTCCTATCGTTCCAGTCCATCTGAATCTGAAGGCCAAGAGCGTCGAGTCGGCGTTCGAACTCTTTCACTGTTGGTGCCAATACCACGTTCTCGGGCAGTGCATTCCAGGAATCCACCACTCGGCGTGATAAATGAAAGTCCGCCCGGACTCCATCCGATCGTGGTTTACTTTACTTTACTGTCATGATAGCGAGTAAGATGTTGAACATCTATGTAGCTATATCTCAATATAGGACATGTCCCACTGACACAGTGTTACCTGTAGTAGTGAGCTAGCCCAGGTGAAAAAAGTAAAATATTTACAAGCATAGAAAAAATTTCCATGTACTTACGATATATTCTTGGATGAACCACATGGAGTCCTTCACCAGCTCCTCCGCCTATTACGGATGGGCATCGTTTCGGAAGCTGCAGTTGGTGGATTAACGGGCTCCATGGGTTATAATCATTGAACGATTCCTTCGTTAGTTTCCTGTGAAGGCTTCGTCGAATCTGGCATCCGCAAAGTGCGCGTCCAGGAATCGTTTGAATTCCGACACCGAGTTCGCTTCTACTATCCGCGAGGGCAAACGGTTCCACATGTTCACCACTCGCCGCTCAAGACACAAGGGATGAGCTACCCACTTGAGGTCAGGGACTACCAGTTTGTACTGGTGACCAGCGAGTGACCTCGGAGCGATGGAAGCCTAACCGGTTGGAAAAGCCCGGATAAATCGGGTCCGATTTTACCGGTAAGTATACGATTGGTCAAGACTAGGTCGCCTCGATGTTGACGATAGTGCATCGAGAACATTCCCAGCGCAATAGTCTTTCTGGGTAAGAATGGTTCCGCAGTCCATGGACCAGTTTGATCCCAACTCTCAACACTCTCCACTGACATCCTGTCCCTTAGTAAGCAAGGTGAACAAGCCTGGATGTAGTATTCCAAGTGTGGCTTGACAAACGCTGAGAATAGCCTAACAAACATAGTGCCCGTGATGGTCCCGAATGCCCTGCGGATCATCCACAACATTCTGAAACCCTTGCATGTAGCTTTCCTCCAGTTCTCACTGGATTTAAGTTCTGAAGACAATGTGACCCCTAGGTCTACCAATTGGGCAACATGATGTAGTTCATTACCGCCAAGAAAATAACGCGTTTGGGGGCTATTTGGCCCTACTCGTAAGATGGAACACTGCATAGTTTATGGGCAACTGCCACAGAGCAGCCCAGTCCCAAAGTTTATCGAGGGCCCGTTGCAGAGTCTGGGGTCCATCGAAGTCAGACACTATGTACCAAAACTTTAGGTCATCTGCAAACATGAGAGACGGTGCCTCCAGCAGTTCGGGCAGCTCGTTGACATACAAGGAAAATAACAACGGGCCAAGCACCGAACCCTGAGGGACCCCACTGAGGACTGTCGGAAAGACAGACTAGACCCGACACGATCACACATCTCTCTCCCTTCCAGAAACGTGTTGATCCATTTTAGTACACCCCGGATATTCCATAGGACCGAAGTTTCAAGGAAAGGCGAGAATGTGATACAGTGTCGGAAGCCTTGGAGAAGTCAATAAACACCACATCTACTGCATGACCCCGATTTAAAGCATCCGCCCAACATTCGCGTGCAACTAGCAAATTAGTCATACAGGAATGACCCTTGCGAAAGCCGTGTTGCAGTGGACTGAGCAGACCATACTCCCGCAGGTGGTCTTCAAGCCCATCACTGACCAACTTCTCCAATACCTTGACCAGTACGCTTGTCAAACTTACTGGTCTATAACTGGCAGGAAGATGCTTGTCGCCCTTTTTAAAAATCGGGCAATCGATAGCATCCTTCCAGTCCTTAGGAAAGGAGCAGCTGCGAAGCGACAGTTGAAACAAACGCGTCACTGGTCCACATAGCTCGCTTGCGAGTTCGTACAGAAGCTTAGGGTGAATATCATCCATCCCAACGGATTTAGCAGGATTTAGAGCCTGAAGAAGATGGAGAACTTTTGCCTCCGAAATTGCGACGTGTGTTAAACAGGAGTCCTGGGGGACTCATTGATAGGTCAAGATGCGGCAATTGCTCATCCCTAACAAAAGTTCCGGCATACTGCGCACTCAGTAGACATGCTTTTTCGTGATCAGTGGTGGCAGTGGCGCCGTCGCTGACGAATAACACTGGGATAGATGAGCCAACGTTACTACGTCTTTTGACGTAGGCGAAGAATCTTTTGGGATTCGCGGAGGCTGAGTTAACCAGCTCCATCTCATAGCTAAGTCTAGCAGCTCGTAAATGACTCTTGCAAGCATTCCGAGCTTCCCGATAACGCCGAAAAGTACATTCTGAGAGAACTGTTCGGTAGATCCGCCAGCTCCTTACCCGTCTATTCATTAGCTGGTGTGCGACTGAGTCCAACCATGGTGGCTTCGCTTTGGTACCCTTTATCGAAAGAGGGATGTGGGGGTGGGATATGTTAAAGAGGAAAGACTTAAACGTATCCCAAGCCGTCTGTATGTCATCATCCGGCAAGATGATGCATGGGAAACTTACTGCCTTGGATCTAATAGACGGAAACTCGGCGTGCCAAATGTTCGGAGTCGGGACCCTGCGTGAATCGTAGTCTCTAATGTGAGCACAAGTGAATGACAAACACGTATGGTCACTGGCTCCCAAAGGGGGGCCGTACTCATGGTCACTCACAAAGTCAACCGACTTTGCGAAAACTAGGTCCAACAGAGAAGGAGCATGACCCACCATGTACCTGGTGGGTCTATCGACAAATTGGTGTAAGGGTACTTCTAGTGTCAAGTCAACAAGCTCGGCAGCCAACCCTGTTGTCGCTGCCTCATAAGATAGGTCATGCCAATTTACTTCAGGGAAGTTGAAGTCCTCCATTATCAAGCATCTTGTTCGCAGAGTGAGTGCGGATGAAGTCAATGAAACTCCTAGAAGCGCTATCAGGGCTCCTATACAGCAGCACAATTTTAAATTGCGTTGATTCGGTACATACTTCAACTGAAAGGGCTTCCACAGTTTTATCAGCTGAGTTAAAGGTATGTGTTTTGGATATATTTACACCACATCTGATATACAAGGCGACATCACCGCCACGGCGATCAGATGGGCGGTCAGATCTCAGCATTGCGTAGCCCGGAACGTATAATTCACTGTCCATGACGTCAGAAGATAACCTGGTTTCAGTGAACGCGAGTACATCAGGATGGGAGTGGTCTATTAGGGCCCCCACTTCACACATCTTGTTTCGCAGGCTACGCACATTACTAAGAACTATGTGAAAACGTTTGGTATGGAGAGCCCCGGGTCGTGTGCTACCAGAATGGGCTCTGGTAGGGCGGAAGTGGACCGTCGGCTCACCACCCGAAAACCCACCAAACATAAACCTTTCTCGCCAGCTTCGCGACGCGCTTTAAGGTTTTTGATGGCTTCTTTAAGCTTTATCCTATCTGCCAAAGGTAGATCCGGCTGTATACTCACTCCGGAACCCTTTAGTTTAAAGGCGAAGCGCAAAAGAGCTTGGCGCTCCTCCGGTGTAGATAGTACCACGCGTAATAGACGGGGTCTACATTTAGTACTATCACCCGCCCAGTCATGTCAAGAGACCCTAAGAGCCTAGTAAAGTCTGTGTACTTTAACAGTGAATCACCGCATGGTAAACCCGCTAGGCGTGTGTAATTGAAATCGCCATCGCAAAGTGACCGAATGTAGAATAATGTACGCACAATCGCTAAGTTGTCCTGAAGTGTATCTATATGTCGATCTTAGGTGCGCCTGTGCATATCGCTTAGTGCGCCATGATCCCACTAGCCCGTTGATGAATGCGGTATTTCGTCTTGAGGACATCCGAGATATTCCTGATTATCTCGATAATCTGTCTTGCATGTTCGATAGAGCAATATAGATCGACTATCACTTAGTTGTCTTGAACGAAGTATACCTATATCACGACGTGTTGTGACGGACCAATCGACAGATAACACTCCACGTTAGTTGCTCATGTATTGCGCGGGCGCAGGAACTATTGCAGCATACATCAGTATTCTTCATCTTAGTAGTACCGGGAAACAAGCAGGTGCCACTAGGCATAGCAAGCTGATTTCGCGACTCAATAGTAGTTTGTGATGCATCCTCAGAGGATTAATCTTGCCGTATTCGTTTCTCGTGGTTATGTTTGTTAACGAGTAACCCGGTTAGAGTGTGATTAATCAGGATTCGATGACTTAGCTGATCATCTCACCGTATACATGGAGCTCTGCTCACGACTCTGTGATGTTATGGTCAGGTGTACTGATAATTTCTTTATCTTGCGCCGCTGGTTGTGTGTTTAACCCGTGCTGCAGTGAGATTACATCTCAGATGCAATTGTGTAAACAAGTACATGATACTAACATTCTCATCACTGCAGAAGTTTGCTGTAGGTAATGCACACATGATAACAGAGTCGCAGGATGGTATAATTGACACTAGCATAATCAGTGCCTCTCGCCGATCTTGCTCAAGATGAGCTTGTATGTTCGAACAGATAGACCGCTTGAGCGATCTCGCAATAACAGTTTCGATGTTTAGTAAGACTAAAGTGTGAAGCTAGTAACTGAATTCCGAAGCTCACGTACTAGCCAGTCTAAGATGCTGAGAATTGGTCCATGTCTCACGTTTGTCATAGGGCATAAATATGTACTGATGTGCGCCACATCTAATTCTGCACATTTGCCAGCTTGACGGTTACCTCTATACACGGTATTTCTCGTGAAAACAATGATGTCTCTGTAAGTGTGTACCTCATTCATCATCAACATTCGACCGAGAGCCTGTGTGACGAAATTCGATGGCATCATTGACGGAGATCAGAAGTCATGAATAGATGCAGACATTCATTGCTCGTAAAACTACCATCTACAACCTACGATGGTCAGATTATATGTGGACAACAGTTTTATGTTAATGCATGTGAGCGCGCTGTTTGACGGAAGGACAAACTGATACCGCTTCGTGTGTATCCAACTCCGCGCAGTACGTCAAGCTCGTCTCTAGCGATAGGCAATGCGAAACGATACAATCAGTGTCATAATAAATGCTTTGTATGAAGATGCAAACGAGGAGAGCTGTAGAAAAAGTCCTAACATTTTTAAGGAAACTACCGTAGGCAGACGGCTGTGTGCAACCTAGTCAAAGGGAACGCTTTTTCTTTGCTTACAGTTGATCAATGTGACCAGCCATTCGTCTATTCAACAACTGAGGATTGTCAAAGACTTTACAGTTCCAACTATCACAGTGCACGTCCACCTTTGAATGTATTAGAAAACCACCGACACAAGGATTCATGCATGTGTGTGCAATACGTTATAATCTAAAACAATCTCGAGCATTGTCTGTAGGCACTTTGGCCGGTTGCTCCAAGTCTTCTGCTATAGTGCCCTGGGATAACCATAAATCGCAAATGTGTAACGATTTTTCTCGTCGAATTATCATGGTACATTTTGATAAAAGCATAAAATTTACAGAAGTTATATACCATGTGGCGTTGTCAATGACTAAAGATTTTGACTAGAAATCTATACCAAAGCTCTAACTCTATTGGGAAAATCATCACTGGGTCGATAATTTGCCGCTTCTTTTGATGAAAATTACGTCATTACCAAAACTACAACGCAAGCGATCTTATAAATTGGTGTAACCAAAAATCCTAGGTAATCCTTGAGCAAAACAACGTTTACTTTCTAAAAATGCAAACTGTTATTACCGCGGTTCTAGAAATCGTATTTTATCTTAAAAGGACAAAATCTTAGCTCTCAGTAACCACTGGAATAACTGCGACTTTGCTACCCGGTGGTAGAACGGGCTCAATTTGCCTTGTAATAGTCATTAAGCATGCAATTCTTTGAAAATCTTACCTGAAACAATTTAAAATCATCTAGAAGGAGAAGGATGTTGCAGAATGTTGAGTTATAGTTTGAAATAAATGCAGATTGTCGCACTAAAATTGCTGGAAGCGCTTGCCCGGTCACTGTAAGATTTTCGAGGAAATAGCAGACCATATGGGAAGGCGTTATTGTTTGCATGATATTTCAGACAACGTGCGCCGTTAATTATGTGGTTTACACCAGCGAACGAAATATATGCATTCCTGAATTACTTTTAATTGTGGCAGAAAGTTAAGACTTAACAAGTTAATATAACTATGTCTTTCCAGCTTAAATACGATAATTCAGCAGATAAATTCGTATTTCCATTATTGGACATTGGGAAAGAGTAGTTGCCATTTTGTGTGATCCCAGGAGCTGTTTTATCGCCTCATATGTTCTTCAATATTGTGCCCTCAAAAGAAGAACTAGTTAAAAATGCATGTTTAGCTATTTCAAGTTAGTATCGGAATCCCATTCAGCTGAGTAAACCATCTATTATTACGACCAAGAACAAGGACGTCGACTTACTGAGCATTATAATCCAGTCTAACCTTCCATGCGAAGCAGTCGCAAATACGTTTCCAAATAACAACTAGCGAAACTTTGTAACGGCACGCGTTTTGCAGTAAAACTATT
>OX104067.1:114203611-114219837 GCA_944474145.2 Dicrocoelium dendriticum
TTTAGCTGTCTATGGAAATGAGGTTATTAATGCTTCGATTTATACATATATATAATAGTGCATGGAAGTGAATGCATCTGTTTGTTTATACATATGTGCATTACTATTTTTGCAAATTTTACACGATAATAAATAAATAAATAAATACTTTATTCTCGACTATGCGAGGCACGCCCATGGAGGCATGATCAGATATGTACAACTGTACAAACATTTTGTGGCAACTATGACAGTAATAGTAGAAAATTGGTCGTGTGTCCATGATAAAATAAATAAATAGATAGTTTATTCTCAGTTTCATAGAGACGCACCTACTTAGGCATGATCAAGATTTAAAAACTGTTGTGTATCACGATGATACTCCGAGTTCAATCGTGTGTATTTGAAAAGTTGTCAAAAAGAGTTGATATGTAAATCTGGTCGACTTGCCAGTATGTAGTTGTGGGCTGTGATTTTATTCAGTGGCGAGTTACATCCGCCACGTCGCAGTGTTGTTAAACAGACATTTGTGGCTGTTTATAGGGAGAACGCTTGCCAGGCGAAAACCCACCACGTCCTGCAATACTGCCGTAAAGCATTTTGAACATTAATGTTGAACTGGCAAAGCCGCTTGACGACTGGTTTCACCTTCGGTTTTTCGCGGGGTAATGGCTTCTAATTTCCTCTGTTAGTTGGACGGGTATGTTGATCTGGGTCGCCATGATTTTTGAGGTCGGTGGAGGAGAGGGACATCGCGATTTTTCTTCTTGTTGTATGTCCAGGTGAGCAAAAGTTTCAATTTTTCCGCTGTCCAGATTTTTCCGCTGTATACTGTATGGGAGTATGAGGATATGTCCAGTTCTCCATACTGGACAAGGGTTATGGTGATTGTAGGTCGGTCCTTGCGGAGTTTTACCATCCTCCATGTCAGTCCTTATGGGTTGTTACGTCCGTCTTGGGCCATAACTGTTCCTCAGTCCAATCCCAGATGTCCAAGATGTCCCGGACCTCAGAGAAAAGGGAAAGTGGGAGACAACCGAGAGAAGACCGCAAGAACAGGCATGGAGTTGAATATTGTTAATGTCTTGTGTTATAACATTTGGGCTTGAGACAAAAGCATGTACACTGTGCAACAATAATTATGCTGAAAATGTCTTTTGAGTATCCCATAGAATCATTAGCCGTATAGGTGGATTGCCATCGCCTGCGTAGGGACAAGAGCGTTGCACCAGTAAGTAAAGTACGAGTATCCGTTTGATATGAGTCGATAGTTGCGTGGGGATAGAGCAAAGAGAGTTAAAATGTTGGTAGTGATTGTCAGGTGCATGAACAGCACGTAGTTAGTGTAATCCAAGAGGGGGGGCATAATAAGCGGAAGTAAATAGGCTGCTGCGAGAGAGTCTTAAAAATCAATTGGTGGCAAGGCAGCGGAGGGTCTGGATGCAGATATTCTAGAGGAGTAAAGGTTATTCAGATACGGGGTGGCTACTAACAAGCACTAGATCATTGCATATGCCTGGGGTCAATGGCCATTAGCTACTTCTGAAGAGAAATGCCGAATTTATGACGACCGACAGATGTTGGCGCTAGGAGTGACTCAGTCGCCAGATGCAGCTATTCCAATCAGACGCCTTGTCACTAGTGTATGCCTATAGGGTCAATGAGTGTACCTATAGGCTAGTGAAGCTAAGTGATAGGTCAACAGATCAGCTAAGCTGTGACGCAAACAATCCAAGAGAATGAACATTGAAAGAGGGAGCGAGCTCCGGATATCCGCAGAGTTAAATGGCAGCTATGGCGACTAGCTGCTGCTAAGCAGAGATAGTGGCTCTAGGAAAGAATGATTCAGTGGCTGGTGCAGCCACAGTATTAAGAAGTTTGTCTACTATTGGATACCTACAGTTTCGATGAAGAAATCAACATACGAGCGAAGCTTAAGAGAGACAGACGGCAAAAGAGAATGAAGGTATGGAGAGTCAGGGTGTGGCTACTTGTAAGCTACATGGAGCCAACAATGACTAGCTGCTGCCAAGAGAAGTTGCTGCGAGTGGGACGAACGACACATAACGGCGCACTAGGAGAGAGAAGAGTGACCAGCAATATGGTTTGGGCTATGCCTTCAGTAACTAGTGGATCTTACGGTGGCACATAATAGGTCAACTAAACACCTGAGCTGTGACGCAAACATTCTAAGGTAATTAACATTGTAAGAATGGAGCTACTCCTACAGATCTCCGGATATCCGCACAGGTAAATGGAAGCTATGGCGACTAGCTGCTGCAAAGCAGAGATAGTGGCTCTAGAAAAGAATGAATCAGTGGCTGGTGCAGCCATAGTATTAAGACGTTTGTCCACTATTTGATACCTACAGTTTCGATGAAGAAGCCAACAGGCAAGCGAGGTTTAAGAGGGACAGAGGGCAGAAGAAAATGAAGGCTGGAGAGTCAAGAAGTGGCTCCTTGTAGGCTACCTGGAGCTAACAATGTCTAGCTATTGTCAAGAAACGTTGAGGCGAGTAAGGTGAACGACGGATAATGACGCGCTAGGTGAGAGATGAATGGCCAGCATTAGAGTTCGGATTAAGCTTCCCTTTCCTAGTGGATAATACGGTGGCACATAATAGGTCGGCAAACCATCCGAGCTGTAAAGCAAACATTCCAAGTGAATAAATATTGTAAGAATAAAACGACTCCTACAGAGCTCCGGATATCCGCAGGGTTAAATGGAAGCTATGGCGACCAGCTGCTGCTAAGCAGAGATAGTGGCTCTAGGAAAGAATGAACCAGTGGCTGCTGTAGCCATGTCATTAAGAAGTTTGACCAAAACTGGATACCTACACTTTCGACGAAGAAATCGACATGCGAGCGAAGCTTTAAGAAACAGACGGCAAAAGATAATGAAGGTTGGAGAGTCAGTGGGTGGCTCCTTGTAATCTACATGGAGCCAACAGTGACTAGCTGTTGTCAAGTGGAGTTGACATGAGTAGGACGAACGACAAATATCGGCGCGCTCGGAGAGAAAAGAGTGACCAGCAATAGAGTTTAGACTATGCATTCAGTTCCTAGTGGATCCTACAGTGGCACATAATAAGTCAACAAACCATCTGAGCTGTGATGCAAACAATCCAAGAGAATGGACATTGTAAGATGGGAGCGACTCCTACAGATCTCCGGATATCCGCACAGGTAAAAGGAAGCTATGGCGACTAGCTGCTGCAAAGCAGAGATAGTGGCTCTAGAAAAGAATGAATCAGTGGCTGGTGCAGCCATAGTATTAAGACGTTTGTCCACTATTGGATACCTACAGTTTCAATGAAGAAATCAACATACGAGCGTAGCTTAAGAGAGACAGACGGCAAAAGAAAATGAGGGTTGGAGAGTCAGGGAGTGGCTACTTGTAAGCTACATGGAGCCAACAATGACTAGCTGCTGTCAAGAGGAGTTGTTGCGAGTGGGACGTACGACACATTGTAGTTATGGTGTCTTGGGTAATCCTATTCCTGTGGAGCACATACCAATACGGCCACATCGTCACTGTCTTTAGCTTTCCGATAACAACCAATCGTGACTACACACACACTTTCTAGTCCCAGGTAGAATTCGAACATTGTCAGCTTACACCTCATGAATATCTTACCGGAATCCTGCTCTTCATCCATATGCACATGAAAGTATTCTACCCATTAGGCCATGCCTTCTGCATAAGTAAAAACATCTTTAGCGTAATATCTGTTACACCTTGTACACTAGCTGTCTCAAATAAATGTCTTAAGGTAGGATTTTGATCAAACGCTAGGTACATTGACTGTCCCTTTTCGGTCTTCTCTCGGCTTGCTCCTCTCTCCCTTTTCTCTGAGGTCAAGAACATCGGAGAGCTTCGGGATTGAACTGAGGAACTGTTTCCGTTTGGGCTGGGACGAAATAACCAACAAGTACTTATCTGGACCATGGCCTCACTTCCACTCTAACTATTTGCACCCAACTACCGATGTCCAGTGAGGGTAGCTGGACACGAATTCTCCGCTCCCCGGCAAATATACATAATCAGAGAAGACTTCACTTGGTTCTGCGAAGGATCAACACATCATATTCAATAAGAATGTTTAGTACCCGACCTACCAATGGACAGGACCCAGGAACGCAATAGGCAACCAGTTATTGCATCAACCAGCGGAAAAAAATGGGACGCAACCTGACTGCGAATAACCGAGCAAACAGACTTTCAACAATAAACATGGCCAGTTACAATTTGCCATTCAATGGATTGGTGGCAGTGTTCCAGGACGTGGTGGGTTTTCGCCTGGCAAGCGTTCTCCCTACAAAACGCCACAAATGTCCGTTTAACAGCACTGCAACGTGGCGTATGTGACTCGCCACCGAATAAAGTCACAGCCCATAACTTTACACTGGCAGGTCAACTAGCGTCACAATTCTGCATAGGATCGTTACACTGGGACTTCTACATCTGCATATACTGTTGTCGTTTTACATCCTACGATACGTTGACATTTTCCTTCCTTGTGTGCGGGCTCTTCCATTACCTTTCAATGGATCATTCAGGATTCTCAATCTCTTATTAGCTGAGGTCCCGTATCTCACGACAACCAACTTATTGTTTCGCATTTTCAACATTGTACAGTTCCAATCATGGATATATGGACAATTTTCTACGTCACTGTTACAATTGCATTAAAATGTTTGTACCGCTGTACATATCTGATCATGCCTCCACGAGCGTGCCTCGCATAGTCGAGAATAAAATATTTATTTATTTATTTATTTATAACGTCGCGCAAGGAAAGAGGAGTGACCAGCAATAGAGTCAAGCTAAGCCTTCAGTAACTAGTGGATCTTACGGTGGCACATAATAGGTCAAGAAAACATCTGAGCTGTGACGCAAGCAATCTAAGAGAATGAACATTTTAAGAATGGTGCGACTCCTACGGAGCGCCGGATGTCCGCAGAGTTAAATGGAAGTTATGGCGTCTAGCTGCTGCAAAGCAGATATAGTGGCTCTAGAAAAGAATGAATCAGTGGCTGGTGCAGCCATAGCATTAAGACGTTTGTCCACTATTGGATGCCTACAGTTTCGATGAAGAAGTCAACATGCAAGCGATGTTTAAGAGAGACATACGGCAGAAAATAATAAGGGCTGGATAGTAAAGGAGTGCCTCCTTGCAAGCTAATGGAGCCAACAATTCTAGCTATTGCCAAGAAGAGTTGACCAGAGTAGGCTATCGGCGCGCTAGGAGTGAGATGAATGGCCAGCATTGGAGTTATTAGTGGTTACTAGTGGATCCTACGGTGGCACATAATAGGTCAGCAAACCATCTGGGCTGTTACGCAAACAATCCACGAGAATGTATTTTGTAAGAAAGAAGCGACTCCTACAGATATCCGGATATCCGCAGAGTTAAATGGAAGCCATGGCCGCTCGCTGCTGCTAAGCAGAGATAGTGGCTCTAGAAAAGAATGAATCAGTGGCTGGTGCAGCCATGGCATTAAGACGTTGGCCCAATACTGGATACTTACAGTTTCGAAGAAGAAATCAACATGCGAGCGAAGCTTAGGAGAGACAGACGGGAAAAGAGAATGAAGGTTGGAGAGTCAGGGAGTGGCTACTTGTAGGCTACATGGAGTCAACAATGACTAGTTTTTGTCAAGAGGAGTTGACGCGAGTAGGACGATCGACGCATAACGGCGCGCTAGGAGAGAGAATGGTGACCAGCAATAGAGTCGGGCTAAGCCTTCAGTTACTAGTGGAGCCTACGGAGGCACATTATAGGTCAACAAAACATCTGAGCTGCGACGCAAGCAATCTAAGAGAATGGACATTGTAAGATAAGAGCCACTCTTACAGAGCTTCGGATATCCGCAGAGTTAAATGGAAGCTACGGCGACTAGCTGCTGCAAAGCAGAGATAGTGGCTGCAGAAAAGAATGAATCAGAGACAGTTGTAGCCATAACATTAATACGTTTGTCCACTATTGGATGCCTACAGTTTCGATGAAGTAGTCTACATGCGAGCGTGGTTAAGGAGAGATAGACGGCAGAAGCAAATGAAGGCTGGAGAGTCAAGAAGTGGCACCTTGTAGGCTACATGGAGCCAACAATGTCTAGCTGTTGTCAAGAAAGGTTTACGCGAGTAAGATGGACGATGGATAATGGCGCGCTAGGAGAGAGATGAAAGGCCAGCATTGGAGTTCGGATTAGGCCTTCAGTTGCTAGTGGATCCTACGGTGGCACATAATAGGTCAACAAACCATTGAGCTGTGAAGCAAACAATCCAAGTGAATGAACATTGTAAGAAGGGAGCGATCTCCGGATATCCGCAAAGTTAAATGAAGGCTATGGCGACTAGCTGCCGTTAAGCAGAGATAGTGGCTCTAGAAAAGAATGAATCAGTGACTGGTGTAGCCATGTCATTAAGACGTTTGACCACTACTGGATACCTACAGTTTCGATGGAGAAATCAACATGCGGGCGTAGCTTAAGAGAGACAGATGGCAAAAGAGAGAAGAGTGACCAGCAATAGAGTTTGTGCTAAGCCTTCAGTTACTAGTGAATCCTAAGGTGGCACATAATAGGTCAACAAATCATCTGAGCTGTGACGCAAGCAATCCAAGAGAATGAACATTGGAAGAAAGGAGCGACTCCTACAGAGCTCCGGGTATCCGCATAGTTAAATGGAAGCTATGGCGACTAGCTGCTGCTAAGCGGAGCTAGTGGCTCTGGCAGAGAATGAATCAGTGGCTGGTGTAGCCATATCATTAAGACCTTTGACCACTATTGGATATCTGTAGTTTCGACGAAGAAGTCAACACGCGAGCGAAGCTTAGAGAGACATACGGCAGAAAAAATGAAGGCTGGAGAGTCAAGAAGTGGCTCCTTGCAAGCTACATGGAGCCAACAATGACTAGCTGCTGTCAAGAGGAGGTGACGAGAGTAAGATGCACGATGGATAACGGCGCGGTAGGAGAGAGATGTGAAGTCGGGAAGAGAATAGTGTCGAAGGTAAGAAGAGGCGATTATAAGTGGTCCGGTCCAGTTTCAAAAAACTCTTCTTCAGGACAGTTTATATTCAGTAGTTTGGAAACTTGTGTGACAGAGAGGTATTTGCTAATAGAGAAGCGGAACTGGTTTATGTTCATGGATGCCCATATTGTGAGAGGTACCCTATTCCATACGTGTGCGTATCTGTAGAGGTAGAAGTTGGAGCGGATGCTGCTGCGCGTTCTTGGTAGGATAATGGAGTAGGGTCTATCACGTAGGGGGTACGAAGTGATATATGAGTCTGTGACAGGGGTGATTTGGCTCCCACTGATATTGTTAATGAGCGAGTATAGGAAAGCGAGGTTGGTTTTCAATCGGCGCAGCCATAACGGGTCGAGCTTAAGTGTGTTGCACCGATCACGGTAGCTCAGACTTGAGTGCCCCAGGAGGCGTTTTGTGAAGGTACGCTGAACCTTTTCGAGGGCTATTCGGTCGCATTTTCTAAGGTTGGTGAATACTATAGAGCAGTATTCTAGCAGGGGCCTGGCACATGTTTTGTAGAGCACAGTTTTGGTTTGGAGGATGTAACCGATGAGAGAGCGTGCTTTAGCTGCGGAATAAATTACTTGTTCCGCGAAGTTCTGCGAACAGGAGTAGTGCACGCCTAAGTCACGCACCGTTAGGCAGTTCCCTAATGGCGTGCCTTGCAGCATTAAGGTATTTGGAGACATAGTGCATCGGTACGTAAGGACATTGCATTTTGATGGTGTAAAAGCCAACTTCCATATGTCACACCATGCAGTTAGCGATCTTAAGTCGTATTGTATATGGGAAATGGCGGTGTGGAAGTTTGACGGATGAAATGGGAAGACAATTTTGATGTCGTCCGCAAATAGGTAGGGTGTCCCATGTTTGAAAGCCTGGAACACGTCATTGATATAGAGCAGAAAAAGTAGAGGGCCTAAAACGCTACCTTGAATTACGCCACTTTTGACTGGTTTAGGGAGTGATATAAATTCTCCAACCATTACTGACTGTGAGCGAGCTGCAAGATATGATGAGAACCAGGTGTGCAGTTTGCCGGAGATACCGTGTGATTCCAACTTCATCAAGAGTTCTGTATGTGGTAGTCTGTCAAAAGCTTTCGTCATGTCTAGGAAGATGATGGCTAGTGCTTGCTTGTTGTCAATCAGTTGAGTTACATGGTTGAGGAACTCAAATTGGCAGGTCTGACAGGATTTAGACGGCAGAAATCCATGTTGTTGTCGATTGATGAGGTTGCGAGTAAGCAGGAAGGTGAGCATGGTTTCTTTGACTATTCGTTCCATTATTCTTGAAGCTATAGGTGTGTGGCTGATGGGGCGGTATTTTTCCATGTTCTGCTGACTGCCTCTTTTGTGTTTGAGGATGACGATGGCATGTTTCCATGTGGTTGGATAAATCCCGTTAGTCATGGAAAGCGTGAATAGGTTGAGAAGTAGAGCTGGAATGTCCTGGCCACCGAGGATCAGCAGCGCAGAGGGAAGACCATCGGGACCAGGATGTGATGAGCATTTGACTGAGCTGATTACTCGGGTGATAGAACGCATGTCGAACTTGATAGTGTCGAGTGAGTCATTGGTGCGCCTAGCTGGCAAAGCAGGCGCGGTTCCATTAGCGTCAGTGGAAGAATTGCAGAAGTATCCATTGAGGATCTCACATATTTTTGATGGATCGCTAATAATGGATGTGTCAGAAAGCCTGAGTGAGGCAATAGGCGTGGATTTTTGATTGTTTCTTTGTCGGAGTAGTTGTCCGAGTGACTTGGTTTTATTGCTAGATTTGAGGGCGGCGTCTTCTTCAGCAATCTTGGTTGATTCCTGCGCAGTTTGCCACTTAGTTAGGATTTCATTCGTGCGAACAAGGATGTGAAATTCCTTAGTTCTGGAGTATCGCTGTCGCATTTTTTTGATCTTCCTAAGTACACCGTAGGCCTTAGCTGATTTCGCTGTCATCTTTAAGCGGCTTTTGCAGGTGAGTGGGGCGAGCACATCTAGGCAGCTGAAGAGATTTAGATACAGGATGTGTGCGGCTGCGTCTACATCGGTAGCTAAAAAGAAGTTGTCCCAGTTCGAAGATCGCACTAATCTCTCAAAGCTGTCCCAGTTCATGTGGTTGAGCATTCGAAACTGTTTGACATAGGAAGAAGCGGCGCTGTGTGGAATAGAAAGTGTAAATATGAGTTTGACCACCTTGTGGTCGCAGCCATTTATATTATCTAATATACCTGCAACAGCATCGGAGACACCTTGCGTAAAGATTAAGTCAAGGGTGTTAGAAAGCCTGGTGTGATCGTGAACTGGTTGCGTCCAGTTATTTGCGTGGACTGTGTGAACGAAACTTCTGTATCTGAGTGGGGCAACCTGGTCGTTCCAGAGGATAAGTGGCCTATTGAAATCGCCACCCACTATCTTGTGCCGTGGGGGCATTTGGGAGATTTCAGTGAAGAGCTTAGTAAGTTTATTAATCTTCTTGTTAGATGTGTGTGGAGGGTTGTATACGCAACCGATAAGGAGGTCTAGGTGACCTCCTGTCGTCTGGATCCAGATAGAGTCTTCAGGGTCACCTTTAGCCAGCAGTTCGAAATCAGGTGCACCAAAATCGTCCCGGACATAGATAAGACAACCGCCACCGCGCTGGTTGTCTCGTCCGTTACAGAATGCAGTGTAGCCGGGGATACGTAGTAGGCTGTTTGAAGCATTTGAGGGGTGCCACGTTTCTGTGATGAGAACCAGCTGTGGGTATGAGAGCAGGATAAATGGGCCAATGAGGTGCATCTTGTGTGTAATAGATCGCGCATTAATAAGCAGCATACTGTAAGATTCAACGCAAGGAGAGATGGAAGAGTTCGATTGTGTGAGGTAAGTTTTACAGTAAGGTGTAACGGGCGTAGGGTACATGGAGGTGGTAAGAAATGATGGAGAGTGTGATAAAGGATTGTGATCAGGAAGTGGTTGAGGAGGTAGCTGATGGTATTCGGCCTCTAATGAGGCTGTAGTAATAATATTGAGTTTAGAACCTATCCGGATGGCTGAAGCCAACCGTGGGGGGTTAGTTGTAGTGAGCAAATGAGTTGTTGGAGGTAATAGAGGGCTGGTGAGAACTGTTGGTGGAATGGGCGAGGTGGGTCGTGTCCTGCTGCATCCCATAAAAAAGGGGCCGTGGATGGCATGGTCCGGATGTAGTGCCTGTCATTCGTATGTATTTTTCGTACAGCGGGACGTATGGCCAGGGAGTGCGGGGTGGTGTTAATGGAGCGGTATAGATTTTCAGAAGATCGTCCTCTTTGGGAGGGTGCTATGTTCCCCACTGTTTTGGGAGACAGTGGGGATTGGTAATGGGGTTGTGCATTTGATCTTTGGATGCCATAGCGTCTTTTGTAGGGCCGACTAGGCGATAGCGTACCAGGCGGACAGTTGGTGGTCAGGGGATTCACTGCGTGGATGCAGCGCGGGCTGTTCATAGTTTTATTTTGTTGCAGCGACTGGTAGAACGTCTTCGGTTTTTGAGAGCCATGGTATTTGTTATATTTCTGGGGCTTAGTAGCATTGTCGGGCGTCTCGAGTAGGTAGGGCTTGCGCAGTGGTTGAGCCGGTTGGGTCGAAATCTGCGTGGAAGGCTGCGTTTGGGATCGGAAGGATTTCGATCTCACGCGATCCATTGGTGCAAATGTTGTTGTGGGCTTATCGGCTGTCCATTTGCGCCATAAGGTCATTGCCTGGGTATAAATAAACAAATAAATAAACTTTTATTCTCGACAAGGCGAGGCACACCTTTACAGGCATGATCATGCTTAGCCAACATAGTGGGATCAAAAATGTACGAAAAGTACATGTTTGGCATAACAGTGTATGTAAGCGTATGAGTGTATATACGTATGTATTTGTGTATGAATGTAGCTTGTGTCTTTAAATGTGCCGCAGCATTTTTGATTGTTTGTTATCCTCAGGAATGTGAGCATAAGCAAATGATGTCTGCGAGTTGGATAG
This sequence comes from Dicrocoelium dendriticum, assembly GCA_944474145.2. Lineage (NCBI taxonomy): Eukaryota > Metazoa > Platyhelminthes > Trematoda > Plagiorchiida > Dicrocoeliidae > Dicrocoelium > Dicrocoelium dendriticum. The sequence continues at coordinate 114,214,611 of OX104067.1, forward strand.
CACTTTCCGGATATCCAGCGAGTATGGGTGTATATACATATGTAATTTTGTATGAATGTAGCTTGTGTCTTTGAATATGCAGGAGCATTTGTGACTGTTTGTGATCCTCAGGAATGTGAGCACAAGCGATTGATGTCTGTGGGTTGGATAGCATTTTCCGGATATTCACGGTTATCTTTGTTATCTTTGTTATGGTGATGCATCAGCGGGGAGTGCATCCCATATCGAGGCGTGCCGTGTTTCAGCGGTTGACCTTTGTTGGTAGTCGGTCGTGTTGCGAGGGTGGTTACGACTTTGTACGAAGGGGAGGGATGGGAGTTGATCATCGGGAAGTCTACATTGATAGATTCTGAATCGGTGTCACTCATGTCGGAGGCGTTATGGACTGTCTCGGCTTCTTGTATCGTTGGCGGGGCGAAACTGGAACGTTAGTTGACTTTTTGTTTATTAGGTCTGTGGGGCTTGAGTCGGGATGTAATGCTGTCGTAGACGCGTGACGCAGGGGGTTAGATCCAGATCCACGTTAGTGCTTGTAGTAGGGCAAGCAGTTGCTCTGGCAACCGGCAAGGAATCATGAGGCTGTTGTCCTGCTTTGGTATTAGTAGCCGGTGGGAAAGCTCTTTGCAACGGCGTTAGATCAGGCTTGATAAGAATAGGCCCAATGTTTGCGTTTGTTCTTAAGGTAAATCGAGTTGCTATGAAGCTTGTAGCCAGTTCTGGAGTTTTGAATGCGATAAGGATAGGGCAATTGCGACTGATCTTCGATTTTCTGAGCCGCTTACTCACGCACATGTCAGGGGGGATGTTACACATGGACGTAAGTATGCGGGTGACTTTTTCCAAAGGAAGTTTGTCAAGAAAGTTAAAGACGATCACGTTTCGGGCTCGGCGGGTGCTCTCGTTTATCTCAGTAGTGATGGTAGTAAGAAGGGCGCCGGCATCTTTGAGCTCGTCAGCGTTGCCATTTGTCCTTATTCCTGCGAGTTGGGCCAATGGCGTAACGTTTGCTAGCTCTGTTTTGGTAACAGCCATTTCCTTTTTGAGAGCAACCATTTCAGTTGAGAGTGCACTGATTTTGTTAAGTGCATCTTTTAAAGGGTCTATAAGAAGGACACTGCAGGGGCGCAGTTTATTCAGTTTGTCTTTTGTAGCAGGACGTTTGGTCGCATTATCCGCCTTGGCAGTGCATGAGGCAGTGCTGTGAACAACAGAAACTGCGGTATTCGAATGAGTACGTATACGTTTGACCCGGAGTTTGGCTGGGCAGCTTTACCCTTTATTCCATTGTTGTTAGTCATTATGGAATGGCACGGCTTCATAATTCGTGTTCCAGGAACACTGTTTTGCCGTAGATAGGATCCAAAAAGCTAAGAGTATAGCACGTCTAGATATCGAGACAACGCGTCTAATTATTCTAATAAATAGCTGCAATATGGCGAAATAAGCAACAAAAAGTCGAAAACACACAGTTTCTAACTTCGCGTGGTCAAGGTCAATCTATCCTTGGTGATCTGCTTATGTAGGAATACGTTTGCATAGTGAATAGGAGGGCACGGATAATCAGCATTATGTGGTGTAACAAGGTGGTCCGTTATTATTCTTTGCAGAAATTACCTAATGAAGCTTCATGTAACTGCAGGACACTGTCCCGAAGTGTACGTTATTTTCAATTCAGGTATCTATTTGTGTTTTCCGATATGTGCTTGAATCAATAACAAATTATGTGACCGCCAGCTTTCATGGAGTTTAACCATTACCTGTACTTGTATATCTCTAAGTATCCGGAATAGCAGAAATAGGTAACGCATTGCATGAATAGCATAAACCGGTTATTAAATAAATAAATAAATAGTATATTCTCGGTAAAACTAGACACACCTGTAAAGGCGTGATCAAATATGCATACAAGCATAGCACCTGTGTTATGTTAAAACATTTCGTTTTGATGAAAATTATAAAAGAAAAGATGTTGTCCGTATGAGTGAGCATACTGTCAGGTAATAGTCAGACACAGGGGCATTATGGCGCTGTGGCGCGCAAAAATCCGTCAAAACACAAGTTGGGGGTAATTTCGCAAGGTAGTGATCCGTGAGCACAGGAGCCTAAACAAGGCTTTGTTGCAACCAATAACCATTACAAGATAGAGATGATCTGTGCTCCAACAAAGCATTGTTCATAGCAGAATTAGTTGCACAGGTTCGATGTAGAAGGCTGAGGACTGCGTCAGTGTGAAATGCATAGCCGTGACTTTATTTTGTGGCGAGTCACATCCGCCAAGTTGCAGTGTTGTTAAGCGGACATTTGTGGCTTTTTATAGGGAGAACGCTTGCCAGGCGAAAACCCACCACGTCCTGGAACACTGCCGTAGCTTTCGTTGAACAGTAGTGCAAGTCGGTTATACATCATTTAGACCGATTTTGCATTCTATTATTCGCAGTCGGTTGACAGCCAAAATTCTTCGTTGGTTGGCCGAATGGCTTAGTCCTGATACGCCAGCAGTCGTTGAAGCTGGTCAATGATGCAAGATTCGAAGAGTCGAATGATAATGATGCAGGTGAGTAAACACATTGTTAATAGAGGCCGGCTCTTCTATTATATTCTTGCTCGGCTCGCAAACCGTGTCCAGCTAGCCTCGCTGGACTTGTCATCAGGTCGGTGAGTGAAGTTGTTTCTCGTGGCTGAATATGTCCTTAATAGGTAAAAACGTCATTCTCCGCAAATTGGATTTGGGATTCCCGCAAATGTAAGTAAGTGTAACTGTCTCCGTAGCCAAGTGAAAATTCCATGGAAGACCATCGGAATAGCCACATATACGTGCGCAACGCTGTCCGTGAAATGACATCATAATAGCTTCAGGTGACTGGCGAATAGGAATGTTTGAGGCAGTGAAGGTAATCACGCCAGAGTTGTTTTTCTTCGATTGTGGAACGGGGGATCCATGTACATTTATTACTCCAGGTGAGTAAATTGTTCTCTGAGTACGAGGCAAGCTAAACCCATTTGTTTATACCCCATGAAGGTAGCGCCTCCGGAATGGCGGAATGAGCTCCATTTGGACCAGTGTGTGGGTTTTTCATTTCCTGGAGAAAGGACCAAGCGTTTGAGGATGGGTCGGCCAGTCCCAGTGGATAAACCTTCTTGTTTTGGCGGATGTACCTGTGGGAATCTCGGGAAATACGGGCAACGGACAAGAGGTAGCCAAACAGACAGCAATGAATGAGGAAGCACTAACACAGACTGGTGGCCCTCACCGGTGCCTATGATACCTTCAAAATTATGTAATTTTGTCTAGTATACATAATTGGCAAGCGCGTTATGTACATTACGTCGCTGGTGTGACTCAGACTACAGCTACTACGTGGGAAGAAGGTTCTGCACGCGCAGGTTCAAAAGACCGATATAACAAAGCGTTTTAACAGAAGTTAAGCGAATGATGCAATGGTTTTAGAGAAACAGGTAAACCGATGATGATGGCAGAAGCCAGAATGCGAGAGGCATCTTAGGTGAAACTGAGGACAACTAGGTTGAGACCGAATGCGGGAGCAAGATAGGTAGAGCAACATTCCAAGAGGAAAAGGAATTTCAAGGAATCGGCTAGGAGCGAATGAATGCTGACGGCAATACGAGGAGTAGTTCGTAAGAGTAATTACACTAAAGCGTTCATGATTCTACGGTCCAAAAGCCGTCAGAATCTAGGAAAATGGTCACAGGGGGCCAAAACTGCCGTGCATGGGGTGTCGTTATGAGACGTACGGTCTCAATAGTAGACCAGTGCGAGCATAAGGTAAAGAGCATAGGAATAGGAAGAGTGGTAAGTTGAGCATACTAATGGAAGTACTAGGCAAGCAACAATTAGCAATGGTCCGAGTGCCGCCAATACTCAGGAGCGAGCTCTGAGCGAAGGAGATCATGCGCACGAGGATAACTTGGATAGGCGCAATGAGTGTAAGTTGTGGGAATACATATTAGAGCGCAGTAAGAGAAAAGGCCAAGGATAATAGGAAATAAAAACAGGCGGAAAGTTACAGACGGGTCAGGTGAGAGAGGATAACGGCAGGACAGTAAAGCCGGACGTCCGAGTTAAAAAGAAATGAAAACAGAAAGCGAGGGAAGTAAAGGTCAGGGTCGGGGTGAGAATGGTTTATTGGTAAGGAGTAGAAAAGCCCACGAGACTCTCCGAGTAGTGTAAACAGGACCAATAGGTCAGCCGAACCAATGGAAGTGATGTCTCAGAAGTCCAAATGCATTTAGTGATTACGAGGTCGACTAAGCGGTATTGGATTAATCGGCCCTTTGGGACTAGGTCGTACAATGCAGATAAGAATGAGGCTATAACAATAATGTGGGGTAATAGAGTTAACTCTGCGGAGCCAATACCGTTTAAGGCTCGGTATCATGGAAGCAGTCAGAGATTAACAGACTAGTCCAGTGAGACAGGATCATGGCAGGGCAGTATAGCTGGTCATCCGATTAAAGAAGGGGAATGAAAACAGAAAGCGAGATAAGAAAAGGTTAGGGTCGGTATGAGAAAGGTTTACTGATAAGGAGTGAGGGAGCCAACAAGGCTTTCCAGGTGATGTAAGCCAGACGTCGGGTCAGCCGAACCAAGGTTTGTAACGTGGAATAACTCTAATTAAAAGTGGAAACAAGTGGCTGATCTAGCGGGACTAGATTAGTCGGCGCGTAGGAATAACACGTAAAAGTAAAGGCAGGAAAGGAGGCTGTAACAGAAGGTGAACGAGTCTAGCAGCCTCCTGTAGTAAGGGATCAAGAGCGTTGAGTCTGTATAGCGTATACCACTTAAGTGAGAGTAGCATATCAGCAATCAGAGAGAAGGAAACTGATCGGTGGACTAGATCACCACACTGCCAGTTGAAGAACAATTGAGAACAGAGCGCGATAAAACATAAGTTAGCGACAGGATGAGAAGGGTTTATTCACGATGGGTAAGAGAAGTCCAGTAGGCTCTCTAGGTAATGTAAAGGGATAGTAGCGTCAGACGAGCCAAGAGAGGTGACGCCTCAGAAGTCTGAATAAATCCGGAGAGCAGGAGGCCGATCGGGTAGGACTTGATTAGTCGGCGCGTGTGGATAAGGACATGTAGTAAGGGTAAGAAAGGAGCCAGCAGTAAATGGTGAGCAAGTCAAGCAGGCTCTAAATTTAAGGGAAACATCATGTTAAGACTACGGGGCGCATACCGCGTAGGTCTTAAAAGCATAGTAACAGA
>OX104067.1:114220334-114356338 GCA_944474145.2 Dicrocoelium dendriticum
GGTATGTAAGGACATTGTATTTTGATGGTGTAAAATCGGACCCAGATTACTAGGTGGGAAAGGATTGATGGATAAAAGTGAAGTATTAAAGATCAGTTAAAGGGAAGCGAACGTGCGGAACAAATGTATACGTAGTGCTGCGCAGCGAAAGGTGTCATCCTAGGGTGCTAAGAAAATGGTGAGAAATGAACACCGATAAATGTGAAGCTAACACGCGTCCGTGTGCTGACCAGGTAAGTGAAGTGAATAAATAAGAGGCAAAGAAACGTTAAATAATGGATGGGCAGGGAATAGCCGGAATGGAAGCGTAGAGGAAGTTTACTAAGAGTATCAGAGCAGCGAGGCCTAACTGCAGCAGCTGGGGTGCTAAGATAATAGCACCAAGTTAGATAGTGCCAGAGAATGCTAGCCCGAGAGCTGGGGGATTGCAGTTGATAAGGTCTTAGACAATATATCTGGTAAAAGATAAATGAGCATCTAGAAACATGCGGCAAATCAGCGGCTTGCACAGAATACATGGATATGACTGCACGAGAATAGAGAGTTAAGAAAGGTTTTATGGTGGAAAGAGAGTGAACGTGTGGAGCGCAGGCACCCAATAAGGTTGTTAAATCGTTCAGAGCATAAAAATCGAAGACACTTCGACACGCAGACAATCAACTTATGCTGGGTGCTAGTGGAATATAACTAAGGTAGCCTGAGCCGGGAGATGCCAGCGAGAAATCTGTGCTACAATTAATTTGGTGTCACAGACAAGTGACAGCAGGGCATCTAGCAGGAAGCAGCTGTGCACTGACCGGATGAGGTAAGGAAGGTCGCCAGACGAGAGTTAAAAGAGGGTCGAATGAAGAAAGAGCAACAGACCGGAAGAATGCAAGCGATCAGTGATTTAATTGAGGGGGTCATATCATATAATGCTGAACCACAGCGGTGCATAGGTTCATAATGCATGCTATGGTGCTGGGATACTACTACTTTGGGAAGAGCCTAGGAAAGTTAGTCCAATATCTGGACGCTTGCACGTGAAAAGTCGAAGGCGTCACAACAATTAGGAGATATAAGAGCGGCTAGAATAGAGGGGCTAAGCAGCGGCTTTGCGCTGACTTAAAGCGTTGGAAGGAGTGCTAGGAGAAAGCGGAAATGTTTATATGGAAGGACATCAAACAGTCGGAATGCATGTGTACATTAAGTCTGCTGAGGACATCGCAGCATATGAGTCAGAGGCGCGCAGATACTGTGGTCTCTGACAACTCTCCGATGCTTGTGAACCTAAGTGTTTTCCTTCCTAGGGATCCAGATATCGAGTCTGTAAACTGTACTGGATTGCTTAATTTCTTATGCAGAATTTGCGTGTTCTGGGACCAGTACTCTTTATTTGGCCATTTAGGTTACACTGGCGTGCTGGATAGGACCAATTATTACCGCGTTATAGGCCCCGACACGCTTCTACCTGCATATTTCGTTGCCAGCTCCTCTTACGCACATTCACCGTCATGCTTTATGCTACCTTTACCTGCACCCAGCGTAGAGTATATGCACTATAATTGAATAAATAGTTTATTCTCGAATTCATCCAGGCACACCAACTCAGGTTTGCTCCAAATTTGCAAGCAGGTTGCGCACAAGATACTTTACAAAGCACGTAATTGACTGTGGCTAAAGGTGGTGCACGTTGCAGCAATATTGGAAGCACCCGTTATGAGCAAACTCATCGGTAGCATGCCGAGAAACTGTTTTCATGTATGCATAGACTAAATAGAAACAGCACAGTAGGTGGAGTGGGGTCAGGAACTGAAGACTGATAGTATCTTTGTTGTAGGTGTCAGGTAAATATTGGAAAATGACTAGCCGATGTTCTAGATTGTACACCTGGGCGGTGCCTTTATTCAGTGGCGAGTCAGAGTCGCCGTCACAGTGTTGGTAAACGGACTTTTGGGGCTATTATAGAGAGAAGGCTTGCCAAGAGAAAACCCAACAAGTCCTGGAACACTGTCGTAGATTTCTTCAAACGGACGCACGTAAGTAGCAAAGCTTCTTATGTGCCAGTTGTTCATTCAGTTTTTCATAGTCGAATGATTCTGTTGTTGGTTAAACGAATGACACAGTCGAGCGAAACTTGGACGTTGAGCTAAGTTGAGTAGGAGGTATGACATCGTCCCTAGAATTTCTAGCTTATGGAAGCTCATCTTCTCTGGTTATGTATATTTTCTGGAGTGTAAATCTTCCTGTCCAGCTGTCCTCACTGGACATTGTTGGTTGAGGTATTGAGTGCAGATGGTTGCCTCTGAAGGAAAGCCGTGGGCCGGCTAAGCCCTAGTTGGTTACTTCGTTCCGGTCCAGACTGAAGCAGTTCCTCCTTTTATTCCGGAACTCTAATATGTTCACTACCTCTGAGAATAAAAGAAAGTGTTACAGGCCGAGAGCTAACCAATAAGGCCCATTGTGGTTCCAAGCAGTGTGAAGTCCTACCTTAAGATATGTACTTGAGAAAAACTTGCGTACTATGTGTAACAGATATTACGCTGAAAAGGTTTTTTGATTACGCAACAGAAGGCATGGTCCAAGGAGTAAACTACTTTCCTGTATATAGGGAGGCATAGCATGTTTCAGGTAAGAAATTCAAGAGGCATTAGCTTACGACGTTAGGATTCAACCTGGGACCAGAAGGTAGCTATATAATCACGTGTGGTTGCCTATGGAAAGCAGAAGATACCCTGACGATGGAGCGAGATTTGTAGATGCTTCAGGGGACGTGGATTAACGAACGTAACATAATAACTATTAGGTACATGGGTATAGAAGAACAGGAAGCAGAGCATAACAGTAGCCGGCTTTGATTTAATGGAAATGAACAAGTGACCAGGTGCCAAAGGTAGGACGATAAAGAGTTGGTGCTAACAGAGTGGGTTCCGGTGGCCAAAGATGCTGGTTTGGTTAAGCGTCTTCGGAAGTACTGGATAACTGCTGGTCCACAGAGTAGGTCAACTAAACAGCAAAAGTATTTGGGGCAACCAATCCACGAGAATACAGTTGGGGATATAAGGAATGGCTTCTAGAAGGCCTCTGATATGCGCAGGGATGCGGATAGGGTACGCATTATCGCGGTAGCTAGCGGTGTTAAAGGTGAGACAACCGAAAGATACTAGTGTTGGTGGAAAGCACATCATAGTCCAACGGTAGGTATTAGAGTAAGAAATTCGGTCATAAATGGATACATACAGTGTCACAGAGGTAGTCAACAGATCAGCGTGCTTAAGTGATACAAACCTTCTAAGAGAATAAGCGGTGGGGAGATAAAGAGTGGGTACCAGCTAGCTCCAGATATGTGCAGAAATTCACGGAAGCCAAGACCGCTTGCTGCGGGTGCAAAATGTGTGGTGAAATACAGCTAACAGTGCCAGCAGCTAGCGTAGCTTGCGATTTTTAGCCATACAAAGGATATGTCCGAGTACTTGTATATACCTACAACTAAGCAACAAAGGTAGACGATGCAAACGGTCCAGGAGGCTAAAGGTTAGAGAGGTAAAAGGTGGCTCCTAGCATTCTCCGGGTAGGCGCAGAGATGCAGGGAACCTAAAATGACTCACAGCAGCCAAACGGAGGAAATGAAGCTTAGAAAATGCCCACAGGGGGCGCTAGTGGTGGGAGCATCGGTGGCCAGCAATGGCACCTGGTTTATGCCATCCGTTGCTAATGAACATCTAGGGCGTGACAGCATAATTCAGCAAACCAGCTAAGGTGTGCTGCATACAGTCAAAAATATATAGTTTGGAGCTAACGACTGACTCCAAGCAAGCTCCAGTTATGCGTCGAGATATACGGAGCCTACGACGACTAGCAGCGTCCAAGCTGAGGAGTCCAATGTAAGAAGAGCGATAAAAACCGCATGTGTTGGTGACCAGCTGTAGCCATTGGATCAATAAGTTCCGTCACTAGTGGATACCTACCGTGTAAGTGACTACTTTAACGAGCGAGCAAAGATTAGAGACACACTTACCAGGAAAATAAAGTTTGGAGAGTAAAGCAGTGGCTCCATGCAAGCTATACATTTATGAGATGCACGGAACCTAAGGCGAATAGCTGGTGCCAAAAAGAGTTGACAGGAGCAAGGCTAAATACAGATAGTGCCGCTGGGATAACAAGCTCAGTGGCCAGCGGTGGCCTTAGTCTTAAGCCCTCAGTTACTGGTAAATAAGTAAATAATTATTTTATCCACGACTATGCGAAGCACGCCCATGGGGCATGCTCAGGTGTCACGGAATAAAGCACCAAACCAGCTATGTTGTGATGCAAACAGTCCAGGTTGTAGGTAATGAGTAGTGGGTGATGAGTGGCTTCTAGCGAGCTCCGGTTATGCGCAGATTTACACGGTACCTATCGCGACTAGCTGATGCTGTACAGAGATACAAGCGCTAGAACAGATAGTATCGGTGGGCAGGTAGAGCTATACGATTAACTCTTTTGCCTGCTAGTGCCTACCTAAAGTGTCACAGAATAAGTCACCAACCAAGCTATGATGTAAACAGTCCAAGCGAATAAAAGTTTGGAGATAGGTAGGGGCTCCTAGCAAGCTCCGAATGTGCCCCGAGAAGCTTGTACTCTACGACAACTAGCTGCTGACAAAGGTAGTGACGAGAGTAAAGCGAAAGACAGTTAATGACTCAAGGAGCGAGATTGCTGGCCAGCACTGCCGTTCGCTTAAAACCTTAAGTTACCAGTGGATACCTAAGTTTAAATGAGTAAGTCACCAAACCAGCTGAGTTGTGATGTTGATCTTGTTCTTCACCAGTTCTTTTCTTTCGGTGCAAATTTAGTTTTTGACAGTTTCATGTTTGCATTGTTACTGCATGTTACGTCAAACCAACTAGTCCGTACAAACGGGCCTGAAAGCACGACTGTGGCTTTTCATTTTCTTTCGGTCCGACTTGTATAGCTTAAACCACGAACATCTGATTAATATCCGGTGGGCACTGGTACAATGCCATGAAACGTCTATAAAGTTAACGTAATTGATTATGCCACTGTCTGCATGCATTACTTAGCTAAGCAAATGTATTCATTTATTACTACTATACATTGTTTAACTCAGCCAACCTGGAAAAACTGCAGGAAATGTCTCCTTTAATGCTACGTGCTCAGCTTCTGATACAACTCTACCCACTATACCGGAAGAGACTTTTAAAGAAATTCTACCACCACTTTTAAATAGCCCCGTGAACTTAAACCAAGGTCGATGGGAACAATATTAAGCCTCATGTGAAATGCCAGGTTCTAGAGTTGTTGTCTACACATATGGTGCACCCGTAAGTTACCATTTATCTGTCTAAAATAGTCGTATAAATTGCCTGCTTTATAGGTATTTCTACTAGCCTACGTATTCAGCATCTACTAGTTGCCCATAACCGATGCCCTCTCCTAGGCTTAAGTACTCGCTACTTTACACCGCTGATTATATAACAGGGCCACCTCGAAGACAATATCACCATAACCTATATTCAGGCATTTACTCTCCACTTAAGCTTCCTTGGCCCGTACATTTAGTTTTGTCTGAGTTATACGTATGCCTATCACTATCGGAAACGCTGGTAGACAGGCATTATGAAAAACCAGATCCTTTTCTTCAATCCTTTATGCTTGCACAACAATTTTTCGGGATTCCCTTTCTCTGGCAAAAAGCCAACCATGCGGCAGTGAGGCCCCTGTCATCTGGAAAGCTAGACACCCAGATATTTTGACCACCACTTCTTCTTTCCTTGGCAGTTCGTACGTAATTTTAACCTTTACCTGGCTCCAAAGCCTACCATACGTAATGCGTAATGGTGGGTGAACAACCAGCTCCCACTTGTTTTCCGTTATCTTCTCTGCTTGCGTTATATTATTGTTCATTCATTTTGCCTGACAATATGGAAGCTTCCCACCAGGAAACCTCCAAGTTAATAGCTGTTGTGATCTCCCAGTTTTCTATTACCTTACACTGGTGAATATCACTTGCACTTGCATCGGACTCCCAACCAAGAGAGTTAGAGCTCAAAATAGCAACACGATGCAGAAATGGTGTGCTTTAACACATGAAGCCCAATAATCCGTCACAAATGAGAAAGTGCAACCTCTATAAGATGAGGTGATCATGCCCAACCAAAGCGGCATTCGTGGTATTTCCCACCTGAATGTATTTTGCTAATTTTTTGGACACCTATTTCTCTATTATCAATAGAAGACATCTCTAGCTCATTAGCATTGGTGGCACATCCATTAAGATATATAACATAACCTCAAAGTGCTGAAACTGGTGATGTTTCTCCTGGGAACGATTGCATTATTTTGGTCCAACACCACAGGCACTTGCATCCAACTCTCAGCTAAGAGAAATAGAGCTATAAACTAGCAACTTAATGCACAGTCGTGTGCTTTAGCACCTGTGGCCCACTAATCAGTCATGCTTGAGATGGCGCAACCCCCAAAAGAAGTGGTATTCGTGCCTAACCAAAGCGCAACCCAAGGTGTTTCTCACCTGGACACATTTTGTGAATTATCGCACATTAGTTTTTTTATTATCACTGGAAGACCACCCTGGCTCATTAGTGCCAGTGATACAACCATAATGACGTATAAAATAGCCTCAAAGAGTCGAAACTGGTAATATTTTTGTAGGAAATGCTTGCGTTATTCTAGTTCAGACGGAGCAAATGAGTTTTATGTTACCTTGTCTTATCCATATGGACTCAGCTCATGCGGCTTTGGTATAATGTTCGCTTTCACATCGGAGCATTAAAAACGTTGAATTCCACATTCATAGTGGATTCTGCGGCCCAATATACCCTGAAAAGCGCACATTGTCGCATTCTGGCTGTTGGCTAGCTACACCATATCCTGTGCTGTTCTACCTATATAATAATCCTTACAGCCTACCTAGTATTTCCCTAAAACCTTTCCGTCTGTTTTCCCAACTTTTACTACGTTTACTGAGAAAGTATGCTTTTTGGCTCACTGCGTCATACTTCGCAACTGCAGCGAAATACACGTTATCTTAAGCATTCCCAGTCACTACTCCATATTCGGAACTTATTACGCCTAGCCGTCTTTTGTATTATTTCTTTCTTTTTTCTTTATCTGCTTCCAAAGCAGAACGTGAATTTAGCGGAGGCTCGAAAATGGCTTTATCCGCAGCCGACCGCTAAAAAATGCAAATACCTCCATAACCACTGCACTTAGCTTAATTATCTTGCCTTTGTCGTAACCAGCGCCTAGGGTTCGTCCTAGACCACCCATTGTTGTCCGGTTTAAGTTAACATTTCGGCTCCAAAACGGCGTTTATTCCGTTTGTTTGGAGATTTACACTTTGAAATTTGCGCCTGGTTTGCGGTTCTGGTATGCTGTTTCTGGGCTATATTTTGGCTCCATTTTCCAATATTAGTGTATTAGTGTATTTTCTAGTTAAGTGGGCCGGCCTTTCAGTCGTACCTTTCTAAGAAAGGCTAAATTGTTAGCGACTACTGTTATTTCCCTTCTTTCTACCCTCCACTTTTACGATATACTTTTGGCTTGCTTATTCTTTTCCATGAGCCCGCTACTAATGGATGCTCGAAATGCGGTGGCGTGACCAAAGAAAATGTTTCAAATTTCCTCTAGTGGTGCATTTTTCATCGAAAATAACACAATCCATTGGCATAATAGATGGATCGTTTACTAATGGAATCAGGCACCTCAAGGTTTGGCAGCGGTAGCCGGTGAAAAGCGCAGAATTCGTACATAAGCCACGGAGACCCAAACCACTGCCTTCAAAAATGTCGAGGCCTACAAAACGTTTGTATTTATCCCTGCTTTACTGTTCGGAAAGATAACCACGATCAAAAGCAGTTGTTAACGATATTTATCTCCATGCATGAGCATGGATGTTAAGTACAATTTGATCTGATCCCACGCAGGAACAGCATCTAGCGCTTGTCTAGAAATATACCCATATTTATTTATATATCTATATTTATTTAACCTAGAGTAACAAGCATTCAGATTCCAGGGCCGCCGGCGCCTCAAGCCAAAATTCCCACTGTATGGTCCACACCACGAAGTTTACAGTAGCAGGTGGTGGCGACGACGTCCACGTTGAAAATCGCAAAAGCTGAGGACCTATTCTCATATTATGCTGCTTGTGTGGATGGGTCGTGCAGCGTACTGGGTCAAAGGTTTCTGACGATTTAGCGGCAGCCGAAAGTAATCATAAAGTATCGCGGTTAATGGCACTGCGGAGAAAGCATTTCAGTTTCAACGGCCGAGCAGGCTTGGAACCAATGCTGCGGACACCATCAAAGCGAAAGGATAGAAGGAGGTAGTTTTGCGCACTCTCGTAGCTAACCACGAAGAAGTTCGCAAAGCGGCAATGCGCAGCCCGCTTACTTTCTGTCCAGTGAAAAGAAGAATGGGCTGGCGAGGAAGGATCTAAGTAAACCAGCACATTTCAGACAAGGTGAGCCCACAAATCGCCTAATGCTCGACGCCAGACAAATGGCCTCTTAGCCAACACCGTGTCCACGACTTCGGGGGCGCGTATTGCAAAACGGGATGCGCCGGGTACACGCCTAAACATTCCCCTACAATGGGTATGTCGTCTACACATACCTTAAACATTTAAAGATCTGTAAACAGGCATTCTCTGAAATTTGGTTGAAGCAATGCGGCTTTCAGCGCCCTTGCGGTTAACTAAATAAACAAGTAAGTTTATTCCCAAGTTTATAGACACGCCAGATCAGGATAGGTTTTTAGGCAGGTGTGTAACACAACGATACATCGGGTTCAATCGTGCGTAGTTGAAACTGTCAAGGGACTATAAGCGCAATGAAATGGTGCATGTAGACGGAAAGTATCAAATACTTGCACGTGTCGGGAATAATTTGAAATACGAGTCTAGTCGACTTGACAGTAGGTAGTTGTTAGCAGTGAACTTATTCAGTGGCGGGTCACATCCTCTACTAAGCAGTGACAGTAAACAGACATTTGTGGCTTTATACAGGGAGAACGCTTGCCAGGCGAAAACCTACCACGTCCAGCCGCACTACCGTTAAGCATTTTTAAAAGTAATGTATAACTGGCGGAGCCGCTTGAGGACTGATTTCATATTTGCTCATTCGCAGTCAAATGACTTCCAATTTACTCTGTTGTTTGGACCGATATTTTGGTCAGGTCCGCCATAATTGTTGAGGCCGGTTGAGGATGGGAACCTGGCGAATAGTCGTCTTGTTGTGTGTCCAGATGAGCAAATGTTCAAACTTTTCGCTGCCTGGATTTTTCAGGTGTATACTTTGCGAAAGTGTGAAGATTTGTCCAGCTCTTCAAACTGGACAAAGGTTGTGGTGATTGCTGTTGGGTCCATTTGGTATACAACTGTGCTCCATTTAGGTCCTTGGCTGTTGTTACCTCCGTCTTTGGAGAAAGCTGTTCCTCAGTCCAACCCAATTATACAAGAAGTTCCGGACCTAGGAGAAAAGGGCAAGTAAGGGACAACCGAGCGAAGATTGCAAGAACAGGCCTAATGTTAACCATTGTTAGAGTCCTATGTTAAAACATTTGGACTTGAGTCAACATCATGTACTCTGTGCAACAATGATTATGCTGAAAGTGCCTGTTGAATATCCTATAAAAATATTAGCCGTATGGGTACATTGCCAACGTCTACGTAGAGACAAGAGCGTTGTGCCATTAAGTAATCCATGAAGTAGCAGTTTAGTATAGAGCAAAAGTTGCTTGAGGATTGAGCAAATAGTTAGAAGGCTGGTGGTGGTTGTATGGTGCATGAACAGCAAGCAGCTAGCCCAATACGATAGAAAGCGCAGGAGAAGAAATTGAAGATAACTAGCTTGCCGCGCGAGAGAGCTAAAGGGCAACTGGGGATAAGGTGGCGGAAAGCTTGGATGCAGATATTCTAAAGGAATAAAGGTTATTGAGATCCGGAGTTACTCCTAACTAGCTCAGTAAAATTGCAGGTGCATGAGGGCCAACGACCACTAGCAGCTTACTAAACCGATGTGCCAAATTTAAGTTGAGCGACGGATGGTGGCTCTAGGATAGACTACCAGTGGCCAGATGTAACCGTTCCAACAAGACGCTTGGTCACTAGGGCATGCCCACAGGTTCACTGAATGCATCAACAAGCCAGCGAAGGTAAGTGCTGCGGACATTACAGGAGAATGCATGATGGAAAGACAAGGTGTGTAACCTAGCAAGCTCGATCTGCGCAGAAGGGACAAGATACCTACGGCTAATCGCTGCAGTGATGAAGCAGATAAGAAGAGCGACAGACGGCGGGGCCAGGAGAGAGTAGCAGTGGCCAGCAAACGCCTTCCAGTTACCAGTGGATATCCGCCGTGACAATAAGTCAACAACCCAGAAGGGTATGTGATGCAAATATCCAAGAAAGTAAGTGTTGGAGAAATATGGAGTGGCTCCTAGCACAAAGATGTATGCTAACTACAATGACGCGAAACAGCCGAAAAGTGGGGACGTAAGTAATACGCAGCACTGATAATATATAAAGAAATAAATATTTTATTCTCGACTATGCGAGACACGCCCATGGAGGCATGATCAGGTATTGCAATTGTACAGATATTTTATGGTTAATGTAACAGTGACAGTAGCAAATTGTTCATATAAATAAATAGTTTGTTCACAAATTCATTGAGACACATCAAATCAGGCAAGATCAAGCTTTACAGGCAGTTGTGCATCACGACGATACTTCGGGTTAAATCGTTTGTAGTTGAAACGGTTAGGCACTATAAGTGCAATGTGACAGTGCTTGTAGACGGAGCGTAACATATCATTGCATGTGTCCGAAACAGTTGAAATATGAGCCTACTCGACTTGCCAGTATGTACTTGTGCGCAGTGACTTTATTCAGTGGCCGATCACATCCGCCACGTCGCAGTATTGTTAAGCAGACATTTGTGGCCTTTTATAGGGAGAACGCTTGCCAGGCGAAAACCCACCACGTCCTGCAACACTGCTGTAAAGCAGTTTGAACATTAATGTATGACTGCCAAAGCCGTTTGGCGACTGATTTCATATTCGGTTATTGGCAGCCAAATGGCGCCTAAATTCCTCTGTTAGTTGGATAGGTAATTTGATCGGGGCCGCCATGATTGTTGAGGCCGGTTGAGGTGGGCAGCATCGCCAATAGTCGTCTTGTTGTGCGTCAGGGGAGCAAAAGATCAAATTTGTTGTTGTCTGGCTTTTTCTGATGTATAATGTATGGAAGTATGAAGATGTGTCCAGTTCTCCATACTGACAAGGATTTTTGTGATGGTAGTTGTTCCTTTTTGTGTTCAACCGTGCTCCATGTAAGTCCTTGTCGGTGGTTACATCCGTCTTGGGTGAGACTTGTTCCTCAGTCCAGTCCCAGATCTCCAAGAAGTTCCGGACCTCGGAGAAAAGGGAAAGTGAGGGAGAACCGAGAGAAGACCGCAAGAACGGGCATGGAGTTAAACATTGTTAAAGTCTTATGTTATAAAGTTTGGATTTAAGACAAAATCATGTACAGTGTGCAACAATGATTATGCTGAAAGTGCCGTCTGAATATCCTATAGAATCATTAGCTGTATGGGTGGATTGCTAACGCCTGCGCAGAGACAAGTGCGTTGTGCTAGTAAGTAAACTACGAAGTATCGGTTTATTATGAGCCATAACTTGCGCGGGGAGAGAGCAAATAGGGTTAGAATATTGGTGGTGAATACAAGGTGCATGAACAGCAAGTGGCTAGCGTTCTACGATAGGGGG
Source organism: Dicrocoelium dendriticum (assembly GCA_944474145.2). Lineage (NCBI taxonomy): Eukaryota > Metazoa > Platyhelminthes > Trematoda > Plagiorchiida > Dicrocoeliidae > Dicrocoelium > Dicrocoelium dendriticum. The sequence goes on from OX104067.1 coordinate 114,232,104, forward strand.
CGCAGACTAAGTAAAAATAAATAGGTTGCCGCGAGAGAGCTCGAAAGGTCAGTTGGCGGTAGGGCAGCGGAAAGGTTGAATGCAGATATTCAAAGGGAAATAAAGGTTATTGAGATATAGAGTGGCTCCTAACGAGCAGTGGATAATCGCATATTTGTGGAGCCTATGACCACTAGATACTAAACAAATATGCCGAATTTAAGACGACCAATGGATGGTGGCGCTAGGAAAGACTATCAGAGGCCAGAAGTAGCTTCTCGAATCAGACGCTTAGTCACTTGTGTGTGCCTATAAGGTCATTGAATGCATCAACGAGCCAGTGGAGACTATTGATACAGACATTCCAGGAGAATGCATGATGGAGAGACAAGGTGTGTATCCTGACAAGCGCAAGATTGGCGCAGAGGGAACATGGAGCATATAGCGAATTGCTGCAGAAATGAGGAAGGTAAGAAGAGCAGCAGATAGTGGCGCTAGGATTGCGGGTATAAGTAGCCATCAAAAGCATTCGGATTGGGCCTACCAATTGCCAGTGGATACCTACATTGACAGAAGTCAACAAACCAGCGGAGGTGTGATGCGAACAATTCAACAGAGTAAGTGTTGGAGCGATAAGGAGTGACTCCTGGCGAAAAGATCAATTCTAGCTATAATGACTCGCTACAACTGAAAAGTGGTGACAAAGAACTGAAAAAGGTACTAAGTGAGAGAGCGTATCGACCGCTGGCAGTTTTATTGCGGTGAAGCTTATTAGTGGCTAGTGGATACCTAATGTGTCCCAGAATAAGTCAACAGGCAGCAAATGTATGTGACGCAGACAGTTGCAAAGGATGAAAGTTGGAGATAAAAGTGTGACTCTTAGCAAGCTCTGGATATGCGCAGAGATGATTGTAACCTAAGACCACTAGTTGCTACTAAATAGAGGTGCTGAGGTTAAGAGGATTGACGGATAATGGCGCTATGAAGAACTGTCGGTGGCCAGATGTAACCATTGCATTGAGCAATTTGGTCATTAGTGGATTCCTACAGTGTCACAGTACACATCAGCAAGCCATCGAAGGTAAGTGATGCAGACATTCTAAAAGATTACAGGATGGAGAAACAAGGAATGTCTCCTTGTAGGTCCGGATATGCTCAAAGGTGTATTGAGCCTACAGCGAATCACTGTGGAAAACGTGATGCAGATAAGAGGAACGAAGGATAATGGTGCTAAGAGAGAGAATCAGTGAACAGCACCTGAAATCGCATTAAGCCTTCTAGTTATTAGTGGATAGTTACGGTGTCTGAAGAGTCACAAACCAGCGAAGGTGTGTGATGCAAACACTTAAAGGGAGTAAGTGTTGGAGAGATAGTGAGTGGCTCCTAGCGCAAAGAGGTATGTTATCTTCAATGTCTCGCTGCAGCTGAAAAAGGTGACGTAGAAACTACGAGGAACTGATAATGATACTAAGAGAGAGCGATATTACCGACGGCTAGCATTGACATTGGGGTGAAGCATTCTAGTTGCTAGTGGGTACTTGAAGAGACTCAGCATAAGTCAGCAGACAGCAAATGTATTTGACGCATGCAGTCCAAAGGATGAAGGTTGGAAATAAAAGAGTGTGGCTCTGAGCAAGCCCCGGAGATGCTTGTAGCCCCCCATCATTAGTTGTTGCTGAATAGAGAAGATGACATCAATAAGCTTGACAGATTGTAGCGCCATGAAAATCATTTGGTAGTCAGATGTAACCTTTGCGATAAGCAGATTGGTTTCTAGTGGATTTCTACAGTGTCACAAAATACAACAGCAAGCCAGCGAAGGTAAGTGACACAGCCATTCTAAAAGCTTACAGGATAGAGGAACAAGGAATGTCTCCTAGTAGCTCTGGATATGCGTAAAGATGTATGGAGCCTGCACCGAATCATTGTGGAAAACGTGACGCAGATAACAGGAACGAAGTATAACGGTGCGAAAATAGGGAACCATTGGACAGCAACTGAAATGGCACTAAGCCTTCTAGTTATTAGTGGATAGTTACAGTGAGAGAAAAGGCCAACCAACCAGCGAAGATATTTGATGTTAACAAATAAGAGAGTAAGTTTTTTGGGGGTAAACAGTGGCTCCTAGTGCAAAGAGGTATGCTACCTACAATGTCTCAATGCAGCTGAAGGGAGGTGACAGGTGATACGAAGAACTGATAAAGGTACTAGCAAGGAGAGGATGTCGACGGCTAGCAATAACATCGTGGTGAAGCCTACTAATAGCTGGGGGATACCTAGAGCTTCCCAGAATAAGTCAACAGACAGCAAACGTGTGTGACGCAGGCAGTCGCGAAGGATGCAGGTGGGAGATAAAAGAGTGTGGCTCTTTGCAAGCTCTGGATACGCCCAGAGGATTGTAACCTACAATCACTGGTTGCTACTAAATAGAGGTGCTGTGGTTGAGATAATCGACAGAAAATGGCGCTATGAAAAACTGGCAGTGGCAAAATATAGCCATTGTACTAAGCAGTTTGGTCACTAGTGGATTTCTACGGTGTTACGGAATATATCAGCAAGCTATTGAACGTAGGTGATACAGACCTTCTAAAAGATTAGGATGGAGGAACAACGAATGTCTCCTAGTAGGTCCGGATATGCTCAAAGTTGTATGGAGCCTACAACGAATGACCGTGGAAAACATGATGCAGATAAGTGGAATGAAGGATAATGATGCGAAGAGAGAACCAGTGGACAGCAACTGAAATCGCATTAAGCCTTCTAGTTATTAGTGGATAGTTACAGTGACAGAAGAGTTAACAAACCAGCGATGGTGTGTGGTGCAAACAATTCAAGAGAGTAAGTGTTGTAGAGGTAATGAGTGGTTCCTAGCACAAAGAGGGATGTTATCTACTATGACTCGCTGCAGCTGAAAAGTAGTGACGTAAAAAATAAGAAGAATAAATAGTGGTGCTAAGGGAGAGCGAGTATAGACGGCTGGCAATGGCATTGGCGTGAAGCTGTCCGGTTGCTAGTGGATACCTAAATTGTCCCAGCAAAAGCAACAAACTGCAGAGGTATGTAACGCAGACAGTCCCAAAGGATGAAGGTTGGAGATAAAAGAGAGCGGCACTTAGCAAGTGTTGGATATGCTCAGAGGCGCTTGGAACTTATGACACTAGTTGCTTCTAAAATAGAGGTGCTGAGGTTGAGAGGATCGACAGGTAATAGCGCTAGGAAAACTGACAGTAGTCAGCGGTCACCGTTCTAGTAGGCAGTTTGGTCACTAGTGGATCATCACGGTGTCACAGAATACATCAACAAGCCAGCGAAGGTAAGTGATACAGACATTCTAAGCGATTAGTAGATGAAGAGACAATGGAAGTCTCCTAGTTGCTATGCATATGCGCAAAGATGTATGGGCCTATAACGAATTACTCAGGAAAACGTGATGCAGATAAGAGGAACGAAGGGTAATGTTACAAAAAGAGAGAAACGGTGGACAGCAAGTAAATTCGCATTAAGCATTCTAGTTATTTAAAAAATTTGTCAGCTGTACGCCGTAACGGCGCTTCGCCGCCGCGCGACCACCAGCAGTAACGCGCGGGCTGATTAGACCTAGAGGACGCCCACCCCCACGCGGATTCGAACCGGTGACCTTGTGGCTGCAAAGCAAACATGCAGACCAATCGGCCACCGGCCAGCATTCTAGTTATTAGTGGAAAGTTATAGTGATAGAAGAGTCAACAAACCAGGGGAGGTATGTGATGCAAACAATTCAAGGAAGTGAGTGTTGGAGAGATAGCGAGTGGCTCCTAGCGCAAAGAGGTATGCTGTGTACAATGAATCGCTGCAGCTGAATAGTGGTGAGGTACGTAGTACGAAGAGCTGATAAAGGTACTATAGGAGAGAAGATGTCGACGGTTAGCAATGGCATTGTGGTGAAGACTGGTAGTGGCAATTGGATAAAAACTGTCCCAGAATAAGTCAACAGACAGCAAATATTTTTGATGCGGACAGTCCCAAATGTGACGCAGGGTATCGTCGGCTAGCAAACACATTTGGGTGGACCCTTCTAATTGCTAGTAGATAACTAAAGTGTCCCAGAATAAGTCAACTGAGAGCAAGTGTAGGTGACGCCCGCAGTCACAGAGAGTAAAGGTTAGAAGGATAAAAGTGTGGCTCTTAGCGGGCTCCGGATATGCGCAGAGATGGTTGGAGCCCATGAAGCATGACTGCTACTAAACCGAGCTGTCAGAGGTAAGATGAAGTAAAGAGAGTGGGGTTGGGAGTGAGAGTAACAGCGAGCAGCAATGGTATATGCGAGAGGATTTTAGTTACTAAAGCAGTTCAAGCTAAATTGCAATAACGGTACAAACTTTTGACAAGATAGAGCAAAAATGTTGTAAATACAGTCCAAAATATTGCAAATAACGTCCAACAGGTTGCAAAACCCTGTGCCATTGGCCAGCCGCTCAGAGCCAATCCTCTGACCATAAGTGCGTTCTCATGGACCGGAGGCCAAGGTTAGGTGCTATAGTCTGGGGACGTGAGCGCGCTGCCCGTTGACTGGGAGGGATCTGTTAATGAACCTTTTAGGAATGCACTACGACGGTGCAACGGGCTTGTATGCGCTCTCCTTAAGTCCAGAGGTATAGATTACAATTGGCCTAAGAGCAATGAACAGCTGGAACATAACCTTATGACCAAAACCATGTCTATGATTCTAACGTCGTCGGCATGCCTTCTCGCGTTCGGCAGAGTATCTCGTCAGACCTCCATGACCGAGTTTTGGGCGTCTTCGTCAACGCTGATGATTAGCAGCTGGTGGCAACTGTGAACAACGTCAAATATCAAACAGCCTACTCCTTCATTCATCGTTCTCTTGATCAGGAGCCGAGTTCTACGCAGCCGCGCGGTCGTTTACGGATTTTGTCATAGGAAGACGTAGATGATATCCTGGATTGGATCGCAAGGGACTCAACTCTTACGCTACGAGAAATGCGTGACGAGTACAAACAGAAATGGATAAGGACATTTCGAAGTCAACAATCGCACGGCACTTAGATGGTCGATTAATAACTATGAAGAACATCCGTCAGGTTCACGAGGGAATGAACAATGAGCGAAACAATGGGATACGCAGGGAATTCGTTCTGCAGTTTCTCCAACTTTAGAGCGATGGCAAGTTCTTCATTTGGATTGGCGAAGCGAACTGCAACGTTTAGTGCAAATGTACTCGTGGTTGGGCGCCCAGAGGAGTGCGGGCCTATTGCAAAGTTGCCAACAGCAGAGGGCACAATATGCATTTAATCGGTACACATAGGAAGTAAGGGAAAGTATCGATGACCACCCGGAGAGGCGCATTCACAGATCCCCTATTTCTCGAATAGCTGCGGAGCTATTTAGACAACCTGAAACGGGAGATGGAGCTCCTGCAGATTTTCATGGAATGTGATAATGCACCGTGTCACACACAACTGGAAGAACGGTCGTCAGTAGATAGATACGAGGGAGTAACCATGCTGAGATTGAGCCCATACTATCTGCTCTACAATCCGATCGAGAACGTTTGGCAGGTAGTGAAGGCCAGAGTTAAAGAACGAGATGAGAATGCACTAGGAGGAACTTATTGCTGAGATTATCTAAGAACTCATGACGCAGATGGAATGGAGGCTGCAGTTCCTTGAACACAATGCCAAAGCCGCCACCAAGGATATAAGCGTTGGGGAGTGTCGTAATGCTATTCGACCGCTACGTGTACATTTTCCTAATTGTCTATAAAATGACATGTTTTGATCACGTTGCTGGTCTATATTTTACTTATATGGTTATATAGCACGCTACTGGCAACGCGTAGGGACGTGTGAGTGCTCACAGTGTGTTCGAAATATGTATACACATATGTAATTTTGTGTGTTCGTACAGAAGTTGAAGCGATATCTGATGTCTAGCGCATGGGAGTGACACGGGACCGGCTACCAGTGCGCCATGCCCGAGCGATATGTTCAACTTATGGTCCTTTACGTGCCGGTATGCGCTGCGCCGTACTCGTTCATGATCAGCCTGAGATAAGGTAGATACAGTTTTTTTGTTCGGAATTCTAGGATGTTTGGGAAGCGCTTTGTAGGAGCAAGTGAGCTGGCCGAGTGAAGCAACCGTCTGATATGTCACAGCATGTGATATCAGCGTGGCTAGTTGAATAGTAGTGAATAAGTAATTACTGCGCACGTCATGTCAGGCTTTTCCAAGACCGCGAGGGATTGATAGATGCGAAATAACAAACACGTCCATTGCCAGACAGGGTGTCGTCATTAAAGATGAACGAATGGATCACTTGTCTAATGGAAACCGTCCATGTGCGATGTTTGTCCGCTGTATTTGAGCACACTGGCGCGTTAATTCGTTACCCAGTTGGAAGTTGGTCTGTCAAGTTCGGATCCCATATCAGCCGGTTCGGAAGCTAAACTTAGATTTAAATGCAACTATTCCTACAGCAAGCCCAATTTAATTTGCGTGCCAGAATGTCCCGAATGGCTGCCCAGTACGACTTGGGTACTGCCTTGATTGCTCGGATGATCCCTCTTTTGACTACATAGCGTGCAAAAACAAATGAGTGTGTACTTGGTGTGAATACACCGGCGTAGAAACTACTTGTGATGTCCGCGGCGGACGTACAATTGCTGCCTCTCGCAGTCGTAAAGCCCATAATTTAAATTGCCATTAAATATTTCGTTTCACACAACAACAAACACAGATTTACTTTTAGAGTGCTGTCTTGAATGCTGCAATTTGGATTGCTAAAATACTCGTGTTCAAAATGTGCAGGCCCACATTTCGTGCACTATTTGAAGACGCTGGTATCCAAGGTGAATAAGCTCGCATCGTACGCAGTTGAAGCTCAATGGTCGAAAATCCGGCAGTCTTTGCCAGCGCGGGTATGTCTTAATGTGGCAAATCAAATCGCCAAGCTAGACCTTGGGTCACTACCCAGACTCAGAAACTTATAGATGCTTACCAACGTGTTCTGGCTGATGGCAAGCACAAGAAGGCTCGCAAAGATTTCAAGAGGAAACTGGTTGTTAAGTTGAAAGAGACCAGGAAGCCTGGTGCCGGGTGGTCTGCGCGCCTAACCTGCAATCATAAGTTCACCGTTTCGAATCTATTTTCCTGGCCTGCTTTGTCCTCCTAGATGTCTTCTCGGTGCTCACACCGTGTCTGAAACCCCCGTCGAAAAAACTAATCCATTGACCAAGTGTTACACTGAGCCGTTACCGTGGACAGGATGATCAAGTGTCAAGATACCTGCTCAGCGCTTGAATTTCAGTGCATTTATGACAAATGTCCTTGCCTATCGCGCAAGTGTGAAATACTGTCGAGCAGCCGGCTAATCTACGGCACATATATCTCTCAACACGACTTGGGTGCGGATGAATCCGTTACTTCCACTTCTATAACGCTTGTCGAAATCACTCTACGTTGTTAAACGTGGTGTCTACCGAACCTCAGATACGGACACGCGAATTTTTAAAGTCATTACTACCATCTATCTGAGCTCAGGAAATGTAGCTTGCGAAATCGCAAATTTCTCATAATTGGCGTTTTCAAACTGCAGCCGTGCGAACGACAAAAGGCCATAAACCACCAACTCTGAAGATATCTTCGACGCACTAGGATACGTAACTAATAATACTGCCGTTCACATTGACTATGTAGTGCATTCCCTCGCTCGCACCGTTAATCCTTGGGTTCACTGTGAATTTGTAGTTGCATTTACACTAGTATCGACAATTGTCTACACTGCGCACAGGACACAGTGTCTCCATTAACTACGTGTGCACGTTTTTCTTTTTTCGATTGTTTCACCGGCCAGCCGTGGACAAGTTGACGGTTCCTCCTGACTTGGTCAAGGTTGTTCACATTACTTCGTATCTGCCTCCGATACTCTGCGTATTTTCAACACAACTTCTTTTACCTATTCTAACCTTCCCTTGACAATCACTCTAATCAGCCTGGGTCGTTGAGCATCGCATGATTGCAGTTGTCAAAAAACGGGGTGGAGGACGCACATGAGCGGCACACACAGAAGGTGACACATAATGCAAACAGAATTGATCTAGAGGCCAACGGTATGTAAGCGATGGGACTGGCAGGTCCAAGCTGGGTTCAAATGTTGCAACCGCAATAATGATGTTGATGGACGTAAAGTTCCAGGTCCAAGTATTGTAGTTAAATACACCGACGTTGAGCCAGCCTAGACTAACACTCAGTTAAACTGTTCCCCACCGGCCGGGTTAAACTACGGTCAAAGGTTAAAAGAGAACTCTTGACAAAACTGCACAAGTAGCTAATGGAGACACTGTGTCCTGTGCGCAGTGTAGACAAGTGTCGATACTAGTGTAAATGCAACTACAAACTCACAGTGAACCCAAGGATTAACGGTGCGAGCGAGGGAATGCACTACATAGTCAATGTGAACGGCAGTATTATTAGTTACGTATCCTAGTGCGTCGAAGATATCTTCAGAGTTGGTGGTTTATGGCCTTTTGTCGTTCGCACGGCTGCAGTTTGAAAACGCCAATTATGAGAAATTTGCGATTTTGCAAGCTACATTTCCGGAGCTCAGATAGATGGTAGTAATGACTTTAAAAATTCGCGTGTCCGTATCTGAGGTTCGGTAGACACCACGTTTAACAACGTAGAGTGATTTCGACAAGCGTTATAGAAGTGGAAGTAACGGATTCATCCGCACCCAAGTCGTGTTGAGAGATATATGTGCCGTAGATTAGCCGGCTGCTCGACAGTATTTCACACTTGCGCGATAGGCAAGGACATTTGTCATAAATGCACTGAAATTCAAGCGCTGAGCAGGTATCTTGACACTTGATCATCCTGTCCACGGTAACGGCTCAGTGTAACACTTGGTCAATGGATTAGTTTTTTCGACGGGGGTTTCAGACACGGTGTGAGCACCGAGAAGACATCTAGGAGGACAAAGCAGGCCAGGAAAATAGATTCGAAACGGTGAACTTATGATTGCAGGTTAGGCGCGCAGACCACCCGGCACCAGGCTTCTTGGTCTCTTTTCAACTTAACAACCAGTTTCCTCTTGAAATCTTTGCAAGCCTTCTTGTGCTTGCCATCAGCCAGAACACGTTGGCAAGCATCTATAAGTTTCTGAGTCTGTGTAGTGACCCAAGGTCTAGTTTGGCGATTTGATTTGCCACATTAAGACATACCCGCGCTGGCAAAGTCTGTCGGATTTTCGACCATTGAGCTTCAACTGCGTACGATGCGAGCTTATTCACCTTGGATACCAGCGTCTTCAAATAGTGCACGAAATGTGGGCCTGCACATTGTGAACACGAGTATTTTAGCAATCCAAATTGCAGCATTCAAGACAGCACTCTAAAAGTAAATCTGTGTTTGTTGTTGTGTGAAACGAAATATTTAATGGCAATTTAAATTATGGGCTTTACGACTGCGAGAGGCAGCAATTGTACGTCCGCCGCGGACATCACAAGTAGTTTCTACGCCGGTGTATTCACACCAAGTACACACTCATTTGTTTTTGCACGCTATGTAGTCAAAAGAGGGATCATCAGAGCAATCAAGGCAGTACCCAAGTCGTACTGGGCAGCCATTCGGGACATTCTGGCACGCAAATTAAATTGGGCTTGCTGTAGGAATAGTTACATTTAAATCTAAGTTTAGCTTCCGAACCGGCTGATATGGGATCCGAACTTCACAGACCAACTTCCAACTGGGTAACGAATTAACGCGCCAGTGTGCTCAAATACAGCGGACAAACATCGCACAGGGACGGTTTCCATTAGACAAGTGATCCATTCGTTCATCTTTAATGACGACACCCTGTCTGGCAATGGACGTGTTTGTTATTTCGCATCTATCAATCCCTCGCGGTCTTGGAAAAGCCTGACATGACGTGCGCAGTAATTACTTATTCACTACTATTCAACTAGCCACGCTGATATCACATGCTGTGACATATCAGACGGTTGCTTCACTCGGCCAGCTCACTTGCTCCTACAAAGCGCTTCCCAAACATCCTGGATTTCCAAACAAAAAAACTGTATCTACCTTATCTCAGGCTGATCATGAACGAGTACGACGCAGCGAATACCGGCACGAAAAGGACCATAAGTTGAACATATCGCTCGGGCATGGCGCACTGGAAGCCGGTCCCGTGTCACTCCCATGCGCCAGACATCAGATATCGCTTCAACTTCCGTACGAACACACAAAATTATATATGTGTATGCATATTTCGAACACACTGTGAGCACTCACACGTCCCTACGCGTTGCCAGTAGCGTGCTATATAACCATATAAGTAAAATATAGACCAGCAACGTGATCAAAACATGTCATTTTTATAGACAGGAAAATGTACACGTAGCTGTCGAATAGCATTACCACACTCCCCAACGCTTATATCCTTGGTGGCGGCTTTGGCATTGTGTTCAAGAAACTGCAGCCTCCATTCCATCTGCGTCATGAGTTCTTAGATAATCTCAGCAATAAGTTCCTCCTAGTGCATTCTCATCTCGTTCTTTAACTCTGGCCTTCACTACCTGCCAAACGTTCTCGATCGGATTGTAGAACAGATAGTATGGGCTCAATCTCAGCATGGTTACTCCCTCGTATCTATCTACTGACGACCGTTCTTCCAGTTGTGTGTGACACGGTGCATTATCACATTCCATGAAAATCTGCAGGAGCTCCATCTCCCGTTTCAGGTTGTCTAAATAGCTCCGCAGCCATTCGAGAAATAGGGGACCTGTGAATGCGCCTCTCCGGGTGGTCATCGACACTTTTCCTTTCGTCGTATGTGTACCGATTAAATGCAAATTGTGCCCTCTACTGTTGGCAACTTTGCAACAGGCCCGCACTACTCTGGGCGCCCAACCACGAGTACGTTTGCATTAAACGTTGCAGTTCGCTTCGCCAATCCAAATGAAGAACTTGCCACCGCTCTAACGTTGGAGAAACTGCGGAACGAATTCCCTGCGTATCCCATTGTTTCGCTCATTGTTCATTCCCTCGTGAACCTGACGGATGTTCTTCATAGTTATTAATCGACCATCTAAGTGCCGTGCGATTGTTGACTTCGAAATGTCCTTATCCATTTCTGTTTGTACTCGTCACGCATTTCTCGTAGTGTAAGAGTTGAGTCCCTTGCGATCCAATCCAGGATATCATCCACGTCTTCCTATGACAAAATCCGTAAACGACCGCGCGGTTGCGTAGAACTCGGCTTCTGATCAAGAGAACGATGAATAAAGGAGTAGGCTGTTTGATATTTGACGTTGTTCACAGTTGCCGCCAGCTGCCAGTTATCAGCGTTGGCGAAGACGCCCAAAACTCGGTCATGGATGTCTGACGAGATCCTCTGCCGAACGCGAGAAGGCATGCCGACAACGTTAGAATCATAGACATGGTTTTGGTCATAAGGTTATGTTCCAGCTGTTCATTGCTCTTAGGCCAATTGTAATCTATACCTCTGGACTTAAGGAGAGCGCATACAAGCCCGTTGCACCGTCGTAGTGCATTCCTAAAAGGTTCATTAACCGATCCCTCCCAATCAACGGGCAGCGCGCTCACGTCCCCAGACTATAGCACTTAACCTTGGCCTCCGGTCCATGAGAACGCACTTATGCTCAGAGGATTGGCTCTGAGCGGCTGGCCAATCGTAAAATGTTTTGCAACCGTTTGGACCTTGTTTGCAACTGTTGGGACTTTCTTTTTTAACATTTTGCACCTTTTTTACAACTTTTCGGGTTATGCTGTATTTTATATCCGCAAAGTTTCAGCTTAATTTAACTAACGTCTAACGAATTTGGTGCAGACATTCCTTAATAATGAAGGCGGGAAAGTAAGAAGTGTGGCTCTTAGTTATCTGCGTATATATGCAGAGATTCTTGGAGCCTGCCGCCCCTAGTTACTACTAAGTAGGTGCGCTGCCATTTAGAGGATAGACAGCTAATGGCACAATGAAAATCGTTTGGTGGGGAGACGGTAACATTTCCGTAAGAAGTTTGGTCACTGTTTGATTCCTACAGTCACAATATACATCAACAAGCCAGCGAGGGCAAGTGATATAGACATTCTAAAAGTTACAGGATAGAGCAACAAGGAGTGCATCCCAGTAGCTGCGGATATGCGCAGATGCATGAAGCCTACAACGAATCACTGCAGAAAACGTGATGAAGATAAGGAGAGCGCTGGATAATGGTGTTAAGAGAGAACCAGTGGGGAGCAATTGAATTCGCCGTAAGCGTTCTAGTTATTAGTGGATATTTACAGGGACAGAAGAAGTTAACACACCATCGAAGGTATTTGCTGCAAGCATTTAAGAAAGTACGTGTTGGAGAAATAAGGAGTGGCTCTTAGCACCAAGGGGTATGCTAACTACAATGACTAGCAAGAGCCGTAAAGTAGTGCCATAGTTAATACAAAAAAACTGATAATGGAACTAGGCGAGTGAGAGTATTGCCGGCTAGCAATGGCATTTACGTGGTACCTTCTGATTGCTAGTGGATACCTAAAGTGTCGCAGAATAAGTCAACAGACAGCAAGTGTAGGTGACCCACGCGGAACCAGAGAGTAAAACTTGCAGGAATAAAGGTGTGGCTGTTAGCAGGTTCTGGATATGCACAGAGGTGGTTGGAGCCTACGAAGCATGGCTGCTGCTAAACGTTGCCAGAGGTAAGACGAAAAGCAGACAGTGTGTTTAGGAGTGAGAGTGTCAGTGAGCAGCAATGGCACTCGCATGAGGTCTTCTGGGTACTAGTGTTTACCCACAATGTCCCAGAATAACTGAACTAACAGCAAAGGTAGGTGACGCAGACCATCCCAAAGAATGAACGTGGGAGATAAACGAGAGTGGCTATTAGCAAGCTCTGGAATTGCGCAGTAATGCATGGGGCCTACGGCCACTAGCTGCTTCTAAACTGAGACCGAAGTAAAGTCGATCTACAGATGGTGGCGCTAGGAAAAGCTATCAGTGGACAGATGTAGGCATTCCAATAAGCCGCTTGGTCACTAGTGTAAACCAGTTTTTCCAAGTTTGTCACAGGTACGGAGAAACGCACTTAAAGAATGGTCCATCGTGTCGACCACAATACAAGCCACACAGTTCTTTTATCTGAACATGAGCGGAAGATTATCAACCCATTTACAGCCTAGTAACCGGACAAATCATTCAGTACATGCACGGAGACAAATTTTTCGAGGCTTGAACCTTTGGCTTCAGTTTGCCTAGCGTCATCTCTTCCACATTACTCTTCCTGGAGAAATACTTCTGACTTCGGAAGGCACATTCTCCTGCCATACAAAGCCAGAACAATTGGTCACTATAAATAAATAAATAGTATATTCTCGAATTTCCGAGACACACCTGACCAGGCATGATCAACGTTTACAAGCAATTATGTTTCGCAACAAACACGTTGCTATGTATGTAATCGGCAGTAAGCCGAAAGTGGTCCAAGCTTTGGAAATTGTAAAATTAATCTTGAGGTATAAATTCGTCAAAACATGACGACAAGTTGGGTACTTGTGTGCGTAGTGTAAACAGGATGGGCATTCCGTTTGTAGAGAAAACTTGTCAGGAAAATATTACATTAGGATTCTGGACGGCTTGCCAGTATGTAGTTGTGGGCAGTGACTTTATTCAGTGGCGAGTCACATCCGCCACGTCGCAGTGTTGTTAAGCGGACATTTGTGGCTTTTTATAGGGAGAACGCTTGCCAGGCGAAAACCCACCACGTCCTGAAACACTGTCGGAAATCCGTTTGTACACTAATGTAAAACTGGCAGAGCAGCTCGTCGACTGATATAACCCTCGGTTAACCGCCGTCAATTGCCTTCTAATTTCCTCTGTTAGCTGAACAGGTTATTTTTAGCCGGGGCGGCCATAATGGCTGAGGCCTATGGAGGGTTAGACCTTCGTCATCTTCGTGTCCAGGTGAGCAAAACTTCCGATTCTTGCTTCTAGAATTTACAGGATTATGTATACTTCGCAGGAGTATGAAGGCGTCATGTCCAGCTACCATTACTGGACGACGGTCATGGTAGTGAGTGCATTTTTATCCACTTGTTGTACAGCCGTGTTCTATGTAGGTCCTTGGGGGTTTTTATGTCCTGTCCCAGGCAAAAGCTCTTTCACGATCCGATCCCAGATCCCCAAGAAGTTCCAGACCTCGGAGAAAGGGAAGGTGAGAGACAAACAGGGCCGCAAAGAACAGACGTGGGAACAAGCATTATTTATGTCCTATGGTCTAACATTTAGAGGAAACATATGATGTACAATGTGTAACAATGATTATGCTAAAAGTGTCTTTTGAATATTCATCGGAAGCAAAGCCCTATAGGTTGGTTGCTACTGTATACCTTGGATGCAGAGCGTTGCGCCGTTAAGCAAAGAAAACACAGGATCAGTTTGCTATGATGCAACTGTTGCGTGGGAAGATTCGCTGGGGAGCGTAGAATATGCTGACCCAAGGAAAGCCAGTGAGTCTTTTGGACTCATACATGGGTAAGTTTGGCAAAAATAGCAGCGAGTAATTGAGGAATGAACACCTATGAATGAGAAGCTAAGGGGCTTCTCTGTACTGACCAGGTGAGAGAGTGCCGAATTAAAAAGCTAAGAAGGGCTAATTGACGGAAGGACCGCGAATAGCCAGAATACATGCGTACATTAAGGTTGCTGAGGGTATCAGAACCTGAGGCCTAACCGCAGCAGCCAGAGTGCTAGGGTAATAGTGCCAAGCTGGATAGAGCCATGGACTGCTAGCCCGAGACTTGGAGTATTGCAGGTAAAAAAACGCCTAAGACAATACAGCAAGTAATGGGTAGATAAAGGTCAAGAAATGTGAGGCAGAAGTGCGGCTTACGCTGAATACCTGGATATGTTTGCACGACAGAAGAAAGCTAAGAGGTTTCGTGATAGAATGACAGCGGACAAGTAAAGCTCAAGCATACAAAGAGGTTGTTAGATAGTTAGAGCATAATAGACTACGACGCATCGACGTGCAGCTAATCATATCATGCGGTGGTGCTAATGGAGTATAATTAAGGAGGCCTGAGCCGGGAGAAGCCAGTGAGAGAGCTGTACTACGGCCAATTAGGTGTCGCGGATGAGCAATGGCATTTAGGTGTGGCCTTATAATTGCTAGTGGACACCTGATTAGGGCAACAGACAGCAAGTGTATGTGATGCATGCAGTCCCAGGGATTAAAGCTTGGAGGGATAAAGTGTGGAACTTGGCAGCTCAGTATATGCGCAAAGATGAAAAAGGACTGCTGCTAAACACGGGAGCCAGAGGTAAGACGAGGAACAGTTAGGGTCGCTGTAAGTGTGAGTATCAGTGATCAGCAATGGAATTTGCATGAAGCCTTTTAGTTGCTAACGTATGCCTACAATTACCCATAATAAATCAGCAAAAAGCGGATGTATGTGACGCAGACAGCCACAAAGTATGTTCGAGATAGAAGAGAGCAGCTCTTAGCAAGCTCCAGAAATGCGTGGAGCCTACGATTACTAGTTGCTGCTAAGCAGAAGTGCTTAGGTTTAAGAGAATCGACAGAACATGGCGCTGCGAGAAAATTTCGGTGGCCTGATGTAGCCAGTCCATTAGGCTATTTGGTTACAAGTGGATTGCTACAGTGTCACAGAACACATCAACAAGCCAGCGAAGGTAAGTGATACAGACAATCTGGGAGATTACAGGATGAAGAAACGAGGAATGGCTCCTAGTAGCTCCGGATAAGCTCAAAGATGTGTGGAGCCTACAATGAATCTCTGCAGTAAACGTAATGAAGATAAGAAGAACGAAGGGTAATTGTGTTGAGAGAACCGGCGGACAGCATCTGAATTCCATTGAACCTTCTAGTTATTTATTAGATACAGTGACAGAAGAAGTCAACAGACCAGTGAAGGTATGTGATGCTAACAATTCAAGAGAGTAAGTGGGAGAGATACAGAGTGGCTGCTAGCGTAGATATGTATGCTAACTACTATGACTGGCTGAAGCTAAAAGGTGGTGACATAAGTAATACGAAGAACTGATAATGATACAAGGTGAGATAGAGAGTATCCGCAACTAGCAATGGCATTGGGGTGTAGGCTTCTAGTGGATAGTGGATACCTAAAGTGTCCCAGAATAAGTCATCGGTCAGCAAATGAATGTGACGCAGACAGTCAAGAAGAATAAAGGTTGGGGATGCAAGAGGGTTACACTTGGCAGGCTCCGGATATGTGCAGAGATGCATAGAGCCTACGACCACTACTTGCTACTAAGTAGAATTGCTGAGGTGAAGAGGATCGACAGAAACTGGCACTACGAGAAACATTCGGTGGCCAGAAGTAGCCATTCCGTTAGACACTTTGGTCACAAGTGGATTCCTACAGTCACAGAACACATCAACAAGCCAGCGATGGTAAGTGATACAGACATTCTGAGAGATTACAGGATGAAGAAACGAAGAATGTATTCTAGTAGCTCCGGATAAGCTCAAAGATATATGGAGCCTACAATGAGTCTCTGCAGTAAACGTAATGAAGATAAGAAGAACGAAGGATAATTGTGCTAAGAGAGAGAACCAGTGGGCAGCAATGGAATTTAGTTTAGCCTTTTAGTTTTTTTATTAGGTACTTACAGTGACAGAAGAATTCAACAAACCAGTGAAGGTATGTTATGCCAACAATTCAAGAGAGTAAGTTGGAGAGATGCAGAGTGGCTCCTAGCGTAGATATGTATGCTACCTGCAATGACTAGCTGCAGCTGGAAATTGGCGACGTAGGTAACGCGAAGAACTGATAATGATACAAGGTGAGATAGAGAGTATCCTGAACTAGCAATGGCATTGGGGTGTAGGCTTCTAGTGGCTAGTGGATACCTTAAGTGTCCCGGATAAGTCAACGGACTGCAAATGAATGTGAGCAGACAGTCAAGAAGAATGAAGGTTGGGGATGAAAGAGGGTGGCAATTAGCAAGCTCCGGATATGCAGAGAGATACGTGGAGCCCTCGACCACTAGTTGCTACTAAGTAGAATTGCTGAGGTAAAGAGGATCGACAGAACACGGCGCTACGAGAAACGTTCAATGGCCTGATGTAGCCATTCCATTAGACACTTGGGTCACTAGTGGATTCCTACAGTGTCACAGAACACAGCAACACGCCAGTGAGGGTAAGTGGTACATACAATCTGAGTGATTACAGGATGTGGAAACAAGGAATGTCTCCTAGTAGCTCCGGATAAGCTCAAAGATATATGGAGCCTACAATGAGTCTCTTCCATCGGCGTTGACCGCTCAGTTGGCCATAGTTTCCTATATTTCTAAGCAATTTTAGTACATACCCCGGGGATCTGAGATTCTTTCTTGGGAACCATATTCTATCCTTCGGGCCTTCAACAAAAGTTCAATATATGTCAATATATATCCCTCGGAGACTTCACGTGGTTCTGCAGAGGATCAACACGTCATATTCAAAGACGGGAGTCAGGAGCGCAATAAGCACCCGGCTAACGCATCAGCCGGCAGAAAAATGGGACGCAGCCTGACTGCGAATAACGGAGCAAACAAACTTTCAACCAGAAACAGCCAGTTACAACTTGCTATTCAATGGATTGGCGGCAGTGTTCCACGACGTGGTGGGTTTTCGCCTGGCAAGCGTTCTCCCCATAAAAGCCACAAATGTCCGTTTAACAACACTGCAACGTGGCGAATGTGATTCGACACCGGATAAAGTCACAGCCCGTAACTTCACACTGGTATGTCAACTAGCGTCACCATTCTAGGTAGATTCGTCACGCTGGAAGTTCTACATCTGCACATGCTGTCATAATTTTGCTTTCTACGATTTCACGGTGGACCTTTGCGTTACTTGTGCACGAACTCACTGTATGGTCTTATCTTTCTTGAGCGTGCTCCTCAATTATCGTCCAATGGTTCATTCTCAATATATTATTAGCCGAGGTCCCGGTTTCACGAAAGCCAAATTATTATTTCGCATTTTCACCATCGTACAGTTCCAATTATGGACATATGAACCATTTTATACTGTCATTGTTACAGTTGCTATAAAATGTCTGTACATTTGTACATATCTGACCACACCTTCATGGGCGCGCCTCGCATAGTCGAAACTAAAATATTTATTTATTTACAGTGTCAAAATACGTCACCGAGCGAGCGAGGGTAAGTGCTACCTACATTCCAAGAGTGTCTATGATGGATAGAAGTGGAGTGAATCCTGGCGAGCACTGGATAGGAAAAGAGACGTATGGAGCCTACAACTGATCGTCGCGAAAAATGATGGATAAGGAGGGTGAGTATCTGTGAGCAGCAAACGTATTCGTATTAAGCCTTCTAATATCCAGTGGATACCTACAGTGACAGCATAATTCAACAAACCAGCGAAGGTATGTGATGCAAACAATAGGAGAGAGTAAGAGTTGGAGAGATAAGGAGTGGCTCCTAGCGCAAAGATGCAGGTTACCTACAATGAAACGCTGCAGCTGAGAAGATGTTTCAAAGTTAAGACGAAGAGCACATAATGTCGCTAGAAGAGAGAGTAACGGTGGCTAGCAAAGGCATTCGGACGGAGCCTTCTGGTAACTAACTATCTTGGTGGTTGGAGCGGGTAATGGTTAAATGAAAGTTTAAAGAAAGGGGCTAGGGAGTGGCTGTGTGCAGGTATCATAAGATACGAGTGATTGCAATACGAGAGCTAAAATGTTAGATGAATGGACTACAAACGGGCGGAGCCCTAACGTACCGTAAGGTTGTGCACTACGTCAGAGCATCAGAAGCTAAAGCGTAGCGACTCGCAGATACTGTACTCGTGCTTGTGTGCTAAGGCAGACGGAGGAAGGAGTAGGTAGTACGAGCTGGACATACATGGGAAAATGTCACACATGTTGCAGAAGTAATGAATAGATGAATGTCTACAAGTAGAGACTAAGGAGTTGCCGTGCGCAGACTTGAGTTGTGTGCGGTCGGATGGGGAAGAGGCTTATATGTGGTCAGGTCCATTTTCCCACAGTCCGTCTTCAGGTCTGTTAATGCTTAAAACAGCAGAAACATAACTGACTACGAGGTACTTATTAAGGACTGAACGGAATTGGATTACGTTATCAGACGCTCGCACAGTATGTGGAAGCCTATCCCACAAATGGGCGGATCGGCGGAGGTAGAAGTTTGCAAGCGTACTATTGTGGGCGTTTGGCAGAATAATAGAGTGCGGTCTATTACGAAGAGGGTACGAAATGTTGGTCGATGGTAGCAAGGGCTTCATAGAGCTCGTAAGAGAATTATTGGTAAGCTGATGTAGGAAAATGAGGTTAATTTTCAGCCTGCGCAGCCATAGAGGTTCTAGCACGAGTTCGATGCACAGACCGTGATAATTGAGATTCGAGTGGTCCAGAAGACGTTTGGTAAGTGATCACTTAACCTTCCCTGGGGACACACTGTCGCATTTTCTGGAGTTGGTAAATACAACGGAGCAGTATTCTGGCAGAGGTAAGGCGCAGGTTTTGTATAGAGCAAGCCTAGAGGCACGCAGAGCCATGGATTTGAATACTGACTTATGAGAGAGCGTACTTTTGCTGAGTAATGACTCACTTGCTCTGCAAACTTCAGCGAACTGGCGTAATGTAAACCTAAGTCTCAAACTGTGAGACTATTAACAAGCGGAGTGCCCTGAAACGTTAACACCTTGGGCAGAACGATGAATAGGTATGCGGGGATGTCGCTCTTCGCCAGTGAGAATGCCAGGTTCCAAGTATTGCACCAAACTTCCAGAGCCCTAAGGTCGCTTTGATTCTGGGAACGACCGGCTAGCATGTTTGATGGGTAAATGCAGAACACCACTTTGATGCCATCGGCGAACGGGTAGGACTTGCCTTATTGTAGTACCTGTAAATAAATAAATAAACGCTATATTCTTGGTAAAACGAGACACACCTGTAAAGGCGTGATCATATATGCATACAAGCATAGCTTCTTTGGAAACTCAGAACATTTCGTTTTAATGAACGGTATAAACGAAAAGATGTAGTCAATAGGATTGAGCATTTTGTCAGGTAATAGTCAGACAAAGGAACATTATGGCGCCGTGGCGCGCAAAAATCCGTAAAGACACAAGGTGGGGTTAATTTCGTCACTGTAGTGATCCGTGAGCACAGGAGCCCAAACAAGGTTTTGTTGCAACCAACGACCAGTACGAAATAGGGATGATCTGCGCTCCGTCAAGGCACTCTTCATAGTAGAACTAGTGGCACAGGTTGGATGTAGAATGCTGAGGACGGCGTCAGTTTGAAATGTTATGCTGTGACTATTTTGCGGCGGGTCATATCCGCCACGTTGCAGTGTTGTTAAGCGGACATTTTTGGCTTTTTATAGGGAGAACGCTTGCCAGGCGAAAACCCACCACGTCCTGGGACACTGCCGCAGCTTCCGTTGAACAGTAGCGCAAGTCGGCTATGCATCGTATAAACCGCTTTTGCACTCTATTATTCGCAGTCGGTTGACAGCCAACATAAATCCTTGGTTGACCGGATAACTTAGTACTGGTCCGGCACCAGTCGTTGAAGCCGATCAATGATGCAAAAGATTCTAAGAGTCGAATGCTAATGAGGTAGGTGGGTAAACACATTGTTAATAGAGGCCGGCTTTTTCCATTATATTCTTGTTCAGCTCGCAAACCTTGTCCATCTATCCACGCTGGACCTGCCACGGGGACGGTGAATGAAGTTGTTTCTTGTGGCTGAATATGTCCACAACAGGTAAAATGCCATGCTCTGCAAAGTGGATTCTGGACTCCGTCAAATGGATGTAAGTGTACAGGTCTATAGAGCCAAGTGAAATTTTCATAAATGGCCATCGGAAAAGCCACGTATACGAGCGCAACTCCGTCTGTGAAATGACATCAAAATAGCTCCAGGTGACTGGCGAATAGGAATGTTTGAGGCAGTGGAATTAGGCACGCCAGATTTGCTTGCTTTCGGTTTTGGAACAGGGGAAACGTGTAAATACACTACTTCAGATGAGTAAATTGTTCTACTCTGAGTACGAGGCGAGCTAAACTCATTTGTTTTTATAAACCGTGAAGGTAGCATCTCCAGGATGGCGGAACGAGCTCCATTTGGAACGATGGGTGGGTTCTTCATTCCCTGGAGAACGGATTAAGCGTTTGAGGTTGTGTCGACCAGTCCCAGTGGAGAAACATTCTTGTTTTGGCGGAGGTAACTGAGAGAATCTCGGGAAAAACGGGCAACAGACCAAAGGCCTCCAGACAGGGAGAGAGCAATGATCAATTGGCACTAAAACAGACTGATGATGCTCATGGGTGCCTATCATACATTAAAACTTGTGTGAATTTGTTTAGTATACATGATTTGAAAGCGCGTTCTACACATTACGTTGCTGGTGTGGCCCAGACTGAAACTACTATTTAGGAAGGAGTTTATGCACGAGCAGGGCCAAAAGACGGAAATAACAAAGCGTGTTAACAAAAGTTAAGCGAATGATGCGATGGTTGGAGAGAAACAGGTAAACAGATGATGACGGCAGCAGTCCGAATGCGAGAGGCATTTTAGGTGAAATTAAGAACCATAAGGTTAATACCGAATGCGGGAGCAAAATAGGTAAAGCAACGTTCCAAGAGGAAAAGGAAGTTCAAAGAATCGACTAGGGGCGTTTGAATGCTGACGGCGTACGAGGAGTAATAAGTAAGAGTAATCACGCTAAGGTGCTCATAATTTTACAGTCCAAAGGTTGACAAAATCTAGAAAAATGGTCAACAGTGGCCAAAGCTGCGGTGCATTGGGAGTCGTTATGACACGTACGGTCTCAATAATAGATAAATGCAAGCATAAAATAAAGAGCACAGGAATAGGAAAAGCGGTAAGTTGAGCATACTAATGGAAGTACTAGTCAAGAAAACTTAGCAATGGTCCGTGTGCCGCCAATAATCAGGAGCAAGCTCGGAGCGAAGGAGACCACGCTCACGAGGATAACTTAGATAGGCGCAATGAGTGCAAGCCGTGGGAATAAAATTGGGGCGCAATAAGATAAAAGACCATGGATATTAAGAAAGTAAAAGCAGGCAGAAAGAGACAGACATGTCAGGTAAGAAAAGATCACGGCAGGGCAGTAAAGCCCGCCGTCCGATTTAAAAAGTAATGATAACAGTAAGCGATGGAAGAAAAGTTTAGGGTCTGGAGGAGAAGGGATTGTTGTTAAAGCGTGGAAAGTCCCAAGAGCCCCTCCACGTAGTGTTTATAATACCAGTAGGTCAGCCGAACCATGGGAAGTGATGTCTCAGAAGGCCAAATGTATTCAGTGAGTATGAGGCCGACTATGCGGGATTGGATTAATCGACGTTTTAAGGCTAGGCGTACAAAGAATAAATAAATAAATAAATAAATATTTATTCTCGACTATGCGAGGCACGCCAATTGAGGCATGATCAGGTATGTACAGCTGTACAGACATTTTATGGGAACTGTAGTGACAGTAGAAAATTGTTCATATGTCCATGCTTGGAACTGTGCGATGGTGAACATGCGAAAGAACGATTTGGTTGTAGTGGGATCGGGATCCATTTGTTTGGACATAATCGCTCTGCCATATATCGCAGTCATACCTCGAGTAATAATAGATAAATCCTGAGTGATCCATTGGAAGATAATTGAAGAGCAAGCTATCCAGTATGATGATTCTAATTGAGCTGCCAGTGTGAAGTTATGGGCTGTGACTTTATTCGGTGGCGAGTCACATTCGCCACGTTGCAGTGTTGTTAAACGGACATTTGTGGCTTTTTATAGGGAGAACGCTTGCCAGGCGAAAACCCACCACGTCCTGAAACACTGCCGCCAATCCATTGAATGGCAAGTTGTAACTGGCTATGTTTCTTGTTGAACGTTCTTTTGCTCCGTTATTCGCAGTCAAGTTGCGTCCCATTTTTCTGCTGACTGATGCGCTATGCGAGTGGCCATTGCGTGCCTGGGTCCTCTCCTGTTCCAGATCGGTAGGTCAGGAACTAAGCATTCTTTCTGGATATGATGTGTTGATCATCTGCAGAACCACGTGAAGCCTCGAAGAATATACGTTGAAATATGTTGAAGTCTTGGAGGACAGGATAGGTTCCGAAGAAAGAATCGCAGATCCCCCGGGGTATGTAGTGAAATTGATTAGAGATTGTGGTAACCACGGCCATTTGAGCGGTCAAAGCGGATTGAAGAGCTTAGAATGACCGATTGTTCAAGCTTTGTTTTGGCAGGAGAATGTGCCTTCCGTAGTCGAAAGTCCTCCAGTCAAGAGATATGTGGAAGAGGTATTGTTAGGTAAATTGGACTCAGTGGTTCATGCCGCGGAAGAATTGATTGATTTGTCCGGTTAGTAAGTTGTAAAAAAGTTGATAATTTTCCGCTCATGTCCAGGTAGAGGAACTGTGTGCCTTGTATTGTTGTCGAAACGGAGGACAATTCCTTGGGTGCGTGTCGCCGTACCTGTGACAGACTCGGGAGAAAAAGGAAACGAACAGAGACAGCCACACAGACAGAAGAAAGGAATGCATCTGGAATGCAGTCAATCAATTGCGGCGATGCCTGAACTATTGTACCCCTATGCATGTAATTGTTATTTAAATATCGCATATACACGTATATCATAAGTGGCGAAATACGACGAGAATCGAGCGGAACACGGATCAGTAAAGAATGAAAGATTGAAGATGAAGCAGGAGTGTTTGGGGAGGGGTCAGAAAGCAAAAGAGCGTTTAGATGAGACTGGATAAGTCAGCAAGATGTAGCTAGGCAGTCAGATTAAAGTGGGGATAACAGTAGTGAATGTCGCGAGAAAGTAAATTTGCGGGACTACAGAGGCTATATAAAAAGCCCGTTAGCATATCAAACGAAGCTCTCAGGCTGAGGGACAGGGTGTGTTGTGACTGCACAGCCTAGAACACGTGCGTCTCTGATTTCTGGAAACAGTCAGAAAATAGGAGACTGGTCAGACCAGGCTAGAGTGGAGCCAGGCCCGAAGTGTTATCCGTCCAATGGATAAAGGAAGGCAGACAGAGTGCGAAAATGAAAGAATGTAATCGTGAAGGAGACACTTAAGGGGAAGTGGAAGAGCCTACAAAAATCTCGAGGTGTTGCGAACAGACCTTTGGACCAGTCGATGGTTCAAAAGTATGGGCTCAGTATTCGGAAAGCAGGAGACCATGGAGATGAGATGAGGATATCGGCTCATGGAGAGAAAGCCGTATTATAAATGTCAGAAAGTTAACAGAGCGTCAACAGGATAGAAGTGTTAAAGATAAAAGCGGATATACTAGTGATGAATCATGAGCAGCAGTGCTCTGGAGGCGGGGGAGACAGAGCATTGCGCCTGCAGAGACTAGATCATTTAGAACTCAGAAGTTCGAGAGAGGTCAGAAGGCAGGAGGCCGTACAGCCAGAACCAGATAAGTCAGGCTAGAGTGTGAAAAAAGGGCTCTATGGGTGAGAAGAGAAAGAAAAAGAAAGCCAACGATATGCTCCAGGTGCTGTGCGCAGACCGTTGGAGCTTACGGTTTCTGTTCATTAGGGTCACGGAAGTCGGAAGGTACGAGATCGTTGAGACGAGCCCAGAATGTCAGCTCGTAGGGTGAAAGTCGTATTAGTAAAGTCTAAGTGCTGACAGAGAGCATCAACAGAAATGGACATGTTAAGGAAAAAAGGGGACATGATAATAAGGTTCAATCATGACCAGCGGTGGTCTTGCGGTGAGGGTAACAGACTTTCGTCGGCAGAGTCTAGATCATTAGATCACAGAAGTCCGAGCGATGTCAGAAGACAGGAGAGCGTACAGTCAAACCCGGGTAAGTCAGCAAGCTGAAGCTAGGCCTCCAAAGTAAGGTGGGAATAAGTAATGAGTGTCATCAGAAAGCAGTTTGGGAAGCAAGTGGCTATATGAAAAGGCGGTTGCATGCCGAGGAACGGTCTCAGGATAAGGGGGACAGAGCACCAGGACAACAGAGCCTAGATCGTTAATGTTTGGAATGTAAGGAAGTAGTCAGAAAGCAGGAGGCTGGTCGGACGCCGCTAGAGTAGTGCCAGATCCGGAGAGTTGCCTGACCAGTGGAAAAAGGAATGCACACAAAATGAGAAAAGGAAAAGTTTTCATTGATGAGTGGAGAAGTCAGCGATATTCCCGACGTGGTATGAACAGACCATTTGGTCTGCCGACCCCTGATCATTAGGGTCACAGAAGTCGGAAGGTGGGTCGTTCAGACCAGACTAGAAAGTCGACTCATAAGGAGAAAGGCGTAATAGTAAGCTATGCATTTTGTCGGATCGAATCGGCAGAAATGGACACGTTAAGGATGAGAGGGGACATGATGATTGCGATTAGTCACGACCAGCAACGTTCTTGAGGTGAGGGTAACAAAGCGTTGCGTCGGCAGTGACAAGAACAGTGAGATCGCAGAAGCCCGAGAGAGGTCAGAAAAAAGGAGACCATTCCGCCTATCGCTGATCAATCGGGTCACAGCAGTCAAAAGCAAAGAGACCACTGAGACGGAAAAGCAGACTGATAAGTCTGCCCATCCCTGGTCATTCAGGTCACAATAGTCAGAAACAAAGAGACCATTGAGACGAGATTAGAAAATCAGCTCAAAGAGTAAAAACCGTAGAATTTAGGTCTAAGTAATAAAGGAAAGCATCGGCAGAATAGGCACGTACACGAAGAAAGGGGACGTAGTAATAAGGATTAATCAGGGCCAACAATGCATTTCAGTTGAGGGATACAGTACGTTACGTCGGCAGAGCGTAGGTCATTGGGATCTCAGAAGTCCGAGTGGGTCAGAAGGCAGGAGACCGTTCAGACGAGTCCGGATAGGCCAGCAAGATGAGGCTAGGCCACCAAATTAACTTGTGGATAGCAGAGGTGAGTGTCATAAGAAAAGGGACGACAGCGGCTATATGAAAGGCCAGTTAGCATGCCAAGGGAAGGTCTGGAGATAAAGGGAACAGAGTGTTTGGAATGTAAAGCCTCAGGTGATAACGTCCCGGATGTCAGGGAGCAGTGAGGAAAATAAGACTGTTCAACCGAGGATAGATTAGATCCAGGTCCGAAGAGATTTACGTCTAATTGAAAAATTAATGCAAATAGATTGCGAAAAGGAAAATACTCTTCAGAAGAGGTCGAAAAGCCAACAATGTTCTCCGGGTTAAGGGAGTAGACCGATAAGTCTGCCTATCCCTGATCAATAGGGTCACAGTATTCAAAAGCAATGAGATCACTGAGACGGAAAAGCAGACTGATAAGTCTGCCCATCCCTGGTCATTCAGGTCACAATAGTCAGAAACAAAGAGACCATTGAGACGAGATTAGAAAATCAGCTCAAAGAGTAAAAACCGTAGAATTTAGGTCTAAGTAATAAAGGAAAGCATCGGCAGAATAGGCACGTACACGAAGAAAGGGGACGTAGTAATAAGGATTAATCAGGGCCAACAATGCATTTCAGTTGAGGGATACAGTACGTTACGTCGGCAGAGCCTAAGCCATTGAGATCTCAGAAGTCTGAGGTGGGTCAGAAAGCAGGAGACCGTTCAGACGAGTCCGGATAGGTCAGCAAGATGAAGCTAGGCCGCCAAATTAACTTGTGGATAGCAGAGGTGAGTGTCATAAGAAAAGAAGCTTTCGGGACGAAAGAGACTATATGATGAGCCATTTAGCATGCCAAGGAAAGGTCTGGAGATGAGGGGAACAGAGTGTTTGGAATGTAGAGCCTCGAGTGATAACGTCTCGGATGTCAGGGAGCAGTGAGAAGAATGAGACTGGTCAACCGAGGATAGATTAGAGCCAGGTCCGAAGAGAGTTACGTCTAATTGAAAAATTAATGCAAATAGAGTGCGAAAAGGAAAATACTCTTCAGAAGAGGTCGAAAAGCCAACGACGTTCTCCGGGTTATGAGAGTAGACCGATGATTCTGCCCATCCCTGGTTATTCAGGTACGAAAAGGGCTATACCACTTACGAGGGAACCAGTCTAGCGGTCCCTCAGATTTGCAACGTCGAAGAATTCTGAGTGAAGGCAGAAAACCAGTGGCCAGTCTGGCGAGACTGAATTAGTCAGCGAGTGGGAATAACACGTAAAATAAACGCAAGAAAAGTGACTGCAACAAAAGAAGGTGAACAAGTCTAGAAGCCTCACGAGGAAGAGGGACAAGAGCTTTGCGTCTGCATAAAGATTACCGCTTAAGTCTGGGTAGCATAGGAGCAGTCAGCGTGAAAGGAACTGATCAGTGGGACTAGATCACCACAGAGCCAGTTGAAGAAGAATTGAAAACAGAGCGCATAAAATATAAGTTATCATCAGGATGAAAAAGGGTTAACGATGAAGGGTGAGAGAAGCCCACGAGGCTCTCCAAGTATTGTAAAGGCATAGTGGACTCAGCCGAACCACGAAATGTGACATCTCATTAGTCCGAATGAATCCGGAGATCAGGATGTCGATCGGGTAAGACCTGATTGGTCGGCGCGTTTGCACAAGGACATATAGTAAAAGTGGGAAACGCAATAGCAATAAACGGTGGGCAAGTCCAGCATGCTCTAGATCTAAGGGAAACATCTTGCTTAGTCTGCGGAGAGTATACCGCTATTCTCAGTGGCATAGGGGCAGGCCGACAGAGACAGACTGGTCAGGTGAGAAAAGATCACGGCAGATCAGTAAAGCCGGCCGTCCGATTTAAAAAGGAATGAAGACAGAAAGCTATGGAAGAAAAAGTTATGGTCTGGATGAGAAGGGTTTATTGGTAAAGCGTGTAGAAGCCCACATGCCACTCCACTTAATGTCTACAGAACCATTAGGTCAGCCGAAGCAAGGGAAGTGATGTCTCAGAAGTCTAAATGTATTCATTGAGTAGGAGGCCGACTAAGCGGGACTGGAGTAATCGGCGCTTCGGGACTAGGTGTACAAAGAAGGTACGAAAAAAGCTATAACACCCACGAGGGAACAAGTCTAGTTGTCCCTTGGAGTAGGGATAACAGAAGTAATTCTGCGGTGCATGTACCCTTTAGGTCTCGGTAACATGGGAGCAGTCAGCGAAAAACAGACTAATCCGGTAGGACAAGCTCATAGCGGGGCAGTAAAGCTGGCTGTCCGATAAAAATAGGAATGAAAACACAAGGCGAGATAAGAGAATCTTATGGTCGGGATGAGGAAGATTTATTGATAAAGAATGGAGGAGCCCACGAGGCTTTCCAGGTGACGTAAACGAAATTTTGGGTCAGCCGAACCAAGATTTGCAACGTCGAAGAACTGTGAGGGAAATCGGATACTAAGTGGCCGAGCTGGCGAGACTGGATTATTCGGGGTGTAGGAATAGCATGTGCAATAAAGGCAAGCGAAAGGGTCGCAACGATAGAGGGCAAACGAGTCTAGCTTTCTCACGGGCAGTGAAACAAGAGTGTTGAGTCTGCATAAGAGCAGGATGAGAAAGGTTTTAGTTGACATATTTGGGAAGAGCCCAGGAGGCTCTCAATGTAATGCAATCAGGTAACTGAGTCAGCCTAACCAAGAAAGTTGTCGTCTCAGAAATTTGAATGAATGCGGAGAGGCCGATCGGGTAAGACTGGATTAGTCAACGCGTTTGAAAAGGATATATAGTAAAGGTGATAAAAAACTAACAATAAATGGTGGGCAATTCTAGCAGGCTCTAAGTTTAAGGGAAACATAGTGTTAGTCTGCGGCGCGTATACTGCTTATGTCTTATTGGCACTGGAGGAGGCAGAACGAAAGAGACAGATCAGTGTGACTTGAGCACAGCAGGGCTGTGCGAGCTGGCCATCAAGTAAAAGAAGGAATGGAAACAACAACCACATTAGGTCGTACTATTAAATTGCGTAAACAGGCAGTACCAATAGGCAGTACCAATAGTCGACCCAATTTCAATAGCCAGCTATTTTACATGCTTGTTCTTTTCTCCGGGAGATGAAGAACCCACACATCGTTCCAAATGGAGCTCTTTCCGCCATTCTGGAGAAGCTACCACCACGGGGTCTAAACAAATGGGTTTAGCTCGCCTCGTACTCACAGTAGAACAATTTACTCACCTGGAATAATGTAGTTACATGGATCCACTGTTCCACAACCGGAGACTGACAATTCTGGCGTGATTACATTCACTGCCTCAAACATTCCGATTCTCCAGTCACCTGGAGCTTTTCTGATGTCATTTCACGGACAGCACTGCGTGCGCATAAGCGGCTTTTCCGATGATTTTTCCTGGAGCTCTCACTTGGTTATGGAGACAATTACACTTACATTTGAAGGAAATACTTGTCCACTTCGCGGAGAATAGCATTTATTCCTGTTTTGGACATATTCAGACACAAGAAACAACTGCACTCACCGTCCCTATGACAAGTCCAGCATGGATAGCTGGACACGGGTTGCGAGCCGGACAATATAATGGAAAAAGCCGGTCTCTATTAACAATATGTTTACTCACCCGCATCATTATCATTCGACTCTGCGACTCTTTTACATCATTGACTGGCTTCAACGACTATTGCCGCTTCAGTACTAAGCCATTTGGCCAACCAACGAAAAATTTTGGCTGTCAACCGACTGCGAATAATAGAGTGCGAAATCGGTCTATACGATGTATAGCCGACTAGCACTACAGTTCAACGGAAGCTACGACAGTGTTCTAGGACGTGGTGGGTTTTCGCCTGGCAAGCGTTCTCCCTATAAAAAGCCACAAATGTCTGCTTAACAACACTGCAACGTGGCGGATGTGACTCGCCACAAAATAAAGTCACTGCTATACATTTCACACTGACGCAGTCCTCAGCCTCCAACATCGAACCTGTGCAACTGATTTTACTATGAAGAATGCTTTAGTGGAGTACCGATCATCCCGGCTTCGTAATGGTCATTGATTGCACTAAACCTTGTTCGGGCTCCTGTGCTCATGGATCATTACATGTCAAATTTACCCCCCACTTGTATCTTGACGCAACAGTTTTTGCGCGCCACGGCGCCATTATGATCCTTGGTCTGGCTATTACCTGACAATATGCTCGCTCTTATGGACTACATCTTTTCGTTTATTCCTTTTATTGTAACGAAATGTTTTAGTATTCCAAAGAAGCTGTGCTTGTATGCATATTTGATCATGCCTTTTAGAGGTGTGTCTCGTTTTACAGAGAATATACTATTTATTTATTTATTTATTTAATTCAGGGGGGCAAAGTCTAGCAGGCTCTCGTAAGGAGCGAAACCTCGTCAAGTCCGTGGAGTCTATACCGTTTGTGTCTGTAGCATAGAAGTACTCAGAGATAAGTGAATGGAGACTTGGCAGGGCGCTGAGGGTTGGCCGTCCGATTCAGGAAGGAAGGAATGCAACAGGAGCGATAATGAAAGTACCGGGTCAAGATAAATGGTGAAGAAACTAAGGAGGCACACATAAAGCACTGTTAACCAAACATTGACCGTTAACGTAACAGTGCTCTGAGAGTTCAGAGAGTAAACATTTTCAGGCTATATTTGAATAATCGGCGTAAAATGAAAACATAGCGAGCAGTACGGAAATGACAAGGGCAAAATCGAGAGCTTTACTGACTAAAATAAGCTATACTAATACAGTGTAAGCTAATCCAGCAAAGTACTCGGGGTGAAGGAATTGGTGCGTTGGAAATGTACTGCCTGGATCAAATAGGTCTCGATAGTATGGATGCAGTCAGAAAGCAGGAGATTGGTCAGATGAGACTAGATTAGGGGAAGGTACAAAATTGACTGTCTAGTTAAATAAATGAAAGCAGACACGACGACAAGGCTTGGGCCGGGTATGGATGAGATAGGTTTTATTGATAGAGTGTAAAAGTTGACGAGGCTTCCAAAGGAATTTGTACAGCCCATTAGTTCACCCAAAACAAGGCAAGCAACGTCTCAGAAGCCTGAAGGAATCCGGAGAACAGAAGGCCGATCTGGCAAGACTGGATTAGCCGACGTGTTAGGATTAGGAAGTACAATAAAAAGGAGAAGAGAGCTACAACAATAAAGGGTAAATGAGTCTAGGGGCTCACGGAGTTAGAAAGTTAATATGGGGTAAGCAAGTCCTGCAGGCCTTTCAGGTGAGGGTAACATAACTTTGAGTCAACAGAGCCTAGCGTGTTTGTATTTTCGTGGTCTTGAAGGCAGTCCGAGGGAAGTAGACCGGTCGGATGAGACTCAGCCAGGACAGGGTACTGAGAGTTAGCAGTCTAATGGAAGGAGGAAGGAAGACAGCGAAGTAAGGGAGGAATAGGAGCAATGGAGAAAACTTTACTGATTGGGAGTAGGGAAGCCAACGATACTCTCTAAGGTAAGGTGGACAGGTAATTAGATCTGCTTAATTTTGGCCGGGAACGTCACAATAGTCAATGAGGTCAGAAAGCAGGAGCCGAAATACACGAGGCTGTATTAGTCGGCATAATGAGGTTTAATAGTACAGCTAACTTGGGAAGATAGAATAGAGAGTGTCATCAGAAATGTACATGTTAGATATGGGAGAGTTTAAATTAGTTAGGTATAAGCCCTCAGGTTGAGGGAAATAGTGCTTTGGTTGTGCCGAGCCTATACCGTTTACAGCTCAACACCCGGTAGGCGGTCAGAATGTAGGAGAGTGGTCAGAGGAAACTAGGTCAGCGCACAGCGCTGGGTTACTGATAAGGTGGGGAAAGGCAACATGTGAGGGGAGCAGAGTGTTCAACCTTCTAAATAATGACCGGTACCTCGCAATAGTCCGAGAGGAGCAGCGGAAATGGACAGGTTAGAGACAGGGTCTAGGATAAGACATACGGTGAGCAAGACCAGCAGGCTCTCGAGAAAGGGGCATAGCCAGAAGTTTACAGAGTCGTGACCGTTTACATTTCGGTAGCCTGAAGTAAGCCAAAGAGATGCAGGCCAGTCAAAGGAGGCTAGGGCAGGACAGGGCACTGACAAACGGCAATCCGTTAGAAGAGGAATTAAATGCAAAGAGCGTGATAAGGAGAGGAGTGGGTTGGTTTGAAAGGAGTCTTATTAGTGCTGGGTGTATGGTCTAGCCAGGCTCATGGCGCATTAGGATTCTTTCGCAAAATTAAGGCTTTGTGTGCAGTTCTAAATGTGATCGGGGCCGTTCTCCCACAGCTAGCTCTCAGGGTTGCAGGCGCTCAATATGTCTGTTACCTTGGGGACACTTAGCAGTCTATTTATGGCAGTGGAGAATTGCAGGGTATTATCAGATACTCTGATGGCTTCAGGTAACTTATTCCACACATGCGCATATCTGTAGCGTAAGATGGTAAAGCGTATGGAGCGGCGGGTTTTGGGTAGTGAGAATGAATGTGGCTTTTTCCGTAGAGGATAGCGTGCGTCGCCCAGCGGTTGAAAATATCTTTCAATACTTGCGCCTGATGTTTTGATTAGCTTATATGGAAAACTAGGTTGGTTTTAAGTCTTCGCAGCCATAGTGGTTCCAGACCAAGCAGTTTGCAGCGGCTTTGATACCTGAGCGTAGCTGACCCTGGAATGAGCTTAGTGAACGAACGCTGGACTTTCTCGATGAGCATCCTATCCCTTTTGCATGAATTAGTAACCACTATCAAGCAATACTTTACTATGGGTCGGGCACACAACTTGTAGAGCATGAGTCGCGACTCCAACAGGCTCATTGGCTTTGGTAAATAGCTAACGGTAGACCTGACTTTTGCGGAGCTATAGCTCGCTTGTTCAGCAAAATTCAGTAAGCGTGAGTGGTGCACACCGACATCGCTTTCGGTAATGCTGTTATCAAGTGGTATTCCGTTTAGCATTAAAATGTTAGGCGGTATAGAGCACCGGTAGGACAGAATGTTACATTTCGTTGGTGAGAACTCGAGTTTCCACATGTCACACCATGTTTCCAGTGCGCCGAGATCTCTTTGAATACTGGAGAGGCCATTGCGTATGCAGCTAGGATCAAATGAGAATACCACTTTTCTATCATTGGCAAAGAGTTATGGAGTGCCGTGTTGGAAGACCTGGAATACATCCTTTATGTATGGTACAACAGCAGAAGACCTAGGACGCTGCCTTGGAACACGCAGCTAGTTACAGATGCCTTTTTGACGAGCTGTCGCTCATTAGCACTAACTGCGTTCGGGTAGAATGGTAAGAAGAAAA
Source organism: Dicrocoelium dendriticum (assembly GCA_944474145.2). Classification (NCBI taxonomy): domain Eukaryota; kingdom Metazoa; phylum Platyhelminthes; class Trematoda; order Plagiorchiida; family Dicrocoeliidae; genus Dicrocoelium; species Dicrocoelium dendriticum. Next base: position 114,265,270 of record OX104067.1, read on the forward strand.
CCAAGAAAGGCGGCTGCCAGAAACATCGGATGCAGCTAATTTTGTCAACAAACCATTGTGTGGAACCCGGTAGAATGCTTTTTCCAAATCCAGGAAGATGATGACCAGTGTCTGACCCAGGTCTATGGTGTGCGTAACGTCATTTAAGAATTCAAACTGACAGGTTTGACAAAATTTAGTAGGCAGGAACCCGTGTTGGGACCTAATAATATGGTTGCGTTGCATCCGAAAACGAAGCATCCCGTCCTTTATTATTCTTTCCACAAGTCTAGACGCAACGGGTGTGCGGCTGATAGGACGGTAATTGTCAATGTTTCGTCCGCAGTCCCGTTTGTGTCATCGTGTGATGGTTGCGTGTTTCCATTTAGACGGGTATTGTCCGCTCTTCATGGTGATGGTTAAGACATTGAGGAGAAGGACTGGGATATTTGGTCCTCCAAGAATTACTACAGACGAAGGGACACCATCAGGACCCGGGTAGTGTAACATTTTCAAGGAGAAATCTGCTCGCTTGATGGTATTTAAGTCGAAGTCACTGGTTAGTATTTGAGCTTCATTAAACTTTTGAAACGCGGTTGGGAGTGCCGAGTTATTGCTGGTGAAGGAGGTACCGAAGTGCATGTTAATGCAGTCACAGAGCTCGACCGCAACATTGAGTATAGATTTAGCAGGAAGCAGAAGGGTAGTAATCGGTACATTATTGCTGCCACCCAGCTGCTTCACTATTCGAATAAGAGACTTTGCCTTGTTGTTAGTTGTCGTTGATAAATGGCAAGAATAAGAGTGGGCCTATTACGCTGCCGTGAAAAACGCCCCTTGTGACTAGCTTGAGGAGTGATATAGACTCGTCCGCCTTTACTGATTACGTGCAAGATGAGAGGTAAGATTGGGACCATAAGAGCAGGCCGTCTGAGATTCCGTAGGATTCAAGCTTTACTAAGAATTCCACGTGTGGTACTTTGTCGGAAGCTTTTCTGATTTCAAGGAAAAATATGACTAGTGCTTGTTTAGCATCCGTCTGTGCAGTCGAATTGTTACGAAACTCAAAGTGACAAGTGTGCTAAGATTTGGACGGTAAAAGTCCGCGTTGTTTTCCATTGACAAGGTTGCGACTAAGTAGAAAGCTCAGCGAGTTCACCTTAACAATTCTTTTCATCACACTCGAGGCAATAGGCGTGTGGCTGATGGGGCGATAGTTTCCTATGTTTTAACAGCTACCTTGTTTTGACTAGTGGTGAGTACAGAATGCTTCCACGTGTTTGGATACACGCCGAATTTCATTGAGAGTGTAAATAAGTTAGGAAGTAGAACAGGAAGTTCCTGGCCTCTGAGTAGCAGCAGTGCAACTGACAGACCATCAGTGCTAGGGTGTGGTGATAGCTTACATGATCTAATTTCTCGAGTTATAAAACGTAGGTCAAAGGTAATGGTGTCTAGCTAGTCGTGGGTAAGTTTAGGCACAGCAGTTGGCAAGATCAGGTTGATGTCAGTGAAGCAATCGCAGAAGTGGCTATTCAAGATCTCAGCTATGTCCTTCGGATCGCTGAGTACGGATGCATCTGGGAATCTTAGAGAGGTGATGAATGTTGCCGTACGATTGTTTCCATATTTCAATAGGTGAGTGAGGGACTTGGTTTTATTGTTGCTGTTATGGGCAGCGCGCTCCTCGGCTAGCTTAATCATCACCCGGGAGTGCTACCACTTGTCTATGACTCTGTTCATGCGAACAAGGATATGGAAACCATGCGTCTTAGAGTATTGGTAACACATTTTCCGGAGCTTTAGCGGCACCCTGTTTAGATGGGATAAACGCTTTCTCGGTTTTTACCTGTGGCTGTACATTAGCGGAGTGACGACGTCGGTGATGTTGTTGTAGAGTTTATGAGTGGCGTTATCCACAACCGTGGAAAAGAAAAAGCTATCCCAATTAGCTGATCTGAGAAAAATGCGCTCCAACTACAACAAGACAAAGGATTTCCACATAATAATGCGCATGAACGACACACTAACAAGGTGGAGAAACCTGCAATCCACGTCTGCCACATCAGCGAAACACGCTGCACTCAGCAGTAACAACAGGGTTAAAGCACTCACCATACTGATGAAACGCAGGGCAAACAACAGAGCTCCAACAGTTGCCTCATTATCACTTCCTAATGGCAATCACAGTACTGACCCCGCCCAACTCTGTGATTATATCAACAGGCATTTTTGCAACTCTTTTTCGGTCCCTTATTAGGCAACTTCGCTTACAACACCCCTGCTAACTGACGATAGACTGACCATCATCGAATTTGACCTAGGCGCAATCATGCGAGATATTCGTACACTCAAAATGTCCCAATACCCCGGTCCCGATGGCGTTCCATCCGTACTGCTGATACTAGGAGGTCCAGACGTTCCAGTTCTCCTCCTTAATCTATGTACACTATCCATGACAACCCATACCTTCCCCGCTGCTTGGAAGCATGCTGTAGTCCTACCACGACACAAACGAGGATCACGTCTTGACATAGACAATTATCGGCCTATCAGCCACACACCCATTGTAACAAGAGTTATGGAGAGACTGGTGAAAGCAGAAATTCTTAACTTCTTTTTGCCTCGTAATCTTATTAATAGGTCTCAACACGGGTTTCCACCCCCAAAATCCTGCCAGACTTGTATGTTTGAGAATTTAAACAACGTCACTGACGCGACAAACGTAGGTCATAAAGTGGTCATCATCTTCCTCGACATGAAAAAGCATTCGACCGCGTCCCACACCTGAAACTACTGACCAAACTCGCCTCGTTTGGCATTGCCGGGAAGCTGCTCTACTGGTTTGCATCCTACTTATCAAATCGAACACAACCGGTGAGCCTGGGCGGCACGCAGTCTTCTAGAAAAGCTGTCACCAGCGGAGTCTTTCAAGGAAGTGTCCTGGTCCCCATGCTCTTCTTACGCTACGTCAATGACATCTTCCAAGTCTTCCGCTGGGGAACGCCATACTTATTTGCAGACGACATCAAAGTCGTATTTTCCTTCGTCTCCGATAATATGAAAGATAACCTATGCACCATACAAAGAAACTTTATGGCGCTAGAAAACTGGTGCGCAAATGGAATCTCGAATTTTCCCCAGGAAAAAGCAACGTTCTCTCTTACAAATGCACCGTGCCACCGAATACCCTTACTCTCAATGGCGCTCCCCTTACCGTTAGCCACTTTGTTGGTGATTTGGGGATTCAATACTCCAATACCTTTAACTTTGCGGTACAGGTAAGCTATAGTGCAGCTAAAGCTAGGTCGTTAGTAGGCCAAATCTTCAAATCCATGTCGCTTTTGGAACCTCGAATGACACTGTATAAAACGTGCGCTAGGCCTATTCTCGAATACTGCTCCATAGTCCTTACGAACTCACGTAAGTGCGACAGGATTGCACTCGAGAACGTACAGCGTTCCTTCACCAAACGTCTACTGGGCTCAAACATGCTGAACTATCGTAGTCGATGCAAACAACTGGGACTGGACCCGCTGTGGCTACGTAGGCTAAAGATAAACTTTACGTTTCTATACATACTTAAACAAAAACAGGAAACAAACCTGACACGACACTTCAGAACGGAAGGAGATACCCGATAACATCTGCGCAACGCGACCTTTTCATTCAGTCTGCCGGCTGCTCGTTGTGGCATACGACATAACTTCTTCCTTTATAGATACGCGGACACCTGGAACAAATTATCTCTGCAAATCCGATCAACCATGACCAGTTCACACTTCCACAATGCTATACGGAGATTCCTCGACGTACACACATTTTCCGAACTATTAAGCCTCAAAGTGACGGAAGGCGAGCTACGGGAGGCAGGACCAAACAACCTCTAGCGACTGAGCCTACATCCCCTTTTTACTGCTTCATTACCAACAGTTTCCTACTTCATTTTAACCTCGCATCACGGCTGTTTCTGATACCTTATTCGCACGTCTGCTCTCTTTGGTCCTTCCTATCCCTACCTAGATGACACAGCATCACGACTTCCATCTCTTTGATCCAAATATTTTACTTACTGTTCCTTTTAGAACGTTGAGGTTTACATCCTTAGCCGCATCTTTGCTTTCTCTACTCCTCCCTTATGCTTTACTCGACTCAGTGTATACTGTTTTTGGCACCTCTTCTGATCCTTATCGCAACTCCTTAATAGTGGCCTAAGTACACATAACGCCCGTGCCAAATCCTAGGCCACGCTAGATTCGCTTTCCTACTATCATGCTTCTCAGCTCACTTCAACGCCTCCCTCTCTTGCTTGGCCTCTCTTTTGGCCCATATCGTAATTGTTCAATGGTGGCATAGGTACCACTAGCGTCAGCGCAAAATCCTAGGCCTAGTTTAATTCTCTTTGCTACTGTGGCACTCATTCTTAAAACTTTTCGACTAGTCCGGCCTCTCAGGCCCCAAACGCCTATAGGCCTCAAACCAAGGCCTCTTTTCATTTGAACATCGGCTGCCATCAACGAAGGCTCTCATTTGTAAAAGTGACAACCCATGATACTCGTCTCCGTCTGATACATTATCTGCATGCTTGTACCCCCTACCGAAAACGAAAGTTCCGGTCCTTGATTAGTTTGCCTCTCGGCTCCACTCTCATGCTTCTCAGCTCACAATTACCTCCCCTCTCTTGTTTGGCCTCTCTTTTGGTCCGTACCGCAACTGTCCAATGGTGGATTAGGTTCCCATAGTGTCAGCACAACATACTAGGCCACATTTGATCCACTTTCCTACTACGCCTTGCACTCTTAATCCTCCTGGACCACACAGGCCTCAGGCTCCAAATGCCTATAGGTCTCAAACAAAGGCTTCTCTTCCTTTGAGCATCGATTAAGTTCTCATTAGCATAAGTAACAGCCGCATGATACTGGCCTCTGTCTGGTACGTTATCTGTACGCTTGGTCCTCTGCAAAATTGCAATTTCAGTTCTCCGATTGAGTTCTGCCTCTCGGCGCCACTATCATGAACCTCAGCTCACAATTACGTCCCCTCTCTTGTTTGGCCTCTCTTTTAAATAAATAAATAAATAAATATTTTATTCTCGACTATGCGAGTCACGCCAATTAAGGCATGATCAGGTTTGTACAGCTGTACAGGCATTTTATGGCAAGTGTAGTGACAGTAGAAATTTGTTCATATGTCCATGCTTGGAAGTGTGCAATGGTGAAGATGCGAATCGATTTGGTTGTAGTGGGATCGGGACCCATTAGTTTGGACATAATCGCTCTGCCATATATTGCAGTCGTACCTCGAAAAACAATAGCTTGAGAATCCTGAACGATTCTTATAATACTGCGTCTGAGGGAAAAATATTAGGCTTAAGACATTTGAGAACTCCTAGTAAATGCATCCTACCAGCCCTAAGCCTTGCATGTTGAAAGCGTGCGGTGCTGCTGATACACATAAGTTTAGCATTAGAATTGGTCAAAACCGTTTAATTACCTGCTTTAGGTGAACCTTCATGTGCCTTCGGAGATGTCGGTTGTTAGCTGGCATTAATTGATGCGGTTTCATTAAGCCTGAGCACTAGCTACTTTACTCCACCGGTTCCGACTACTATCAGAAGATAAACAGCAAAATGACATATATCATACAAAATGTCAACAATGAGAGCACTTTAAAGGTTCTAGGCCTTAGGAGCAGACATTTTGCTCTCCACATATCCCCACTTTGCCCCGTATCCTTAGCTTTAGCTGGGGTATATATGCATTTCACTATGGCAACAATGGTAGACTAGACAGACCTTATGAAAACCAGCTCCTCTGCTTCCACGGCTTATTCTAGTAAAACACACGCATTTCCAGATTCCATTTCACTGACACGAAACCTAATCAACGACAAAGAGGCCCTTGTCACACTGGCTGGCTAGACCACCAGAAATCTTCCACCACCACTTTCCTTGTTTTAGCCATCCGTGGGTTATTTATCTTTTAACTGGCTCCAAAGCCTACCTTGCGTTATGAATAATGGCGAATGAACGCGCAGCTCCCACTGGTTGTGTTACCGAGCTACTTCTGATTTACCTTATCACTATTTTCTTAGGGTGCTATAAAAACTTCTGAAAAGAAAACCACAAAGGAAATAGCCGGCGCGACAGTATAGTAATGGTTAACGTTGCCAACTGGATGAAGACCGCTGGCACTTGCTTCGGAAATTAAAATTAAAGAGAGAAATATCTCCAAATTAATCAAATAGCTCCACCATAGTGGGCATCAAGGCGTGAGGCATACTAAACCCTCGTGTTCGAGCAAGCTCAATCCCCAGAAGTAGAGTTGCTTATGCCGAAAGTAGACGGGAAATACTACCATCGGAGTTATTTAGCTAACTTAAAACTCTACACCAGGAATATTAAACGTTGCAAATATGACAAAAATAACATCACCAAGCAAAACAACAAACGTAATAGTTAAGCACTGACAAAAATTACTGGGAGAAGCTCACAGCATTAACTATGTAGTGGAAACCTGTGCTCGCTTTACTTCCTACGTACAGGCAACTCAAGCAAGTCAAGCTGCAAAATGCTGGTTTGGAGTCTTGACTTGCGTGCTGGTACGATAAACAGATCAATCCTAAGGCTAGAGCCTATTTCAACTGGACAGTTTCCGAACGGTCGTGCTGTTGACATACCATAGCGGCACTGACACGCTTCAGCATGCGGCTTGGGAGCGAAAGTATGGCGCCCTAAATTACCTACTCGTGCAAGCCGAAGTCGTTTCCGTCAGATCAGGATCCAATACGCTACTTCAAACCATGTGCCAGCGTTACATGAATGTGAAACAGAAAAGGTACTTGAAATCCATTAGTGATTGGTCAGTTAAAACGCCATATACGAGATTCGAACAGTAGATTGCTATTCAAACATTACCTGCCCAGAAAATGAAAGCAATAAACAATTTTTACAAGCTAAGTTGCGGTTTTTTATAATTGACTTATTAACTTCCCGTCATAATTGTTGTTCACCTTGGTCAAAAGTTTCTTAGTGCTGAAATACGGTTTTTTCCTTTACCTAAGATTCCTGTGTGATTTGTGCGTACAACGAGGAAGCGCTACTAACCTTAGGCAATATGTACAGTTACCATTTATCTACGGAAGCAAGGAATATTAGCCAAAATTCCAGTTATAGTACGACCGCACTACAAAACGAGGCAGCATGGAATACTTTGCCGCATAACTAGTTTTCGTTAAGGATACCCTACTTCTACCATGCAGTAGGTGACTACCGTCTTCGAACGAGGTCTGGACGTAATGTGGTTGATCACGTTCCACGAAGCAATGTGCATTATTAATACAACATCTAAAAAGATGCAAGTATTCTATGCAAATACATGAAAGGTAGTGCGCTTACTGCTCCTACCTCTTGCTTTTTCTAATGTAAACGGAACAATCTATTATCAACTCAAAGTGCACTTGCACACGAAACTGGTGGCTGGTTAAGCGAAGCTTATTTTGTTCCTGGACCCTGTCCTGGACATTATGAAGTTAGATTGTATTTCAGGTAATTACTGTAGCTATTCCAGAGAACAAGAGCACAATCCTTCAATTTAGCATAGTTGTTTTACTGACCTCCGATTAATGCAACAGTGCTGTGTATCCTGGCACCGAACGACGCGCACCACATGAAACACCAAAGAAATGGACGCGAACGACTTGCATCTTAACATTGACTACGTCGGTTCATGTGGCATCGTGCTGACTCCAGAGCAAAAGGCCACATTACAAACTTCTTTAACAATTCTAAAACATGAGAGCAATTTTTCTAACGTTCTATTCTGGGGAATTATTCGAGGAGTTACTGGCGACTACTATATAGCTCATGGGGTAAGTAAAGATGCCATGACGGAGAGAAGAACGCTGTACAGGTAAGGTTCTTATACGAAGTGAAATACGTTTGCAGCAAAGACTGCCTTGTATGGGGACTTTTACCGGTCCCAGGGAAGTCAGATATCGAGAAGAGCGCCTTTTTCAAGACTCGGTTCACGGGTGACCCCTCTTATGAAGCTGAGTTCGTTAACATCACACAGGTTCCTGGTGATGGTGACCAACTTTTCGAAAGCGAGGAACTGGTAAATGCTGTATTTACCATAGAAGTGTAGGATGCAGATCACAATGAAAGAAGAAGATCGGCTGGCCGCTGTTGTGGAGAGAATTGAGCATGAAGTAGCGATCGTGCCTCGTGGAGCATACATGAGACTCGCTTCGGGACAAATCGTTCGTAATAAAAGCTTCGAAGGTTGTAGTATCTTTATTACCTATCCTTCTTTTAAGGTTTGACAATTGCTGAAGCTTCCAAGCCCCTCTCGTACTTTCACTTTCGGCCTCCGGTGTACTTGCCGCACAAACCCCTACGTGATAGAGCAAAATTGGACAAAGCCATAGACTTTCTGGACACTATAGAAGACGATAACCCAAAAGGCAAGTGGTTTAAAGGAAATCGTTTCCATCCATTCAATTAACCAACAAATCTGGTTATTCAAGGTAGAATGATTTGGACAAATTTTGAAGTATTTGGGGAGAAATATGCTCTTTAAAACGAAACATCGGTAACCAGAGTTCCTTTGTGAGATTGTAGCATAACGATTGCAGAATTTTGATCACGAACTTAGCAGGCATCTTCAGCTGCTAGCCGTTAACAATCAGTCAAAAGAAGCAGGATACGTCTTCGGTTCAGTACTTGTTCAAAAGTTGTAACTAGCATCAACAGCATACACGTAAACTGAGGGTGAGAAACGCACATTTGACAATGAGCCACATTACAAAACAGATAAGAGGTTAAATATTACAAGCTACAAAATTTAAAAAGTAACATTCTACTAAAAGCACATTTTGCATTGCGTTGTGATCGGTGAAGAAGGGGGTGCTTAAGAGGAGGGGAGAGGCAGAGACTCACGACATAAACGTCATTGAGGTCGGCTCCTTGCCTCAGCTGGTATCTCCAACCAAACGTTCGCATCGTCCTTCGGATCCCAATCAAGCAGTCAGGTCAGGTACAACGGACGACAGAGGCTTTCGCCCAGCGAGCGTCCATTTTCTTGTGCCTATAAGAATATCACTTCGACGTTGTATTGAGTCTCCTTGCTTTTAGTGGTCCTAAATATATGAGTGTGGGTGCAGTCCAAGTGCCCTATATGGAATCGTTGTCTGGAAAGCACGGTAAACAGACGTCGAGTAACCATGCCGAATAGTCACGACGAATGCACACATCATCATCATCATCATACACGTTAGCTAGAGGCGGGAAACACCTCAGATACTGTGCCGCAATACAAAGAAAAAAGGAGCGAAAAAACAACTGGTAAAAGCCGGCTGAGCTACCGGTAACGGATGGGCATCGTTCCGGTAAGCTACCAGCCGGCTGCTGTGCACCCAAAAAAATTATTACGCAAAATTATATAAGGCTAAGTAATGAGATCGTGGTTGGAGGGGGAGGCTAAGAGGGATGGGGTGGGACAAAGAAACTCAGAGCCCGAACGCCACTGAGGTCAGCTCCTAGCCATATCAGCAAGTGTGTCCAACCAAACGTGTTCATCGTCTTTCGGACCCCAACCAGGGAGCCGAAACGCTCCAACCGAGGCCAGCTCCGAAGTGAGGGCCTTCATTCCTCTGGACCAAGTCATCGCTTGGCCACCTCTCCTCTTCTTCCATCCACACCCCGGCGCGCAAACAACGTACGTCGCGGAAGTCGGTGGGCTGGCATGCGTAACACGTGGCCGAGCCAACGGAGCCTGATGCGTGAAATAACGGTGCTGAGCGGTTCATTTCCTTTTCCTGTGCCATAAACAAGGCGTCGAACACGCTCATTGCTCACGCGGTGTTCCCACCAAGTGTGAGCTAAATTACGAAGGCACCGGTGGTCGAACGTAACTAGCCTCTTCAGGTCCGCTGCTTTAAGCGGTCAGGTTTCACAACCGTACAATAGGGTCGAACGTACTGCTGCATTGTACACTCTACCCTTCAGGGTAAGAGTGATGTCGCGCCGGCGCCATAAGTGGCGAAGGTTAGCAAAAGCGCCCCGAGCTTTTGCTATACGATTCGTGAGTTCATCTCCAATCCCACGGGCGCTGATACAATTTCCCAGGTAGTTGAATTTTTGAACGACTTCTAGCTGATCCCCACCAAGGGTCAGCGTAGGAGGCGGTCCAGACCAATCTTGGAGAAACGCTTTGCACTTCGAAAGTGCGAAGCAAAGCCCGAAGTGACGGACAGCTAGTGCTAATCTGTCCAGTGCCGCTTGGCACGTCTGGGAGCTGTCACAGATCAGGGCAATATCATCAGCATACTGTACATCAAGAAGTCATTCTCCTGGGAGTAGCTCCACACCTTCTAAGTCGTGCCCTGTAAACGCGATTTCCATGACTTCGTCAACAGCGAAGTTGAAGAAAAAAGGTGACAGCGGGCATCCTTGTCTCACGCCGCTGGAGATATTAAAGTGCGACGACAACTTGCCGTAAGCCCTCACTCTGCCCGAGCTACGAGCATATAATGCTCGGATAATATTCACATATTTCTCAGGTACACCTTTCCTGAGTAGACAGTTCCAAAGTGCATGTCTATCCACCGAATCGAATGCACCTTTGATATCGAGGAACACGACAACGGTGGGCCGCCAATATATGTGACGGTGCTCCAACAACTGACGCAAGGTGAAGATGTGGTCAATGCAGCTACGACCTCGACGAAATCCAGCTTGCTCTTCACGAATCTGGCTTTCACGAGTGCCAGTCAGTCTGTGAAGGATGACAGAGGCAAGCAATTTGGAGGCGATGGAGATCAGACTGATTCCTATATGGCTGCCGCATTCTGATCGTGAGCCTCCTTTGAAAATTGGGACTATGATGGAGCGGCTCCAATCGGTTAGGACAGTTTCCTGCTCCCACAGTCTCACTAATAACTCGTGTAAATCATCCACAAGAGCAGGTCCCCCGAATTTGAAAAGGGCTGGAGGAAGGTCATCCTGTCCCGCGGCTTTATTTAACTTCAACACTTTGATCTCATGTTCGACTTCTGAGCGAGAGGGTGGATCCAAAGGAACAGCCCACGGAGCAGGGCGATTACTGGTCGGCGAGAAACCTAACAATTCCGACCGATTAAATTGCCTTTCAAAGTGCTCAGCCCAACGTTCCAGGCATTTTGATAAATTGTGGATAGGCTGTCCACTCTCGTCATGTATAAATTCACTAGCACCTTGTCTCCTGCTGCCCGTTTCCCGTATCAGACGGAATAACTCACGATGATTACCAAGGGCAGCGGCCATTTCCATCTCTGTTGCACGACGAGACCACCAGGATTTGCGGTCTCTCTTCAGGCTAGCACGGAATTTTGCCCGGAGCTCTTTGCGAGTTTCATTGTGTTCGCTTCCAGCCGGAATATGCCGGCGAGCATCTATAAGTTCCAAAGACTGTGAAGAGACCCAATGTTCATGTTGGCGATTAGACATACCACATGAGGATTTGCCTGCTGCTAGTAAGGCCTGTTGCATATGAGACCAGTGAGCGTTTATCCAACTCGGATGACAGCGTAATTTGATAGGCATTCAGAACAGTTGGATTCACCAGTCTGCCGGTGTCAATGCGCGCACAACATCGTCGCGGGCGTCCGCCAAAGCGCATCCGCAGGTCAGCACATACAAGTGCATGATCGGTGTCGACACCTGTGCTCCAAATCGAGCGACAGTTCTGGACACAGCCTCTCCAGCGGTAACTGATAGCAATGTGATCGATTTTCGTTCACAGCTAGTTCGAGGCTGGTGGGCGCCAAGTCACTCTCCGGCGGGTGCTGTGTCGGAAATTAGTGCTCGCAAGAAATAAGCGAGCATCCTCACACAAATGAAGTAACCGCTCACCGTTATCATTACGGGAGCATACACCATGTTGGCCGCCCAGATGCAGCTCATCTGCGGATAATTTTCCAACTTGAGCGTTCAGATCCCCAGCCAGCACTACAGTGTCCGAGCTTCTTCTGTGGCGAAGGAGTTCGTACGGTTGGCGATAGAAGTCGTCTTTTACCGAGTCCTCGCTACAGTTTGTCGGTGCATAGGCAGCGATAACGAATAGACACCTGTTAGTCCCGCGCGACTTCGAAGTTTTGAACGAGCCAGCCAATCGGACCGCACACAACCGGCTACTGATTGGAATCCAGTCAACTAGAGCAGCTTCAGCCCGGGGACTCAGGGCAATACCAACACCGGCTTGGCCGGTGCTCGAAGCTGCATCGTCACCGGATAGGCGCAATGAGAAAGTGCTGCTAGTGTCATCTGAAGGGGATCGCAGAGTGAGTACAGTGCTCGAGTCTTGCAGGCGGGTCTCCGATAAGCAGCAGATATCGATCGAGAGGGTCTCCAATGTTCGGGCAAGTGCTGCCTGTTGACCAATCTGAAGCAATGTGCGAACATTGAGGCATGCCAGTCTGAAGGAGGATCGAGGGCTCCAAATGGAAGCCGATGCACTGGAATGGGCCGCTTGCTTGGACATGGGCCTGTTGACAGTGCAGGAATGACGCTCTGCGTTCACCTGTGAGTTGAAACTAGAAGACAAGCGACTACTGAAGGAAGGTGGGGGAGGGCCGAGAATTGGGGGGTTGAAAACAGGGGGTATAAAAGTAAAGCTGGAACGGGACGATAAGGGTGAAAAAGCGCAAGAAGGGGAATAAGAAGATGGGAAGGCCTGAGCAGTAGCATCCAAACCCCTATCCACCCTGCTCGATGCAGCAGATAGGGCACCGTTGATTATTCTCTGCGGTGGCCAGAGCATCAGAAATTTGTTTGGGGAAGGATTCATTGTATTGCGTGGGCAGGATACTGTCAGGTTGCCCAGGCCTAGACGAAGAACGCACACACATAGAATCGAAGCGAGTGTATTATACGTGCGGTCGAGAACTCCGAGGGCTTCCGCGTCCAGCGTAAACGTAGGTAGTAACAGACTTGGGGAGCTTAGAGTTAAAACGCAAGGTCACACGCGGACTGTAACGTGCAATCGTCCTAGTAGGAACAAGAGTGGATGCGATGTGCTGAAAAGGTGTTGTGTTTCCGCTGACAGTACGTATAGTTGATGCAGCCGCTTTGGTAACGACACACGTCAGGTCGGGAAACACCAACCGACGGCAAGTTCGAAGTGATGTACTCCATTTCTCTAGACGGATTCATCACTTGGTCTCCGCTCCTCTTCTTGCATCTAGACCCCAAGCGCACAGATAACGCACGATGAGAGTCGGTGGGCTGGCATGCGCAGCACGACGCCTAGCCAGTGAAGCCTGGTGCGTGATATGACAGTGCTGAGCGGTTCACTACCTATTTCGGCAACAAATACGCGAAGCCGAACAAGCAAATTGCTCACGCGGTGTTCCCACCATACGTGAGCTAAGCTAGGAAGGCAGTGATGGTCGAACGTAGCTAGCCTCTTTATGTCTATCGGTCAGGTTGCACAAATGCAGAGGAGGGTTAATCGGACGGCTGAATTGTAAATTCTGCCCTACGGAGCGAGAGCGATGTCAAACCGACGCCATAGGTACGGAGATTGGCAAAAGCACCCCGAGCCTTCGTTATACGGTTGGTGAACTCATCTTCCATTTCAGGTAGTTAAATTTTTAGAGGATTTCTAACTGAGCACCACCAAGTGTCAGTGCAGGGGTGGGTTCCTGCGCATCATGGAAGACTTTGGATATCGTGGATACAAAACAAAGCCCGAAACGGCTGATAGCCAGAGCTAATTTATCCAGTGCAATTCAACAAGTCCGGGAAGTGTCTCAGATGAGCGCAGTGTCGTCGGCATACTCAAAGTCATGAAGTCGGCCACCTTGGAAAAACTCCACACCTAAGTCATGACCGGCAAACGCTGGTTCCGTGACTTCGCTTAGGACGAAGTTAGAGAGGGAAGGTGACAGCGGGCAAGCTTATTTCACATCGCGGGATAAATGAAGGACAGAGACAGTTTGCCGTAAATCCTCACTCTGTCCCGAACTACGCGCGTATAGCATTCTTATTATATTTACACATTTCCCGGGCACACCTTTCTGCGTTTGACAATTCCAAAGGTCAAATCGATCAACCGAATCGGAATCCCCATTGATGTCTAGGAACACGACTACGGTTGATCGCCACTAAACATTGCGGTGCTGCAACAACTTACCTAACGTAAAGAGGCGGCCAATCCAGTCTCAATTTCGACGAAACCCGACCTACCCTTCGTGCATCTGGCTTTCACGAGTACCAGTTAGTCTACTGAGGATGACAGAGACAAGTTACTTAGAGGCAATTTAGATCAAACTGATTCCTTTATGAGTGCCGCATGCCAAACGGTAGCCTTGTCGGCCGAGTGGTCTGCACGCTTGCTTTGCAACCATAAGGTCACCGGTTCGAATCCGCGTAGGGTTGGGCGTCCTCGCGGTATACTCAGCCCGCACGCGACTGGTGGTGGTCGCGCGGCAACGAAGCGCCGTTACGGCGTACAGCTGACTCATTATTTATTTTTATTTAAACGGTAGCCTTTCTTTAAAATCGGGACTATAACGGAGCAGATGCATGCACTCCAGGCAGCACCTAACTGGGGTGAAATGTCTACGACCCAAATACGTGGCATGGCAAGGTGTCCAACATATCAATAAATAATTTTAAATTCTCGCTTATTATGATTTGCGCGAAAAGCAAAGTTCCAAGCATTGGATCCCGCGTACCGATTTTATATGATAATAGATTGATAGTGAGGAAAACACAAAATATAGACGCTACTGTTCAACCGAGAGTCGATAAAATTGGTAAATGGTGTCATCAGGTGTCAAGCGAGATCTGGTTTAAGAACCCAACTGAGCAAGATCCGCCTCAACTTTAAGCGAATAGTCTGAACAAGCAACAGAAGCAAAAGCATTATATGAAAAATTTGAACTGATCATTCGCAACCGTCCTGTCATGGTGGCCTATGTACTGAACAATAATAAGATTTAGAAAAAAGCGAGTAAGTGTAAAATAAAGTGATTCACATAAAATGCTCAAGATTAAATCAACGTAACCTTCATACACACTCAGGAACAATATGGTAACAGTTTAAGTTAAAACAATACGGGCGGGTCGGCTTATTCTTGTCCAGTCTTAACTCACAGATAAGTTGGCATCGGAAACAATAGAAATAGACAGTTTGACTAGAAGACAACAGTAAACAAGCCTGGGGACCCTGGCTGTGAGTCAGGTCCTACAAAGTCCTGGGACAAGCACGAGTAGGAACCTTTGGACTCAATCCTAAGGAGCGAGAAACAAAATGCTCTGTCTGAATTTCAAAAGCGGAGTTCTGTTCTTTTGTTATCTTCGATGTCGTAAACGTTCAAGATTTGAAGCAAGACAATTCTGCACGCAGTTCTTCCACTGACTCTAATTGTCGGCTACATCAGTAAGCATTTTAACTCACTGGCACTCATCCTTGGGTCCCCAGATAGAAAGACGTACAGGTCCAACAGCGGCTAGACGTCACGGCAGCTATGCTAGGTGCTGTCACAAAGTGGAAAGTTGCCCATGACGCGGTCACCTCCATTCCAATAGTCCACAAGATAATAGGGTGCGGCACGCCAAACGCCTGTGCGCTATGCGTAAGACGTGACCGAACCAAATAAATTGGCGTAGTGAAACTGGCTTGTTGAAGGCAATATTCGCATTCGCCAGCCCGAGACATCTGGTGTCATCATAGTGAACGCGGTGCTGCCACCTGACAGGAGCGGTCCTCGTCAAACAACCAGTATAGAAGGCAGCAGGACGGCGCATGTCCACCAAGCGAAATAACAGGTACTCGATCCACACAACAGCACCGGGAGAACGGACGCGCTGCAAATCCGACACTTTATCGAGATAGAGACATCTCAAGAACACCCCCAAATGAATCGAATTAACAAGAAAAGTGTCATCGGCATCTCGCCACATCGTACCAAGGTTTTTCTACTACATGACCCTCCAAAATCGCGGGTGTGCCGGTAGCCGGGTGGTATGCCCGTCTGGTTCACAACCATAATGTCACCGGTTCGAATACGCGTAGGGGCGGGCATCGTCGCGGTATACTCAGCCCACGCGCGAACGATGGTGGTCGCGTGGCAGCGAAGCGCCGTTATGGCGTACAGCTGGCGATTTACCTTCTTTTACCTGTGCGGACCCGAACCAGTGAACACCAAATTACATCGGCCGTTTGAACTGATGATTCGTTGCCTTACACCCATGGCGACATAAGAAATGAAGAATAGGAACAGGGGGAGAATGTGGACTTGGCGTAAAACCCTATTGCGTTAAGCAAGAATTCAGGGTCAAGGCGCCTAGGCATTATCAACAACAAGTCACAATTAGCTAGTTACCGTGCCAAGATAAGGCTGTATCAGCGAGACAGCTTCCGTACAACTATGGCGACCTACGAAACGAAGAAGAAGAACTTAACGGGAAACCTTAATGCCATAAGCAAACATATTGTCAACAACATACCATCAGACACAGCAGGATATCGTGCTGATAAGGTGGCATCAGCGAAATAGATTCCTTATGGTTTTCGCCGCCCCGCGTCATAATCTAGATAACTCGGCATCAAACTCAGTGTAAACTGACAGACCGACTAGGAAACGACAGTAGACACGTCACTAATGTCGACTGCGAGCAATGTACTGTCAAGTCTCGAGCCAAGGACAAGGCGAGTCAGGTGAACTTCAGTCTGAAAGACGAGACAGACTGACGAGTTTGGTCGTCAGTTACCTCATTTGCCTATGTCAAGTCAACTTCTGCGCACCTCGAGCATTACGCCACCCCACATATGACAGACGAAAAAAGACCCTCTTCGATAAGCGGTGACCAGTCATAGGTAGCAAGTGCTCAAGCCAACGCAACACATGCAGTGCTATCTGCTGTTCTAAGGATTTAACTTAGTTATAATTGCCTAGTACTCGCCTAAGCATATCATCGTTGCGGACACGCTGATGCAACCCGACACCATCAATGCTCCGCAGACAGCGATGACTAAAGAGTTATAGGGGCCGCAGATCATTGGATCGAAGGGGTCAAGAATTACTACCATAGAGTACAACGGCCCTCACTGTGGCCTTGGAAACGCGGTCTCTCATACGGAATAAAACTCTTTTCTACCGCCAAAGATGTTGCGGCTTTAAAAAGACAACTCTGGCTATTGTAATACGTGAACTGACTTCAGTACTTATGCGTCCATCGTTGTTGACACAACTGCCAAGGTAGGTGAATTGATCAACTACCTCGAGTTCCTCGTTATCATGGGTAAAGGAGTCGTCAAGTGGCACGTAGTTCCGCAACAACACTTTGAAGATATGAAGCGCATGAAGGATGATGGGATCACTCTAGAGTTTATTCAGGGTTTACTATGTAGCCCTAACAGCGTTAAACAGCAAGACAATATCGTTCATATCATCAAGACCAACTAGCTTTCCACCACGTAGCGCCTAACAAGCGCGCCGTGATATTCCGCGAGGGAACACTCCATGATGGAGTCCATGAGAAAAAGTGACCAACAGTTACAAAAACCAATTGTTGTCGGAAAGATATCCAAGAGGTGACTACAGACCATGATTTAGGATGTATTCGGGTATATAGGGATTACCTTTCCACACAAGTGTTTCGAACAGAACTGGCTGATCGACTGAGTCAAACGCAGTCTTGAAGTTGAGGAACATAGCTACTGTCGGTCTGCGGTATATGTAGTGCTGCTCTAGCAACCGCCGCAAAATGAAGATATGGTTTACACATCCCCGACCGGGGCGAAAACCTACTTGCTCTTCCCTAATCCGTGATTCCCGCTCCACAGTGGGGGCATGTACCAGAATTGAGGCTAGTAATTTTGTCACAACTAGCGATAGGCCAATACCTTTGTGGTTAACACAGTTAACATGACTGCTCTTCTTGTATAATAACACCAAAACCGAGTCACTGCAGTTAGCTGGGATGGTCTCTTACTTCTAGATCTGTATGAAAAGCGAGGTCATTGCTTTGCAGAGGACCTCACCATCATACTTAAATAGTGCGGGTGCGAGTGAATCCGGGCCAGTAGCTCGAAAGCGATTACGGGCTGTGATCGTGTTTCCGAACTCACTCTCCAATGGAGCCTCCAAACTAACCATCCACGGTTCAACCTGCATTAACTGAGTAGGCGGTGGCGCACCCTTTTTGTGATCCTCAACATCAAAGGCTTCTTCGGTTCGGTTGATCGATGTACCTTTCGGGATGGTCTACTCAGGAAAGGTGTGCCCAAAATATGTAAATAGATTCCGAGCGTTTTACGCACGTTGCTGGAGCAGAGTAAGGGCATGCGGCAAGCTGTCACTGTCCTACAATATTTACAGCGCTGTGAGACAAGAATGCCCGCTATCATTTTTCCTCTTCTTCGCTGTTGACGAAGTCATGGAAATCGCGTTCATAGAATACGACTTAGAAGGTGTGAATCTGTTCCCAAGAGAACGACTCTCGACTTGGAGTATGCTGACGATATCGCCCCTATCTATGAAAGTCTAAAAACATTCCAAGCGGCACTGGACAGATTAGCACTGGTTGTAAACCGCTTTGGGCTTTGCTTAAGCACCCCCGAAGTGGAAATATTTGCTCCAACATTGGCAAGGGATTGTCTGCTGTGTTGACCCTTGATGGAGTTCAGCTAGAAGTCGTATCAGCGCCCATGGGATCGAAGATGAGATCACAAAGCGTATAGCAAAAATTTGAGGCGATTTTGCTAACCTTCGCCATCTATGGCACAGGTGTGACATCGCCCTCGCCCTGAAGGGTAGAGTGTAAAATGCAGCGGTACCTTCGACCCTACGGTACCTTTGTGAAACCTGGCCCATTAGATCAGCGGACAAAAACAAGCTAGTTACGTTCGACCACCGGTGCCTTCGCAGTTTGGCTTAATCAACCAGCATGTTCGACGCCTTATTTACGGCAAAGGGAATGAACCGCTTAGCAACGTTATTTCACTCACCAGTCTCCGATGGCTGGGACACGTGCTGCGCACGCCAGCCCACGGACTCCCGCGACGTGCGTTGTTTGCGCGCCAGGAATGCGGGTGGAAGAATAGAAGAGGCAGCCAAATGATGACTTGTTCAAGGGCAATGAAGCTTCTCATTTCGAAGCTGACGTCAGTTGGAGCGTCTCGGCTCCATGGTTGGGGTCCGAAAGACGATGAACACGTTTGGCTGGACACACTTGCTGACATGGCTAGGAGCCGACCTCAATGGCGTTCGTGATGTAAATTCCTTTGTCCCTCCCCACCCATCTGAGCCTCCCCTCCAACCACGATCCCATTTCTTAGTATAATTTTGCATAACAAATTTGTTGTTGCATAGTAGCCGGCTGGTAGCTTTTCAGAACGATGCCCATTGGTTACTGGTAGCTCAGCTGGTATGCACCTATTGCATTTTTCCTTCTTTTATGTAGTTCGATACAGTAGCTGATGTGTTTTTCACCTCTGGCTAACGTGTATAATGACGATAACTACGAGCAGAATCCGCAGGGATTTGGAAGCAGAGAGTCAACTAAACTGATCTCGAAAGTACTCAGAACACTGGCGCTGTCTCTGACTTGCTTGCTGACACTTGGTTTCTTGGATACAATGGCGCGGATCAGTTGGAATGGGTTGTGATAATTGCACATTGCTCGCGCCTCCTCTAGTTTTGAACCTTATTGATCCTACAGTCGTCCCTGTCAGCACGCAGGCCACGCTTTAGTATGAGTCTAATAGTCTGCTGGTAACACTGTGCTCAGAGCCAGACAGGACTATTCTTCTGGATTCCACCAGGTTCACAGATACCCAGTGACTGGTGCAGTGACGAGTAGTAGTGCCGCAAGCAGAGGCACCCGCGTTGTGCATGGCGGCAGAAACCTATTCTACTGAAGCCAATGTCATTAAGACAAGGGAGCGAAAGCTCAGTACGCTGGGCGTCCAGGTAGGCATGCCTGCCTGGTGACTGAGACAACTTTCCAGTTACAGAACGAGGGGGCGCTGGATACACCCCACGGTAAAATTCATGGAAAAGCGTGACAAGTGGGCACGTGTTCTTCACAAAGTGTGCTTGAGACAGACTTAGCGACCGTGTTGCCACGGCCCAGCCGAAAGCTGATGAAATCGAGCATCGTACCTCATATACGTTGCCATGCTCCGGGTAGGCGGATGAAGACTGGCATGCCCAAGCAAATGGTGAACTGGCCAGACCGAGCGGACAGTCAAGTGCGGAGCGTGGGTGTTCGAGGAAGACAGGTAGCCAAATCCGCCAGGTGGTGTTTAGAGGAATGGTTGAGACCGACATATAAGTATGAGCGTTCTCGGTTCTGATAGAACTCTGCTCGGCCGAGTCTTCTTCTGTTTTCCTACCTGTCGGGTTGGCCAAGGCGTAAAGCAGAGCAGGTGTAAGGGTGCAGATTTACCAGCAGGCGTGAAACAACCGGTCGATTGCGGGTACAGCGTTATAACAGTGGCGATGCGAGTTCAAAGGAAGCCAGAAATGGCAATCAGTATTGAACATTTGCGGATGCTTCTGCAGCAACAACAAGCATCCCAAGTCAAGCTAATCAAGATGCTAACTCAGAAGAGGACAGTGCAGTCAAACCCAGGGTTAGGGACAAGTGAAGGTGCTCCCTCACCAGAAACCCTCGCGGTATACTCAGCCCGCGCGCGACTGGTGGTGGTCGCGCGGCAGCGAAGCGCCGTCACGGCATACAGCTGACACATTATTATTATTATTATTATTATTATTATTATTATTATTATTATTATTAGTGAGTTCCACTATGACACTGATGCCGGTATAACATTTGTTTCTTGGTTCCTTAAATATGAAGACATGTTCCGGGTTGATTTCGCCAACCTTCCAGCGGAAAGGTAGATTCGACTAATACTGCGGAAGCTGGGTACTACCGAATATGATAAGTTCACCAATTTTCTCTTAATTAAAATGGGTACCGATTTGTCGTTCGATGAAGTGGTCGCAGTCCTGTCGCGAATATTCAGAGAGCAGACGTCTTTGTTCAACATCCGGTACACGTGTCTGACAAACACAAAAAAGATTATGGAGACTGGGTCGACTATTCCAACCGTGTGAATCGCGAGTGCGAAAGGTCACAACTACACAAGATGACAAATAATCAATCAGTTTAGATGTCTCATATACGGTGGTGGCCTACTAGCATCCAAAGATGCGGACATTCGAACAAGAATATTGAACAAAATTGAGCAGAATCCGGATGGCACATTGCAGCATGTGACCGGTGAGTGCCAAGGCATGACGAATTTGAAGCACGATAACGCAATGATTCAGCAATTGTTCAATCAGAAAGATCATGATTTTGTCTGTGCAGTCAGCCGTACTCCCCAAAAGGAAGCTCCCCACATGAGTTCACTGCATTCCAAACCTCCCACTGCATGTTGGTTTTGTAGAGTGGCATTTTGCCCGCGAGTGGCCATTCAAAACTCATACTTGCAACCGTCGCGGCAGTAAAGGGTATAAGGAGTCATGTTGCCCGGCGAGTCGTCCAATTTTGACCAAGGAGATGTGTAATAATGCCAGATCGTTCTGACATACCTATTTGACCAGATCTAAGATGGCAACCATCAAGGTTGACGGGCCAGCAAGCGCAAGTGAAAATCAACGGCTTCCAAGTCAAGTTACAAATCGACACGGCTTCAGATATTACCCTGATATCTCGCGACATTTGGAGCATGCTGGGGACACCGACACACACAAACGGGCTACACTGCACAGAATGCTTAAGGAGGTACGTTGAAATTGCTTGGTGAACTGAATTGTCAGGTACAATTCCGCCATAAACAACAGACGACATGTTTCGTGACAGATCAACGGGTTAGATTGGTTGAGGCTCGATTGGATGAATGAACTGAAACTGTTTGATCAATCAGTGAACATTAAATGTTAGCCATCGCAAGTCAATCTGCTGTCGGAACCGCCGACATCGATCCTGGTATTTCAAAGTCAAAGTACCGAGATAAAACGACGTCACGATGCACGTTTTCAACCTGGTCTCGGATGCTGCAACATAGCTACTGCCGCGTTGAACCTTAAACCAAACACCAAACCAGTCTCCAGATCAAGAGTCCCAGTGCCTTGCGCAACCCAGTCCTATGTGGAAGCCGAGTTAAACCGAGTGCAATCTGAAGAAATAATCGAACGTGTTCACAATTCAGAATGAGCAGCATCTATCCTGGTAGTAAAGAAAGGAAACGGTAAAGTCCATATTTGTGCTGATTTCTCGACAGATTTGAAATGTATGTTGGAAGATCATCGGTATTCCTCGCTGGTATCAGATTACATGTTCAGCAAACTCACCGGGGGAAAATGTTTCGCAAAACTTGACCCAGCTGACGCGTATTTGCAAATCTCAGTTGCCAATCAGTACAGAACATTACTGACAGTAAAT
Organism: Dicrocoelium dendriticum; assembly: GCA_944474145.2. Lineage (NCBI taxonomy): Eukaryota > Metazoa > Platyhelminthes > Trematoda > Plagiorchiida > Dicrocoeliidae > Dicrocoelium > Dicrocoelium dendriticum. Next base: position 114,287,693 of record OX104067.1, read on the forward strand.
ACCCACCTCAGACTATTCCAGTACAGCCGGCTGCCGTTCGTAGTGAAACCCGTACTGGCTATTTTTCAACGAATAGTCGATACCCTGTTGAGCGATATTTCAAATACAACAGTATACCTGAACGATGCGTTGATTATAAATAAATAGTTTATTCTCAAATTCAGATCCGCAATACTTGATGCAGACGTTGGAGAGTGCTTTCGCGTCTAGAAAAATCTGGATTCGGATTACGGGCTAAAAAATGTGAGTTCCTATTAGAAAGTACCAAATTTCTTGGGCTTGTCATCGACGAACATGGACTGCGCCCTGATCCCGCCAATATTGAAGCCATCGGAAAGATAAAGCCCCCGGAAGACATTTCTGAGCTCTGCTCGTTCCTAAGGCTCGTTAGCCATTATAGAACTTTCCTACGAAGCCTTCACCAAACCAGAGGTCCGCTAAACCAGCTACTGGCTAAAGACAAGGGTTGGAAATGGACGAAGGAGTGCTAGCAGTCTTTTGATGCAGTCAAAGTAGCCCTCACTTCTGATCTACTCTTGACTCACTTCAATACGAATTTCAAAATCGTCGTTGCTACAGATTCTTCCAATTACGATGTCAGTGCAGTTATCTCCCACGTTTTTCCGCATAGAGGAGAGAAGGCTATCGCGCACGCAGCACGATCACTAACGCCAGCTGAAAAGAACTATAGCCAGATAGAGAAGGAAGAGCTCGCGATCGTTTCCGTAATGAAACGGTTCCATAAGATGCTGTATGGCAGATATTTCACACTCCTAACTGACCATAAGCCACTTCTGTCGATTTTTGGGTCAAAGAAACAAATTCGTTTTTACGGCAAACCGATTGCAACGGTGGGTGACCGTACTACTGGTGTACGACTTCAGTATACAGCATAAACCTATGCAACTAATCGGTTAAGCGGATGCTCTGTCTCATCTCATCAATTCACACACAACTGCGAACGATAATTGTGTGATTGCAGCTATCAGTTTTGGATCAGAAGTCCAACGAATCCTGGCTGATAATGTGAGAAGACCACCAGTAACAGTCGACACCATTCGTATGGAGACATCACGTGACAATATCTTGGAGAAAGCGATGCAGTGTGTACGAACATGTTGGCCAAGTGGAGGCATACCTATGGAGTTGCGGCCGTTATACAATCGACGTGCATCCATGTCAGTCGTGGACAATTGTCTGATGTTTTGAGATCGAGTGGTGATGCCAACAAAATTGCAGAGGCAAATATTGCAGCAGATCCACACGGGGCGCCCTGATATAAGCCGCATGAAACCTTGACACACAGTTTTGGTCAGTGGCCAGAAATGGATACGGAAATTGAAAAATTCTGCCAACAGTGTGAATCTTGTCTACTAGCAACGAAGGCCCCTCCCAAATGTCAGTGGCAACCTTGGCCTAAAGATGAGAAACCGTGGTAAGGAATACACTTAGACTATGTATGACCAATTAATGGCCAACCAAATCTCGTTTTGGTCGGCTCATTCGCCAAGTGGTCTGATGTGATTCCGGAAACAATCCGACTGCCCAGCACACTGTCAAGGAGCTGGAAAAACTGTTCCGATATTTCGGCCTGCCAGAAATGTCAGTGACAAACAATGGAACACAATTCACCTCAACCTCTTTCCGCGAGTGGTGCAAGCAAAAGGGAATACAGCAGATGTTCTCACCACCATGTCATCCGCAATCAAACGGACAGGCAGAAAGGTACGTGGATACTTTCGAAGGTACATTCTGTAAAGCAGGGCAAAGAAGGGCTTCACACGATGCAATTCAATCTTTCCTATGCATGTATCCGAACGCTCCGAACCCAAACGCCTCTGATTGGGAACCTTCCACAGAAATGATATTTGAGAAAAAGATTCGGACGTTTCCGATAATCATTTACCAAGGGGAAGAGGAAAGCACGGCAGTAGTCACCTGGAGGAAGATCGCAAAGTCAGGCTCCGTAACTGTAATGTAAGTTGCAATGCTCCGGGTAGGCGGATGAAGACTGGCATGCCCAAGCAAATGGTGAACTGGCCAGACCGAGCGGACAGTCAAGTGTGGAGCGTGGGTGTTCGAGGAAGACAGGTAGCCAAATCCGCCAGGTGGTGTTTAGAGGAATGGTTGAGACCGACATATAAGTATGAGCGTTCTCGGTTCTGATAGAACTCTGGTCGGCCGAGCCTTCTTCTGTTTCCTTCCTGTCGGGTTGGCCAAGGCGTAAAGCAGAGCAGGTGTAAGGGCGCAGATTTACCAGCAGGCGTGAACCAACCGGTCGATTGCGGGTACAGCGTTATAACAGTGACGGCGTACCAAGGGATGATCAGAGTCAATGGAAGTATAGCAGAACGAGCGACAATCTAAGACGGAATCACATCACCTCTTTGGGTCCATGGTTGATCAGCTACAGGAAGACGTCAAATGGCCCTTCGGCGCACACTATGTCTAAAAGCGGTGCTACTAAGAAACAACCGGTGCTCCACACAAAGCTGTAATAGGCACATGCCGTTGTCCTTCTAGTTGAAGTTAATTGCGTCCTACCACCTAGCTGCGCTTCTGAAGAGCTCAGAAGACCCAACTGCGCATCCATATCCCTAGCAACAACGATATCTGAACTTGTGACACTGCAGAGCAGCGTGTCCATTTCGTGGTATAAGGTGTCCTTGACAGCATCAGATCTGCAGCAGGTGAGGGGCATAAGCGGAAACCAGAAGTAAGCGAAGTCTAGTAATATTTCGTAAAACGAGCTAAGGCCGTATCGTCAAACGAGCTACACACCAACGGCTGATCACATGAATTCAACCAACCAACGAAGACTCTGCCTTAGAGCTGAGAATGACGCCCGACCCAGCTTTACGAGTGATTGCTTTATCAGCGTTTCCGGATGCGTGTAACCAATGACGAGAGGACAAACCAGGCGAGGGTCATTCAACAACCCCATTAGGATCAGTAATCGTAGTTTTGCTTACGCAGCACACTTCAATACCCATTGTGTCAAAGATGTGTACGGGTGCAGCCTGTGGAACATTTTGTGTTAGAGCGCGAACGTTGAATGCCGCCAGGGAAACGGGACTGTGTATCCTTATAATCTGTTGATGATTGGTGTCCAGTGAGACGTTATGACTCCATTTGTGTTGCAGGTGTTGTCAGTTAAACTGGGATTTATAGAATTAAGTTTAGCAATGGGGGTTGGGATGGGAATAAGAAAAATAGGTGGAGAAGAAAGAGGGCAGGCGCCAGCAGCAGTATGTATTCGCTAATCCGCTCTGCTGTATGCAGCAGATGAGGCGATCCCTGATAGGCTGCGCGATATACCATGCAGGAGATGTTTGGAGTTTGAGAAGTAGTTATGGCTGTACGTCGGTTGAGATACAGCCGAAGCGCCCAGACCTAGACAGGATGACGATTATCGTCTTCAATCGAAGCCTTTGGCTCAAAAGCCTGTTTGCAAGGCAACGGAGAAGTGGCGGTGAATTGCTCAGTCACGACGTCAATCTCGCCCTGAAGGACTGATTTTAGAATGAAGCCGTCCGTCCAGCCCTCCTGTAGGATTGCAAAACCTGGTCCATTAGATCGACAGACAGGGCGTCAACTGTGAACTACTAGGCTCTGAGTACCACCGCAGCCCAGGCTATCGCCGCCTGATGAGTTTAAACCAGGACCAAACCGCGGTTGTGTTGTGCCTGTGTTGGGAAGAGCAACACCCTCACTTCAAATATAGCCTCTGGCGATATCTCCCGATTGCCGGGCTGGGGTCGGAATATGAATATGTTTGGTTGGATACACTTGTTGACATGGCGAGGAGCCGACTGTTATGACGTTCATGTTGTGAATTTCTTTATCCTGCCACATCCCGCTTAGCCTAGCCCTCTAATGACCATCCCGTTATCAATGCAAAACAAAACACAATGAATTTTGATTTGCTTGGTTATTATCGCTTTTCCCCTACATTTTTTGCCTTCTGCTTGAGTCGTATTGCGGCACAAGAATTGAAGTGTTTCTCACCAATAGCTAGTGCGTGTGGGAAGATGGTGATGAGCATGGGACTGTTACTGGAGATACCATGAAGCACTTCATCTGGATCATAGTGGATTACGCAATCAAGTGGTGCAAGGCTGTGCCGATTGCGTGGATTGATACGGTTGTGGCAATAGCGGTTATAAACAACTGAATGTGTTATTGGGACATCAGGATAACTACATTCAAACGGATGCTTTTGCCTTAAAAGCTCAGTAATGAAGGGTGTGTCGAAATTTGGAATGAACAAGGGTAGGAAAACATCTTATCAGCAGCAACAAACAGACACGTTGAACGAACAAGTCGCTCTGTTCAACTATTATGGAAAGCATTTGTGGGTCCGATTAACCACGTGTGTGACAGTTTTGCCAAAGTATCCGCTTAAAACCGAAGTGTAATTCACAACTGGGCAGAAAGAGGGTCACAATTGCCTTCGGACCTGCGTCCTCCAATATAAGCAATTGCAATCAATAATATCAGAATAATCCAGTAGGGTGCTGGAATCACTTTAAACAAGTGCATCAGTTGGCACGAGTATAGCTGGAATTGGAGGACTTGTCTCGTTGCCCCCTACACGAACTCAAGGAACGCGTGCAAAGCCCCAATAGCAGTGGAGCGGGTGCAATGCTCAACAGGTGACGGTCAAACAACTGTAAGCGACTGAGATCTCTAGGATGGATTTATTTTTACTCCCATAGAGAAGAACAGCCCTTGCTTTGGTCCTTCAAACCGATAAAGTGCTTCTCTAATGGTATTGATGTCACAGGTTCAAGATATAAAACTTTAACAGCCACGTACCATTGTTATTAACAATATCCAATTCAAATTTGTCGCGAAGTAAAAGTTTATCAAGTGGCCGGTGAATATGAGGCAACATTTAGAACGTTAAAAGTGCAAAATATATATCGAATAACAGGTGCAATATTGGGAAGTTGTCAAAGTCTAACAACATCGCATCATGATTGCCAAACGGCAAAATACCAATGGCATAATTTGGATCAATGAACCTTCCTCCAGGAAACAGTTTAATAGCTGCATGGTGAGACTACGCAAGGAAATATTCAATGCCGGATTCCACAGTAAAAGGGGGGAAAGAAATGTGACAACTATGGCTAGCCCTATAGTTGTTGTAAAACCGGTCGGTAACGCCGTAAACTCTGTCGTGACCTATGTTGAGTATGGGGCATTTGCGATGTGCAAACATTTCATGGGAAATCTTTTCTGAGTAAATTTATCAAGCAAAGTATGATCGATTAGGCAGAATAAGATTTCGAAATCGAGGAGCACCCGGTCGTGACGATGAGATAAAGTAACGTGGTGCAACAATTCGTGTCCCTCTAAGACCAGTACAACGGCCGGCATATAATGCTGTAGGGATTCATAGACAATGTATCAGCTGCGTCCAGCATTATGGACACAGGAAGTAAACAATCGACGTTCAAGCTCCTTGTCGAATAACCTCCAGCGGTGCCAGCTGAGTGGGTCGCGAATTTCCATCGAATGGTTCGGCTGCAGTGTTCCAAGACGAGGTGACAGGCGCCGGCCCTCACCATTGATGCTTGACATGTTGTAACAAGTCGCTTCCTTCACGTCTGGTGGCGGTGTTGGAGATGAGGTCTCATACAGATTGCATTCAACAAAATGAGCCACTTATGCCGTCGCGATGTCAGTCACAAGCTAAAGAACAGAGTGTGCAATGCTTCTGTCCGTACGAGCTTCGTGTACGGTTATGGAAGACATAAAGCGATTATCAATTTTTGACAACCATTGACTGCGAAGGATTTCTGGGTCTGATGGCAACATTGTAGGCATAAGGAAGTCAATAACCGAGTGACTGAAACGAACAGTCCCTGCCTCTAAAACGTCGCTTGCCAACACAGCATGCGTTGCCTTGGCCAGGTAGTACAAATGACAGCCTATCACCTTCCATGCCGAGTGTTATTCGCGCTTCCCGGAAGCGACTGGGCATTGGGAACGGTGGAAAACCACCGAGGTGGGGAATGAACATAAGGAAGTTTGACCCTCCAGGCTGCATGCCGCGCGACTTTGACTCTCAGTGGATGGAAACGATGGTTAGGATGACCCGCAACAGACATCAGGGTTGTTCTATCATCTAGTAATATGCAATCGGAAAACCAAATGAAAAAGAATGGTGTGCATGAAACGTAAGAAACTGTTATTTTTCATTGGCGTACATTTTGACCAGGGTTCTTTACCAAGATTTGTACATCACAATAATAATACATATATTTCTCGACTATGCGAGAGGCTGTCTCTGAGTTAGGGATGTAAAAAGTCGGTCCTTCAGGGACAAAACGTATATTCAGCAAACAACAGGACCAGGCGAAAACGCAGGCAGAGGGCGAGTGAAACATATCGGTATATACAGCTAGTTGGATCCATAATTAACGACCTTTGTGAATGCATGACATTTTTCCTTTGATTCTGTCAAACAAACTCACTCCAATGAGTCCAACTGTTGGCCAATCAGCGTGCATGCAAGAAACGTGTGAACGTCCAATCGACTGCCGCCTTTCCTTGCGGCAGCTTAACGGCTTCCTTGCTGGGCTGGCACCGCACGTCCGTTCGAGTGTATACTCCCATCACAAGGGACAGACCACTAGTGCAGTAATGGTTGTGCTCATGCATGAGATACGTATTCTGGTGCATGTCATCATAGCACTATGGAGCACGACTTCTATTGTTACTGAGTTTTATGTAACATCTTTCCTCACAGGTTACATTTCGCTTGGTCTATCCTGGAAGAACTCACTTGGTGATTTGCCCATTGAAAGCATGGTCATCGTTAATTGCTGATCTAGGAAATTTCCAAGTTTAATGCGGAGTGATCATGTATTTATGCAAGACCTGATCGTGGCCAGTAGGCCAATCCCCACGACAGCGTATTCGGTAAGAAAGTAGTTGGGTCGAATAGCTGTACTGGTTCTAAACACAGCTAATCTCCAAGCTTTGTTTCCGGGTGAAGTTATGTCGCAGTTCTAATGTGCACAGATTGGAGTATGTCTTATTGTTTGAGAGATGGTTTGTGAGTATCAGGTCGTTTCAGTCGCTGCATCCGAAGAGTCTCGAGGTTAGGTTGCTGGTGACACTTCTGATATCTCAAGGTGGACGAGTTACAGAACAGACGCCCAGTGAATAATCTTTGTACGTTTTCCAGAGCTTTCCTGTCAGCCATATGTACGCTTCCGTGATTGGTGCTGTAGTATTCAAAAGCAAAAAGTATTTTCGAGAGGTTGAGTTTGGCAGAGACTGTGCATTTCATGGTATTTGTCAACCAAAGATTGTTTGACGCGTGCTATTTGATACCCAGCCTGGTCTTGGAAATTGGAGTTTGAAAACCGACATATGCCTCTCTCTCTCTCTCTCTCTCTCTCTCTCTCTCTATATATATATATATATATATATATATATATATATATATATATATATATATATATATTAACGAGTAATAGGTTTTGGTGAAAATTCGTCGCAGCTAGACGCATCCAGGAAGGCACTAGACGGTTATTTCGTCCTACTGGGACTCGCCTGCAGCTCGGACCCGGCGAATCCTGCCGGATTCGAACCTAAGACCTTACACTTACGGGTCAGTGACTTGTATCACGGAGCTATGGGTGAGGGCATTTTTGAAGCGAACCTAGTTAGCAACAGCGAGCTAAGAAAGGCTTAGGCTGGGACGGGACAATGGCTACCGCAGCGAGCTAGTACAAATGGATAACACTCAGATAGTATTGACAGGAGTTGAGTGACCGCACAGCGCTTCTACATTATTGGCTAAACGTGCTGGAATCGAACAAAATGCAGTTGATTAAGCACAAGTCAACGAGGTGGTAACTTTCCCTTTTCAGCAGCATCACGAATAACTTCGTGAAAGCTGAATGAGACGATACGGCGATATACGCAAGTAGTAATATATAGTCCGAAAAACCGAAGGAGAAAGTAGATAGAGGCTATAAAATAGCAAGACGTTAAACATGATTCGGAACGTAGACATTTAGTGGTTCATAACATCGCTTTCACCCACTTCAGCGATGTGCAGTGTCAGCAACGAGCTCATTCTCTCTGTGAATTGTCGCTGGTTTTCAGATGCACAAATTCAGTCTGTGTTCTGAAGCCAGAATACCACCCCTAAATGGAGCTGCATTGTCAGATTCCTTAGGAAAGAGTAAGGATAAAATTTTGATGTGGAAAATACATATGCGGTTGCTTAACACAAACCGACCGTTAGTAACTGACAACTTAAGGATCCGGTCAAAATCGAATGCAGTGATGGAAGAGTAACACCAAAATCCCCCACTTTGCATGTGACAACAACCTAGGGACTACGGACTCTTGGATTCTCTGCACAACTGAAACTTTGAGGGCGCAAAAGGATGGGACATCTTACACTTACAGGCAATTAAGATGTATCCTGGATGATGAAACACCCTCAAAATTTGCAACATTCGTTCCTTTTTCATTAGGTACACCAAGTCAGATTGCTTTTAGTCGTCCTTTACAATAGCCAACGGTATGATTTATCAATGTCCACGCGATATGAACATGTTATACAATATGTGAAAATGAACTGTTGGCTTGTTTCAGGTTGCTGGATCATTCAGTTCGAACGTGGAAGCCGTTTGGTGCTGGTCAAAAGCCTGCTGTGGCCCGGATATGTCCACTATAACCTGCCCGGTACAAACAAATACGGATCAATCTATGTCGGTACGGGAGAATACAACATAGACCTGCCTTTCATGATTTAGGCAGAAACAATAACCTCTTTCCGAATTTGCTGTGAAGATTTGATGGATGCGCGCGAGATTAAAAAAATACACTTATCATACAGTTATTTGTTGGATGAATATTGCTCTCGTAGGTATAAGATCTGCAATAAAAGAAAACAATGAACGAGATCCAATGGGCTCATATAAGATAGCTCTGTCAGCTAGAGGTATCACAGTAAGAGGGTTGGGGCAAAAAATAAGCACTTTAAATTTGGTGCGGTGCTCCAGTAAGTCGATCTAAAAACATTTGACGCTTGTTCCGAATTTCTTCTGAGGTTGGAATGGCTACGGCGGACGCGGATGAACTGGACGGAACAGCGTCTAAAAAATGGGAGAAAACTCGGATTATATTAGCACAAGTATATAGAAAGCAAATCAAGAATTCGATGACTACCAGAGAGAGAGTTCAGAACACAGGCAATGCGAATGATGGGAGCACGTATAGCCATTGTGGTATTCTGGTATGAGGTAACAGGTCAGGGGGTGGCCACGTCGCACTTTCAGTTACAGCGCCAGTTAATGGCTGTAAAACAAAACATATAATAGTGGAAAAAAGTAACATGAAAGAATAGAGTCTGATCAAGTATCAGATAACAGTTTGTGTCCTGTTGCGGTAAACATGATGTATATCTCAGGAGTCCTCTGCAAGTTGAGGACAGATACTAATTCCGTTCCCGCTTTCAGTAAAATTAAGTATGCGGATTTTTCAACGCAGGTCAATATAAGCATTATATACCCCAGTGGGTATATTTATATGGTTGGCGGCATCCGGTTTCGGATTTGCCTGTCACTGTGGCCAGCCACAGGACGCCTGCGCCTACAGAGGGACCATGGATGGCTTGCGCTGCACCACCCACAGCTCCAACCACATACCCCATATCCAGTGTAAACCCGAAGGAATAAGACCGGGAGGCATGCGGATGGGAGCCACGTTTCATCAACGGAGCCGGCCCACACTCCTTCACAGGCAAACACAAGCACACTGTATTTGGGGAATCAACCGCACACAAGGCGGTGGCTGGACCGTAGTCCGCTCCACACTGACTGCATGGAACCACTCTTTGATCCTAACACGGCCACAAGGACCGTGCACCCTGTCCCCTCCAGCAACGACCAACTGTCTACTGGAGCCAGTAAGAACGAGGTAGTGGGTAATAGACAGGTAGGCACCTTGTCAACATGCACATCAAGCGCAGCCACACATGGGATATCAAACAACAGCCAAACACTTGAAAGAGACAAAGAAAAAGAGAAAAACTCGATTAATGCATAAGGAAACGGTGATATAAACCTTAATTAAATAGCATATGTAATAAGCCGATTACACACAAATCCTAGCTAAGTGCAAGAGGTCAGAAAGTATAGTTCACGGAATGCCACGAACGCAAAAATGTTATGGAAATCGAATACAATTGGCTTAGGCGATGTGTGCAAGTTAATGAAATAGAGTACAGGGAGATATTTATATGAGAAAGAAAAGCATTTAGGCAAAATTGAAAACCCACCACCTGAAATAAAGAGACTTAGCATGCAAGCACGCGGTTAGTAAATCGAATGTAGCGTGCCTACAAACGCTGCGCCGATGCTGTCTACCTTCTCTGCAGGACCCGTCGTCGCTTCTGTAGTGGTCCCGAGTGACCTCTCTCATGGCTCACTAGGCCTGCCTGACTAAGGCACTCGCGACGGGTATATATATATATATATATATATATATATATATATATATATATATATATATATATATGCGGTCGAACAGCGCTGTCGCCAATAATGTCAGTTGCGCACCATTACCTTCAGCGTCTTCAGCCTCTGGCAGTCGGAGTCACGTGCTTCCCATGCTGGAAGGCGGACCGGTCAAACAAATGCTAGGCTTGAGGTTGCCTTCTTCATGTTCCTACTCTACATCATTGGTTGCCCATCGCGGCAATTTTAAGGTCGTTTCCACGGAGCGCATACAACGCTCAAACACTTGGAGGTACCAATATTTGCTACCACAGGATAGTGCCAAAGACCATTTTATCAAACCGGACGAAGGTTCTTCGAGTTACAAAATACCTTCCGATAATAATATGGAGTATTCCAGTCTATTTACGAGAAGTCGGTGGAGGACGGCATTAGCGATCGATTAATTAGTCTAATTGAAGAAAAAGTCAAAAATAAGTAGATAAACTAAAAATCCGCAAAAGGTAAAGTAGGTACGATGTTTCAGTGAAGAAGCAACGGCCGATTTAAAGACTCGGTCGTGTACCATTCCGCTATCCAACTCAGCAGTACTTTAGCCGTTTGAGCTGATGCTTCGCTGTCGCACAACCACAATGACATACGGAATGAAGAATAACAACAGGGAGATATGGGTGATCTAGCGTAAAACTTAATGTCCCATGCAAAGATTCAGGGTCAAGGCACATACATTTTACCAACATACTCACAAACAACTGGCGATCGTGCAAAGGCGGTATCGACGAGAAAGCTTCCTTGCGGTTTTCACTGTCTCACGTCAAAATCAGCCATTAACCCGCAGATAAGTCAGTCTCAAACACACTCTAAACAGGCAGTCCGATTACAAGGCGGTAGCAGACGGGCCACTGGTGCCGATTGTGAGCCATGTCCTGTAACATCACAAATCAAGTACAAGGTGAGTCACATGGACTCCAGACTGGAAGGCGAGACGAACCGACGGCACCCAGTTTAGTTGTCAATGACTTCATTGCTTGCTGTCAAGTCAACTTTTGTTCACCTTGAGCCATGCACTACTCAACAGCCGGCACACAAAAAAGGTTCTCCGCGGTAAGCGGTGACCAAGCATACGTAAATTCAATAATAAATAAATCGCCAGCTGTACGCCGTAAAGGCGTTTCGTTGCTACGCGACCACCAGTATACCGCGAAGACGCGCACCCCCACGCGGATCCGAACCGGTGACCTTATGGTTGCCAACCAGGAGCGCGGATCACTCGGCCACCGGGTCGACCCAGACATACGTAGTACGTGACCAAGCCGATGCAAATTATTCAGTGTTATCCGTCGCTCTAAGGAACTGGCGTGATTGAGACCGCCTAGTAACCGTCTAGACGCATCACCATTGCCAAATTTGGTAGTAGGTGACTTCATTTCCCGTTGCCAAATTAACTTTTGCCCACCTCGAGCTTTTCGACATCGAATATATGGGAAACAAAACGAGGTCATTTTGGGTAAGCAGTGACAGGGCATACGCATAGATAAAATATAATAAAGTCAAAGAAATGGATATGTAGCCGATAAAAATCCAGGTACAATTCGACCAAATAATAGTTTGTTTGTTTTTTACAACCAGATATTTTTAAAATTTTTGTCATTTTAAATGTTCGAGAAATTAAACATGTGAATCAATACAATTCCGCACATAGTTCTTCCAATGATTCAGTTGCGGGCCAAGACTACAAGCATGTCAAGCCAATGGCACACCTTATTCATGGATCCTCAACCAGGAAAAGGTATGGGTCAGACGGCGGCTAGATGTGACATCAACGATTTTATGTGCTGTGGCCAAGTGGTAGGCTGACGACTACACGGTCACCTTCAGTCCAATCGTGCACGAGAAAATAGGACCCGGTAAGGCAAGCGCTCAGGCGCCATGTGTAGGACGTGACCAAGCCATTCAAATGGTGCAGCAAAACCAGTTTGTGCAAGGGATGCTCATGTTCCCCAGGACGGCAACTTGGTGTTGCCACCACACACAAGTGATGCACCTCAAAGAACCGTTGTCGAAGACAGAGAGACAGCGCATGTCCTCCATACGAACTGGCCAGGACTTGCTCCCGTCCACCTTACAAATAACCTCATTGATACCAGGCTTCCTGAGGCCAGTGGACCAAATGAGCTAGAAAAGCTTGCTAGTGTTGCCAGAGAGAGAGCAGCGGTCTCCATCTCCAAAGTACGCTCAGACCATCAAGCCTTGCAATCCTTGCCCAGGCTTTGCTTGAACAGTCGGTTGCCAGAGCACTGCCGCTCGTTACAACCTGATCCTGCAGGGATATCTCTGTTTCAGTCGAACAGCTCCAGAAAGCGAGCAGAGATTCAAGCCTTTGAGGCGTCGGGCTAAATTGCAGTGATCCTCGCCTTCCGTAAACAAGTCCAGTGTTGCTCAATGTCTTGCGGTGGATTGCAACTGTATGCGTCCATTGATGAAGACAAACAGCTCACCTGGTCCGAGGAATCAGTTATTCTGCTCGAAGCGATCTTGCGGTGCTTCGTTTGTGGGGGACCCCAAAACTCATGCAGATTGTCGCGCACACCAGCGCATGATCTGGGTCAATGAAAGTGGACCAAAAAGACCTGCAGTCCCTTACGCTGCTACGCCGTCTGAAGCTGAGCGCTATGTCTTCAATACAAGACTACGCTTGTGCTGGTGAAGAGTCACGCCAAGTTACGGAACATTGATTCTTATGCTAAAAACTGGTGCTCGAGAGAACCAGATTGTCTTCGCACAATGAGAAAACTCTCTCGCTTCTTCCAGGGAGTGGTCCTCATCGAGCGCATGGTTACCACCAGGAAGACGTTCGTATGGTAACAGATGGTCAACCGTGAACTGAAATCCACGGCAAGGATAACAACGTTCGGTATTTTAGCGTTATTCAAGAGCTGATGAAGCTCCCGAAAAGAGTCATCTTTGACAGAGCCATTAATGCAGTCAGTTAGAGCGTACGCGGAGATAACAAACAAGTTGCATCTTTCCTTGCGGCGCCTGTTGATTCTGCATGAACCCTGAAGACGAACTACACGCAATCGGCTGTTAATTGGGAATCAGTCCAGTAGTGCCGCCACGGCCTTGCCACTTAGTGGCAAACTTACACCAGCCAAAGCTTTTGAAACTGCTTCCAAATCTCCAGAAATACGCAGGTGATATCTGGCTTCGTGTTGGTGGGTAAGACAGCGTAAGCACAGTGCTACAGTTTTGCAATCGGGTTTCTGAAAGGCAGCAGAAGTCGATATCGAGGGAACCTACGGTGCACAGGTTAACTTGTTGTCCAATCTACACATGTGTTCGTCTGTTAAAGCACGCCAGATGAGATGAAAATCAGGGTAGAAGCAGAGCCATAGGTTGAACACAATGGTTCGCGCTACAACCGAAATAGCAAGCAAATGCACGAACACAGGAATCGGGTAACGGATAATAAGGATTGTTAGCAAACAAACGATTCATCATCATCATCAACAGCAGTACATCAGCCATTTGAACTGATGCTTCGCTGCCATACAACCATGAGGACCTAGGAAATAAAGAATAAGAAGAGGGAGAGAAAGGGGACTTACCTGAAAACCTTAATGCCCTAAGCAAACATTCTGGGTCAAGGTGCCCACACCTTGTGTAGACAACATACCGTCACAAACAGCTGGCTATCGTGCAAAGATAAGGCGGCATCGGCAAAACAGCCTCCTTGCGGCTTTCACTGCCACGCGTCATAATCAGCCATTACCTCACAGATAACTCAGCACCAAACCCACTTTAAATAGGCAATCCAGTTAGGAGACGCCAGAAGACGCGTCACTGGTGTCTACTGCTAGCCATGTCCTGTAAAGTCTCGAGGCAAGCACAAGGCGAGTCACGTGGACTCCAGCCCGGAAGACGACATGGACCAACGGCACCCAGTATGGGTCTCAGTGGCTTCATTTCCCGCTGCCAAGTCAACTTCTGTCCACCTGGAGTCTTGCGTCATCCTACACCTGGTAGACTGAAGAATGCCCTCCTAGGTAAGCGGTGACCAGGCATACGTAACACGTGCCCGAGCCAACGCAACTTATTCAGTGCTATCTGTTGTTCTACGGAGCTAGCATGATTATCACTATCTAGTACTCACCTACGCACATCATCGTTGCGGACACTTTAGTGCCATCCGACACCAGCAATGCTTCGCAGACAACGATGCTCAATGACTTGAAGGCGCCTCAGATCTTCAGAAAGAAGGGGCCAACTCTCACTACCACAGAGCAGAACGGCCCTCACTGTGGCCTTGTATACACGGCCTTCCAGACGGAGAGAAACTCCACTCTGTCGCCAAAGATGACGCAGGTTCAAGGGGGCTCTAGCTTTTGCAATGCGTGAGCTCACGTCAGTTTCTATGCGCCCATCATTGCTGATGCAGCTGCCAAGATAAGTGAATTGATCAACCACCTCGAGTTCCTCGTCAGCAAGCGTCAAGGGGTCATCACGTGGCTGGTGGTCCTGCAGCAACACTTTGCACTGCGAAGGTGCGAAGTGCATACCAAATAATGGGACCACCCTAGACAGGCTATTCAGGGTTGATTGAGCCGCTGCAACATCGTCGAAAAGCAAGACGATATCGTCCGCATAATCTAGATCAATTAACCTTTCACCAGGTAGCACTTCAACGTTAGATTCCGCAAGGGAACACTCCATGATAGAATCCACGACGGAAGTAAACAGAAATGGGGAAGTCGGACAACCCTGATGAACGCCACTTGTGGTTGGAAAGCTATCCGATAGGACACCGTAGACCCGGAGGAGACATGTAGTGTCCGAGTATAGAGCACGTTCACATATTTCGTGGGAACACCTTTCCGCGTAAGTATTTCGAACAGAATCAGTCGATCGACTGAATTGAAAGCACTCTCGAAATCGAGGAACACAGCTATTGTCGGTCTGCGGTATGCGTGGCGCTGCTCTAGCTCCTGCCGCAAAGTGAATATACGGTCTATACAGCCACGTCCTGGGCGAAAGCCGGCCTGCTCTTCGCTAATGCGAGATTCCCGTTCCGCAGTGTGACGACGAACGAGAATCGAGGCCAGTAATTTTGTCCCAACTGGCGTTAGGCTAATATCCCCTGTGGTTAGAAAAGTCTGTACGACTGCCATTCTTGTATATTGCCACTCTAATCGATTCACTCCAGTTAACCGGCACACTCTTCCTTTCAGAAATGTTTGAATAGGTAGACCAGGGCCTTGCAAAGTACCTCACCGCCAACTTTAAATAGTGCAGGCGGGAGGGAATCCGGGCCAGCGGCACGAAAACAATTAAGGGCTGTGATCGCGTTTCGGACCTCGGTCTCCGACGGAGGCTCTAAACTAACTAACCATGACTCGTGCTGCATTACCTGAGCAGGAAGAAGTTCGGGAGTAGGGGGCCCGCTGAAATGAACCTTGGAAGTGTTCCGCCCAACGTACCAAACGGCGCACCTTACTGTGTATCAGCGCAGCCATGCTGTCTCTGATTTTCTCACTGACGCCTGTGGTTTCCTGGGACCAGTGGTGCGGATTAGCTGGAAGAGTTTGCGGGTAATTGCCTACTGTTCCTGCCTCCTCCATTTCTCGAGCTCGAGTGGTTTACCAGGCTTCCTTGTCAGCACGTAGGCTCCGCATTAGTTCACACCTAATAGCCCGTCTGGTCACATTGTGTTCAGAACCAGCCAGGAGGTGCCTTCTAGCTTCCAAAAGGTTCACCGACCTCTCGAATATCCAGTGACTAGTGCGGTGACGATGGATAGTGCCACAAGCAGATGCTCCTGCGTCGTGCATGGAGTCCGAGATCCTATTCTACTGAAGCTCAGTGTCATTATGACAAGATAACGGAAGTTCGGTATGCAGTGCTTCTTGATAGGCTTGCCTGACCGAGGGCTGAGGCAATATTTTCGTCGTCAATCGAAGGAGACGCTTGGTGCGCCTTCCGGTAAAGTTCAAGGAGAAACGACAGCGCACCAAGGCATGATCAGAGTCGACACAGGTACTCCAGTATAAGCGGCAATCCAGGATGGAACCACGCCATCTGCAAGTTATCGCTATGTGGTCAATTTGGGTCCATCGCTGGCCAGCTACAGGACGCAAAGTGGCACTGTGTCTAAAATCAGTGCTACTAAGAAACAACTGGTGCTCCGCACACAGTTGCAGCAGACGCTCACCGTTTTCAGTCCGTTCGGAGTTAAGCCCACAATTGCTACCCAGCTGAGCGTCTGAAGAGCTCAGACGAACTACTTGTGCATTCATATCCCCTACAAGTACTATAATATCTGAATTAGTAGCACTGCGTAGTAGCGAGTTCAGTTCGTGATAGAATGTGTCCTTAACAGCATAAGAACTATGTCAGTGGGAAAGTAAACGGAAATCACAAACAAACAGCGTTTGTACTACTTCGTGAATCATCCTTAGCTGATGTCGTCAAACGGGCTGCACATAAACGGCTGTTCACCGGAATCCAATCAACCAACCATGGCTCAGCCTTGGAGCTGAGAATGATATGTACACCAGCTTGACCCGTGGGTGCTGCATCGAGGTCCCCGGATGCGTGCAACCAACAACGAGAGGATAAGCCGGGTGCAGTCAATTCAATAACCCCGGTAGGGCCATTGATGCTAGTTTCAAACACAGAACACACATCAATACCCAGTGTGTCCAAGGTGCGTGCGAGTGCAGCCACTTGACCTGTTTGTCTTAGAGTGTGAAGGTCGAACGTCGCCATGGAAACGCGATAGCGTGGCTTGATTAGGGCCTTTTGCCGATAGGCGTCCGATAGGTGCTGTGGGATGGTGGCTGCAGATGGTTCTACTCCAGTGGCATTTCGATTGCTGTCAATTAAGCTGGGAATTATAGAAGGTAGGTTAGTAATGGGGGTCGGGATGGGAGTAGGAGAAAAAGAAAGAAGGGAGGCGTCAGCAGTAGCATGCTTTCGCATATCTGCCCTGCTGTATGCAGCAGATAAGGCGACCCTTGATAATCTGCGCGACGGCCGATGCAGGATGAAGTTTATGTTTGAAGAAAATGTCATGGTTGTATGTGGGCTGGGATACTGCCAGGGCGCCCAGACCTAGACAGGAGGACGATTAGGGTCCTCATCCAAAGCCTTTGGCTCAAAAGCCTGTCCGCAAGGCAGCGGGGTGGCAGTGATTTAGTTTTACAGAAATGGACGCCATCCCATTTCAAACCCTCAACCTAGAGGACCAGGAGACTGAGTTTGTCTGACCTCTCACCACTGACCAACCTGGTAGGAGTAGCTCTCAAGGTGCCCGGAGGCACCACCCAGTATAGCTCAATGGGTCAATGAGGTACGCAAACCGTCGCACCACGTTAAGGTCCAGTCTCGTTGCGACGTATGACGAAGTTGCCTGCATGTAAGATGCAGAAACAGTGGGAGACAAGCACGCCGTAGAGCTGTTCATGGTTTTTGTCAGAGAGCAATATGGTACCCGGTTGCCCAAACTGAAGTAGGCAGCTGACTTAGGGGACACTGAATAAATAGACCACCTCAAGACAGCGGGGCGAATTTAGAGAATCGCGCATACTGGGAACCGGTAACTGATTGCTCATACACTTTTCGTCTGGTCGGCTGACAAACACGGATCCAACCCACATCAAGATTTCAACTTCGCGTTGCTGGAATACAATGCTCCACCGGAGGGAAGCAAGGGTGAGGACTTTATTCAGTGGCCAGTCACATCGCCACATCAGTGCTGTCAAACGGACATCTGTGGCTACATGGGGGGGGGGGCGGGGGAGAACGCTTGCCAAGTGAGGAATCACCCCCTCCTGAACACTTAAGACGAAATTATGGGCCAGAAAAGGAAAATCCTGAACCAACCACATGGTACCAGGATGTTGCTCGACAAACCAGCTCTCGGGTCCGTAGTACGCACACAAACCAAAACAAATTATTCAGTGTTATCTGCTGTTCTATGGAACTAGTCCGATTACTACTGCTTAGCAGTTGCCTATGAACATCATCGTTGTGGACACATTTTTGCCAATCGACACCCGCAACGCTCTACAGACATCGAGGATCAAAGACTTGAAGGAGCCTCCAAACGGATGGCCCAAGTCTCACCATGATATAGTAGGACAAGGTTTACCGTTGCCGTGTAAACACGGCATTTCAGAATGAGAGAAACCCCTTTCGGACGCCACAGATGTCGCAGATTCAGTAAGACGGTGCTACCTTTTGCAACACATAAACGGACGTCAGTGGTTAGGTGC
This sequence comes from Dicrocoelium dendriticum, assembly GCA_944474145.2. NCBI lineage: Eukaryota > Metazoa > Platyhelminthes > Trematoda > Plagiorchiida > Dicrocoeliidae > Dicrocoelium > Dicrocoelium dendriticum. Next base: position 114,306,456 of record OX104067.1, read on the forward strand.
CGATCAGTGCTGATGCAGCTGCCAAGGTAAGTGAACTGATCAACTACCACGAGTTTCTTGCTATGAAGAGTCCTTCAACAACAGTTTGCACTTTGAAGGGGCGAAACACATGGGAAATGAAGGGACCACTATAGAGAGCTTATACAAGGTTGACTGGGCCACCCCAACATCGTCAAACAGCAACACAATATCGCTCGCATCATCAAAATCAACCAGCCTCTCAGCAGGCAGCACCTCAACACCCGCATTGTGAGATTCTGTGATGGAGTCCAGGGCGAAATTGAACAAAAAGAGGAAACTAAGCAGCGGTGACGAACACCACTTGTCGGGATGATATTGGACATGTCACCGCAGACCCTGACGCGGCTTGTGATGTTCGAGTATAAAACAAGTGAAATACTCACGTATTGCATGGGAACAGAACAGAACTGACTGACTCAAATGAACTAGTTAAGTCTAGGAACACAGCTATTGTCGGTCTGCGGCACCTGTAGTCTCGTTCTAGCAACTGACACAGGGTGAATATATGGTCTATACAGCTTCGTCCTAAGCGGAGAACTGCCTGCTCTTCTCTAAGCCGGGATCCCCGTTCCACACTGAGATGATGAACAAGAATTAAGGTTAGTACTTTTGTCAAAACCAGTGTTAGGTTAATACCTCTGTTATGGGGACCCAACGTCCCTACAATTATTACAGGCTTAAATTACGAAGGGCTGAAAACCCGATTCACACAAATGCACATGTACTCGGATCAGACAAAACGCACACGTTCAATCAGCCTTCCAACTGGTGAAACACTCACATTCGTTTAGTCTTTGCACCCAGAAACAGGCACGTTTCCAACCAAACACTCATTGTTGTATCCAAGCAACATTTATTTTCCGGACAACTCTCGCCAAACTTCCAACATTCCTGCTCAGTTTACGGACTTTTGCATATTTACATAAAACCATGTTCCTTGCTTCCAGGGTTTGCTTACGCAAACCCTTCCAAGGGAAAACCCCCTTCATCACCGTTTCGTGATATAAAAATGAGGCTGTACAACGCTAGAATCGCCTTAGCTTTGGCCAGTAAAAGCGCCTGTGGCAAAAAGGTCTGTCTTGTTCTTGATTCTTCTTGGGTTGGGAAATCGTGCGTAGAAACTTTGCGTTCGGTCTAGGAACCCGTTCGACTCGCGTGAATTAATCTTTCGCGGCTAAGTCCCGAGAACCCACAGACTTCGAGATTTGTCAGTTACCGTGCTGTGCGAGAAATAATTCTGAGTCTCGTTCGTTCATCCGACTAGGAGAGTTGGTATCACATTGTTAGGACCTGACGTATTCAAGAGGCAGTATTCAACAACCTCTGTTTCTAGCAGTCAGAGAGAAGACTATTCTTGTATATTGCCACAAGCTTCATTCCAGAAAGCAGCGACGGACTCATCCTTCCGACCTGTTCGAACAGTGAGGTCAGTGCTTCGTAAAGAACCTCACCGCCGTCCTTAAATGTGCGGGTGAGAGCGAATCCTGGCCAGCAGCTCGAAAGCGATTAGGGACTGTGATTGCATTTTGGACCTCAATGCATATAAAATGACCGACAATGACAGCCTGTTCCACCTGAGTAGGAAGAGAGCCAGGAACAGGAGGCCAACTGAACTGAAAGTCCTCCGCCTAAAAAGACATGGCACTCCATATTGTGAATCATCACACACGCGCTGTCTCTGTCTCGCTGACGCCTAGTTTTCTGGGACCAGTGGTGCGGATCAGTTCGAAGAGCTTACGAGAATCGACTACTGTACCTGACTCCTCCATTTTTTGAGCTCCACTAGTTCACCAGGCTTCCTTGTCAGTGCGCAGGCGCCGCTTTAGCTCGAGGCTAATAGTCCGTCTGGTTAAATTGGGCTCAAAGCCAACCAGAACTTTCCTTATGGATTCCAACGAGCTCACAGATCTATCGGATATCCAGTGACTGGTGCGGTGATGAGTTGTACGTCCACAAGCAGAGGTTCTGGCTTCGTGCATGGTGACAGAGAACTTTATCGATCGAAGCGCGGTGTCGTTAGATCGAGAGAGCGAAAGTTCCGTATGCAGGGCATCTTGGCGGGTTTGTGTGACCTAGGCCTGGAAGAACTTGTCAGTTAGAGATCGAGGGAGACGCTTGGTACGCACTCCGGCAAAGTTCACGGTAAAACGACAGCGTACAAAGGCATGATCAGGGTCGATGCAAGGGATTCAGAAAGAACGACAATCCAGGATGGAAGCACGCCACCTGTAACTTTTGCCAATATGATGTAGTTGGGTCCATCTCCGGCTAGGTACACGAAGACGCAAAGTGGCAATTCGGTGCGCACTGTGTCTAAATTTGGTGCAACTAAGAAACAACTGGTGCTTTGCACAGTTGCAGAAGACGTTCGTCGTTGTCAGGCCGTACGAAGTTAAAGCACATAATTACCCCCTAGCTGAGCTTCTGAGGAGCCCAGACGAACTACTTGTGCATTCATATCCACAAGACGAACTAGTACAGATCTGAACTGGTGACACTGCGTAGTAGCGTGTTCAGTTTGTGGTAGAATGTTCTTGGCAGAACTGCAGCCGGCAGGAACATAAGCGGAAACCACAAACAAACAGCGTCTTGTGCTACTTCGTGAATTAACCCTTCTTGATGTCATCAAACGGACTGCACACAAACACACCCAATCCACCAACGATGACACAGCCTTAGAGTTAAGAACAATGTGCACTTCATCTTGACTTGTGGTTGCCGCGTCAGCGTCTCCGGATACGTGCAAGCAGTGGCGGGAGGGCAAGCCGGGTGTAGTTAATTCAAGAACCCCACTGGGGTCATTGATACAAGTTTCGGACACGCAACACACGTCAATACCCATGGTGGTCAACGTGCGTGCGAATGAGGACTGTGGATCTATTTGTCTTGGAATGTGCCACCAGGGAAACGGGACAGCGTGGCCTTACAAGGGGCTGTGAACAATGAGCCTCCAGTGGATAGTGCGGGAAGGGGTCTGCAGGTTGTTCCATTCTAGTGGCACTTCGGTTGCTGTAAACTAAGCTGGGAATCACAGAAGGAAAGTTAGTAGCAGGAGTGGGGATGGGATCAAGAGAAACAAATGGAAAAGAAAGAGGGGAGACGCCAGCAATAGCAAGTGTTCGCTTATCCGCCCTGCTGCATGCAGTAGATAAGGTGACCCTTGATAAGCTGCGCTAGGCCTATGCAGATCGTAGTTGAGGGCAAAGTAAATAATCATGATTGTAGGTGGGCTAATATACTGTCAGGGTGCCTAGACCTATACAGAAAAATGATTACGGTCCTGAACAAGATGTTGGCTCAGAGACGTTGTCGCCGCAAAACCGGGACGTTGCGCTGATGTGTTTCCACAGAAAGGGACTCCGTCACATATGCAGACTATACCATTTCCTGTCCTAGTTGTCCTTTTGGGCAACAGAAATAATCTGAGGGGGCATTCAACACGAGTCTACTCAATTAATTTGTTCTGTGCGTACGCCAGTCACTTGTGCAGGTGTGCGTGTATAACCCGTCGCCTTCAGCCAATTAGACCTCAGACACACTAAGTCATAGGCGTGCAGGTGGGACGCTTCAGCTCCTACGCACGGAACAAATTAATTGAGTAGACTCATGTTGAATGCCCCCTCAGATTATTTCTGTTGCCCATGAGGACAACTTGGCCGGGAAATGGTATAGAGGTCCAGAAGATTAAGGTTGTCTGACCTCTAACTATTGACCAACGTAGTAGAAGTAGCTTTCAAAGGACCCGGGGACACCAACCAATATGGCTCAATGGGTAGAACATGTGATGGTTGTTTAGTGATCGGTCGAACTTAATGATTTTAGTCCAGAAGTCTGAAAAATCTAGTTGATCGCTGCAGTGGTGAACTGAAGGATAGTATGCAAGCGATTTAGATCGACATAAACAAAGTTCGAAATTGACCGAGGATACAATAGTATTACTCATCCGGTTTTTGCACCAGACGCAGGCAATACTCCTCAGGCACCGGCGATCAAACACAGCGAAGCATTTAATGTTTCCCTTGCGAACTGGTCAGGTCCGTTTTCCATACAATAAGACAGACCTCATCACAGCGTTATATACACTACTTTTTACTGACATGCTGATATCTCGTCGCCTCCATAGATGGTTGATCCTCTGAAAAGCTAGACCCGCCTTGCTGATAAGCAAAGTAACTTCCTCAGTGATGTGATTACCAGAGGTGACACAGCCACCCAATAAAGCGATGCATCAATTCCATTGGTAGGTCGATAGTAGCTAAAGCCGGTGCTGTATCGGTCCAGTCTTACTAGAGTACTTTGCACTTTAAAGGTGCAAAGCACAAGCTGAGCAGTACAGCGCTGTGTGTCGGTTCAGAAGTGTCTGTAGAAGCAGCATGTAAGAGCAGAGGAGACAAATGTCGACCGTACACAATGTAGATCGGTGTACGCATCGAAGACAAAATTTTAGGATGAAGTGAGGTAGCATTTCGCATAGACATTTGATGCTGGACAGTATGTATGAAGTGACGGTGAATATCCGATAAAAGTTTGCATACCGAACAACGCAGACACACGAGCAATGCGAGAACAAATGCTGTTGAAAGTGTGCATTAGTTCGCGGTGTCATTCAGTACAGAAAATCGTATGTAAAACAAAGGACAAACCTGGAGATAGACTGAGTCGAATAGCCTCTTCGAGTGCATCATTCTCTGAAAATGAAAAATGTTCCTGAAAAGGAGGAAGTTGGGGGAGCGTAGGAAATAATTTGAATGGCCACAGAAATATACTGAAACATCAAATGCGACAAAGTCACCGCGAACACAATGAGAAAAGAGGAAATTAAATGGATTAAAACTTGGTGGGTGTGAAGCATGTCAATCTGCCAAAGTCACTTAAATCGAACAACATGGGGACAGTTTCAAAGTTGGCTGTTTCCCGCTTAAGCGAAGCCTTGTTGCCTTCTTTCACTCTCCCCGTTCCTAAAATTATCGTAATATGCCAATATCATAAATTTTCATAACTACACGTCATTACATAGGTTGTTTTATACACCTGTAGACAAATTTGAATTTATGATCCCATTTGAATTACTCCGCCTAAACGAGCCTAAATGTTTCTTGGCTGTCGTATATTTCCGTAACCTTGTTGGAACGACATTAATGATGAAAGGATTAGTGAGAAAGGAATTACGTTTGGTCTTGTGAGACAATCATCGCAATATTAATATTATGTACCATACAATTCACCATATCCACTTACCTAGAGCCATCAGCAGTACGCCGGTACCCAGTATCGACGCTTCGCTGCCGCGTAACCACCACCAATCGCAGGTGGGCTGAGGATACTGCGAGGGTCGCGCTGCCCCTAGGTAGGCTCGAACCCGCGCCGCCAGATTACGAGTCAAGCTCGTTACCTCTAGACTACGGGCAGCCATCGTTTCCACTCGCTGAATATACCTCTAAATATAATCAAAGCCGCATATACAAGGCTCGCCGGTCATAACACAGCAAGTTGCATGTGCGATTTTTATTAAAAATCTACCTTCCTACGAATACAGGCGACCGACATAAACTTTCCAAATTTCCAGGCAACTTAGCGCATAGCACCAATAAGATAGCTTGTTAAAAAACCAAAAGCACCTCTTGTTCAAGTCAACACGTCTATGAACCCCGATTCCCCGTGTGTGACTACCTGCACACACCATCGCGTGACACACTTATTGGTCATGGGACATTTGCCAATGGGACACCGGATGTAAGCACAGGACAAGACGTATGCGTAAATGGGAGACAGGAGTGCATTCCGGGCATGCTCCGGAGCAGGTTGTCACGTTGGTGTTAATGGAAGGCAGACAGGGATGAGAGTGTTAGTGCTAGAGGTCACAAACTGAAGCTGGTGTAATATTTCTCCGGTCCCGCGTTCCAAGATCTTCCGTGTCCAAATCGTAACAGACCCTCAGAGTTGCAGCCCAAAATAAATACCTCGTAGACGGCTGGACACTCAACCGCCTAGTAAGAGGCTAGATGTAAGGGAAGCAGCTAATGAAGCACTGAAGAGAGAAAGAAAAGTGCCAGAGAGGAATAAGAGTGTAAAGCTAACAGGAAGCCAAACTCATCGACCTCTTACCTGCTAACGTGTTATCGTGACGCCCGTGAAGCGGCAACACTAGTCAACCTAGGACGAGGGGTTTGAACGCTCTCCCTCTGCATCGCTTTAACACATCGGTTTGGCAGAAAGAGCTATCATTGATTCGCATTCTGGCATGGCCGGTAGCCGGTGTTCTTATAGCAAGTTACTCGCGCTTGTCCGAGTATACCGTTCCCTATCGGGAACACAGTATGTGAACTGTCCAAGAGGCACAATATTAGTGGCATATTTACGCTTCAGGTTAGTATTGCCTATGGTCGAAACAGCATACCGCTTGTTAACCAGTGTACGGCGGGACTTTCGATTAGGCGACTTTTCAAAGGAATAGTTTCGAAGTCAACACGCCGACAGTCAAGTGGCGAGTCAAATCACCGTGCATGTTGTCTAAAACTTACCACAGCATATGCCACCTGCCAATAGGCGGCTTATGGGAACTAGCGCACGTGTGCACCAATTTTATCGACACCTATGCTTACAAGGTTTTCCACCTAGTTTATCCTCATACCCTACTCACACGACAGTCACAAACGGGCTCTTTAATACATACATATATATATATATATATATATATATATATATATATATATATATATATATATATGAGATACAACAGGTCCACGGGCTATAAGCTCGTCGCTCGATTGGCGTAGAGCACGAGCGCCACGCATTGTCTCTGACGGTGGGAGGGCACCTCCGGGTGCTCAAGGGTTTGCTACTGCCCGTCTCAAGCCAGGCAGCCCCTGGTCAAATTGGCGCAAACCCGTCAAAGCCCTCCTGCGTCTGGTCGTGGTCGCAGGTGCGTATCTTACTGCGGTCACAAAACACATAGGAATCGTTCCAGTACCTCAAAGGTTGCGTGTGACGGACCTCAAGTAGATCACAACGTTTCTGCAATCACATTCACGAGCTGGATCTGCTCCCCACTGCCTTGTGGGTCAGGCTATCGAGCAAAAGACTCCGGGCGGAGTCCCACAAGCAAACTACCGAAGCACAACCAGCACCACACATGCGAGCGCCCACCAATGCAATCATATGTCTGCACACAAAGCACTCAATAATAATAATAATAATAATAATAATAATACGTATATTTCTCTTCATGAAAGAAACTGTCTAAAGCGGCACAGATCAATTTGTACAGATGTATCCATGCTCTTGCATAGGTGACATGCATCGTTGGAATATTGGGGTTTACGTTTCATGTAGTAACGTTCTGGCGGATAGTTGAGGCCAAAGCCTAGTTTTGAAAACATTGGAGTTTAGATGTTTTCGGGTCCCTCTTCGAATAGCTCAACAATGGATTTTTCCCACGTGAATATAGTGATTATGGTAGTTAGATCAAGGTAACTGGCAAGTCTGCTTCTAAATGTTGCCACATTATCACATGACCTGCGTGTTATTGGTAGTTTATTCCACAGATAGCTATATCTGACTGGGAAGAAACTAGAGCGGACGTTCGTAGTAGCCTTCGGTATATTCAGTGTAAAATCTTTGTTGCGAAGCGCTCTAGTTGGGCAATGTTGTAATTTGAATGTAAGCAGGTCGGAATACGTCTGTTTTGTGTAGCACGTTGAGAAGCAGTAACAAGTTGTGCTTCGACCGTCGAATCCACAGTGATTCGAGATGAAGTTCATCGCAACGTTCTCGATAACTCATTGCAGAGTGCATACCAATCAGATGTTTAATAAATGACCTCTGCAGGTGCTCCACAGCAATTCTCTCACTTTTCCCCATATTACTGTATATTATGCTGCAGTATTCGAGGAGGGAGCGAGTGAGTAGTTTGAAAAGCTCAAATCTAGCACGAGTTGTGTGGATTTTGTTTGCTATGTTGAACATAGACAGTCTGACACGTGGTATTTGGCCTGTTCGGAGAAATTGAAGGTAGACGAGTAGCTAATTCCATGATCTCGCGTGGACAGCTGTGTAGGGACGCATTCATTGTTTAGAGTGATAGATCCTTCGGGGATGCAGTAGCCGTAAGACATGTGGCTTGATTTCTTAGCCGAGGTTCATCACCCATGTGCAGCACCATGACTCAAGGGAATGTAAGTCGTCTTGAATGAACAGTAGTGACCCGTGAAGCTCGTCAAGCCGAAGCTAATAGAGGATTTTGATATCATCAGCAAATAAAAATGGCATACCATGTTTTACAGATGTGGTGATGTCATTAATGTGGAGCAAAGAGAGTAGGGGGTCGAGCACGCTCCCTTGAATGACTTCACTGGTGACTGAGCGTGGAGAAGAGCGATAATCACGTAAAGTGACTATCTGATGACGACCATTCAGGTATGACGATAGTCAACCTAGTAATGGGTCCCGGATCCTAAAGTTCCCCAACTTTTGTAACAGTCGCTTGTGCGGTACTTGGTCAAACGCTTGGTGTATGTCAAGAAACAATATTACTGCTGCATAGCTGGAATCGATTGGTTCTAAAATGTGGTTTAAGTAACGCAGCTGACAGGTGGTGCATGATCGCTTGCTAAGAAAATCATGCTGCGAATTACTGATCAGGCCAATAGAATCAGCAAACTTCACGAATAGTTTTTCAAATAGCCGAGCGATTATCGGAGTGTAGTATATTGGTCGGTAGTTATCAATTGTTTGTTTGAGACCTCGTTTATGCAGAGGCATAATGAATGACGTTTTCCATTGGTCTGGAAAGCGGCCAGCTTCCAGCGATAGAATAAACGTGCTCATCAGGAGCGGTGGTATACCACACCCTTCTAGTTTAATGGTGGTTGGTGTAATGCCATAATATTCCAGGTTGGAGGATGGCCTGATCGATTTGATAACTTGATGGATACCGAGGAGCGAGTTGTCGACTCTACTTAAAAGGGTTGTTTCTGTGAGCTCTGTGTACACAGGCACAGTGTCAGCTTCGCGACTCATGATAGTGACAAAAAGGTCACTGAATGCTCCACAAATTTCAGCTTAGTCATGGAATAATTGACACACACGGACAAAAATTTCAATAATTAGAGGACAGCGGTCACTGGTTCTACGATGCAGTATTTTGACAAGCTCCCTAGCTTTGTAGCGTGTCTGTAGGGCTATATGTTCCTCAATTTTTTGTCGTGTTAATTGCACATGTTTGACTCAGTTGGTAAATTCGTGCATTTGTAGGATAAGTGAAAAGTCATAGGTCATTCTGTATCTTGCAGCAAACTTTCTGGTTTTCTTGCAGATTAAGTGCCCGACGGATTCTTTGGAGACATGAGGAATATGAACACATTGTGCAGCAAGGAGAGCCATAGTGTGATGAATTGGTTTATAGAACTGCTCCACAGCGGTTAACAAACTGGTAGAGAGGAAAAATACACCCGAGAAACATCGGAGAAACGGATGAAGCGCTGAAAGCATTCCCAGTTTATCTTATCAGTTGCAATTGGCAATGTAGAGGCGAGTTTAGTGACCATCGGGTGCAGAAACGTGCGCACACAACGGGACGGGAACTCAAATGAGCGCCCAGTGAGGCACCGCACCGGTCGCGATGGAACTGACGCGTTACAACATCGATATTGCGGCGCTCAGTGAAACCCGGTTCGCTGAGCAAGGCCAGTTGCATGAAGCTGGTGCCGGCTATACCTTTTAATAGGTGGGAAACGCCACAACAGCAACACGTGAACATGGGATCGGATTTGCAACATACGATCGCCTAAATGTCCAGGTAGTGGATTAACCAACCGGCATCAGCAAGCGACTGATGACTAATCGCCTACGACTGGGAAGAGGTAAGTTTGCCATTGTTATAAGCACGTACGGTCCGACCATGTGTTATCCCGACGACACGCGTGGACAATTCGACACTCAATTTGCTCCGTGATATGGTCTGCGCCGAGGGGCGACCGACTGTTTCTGCTGGTTGATTTCAACCCGCGTGTTGGGCGTGATGCATTGGTGTGGACAGATGTGATCGGTCCGCATGGCATTGGTTCAGTGAATGCGAAAGGTGAAAGGCTGCCACTCACGGCCTGACGATCAAAAACACTCGGACTGCACTAAGTGTGTGATACAGCAAATTGGACGCATCAACGGAGTCGGCACGCTCACTTGCTCGACTATGTCATCGTACGTCAGCGTGACATGCGTGAATTGCGCATGACAAGTGTACTGCGTGGAGCTGAGTGTGGCACTGATCACAAATTGTACATCTACGTACGGAAAAGTACGTACTGCATGCCTGCCCTGAACTGGAGGCGTAAAGGTAACCTCACCCTCGGTACTGTGGAGAGACGTATTGAGCCGGAGAATGCGATGGTTGTACGCCTGTGTGATGTGGTATGCATAACCATGATGGGCAACCTGTGGCACCACATTCGCAACCAAGTGACAGTTGCTGCGGAGGAGACCATCGGGTGCGCAAAATGTAAGCAGCCCGATTGGTTTGATGAGAACAATGCGACGATTGGCGCATTGGTGACGGAGAAGGATACAGCATTTGCTGCACATGTGACGGACCCGCGTGACTTAGAGTAGAGTCAGTTTCGCAAAATACGACGGCGACTGACTCGTGAGTTCCGTCACATTAAAAATGCGTGGAGGACGGAAAAGGCGAAGCAGATGAACTGCTATGCCGAACGCCGCCAACACAAGGAATTTTTCTACTTGTTGGAGGCGGTGTATTGGTAGAGGTTGGAGCCGCTGGGAACGCTGTTCGATGTTAGTTCGGGCGCTCCCAGCACACAGACTACAGACATTATGCAAATCTGGCGAAATCACTTTGACTGTCACCTAAACAACCGTTCAGAGTGACCAGACTGTGGTGCACGGGCTGCAACGACAACAGCTGAAGACTTGTGTTGCCGACACACCGACACTGGATGAAACGCAGAGCACTTGCTCGGCTGCGAAACGGCAAGTGTGTCGATGTCGACGAGGTCCGGCCTGAACTACTGAAAAACGGCTGGGTCCGCGTTGGTGAATGCGTTGACAGGTTGGTACAACGCGTGTGAATTGAGGAGGAGGTGCCCGCTGAGCTGAAGGATGCCGTTGTGCTACCACTGTACAAGTGCAAAGGAAACAATAATTGTGTCATGGATTATCGTGGCATCAACTTGCTGAGTTGTGTGGGCAGGGTGACTGCTTGAATCCTGCTCAATCGGCTGGTCAATCAGATTGTGGCAACGAACGTGGCGGAAGGGCAATGTGGATTCCGTTTGGGACGTAGCATCATATATACGGTGTTCGCCGCTCCTCAGTTGCAGAAGAAGTGCAGATAACGACACCAGCCATTGTACTCATTCATTCATTATACACGCTAGCTGTATGTGTAAAACAACTCAGCTATTGTGCCGCAATACAAAAGAAAAGTAGTGAAACAGTGGCACGCCGGCTGAGTCGCCAGTAACGGATGGACATCGTTCCTGAGAGCTAACAGTCGGCTATTGTGCCGAAAAAGTCATATAATGCCTATTAATTGAGATCGTGGTTGGAGGGGGAGGCTAAGTGGAGGGGGGTGGGCAAAGGAGCGCACAACACAAGCGCCAATGCGGTCTGCTCCTAGCCATGTCAACAAGTGTATCCAATCAAACGTGTCCATTGTTTTCTGGGTTCCCAATGCCAATCTGAGGGAGGATCGGGGCTCCAAATAGAAGCCGATGTACTGGGTTTGACCGCTTGATTAGACATGGGCTTCAAAACAGAGCAAGAATGACGCTCTGCGTTTGCATGTGAGTTGAAACTAGAAGTTAAACGCCTATCAAAGCAGAGTAGGGGAGGGCCAGAACTGAGGGGTTGAAAACAGGGAGGGGATGAAAGTGAAGTTGGAACGGGACAATAAGAGGGTAAAAGCATAAGAAGACGGGATAAGAAGACGGGAAGGCTTGAGCAACAGCATCGAAACCCGTATCCACCCTACGCGATGCAGCAGACAGGGCACCGTTGATTATTCTTTGCGGTGGCCAGAGCATTAGGAAATTGTTAGAGAAAAGATACATAGAATTGTGTGGGCAGGATACTGTCAGGTTGCCTAGGCCTAGACAGGAGAACGATTAAGGTTCTCAACCATAGTCGTTACTTCAAAAACCTTACCGCAAGGCAACCAGTTTGGCACTGGACTACAAGGAGTCCGTTTTAAGGTATAAGGAGCCATCCTCATTCCAAACCCCAACAAGGAGCACCAGGAGAATGAGTTTGTCGGGCCTCTAACCATGGACCAATCTGGTATGAGTGCCTCTGAAAGTGCAAAAAAGCACAACCCAGCATAGCTAAATGGATCGCCGAGGTACGCAAACCATCGCAAGACGGTAAGGCCAAGCCTCATTGCGATGGAGCCGTTATACTCGCTGTTCATTGATTTCACCAAAGCATTTGATACGGTGAACCGCGAGGCATTGTGGCTGGTGGTGAGCATGTTTGCCTGCCTGAGTAAGTTTGTAAGTTTAATTTTGTCTGCACAGTGATATGCAAGCGAAGGTGCAGCTGAGTGGACAGACCTCGGATGACTTTGCAGTTGTCTCTGGTGTGAAGCAAGGCTATAGCTGAGCTGCTGTCCTGTTTAATATTTATCTTCATGTCACGATGTCGTGTGCGTTTGATGCGGCTAGCGCATACGGTGTTCGTGTGCAGCCCCGCATTTATGGTGGGTTGCTGAACATCCGTCGTTTCGGTTCGAGAGCCTTAGTCTGTGGGACAACTATCCGAATGCTGCTGGTTGCTAAAGACTGCGCGCCGGTGGCACACAGCGCGGATGAGTTGCAGCACCACTAGTGCTCTGGCTTCGACAACGGCCAAGTTCGGGCTTACCATCAACACACGCAAAACTGTCGGTCTTTTTCAACCTTCACTGGAGGTGTAAGCTGTAATATTGCCGCAAATCAGAATTGGTGACCAATTATTGGACACCACCTCCCACATCTACTACCTTAGGAGTGTGGTTTCGACTGACAAACAGATACACAGTGAGCTGCGTATCCGAGTATCGAAGGCAGCGGCGGCATTCGGGAAGCTCGAGTACCGAGTGTGAAACAAGCGTCAGCTCACCGTCCGCATGAAGTTGGTGGTCTACAAGTCCGTGGTGCTGTCCGTTCTTCTATACGGCAGCGAAACATGGACGATGTACCGGCGGTATGTGCGATATCTCGAGCGGTTTCATCACCAGCGTCTGCGAAGAATTCAGCGCATCGGCTGGTACGACAGAGTTGCAGACACGGAAATGTTGCGCCGAATTGGAATATATGCAGTGGACTGCAAACTTTTGCTGACACACTTGAGGTGGCTCGGTCATGTGTGTCATATGAATTGGACGCGGATACCGAAGCTGCTACTATAAGGTTAACAGAGTGTGGGGAAACCGAAGCTTCGGTACGAGGACATGAAAAGGTGAGCCTATCACGTGGTTTCCATCCACATGCCTCCCGGTCTTATTCCTTCGGGTTTACACCGGATATCGGGTGTGTGGATGGAAATGTGGGTAGTGCAGCGCAAGCCACCTATGGTCCCTCGGTAGGCGTGGGCATCCGGTGGCCGTCCCCTTGGAGGCCACAGTGGCAACCCAATCCTAACATGGGTTTGCTGCGACTGGTGCTGCAAATTCCATCTCTTCGCGGCTTCCAGTCATCGAATGCGTTATGCGCAACAATACCGATATACGGCAAGCGGCAATATGGGACACTCGCTCAACATGATTATCATGTGCTATATGCATTTCACAATACCCAATCTTCAAAAACACTCTCCTGTCATCATTATCCGCCGAATCTTCTTCGAAATGTATTCCCAAACCCTCATTCACCTACTCTCCAGCAATATACGATTGAGCAACACAGAACGAAGTCAAATATAGCACTATTTTACCAGTCAATCAGTCACGGACACAATGCATACACGAAGTATGCAAAACTACGTCGATCACATGTTCACTTTATGTCAGTCGCTGGCCCACCGTTGTCCTGTTCCTCGACATCAAAGGTGCCTTCGATTCAGTGGATCGACGTGCCCTTTGGGAGTATCTGCTGAGGAAAGTTGTGCCCAAGAAGTATGTGAACATTATGCGAGCGATTTACGCGCGTATCTCGGGCAGAGTGAGGACTTACGACAAACTGTCGCCGTCCTTTCATAGCTCCAACGGGGTTAGGATGCCCGCTGTTATCTTTCCTCTTTAACTTCGCCATTGACGAACTCATGCAGATCGTGTTCACTGGACACGAGTTAGAAGGTATGGAGCTGCTCCCAGGTGAACGACTTCTTGACTTAGTATATGTAATCTCAACAGTCTAGCAACTAGACATAGAACCAACAAAGCCATGGAGATTGGCAGATACAGGGGAGTCACTGCGTCATAATCATCGTGGCATAGTAATTGAACGTGAGCAACACACTTCAGCTACTATGGCGCAAGAAGAAACGAACGTTTTGACAAAAAGTAGAACAAACATTTTTAGTTTGTTTTGCGCCCGCCAATTTTTCTCTTTTTGTTATTTCGTAGTATTAAACATGTGTATCAGTACAATTCTGTACACAATTCTCCCACTGATTCCGGTTGCGAACCTTGTCTACAAGTGTTAAGCTATTGGCACTCCTCATCTTTGGGCCCCCATCCTGGAAGACTTACAGGTCCAACAGCGGCTAGACACGACGTCAGCGATTTATGTGCTGTCGCCAAGTGAAAGACTGACCAGCACGCAGTAGCCTCCAGTCAGACACTTGACGAGCGAATAGAGTGCGACGCGGTAGACGCTCGGGTGCAATGCGTAGGACATGACCGAAGCATGTCAGCTGGCGCAGCAAAACCAGTTTGTTGAAAGGAATACTCGCATTCCTCAAGATGCTACTTCTAACCTCATTACTGTTAACTCATATTACCACCAAACAGGAGCGATCCTCCTTAAGCAATTGTTGTCGAATTCAGAAGAACGACGCATGTCTTCCACGCAAATCGGCCAAGATTCCCTCATATACAACAACAGTGAACGAACAGATGCGCTGTAAACACGGCCGTTTAGCGAGAATGAGACGTTGCGACGACGCCACAAGTGCCTCAAATTGGCAAATGATGATCGGGCTTTAGCGATGTGAAGAGAAACTTCTTTGCTAATAGTGTCGTCAGCAGAAACACAGCTCCCAAGGTGGACGTAACTATCTACTTTTTCAAGTTGTCCACTTTCGAGAGTAAGCACGGGAGCAGATGAGAGCCGATTTTTGAGCAGTACTTTACACTTCGATGGGGCGAAGCTCATGCCATACTTTGATGCTTCGACCGTCAAACGATCCAGAATGTTGCATACGCTGAAGCTCGTCACCAAGTAAGGCGATATCATTGGCATACTCTAAGTCGTCGCGCGCTCACCCGGTAGAAGCTCTCGGCCAAAATGTTGTAATTCTTCTACAGGATTCGACACAACGTTTTCGGTTAGGAAGTTGAAGAGGAATGGGAACATAGGGCAGTTTTATCGCGCACCGTTGTTGACAGCGAATTGAGAGGAAAGCTTGCCACAGACCGTCACTCTGCCGGATATATGAAAATAAAATGCTCGCAAGATGGCGGTATATTTCTCTGCCACCCCGTTCTTTAGCAAGCAACGCCATAAAGCAGGTGGATCATTGGAGTCAAAAACGTGTGAGAAATACCATAAACAAACGAAAATATAGAAGAAGAATATTAAACAGTGTTCATGAGAGTAGTGTCACAACATGTCGCCATGGTACACTGTTTCTCGCAATATCCGAGAGGGCTTCCAGTAATGCATGTTCGTGATCTTTGCGCCCTAACCAGAGACTCGACAGTGTCCGACCATGGTTAATTTTGATGTTAGCTACTTCATAACTCTGTCCTAAGGGATACTTTGGCCAACATGCTTTTGTTTCCAGCTGACTTATGGGCGTGCGAAGAGGGCACGGAGAGGTTAACGATGCGCAGGGATGAGAAGCACATGCGCAAGCCACTGAAGGCGGCGCAGTGGACGGCAAAGTGTCGCTGATCTGAAAATCCTCCGTCGAACATGCTCATTACTAGTGATGTGGACATCGCTCACCAGCAATGATTCCGAGGCAGTGGTGATCAAATACAGACAGCTTTTCAACATCCTTTGCGCGAACAGGCCAAGTCTCGCAGTCATAGAGCGGGACCGCTCTCACTGTGGCATCGTAAACACAGTCCTTCCGTGAGAGAATCGGATCGCTTCGACGCCAGAGATGGCGGTTAGGAAAAGTAACCCGAGTCTTGGAGATGTGTAAAGAGACCTCAATCGTTAAACCATTAGCGCAGAGGCAGCTTGCAAGGTGAAAAAAACTTGTGCTTGTTGGTTTTAAATCGCCTCCGTTGGCTTGATGATGGACGGTGACGGCGACGCATGCCTGCCATCCAGCCTCCGAGTGTAGTGTTTGCCAAGATGGAGTCTATTTGAGTGAAACCTCGAAACTTCCAATCAAGGACGATTGAATGGGTGAGAAGAAATTCACTGAAGAACCGAAGATGACTAAATGTCTGCTGTGCTCCTGGTGAGAGTCCTCGGGACGGGACACATCCATAAGTAGATACTATGTCGGATAAGCCCCGAAGTCAGAAGCGCCCGTGTATTCGTTCGCTAATTTCCCACTCTCAACTATTCTTCCCACAATATTCTGCCTACTAATTTTTCCTATATTCCAATTATTATTATTATTATTATTATTATTATCGTTAGCACCGTTATATTGCCGACTGGATCACCTACATCTCATCGCAAGGCTCATAACTGATATACTAGGTCGAACCGAGCCGAAATAACAGCAATATTGATAAACAGTACAAATCAGGGCAAGGCAGATCAGGGGTTGTGCACAGGACAGGACTGGCCAGCAACGGTGGTCGGGGTTCTATAAGGAATTCAATGCGCGGCCAAATACCAGCACCTGGTGCTTAGGTCAGATGACAGTGATGATTGCAGCAGAGACAGTGGTCGAACAGGGTTAAGCTGGCAATGCCATTGAAAGATGATTGTCAACAACAGTTCGATGCGCACAGTAAGAATGGCCGCAATCCAGGCGCAATAGACGGGTAAGTTGTTGTTTTGCTACATGTGCGTTTGATTGAAGCTTTGAAAAGCCTCACAACAAGTGCAACATCTTCGATCGTATGACCGGTACAAAAGATGTGTGGTACATAGGCAAATAAACTTAGCAATCATCTTCAGTGGATACTCGGTTCAAGTCCACGACGCATTCAACAGCGTCCGGCATCTTCAGGATGAGATGCACATGCGAAAGAGTGCTGTTGTCCGGCGGATATCAGTCAGCCATGGGAAGCAAAAACGTGGTAAAAGACGGAATCAAGACAGAGCAGGCCAGTAGTGAGATGGGGTCGCTGTGTATAGCAAATAGCTATAGGCATGATAGGCGATACGATAGATATTTGTTGCCATTAATATGGGAACACTATCAGGATACAGCCAGCTATTACACCAAAACGTAAGAGCAGCTCAGCAATGAGATTGAGCAACAGGTAGATGGGACCATTCGGATCATCTGAAATAACGCGAGTAAGAATGAGGATATCCAGTCCTGTTGCACAGAGATCAAAGAAAAGCAGTAGTGTGATAGAACACAGTTGATTCGAACTATGAAGGGGTGTATTACCGTGGTTGACAACTCAAGTGCCTTTTGGAAATCATGCTCTTGAGCTTCCAGTTGAGAAATCTGCAGGATACGTTGTAAGGACAAGTTCTCTTGGTCCATTTCTGCTTGACACACTGCCATGGCCAGTTGGACTTGTTCATCATCTATGTCATCAACGCCGTTGTCGTAGCCCGCGATGCGAGACCTGCCGGAAGCTGACGCAGTTGGGTGCGAGAATTCCTCCGGTAGTGGAGAGAGCTGGGAAGAAAAGAAACGCATTGATCAAGACAGATATAGTAAGCAGACGATTTGTATTAATAATAATCTAAAGGTCATCGGAATGGTATCTGTTTCAAACTAATGGGCGTTATGAGCTGTAACAGAGTTTAGCAGACCAGCAAATTCGTACTCAAAGTTGAGCAATCTGTCTCGCACAGCGGTCGATTGGACATGATATAGCCGGGAATGTTCGACTGGAGTGAAACCAAGAAGCGTTTGGGGCGACAGGACGAATAGATTGCAAACATGTGAGTCATTTCAAAACCCCGGCATGGACAGTAGCAGATCAGTCGTTGACCTTACAAGCCATAAGAGAATGTGCGCTGCGATCGGATAGTAGGCAAAATAAACTTTTCTATACACATCAGAGGACGTTAGTCGCAGATAAGCTCACTCAGAAAGCCATTACACACAGACAAAAGTCGCTGCGTACTTTTGGGAATGGTTAGCATTGTGCATTTTATCTGTGCTCTGTGGGGCTTGAAAACCGCGACACTTGCCTTTCGAGGCAGTGGTCAAGACCACTGGGTCAGGGCAGAAGGGCAACGGTCGCCGTGACTCAGGAACTTGCTGTGCTATAGCGAGTATATTCATCGTACACTGGGATACGCGTTTCCAACATGCAGAGGACAAGGTTAGCTCCCAGGAGGAAGGGGTGCTTTTGCTCAACAACTATTTCGAAATGGCAAGAAGGAGTACATTTCCACAGGAAGTTATTACGTGTATTGACGTCAGCTGCTTAGATACAAGTAGTAGAATTGCTAGGTTGCGTGTAGAAACAATCAAGGTGTAAGGTCATTGGTGAATCGAAGACGGTCAATCTTCATCTGACGTTGGCCGGCATACCGCTTAAAAAGGTATCGGCATTACGCCGGTACGCAGTACCGACGCATGGCTGATGCGAAACAACTAACAGTCGCGCAAGGGTTAAAGAGACTGCGAGAGTCGCCTGGTCCCCTACACACACTTGAACATGCGTTCTCGGATCAGGAGGGAGGCTCGCGGTCCTTTAGGTCACGGGCTGATACTCCGCTTAAGGGAAAATGATCACCAGCCTCGTCGGGGTAAGGCGAGAATGACGACGAACTCAGTATGTTAGCCGAAGATCTAGCAAACCGAAGCAGGCGGACGGCACTCTGTTGATCACATAGGTTTCCACACATGGGCTGGTCAAGTATGTGTCGAGCGATCGAACTAGCAGGCAGCTTCAGATCACTGGCGACCAGGTTTCGAGGAATATGCTTCAAAATCTCTGCGGACAATCTCAGTTTGACCGACCTACTCGTTACCGCGAGTAGGGTGAAACAGATAAACGCATTAAGTGGTAACTCGTGAGTCTAGTCTGTCTAGATTGGCAGCCCGTAACCTGCCCAGGAACCGGACGACTCTCGCAGTATCCTTAGCCCAAGTGCGATCGGTGGTGGTTGCGCGGCAGCGAAGCGTCGGCAATGGGTACTGGTCTAGTGCTAATGTCTGTCCAAGTTGGACTTACACAGCAATTTTTTTAACTTGGAACAAAACTACAAGCTGTCATATTGGTCTCAGTGGAACAGGAGCGGTAGGGAGACTTACTGTATGAAAAATAGCTGAATCCAGATTATATGATCAAAATATTGTTCCCAAGTGTTGTTTTCAAATTTGTGAAGGGAAAGTACAACGGTGTTACAAGTCAGCTTGGGCAACCATAGATTTGTGAAACATTTTGCCCCATTTAAGCAATTCATCAACGTGCAGAGAAGACAAATATCATGAAATGTTAACATTTTGAATGCTTTCGTCAGTCGCGGACGCAATTCAAAAAAGAATGATACAAAAGTACAAACGTGAAACAAACGTTCATGAACAAACATCAGTAAAATCATCAGAATCGTGGCAATCTAACGGAGTGCCTCAATTGTTTTTGTGCGCAACGTGCTGGAAAACCCTTCGAGATGAGCAGTGTTTCGCTGATTGCCAGCCGTTTGTGATTAATGTCAAGCAGCAGTATTTTGAAAGCGCTTGATGTGTCCATGTGATGTCCCGTCGTAACGAAGTGCTTTGTGATGGACGACGCAGGGTTTTACATTGACATTCGATGCACACTACCTTGTTACAAAATGTTTCAAACTTCTGAAAAGAGGGCTCCCCGCTAACAACGCGAGAGTATTAGACCGATTGTTGTCATCGCGATGCAAGCTAGCCGTGGAGCGCGTTTGCGCGATTTCTTAGGAGCAGTGCAATTGATCAGGCCGTTAACCGTATCAGTTTGCTTAAACACTGCTAAAGGATAAATTGTCCATAACAAATATCAATCTGACCATTAATGCGACGGCACATGTAGATACCTGTTGGGAATGATGAAATAAGTTTCGTGAGACACAAAAACATTTTGTCAAAACGCGGTAGGAAACTTCACTGCTTTGTCATTTCAAATGTGAGGTCTAGTCAATTGAGAGCATCCGCTGGAAAAGAAATAAAATACTGCGCAGCCCGAAGCGCTCCTCTGCTAGAGTAACCAGTGTATCGTTACCCACGGAAGGTCAGAAACAAGTAAACACTTTACAGTGCGTTCACGTCACAAGAAACAGCTGGACGTCCTTCTATAAGGGATGAGTGGTATGTGGTAACTCGATTTTTTGGCGTGCTATACTGATCGAACTTCTTAGCTGAAATATTGTGAGAAACGGTGTTTGAATAAACACATGAAGCGAAATTTGGTTATTGTCAAATTTCCTCTGATTCAAGGTACCATGGATCGAGTAAAGTAGTACTGGATATGGCGTCTCCTTGACGTTTAATGGTAATTGTTGCGATTGTTCCCTCCGTTTAACACCCTGTTTTGTCTTTTTATTGTGGTCGTTTTACGGTTGTATACGTGTTTTAAATTCTGCGCCGTTTTCCACTCTAAACATAGTCAGCTCGCTAACAGCCGAGGCGGATGAAATCCTTTGATTCTCGTTTGATGAGTCAAATGCAGCTTGCGGTAATTCTATCTGTTCAAGGCCAATCACGGATTCATCTGGTGGTATGCAGTGTGATGTTTGCTCCCGCTGGTATCAAAGTTGTACCGGCCTCCGAGCGAAGCAGTACAAAAGCATCATCATCCAGAGAAAACTTTCTTTTTAGATGTGCTGAATGCTGCGCTCAAAAAGTGAAGCAACCGGCTATCACCTGTGCTGAATTCAAAGCACTGGCATCCAGGTTCACAGTTGTTGAGAAGGCGTTAGCCGAGCTTGCCTCTCTTGCCTCGCTCAACACTAAAGTGGATTTGATCATGAAATACCTGAGTATTGCGAATGAGGATGCGACAGCGGACTGTGCCTCTGCTGACAGTCCATCCGTTGAGGGGTCGTTCATCCTAACGGGCGCTCCAGTTCACCTGGAGATAACTGACCCAAATGCCTCGGACGGCAATGTTGACCCCCCTCAAATAGAAGGCAAGTCACGGGCCCCTGGGCCAGAAAAAAATAGGCGATAGAGGGCAAGGAAAGCGCGCAAACCCTCCGCCCCCAAACCGGGAGGTAAGAAAATGCGCAAGATGCAAGCGCTTGAGCTGGAAAAACCAACTGGTGCTGAAATCCCCTCAGCTTCATCTAAGGATGTGCAGTCAGGGGGTGAAAAACACCAGACATCCCCATCGCGTGCTGGGCAAA
The DNA here is from genome assembly GCA_944474145.2 of Dicrocoelium dendriticum. Taxonomy (NCBI): domain Eukaryota; kingdom Metazoa; phylum Platyhelminthes; class Trematoda; order Plagiorchiida; family Dicrocoeliidae; genus Dicrocoelium; species Dicrocoelium dendriticum. The sequence continues at coordinate 114,328,049 of OX104067.1, forward strand.
ATGCGGAGGTGACTACTACAAACACCTCATCTTGTCTTCCGGGTGTAAAGGTCGTGGAGGCGGGCACCGACGTTGAGCCACCGGCTACTTCGTCCGTTGGACGAAAGAAAAGTCGGAAGAGAACTGCCGGTAATCTTCAGGCCAGTTTGAAAAGCGTCAATAATGATGAGTCAAACAAGCCGGAGCATAAGACGTAGGCGACAGTTGCTTCAGCGTCGTTTGATAACGTGCGCCCAGTCACATTGCCTGCAGCTAAGCCGGCTACTATTCATGTAAATTCGAAAAACTCGTAGGGAAAATACACCCCGTCGAGGTGATTCTTTCATGGATAGCAGCGTGATATTCCGTAACGCAGTGGAATCCACTGCCCACTTCCTGCTGAACACAAGTTGAAAGACCTACAGTGGTTTAAAATGGCGTAACGAAGCTTCTTCCGCCTGAGTTTCTCGGTGTTACCATCAGGAAACTGACTACATTGCGTAACGTCCCAGTTAACGCTCCAAACCATCGTCCGCGTTAACTTTGTGTGGGTCTATCCATCCAGAATGAACGCAACGCGCTGTTGAAGTTTTCTTTCAAACTAAAGGTACTAATGTTAGCGTTCAACCAGACCTGCCGATAGCGGATAGGCTGAAGCTAAAAGGGGCCATCAAAGACCTCAAAACCAGGCGAGCGGCCGGTGAACAAGGTCTCCGGGTTGGTGGACTTTTGGGTGGTCAGTCGGCGGTCCTTCTGCGCCCAACCAGTGCCAGTCCCGGTATCGCACCACCAAGGACTGGACATTACGAATACCTTCAGATAGCGTTAAGCAATGTGCGCAGCCCAGGAAATAAGATGTGCGAGATAAGTCTGCTGATAGATGAGTCTCATCATGATATAATCACATCCACTGAAACGTGGCTGTCTCAGGACATCACGGACGATGAAGTATATCTGTCTGGCTACGCACTATTTAGATGTGATCGCTGCAGTGGCCGACAAGGCGGGGGGCGTTGCGCTTTACGTTAGCTGTAAACTTGACGTCTTGCGTACATACATGTTTCAGTTGGCAGACAAAACTGTCAAAGCTTTGTCGTTAGTGATTAGCACTTCCTCGGCTAAACTTACAGTGTGTACAGAAGCCCTGGGAGTGCGTCTAAAGAGGTGCTTGATTTTATTCGATTCCCAATCGGCAAACAGGTGTTTGATACTGGGTGACTTCAATCTACCGGTAGTTTGCTGGGCAGATCTTGCTTGCAACTCGGCGGAAGATAGTTTCGGTGCAGATCTTTTTGAGCTTACACTACAAGTACCGTTGCATCAGTTCGTGGACCTCCGCACCAGGTACATGGATGCCCAAGTATCGTCTATTTTGGACCTTGTTTTCGCCAAGTCACTAGATTTCGTAGGTGGCATCACTTAGATGACGGTGAATATGCCTGTTTATCAACCAGCTGTGCCCTGACCAGAGGTCAGCAGAGCATCGCTGAGCCATATCCAAACATATACCGTGCTATCAGCTAATGGGTACCAAGGCTTCTGGGTTGTGTTGCGAAATCTCGGAAGCCGATACGGTTCAGGCAGAAGGGGGTAAATTTAAGTCTTATCTCACGGAAATGTCCACTCCCTACATCCCGACTGCGAGGAAAGAAGGGACATGAGCACGCCCCCGTGGATAGATACCACTGGCAAGTACTTGCTCCAGAAGGGTTCTAAGTGCTGGAGGACTTACCGTGTCGCTCTATCGACCAGCACCTATGATAGGTACCGCAAGGCTAGAGATAGATGTAAACGACACTTGAGGAAAGCTCGGCTGTTGTACGATAAGAGATTGGCTGATGGAGCTTCGGAAAATCCGAAGTTCTTCGCTTAGGTTTAGAAGCGTAATAGTTCCAAATCAGTAATGCAAAATTTGATGGGAATCGATGTAACTCATGAGCACGCGGACTCTGACAAGGCTCGTGCACCTCGTGTGCAGTATGTTTTGTGTGTGAAGCTGTGTTGAAATTGTCTCCAGAGTCGCTGAACGTTCCTATTTAGCTGAATTTACTGTGGTGGAAACGGAAGTTCTTAGGCTGCTACAAGAACTGAACCCTTCTAAACCAGATGGGGCTGAATCAATTCACCCGAAGCTTCCGCATGAGTTGGCGGCGGAACTAAGTAGACCTCTGACGATGATTATAGAAGTCCCCTGACAGCTGTACATTACCTTCTGAATAAAAGGAGGCTGTCATATGTCCTATCTACAAAAATGACGACAAGAGTCTGTCAGCCAATTATAAGCCAGTTAGTCTGACTAGCGTCGTGGTCAAACTGCTTGAAAAGCTGGTGAGAGATTCATCGGAATATCATCTGAATAGATTTAATCTACTCAGTAGCGCACAACACGGATTCCGGAAGAGGTTTTCGTGTCTGACGAATTAGTCGGTTGCTTGTGAAGATTGGACTGAGGCAGTGAACAATGACCACGTAGTGGATTTGTTTTTCGTCGACTTTTCGAAAGCAGTTGATAAGGTACCCCACTTGAGACTATCACAAAGCTGAGCTCCTACGGTGTACCTGAAAGCGCGCATCTGGGTATCTACATTCTTGCAGGGAAGGGAGCAGTGTGTGCACGTGGGTCGCAGCTAATCCTTTAGGCCAGCTGTCCTTAGCGGTGACCCACAGGGCTCGGTCCTGGAACCGGTGCTGTTCTCCATCTATGTAAACGATCGCCCTGGGGAGATTGGGATATCATTGCTATTGGTTGTTGATGACCTTAAGCTATGGAATGTTGTAGATGTCCCTGGGTGTTTTGAGGCCATTGAGCATGCACTGGACAGATTCTGGGACCGGTTTACTTTGAGGCAACTGCCCATAAATCAGGCTGTGTTCCGTCCTTTATATAGGTGCAATCTTCCCACCTTCGAAGTACATGTTCGGTGGGATTAAACTCACACTTGTCTCCAATCAGGTAGACATGGGCGTCGTTCATTCCTCGTCTTCCCATTCGGGTGACAAATGGAAGAAGGCAACAAGTAGGGGTTTCAGAACGTTGTGGTTAATACGCCGTTCTTTTACAGTCCTAACTGCTGACATATTTGTGAAGCTGTTCTCAGCTTTCGTTCGAACCCACCTGAAATACTGCGTCCAGGCTTGTCCGCCCCGCGTTTTTCGGGACAAAATGGAGCTCAAGAGGGTTTTGAGAGTAGGTACCTGGTTGGTCGAGGGATTACCGGGGCAAACGTACCCCGAGCGTCTACATAGCTTGGGCATGTGTTTAATGCACTACCGACGGCTTCGAGCAGACCCAATCCTTACCGCATTTTAACAAGGAAGGTTGGACCGGACTTGTGCTGGCTATTTAGCCCGGCTAGGTTGCCTTGTTTTCGCGGTCACCACATGAAGCTTCACAAGTCGCGTTCCGACCGGATCAGGGCATAAATGCGGTAATCGCGCAGAGTTATCGAGGGCTGGAACTCGCTTCCAGAAAGTGTAGTCAGTGAACTTACGACTAAGGGTTTCGAGCGTCACTTAGACCATCTTGGGTGGCAACACGAAACCTTTCTCTTCTCCAGACCAAATCCATCCTCCGGCCTTGAGTTCATATTCTGTCATTCTCCTCACTCTTTGGTGTTATCCTTCATTTAAATGACTTTCCTTCCTCTTTATCTTCCATGTTCTTTCCAGGTCTTCCTTTCTTCACCCTACCTACACAGCGAGGACTGTTAGTGCAGGGAACGTGAACAGTAATTGGTTAACCAGGGTGTGGTTCGGGTGTTTCGTTTTAGACCCATCAAGACCTCGTGGCACCTTATCATTTCCTGGCTAAACGATCCGCTCAAGAAGGAATACTCAAAGAATTTTCCTATCGTTCTAGTCCCATCTGAATCTGAATAACGACTGTCGTTAAAAAGAGTCCGCTGACTAGTTAACCGGATAAATTTCGAATATTTGTGTGATCAACTCAGCGACTTCTTACCGCGATCCGCGGATGATACACGATGGATATCTCAAACCGGTACCGGAACAGGTCAATAACCCAGAAGTGATGACTGGGAGTCAAGCATTACGCGGCAATCAAGGAGCTAATGGAGATGGAAAACGTAATCATCATGCAATCGGACAAAGTAAATGGTATTGTCATTATGAACAAAGTTGATTATGTCGCGAAAGTGAACATCATTCTGGAGGAGCAGCAAAAATTTCAGGCCGATAATACACCGGACAATAAAGTACTCGTATAGGAACCCGCATCAAAGGAGTTTCGAATCCTTTTGTTACACGATTATATCTAGTTACAATAGTGACACTTGAAAGCAACAGGAATAGAGACACCAAAATGAGGGGTGCACCGGAGTTGCACAAAGTAGCTGTACCATCGCGGCCAATTAGGTGTGAGCATTAACCGCTAAATCACAATGTCTCAAGGTGGTTAGCGTAGCCCCCTAGAACCCGTTCGCAGGCGCTTGGGCATTCAATGCTTAAGTGATTTCATTGATTTGATAAAGGAATCAGAGCATACGTCGTTGAGAAGTGAGCTCATGTACTCGATAGACTTGGAACTATTTTTGACGAATGTATCTAGCGCGAAACAGTTGATGAAATGTGCAACTTCCTCTAGAGTCAGATGTCTGTGGGCTAACCTAGTCTCGTGTGCAAAAAATGCCGGATTTCAGCGACAAAAAATCGCCAGCTGTACGTCGTAACAGTGTTTCGCTGGCACGTGACCACCACCAGTCGTGCGCGGGCTGAGTACACCGCGAGGACACACACCCCTACGCGGATTCGCACCGGTGACCTTGTAGTTGCAAACCTGATGCGCAAACCACTCCGGCTTCGGCCGACAGTTTGAACGAACATATCGATGGCATTGCAATTGTGAAGTCCTTTAGAATCTGTTTTGGCAGTTGATCGAAAGGAAAACCGCAACCAGCATTGGTGGTGCAATGCTGTGCAACCGCTGTGTTGATGAAATCTTAGTCTTCACCACCAATGATCATTGCGATCGTCATTTCGCTCTTTTGAATTCGATTCAACCTATCTTTCTGTGAGATGGAACAACAGAGCAGTCTTCCATTTTTGGATGCATTCATCAGGAGGCGAGCCGATGGTACACTTCAGCCAACTGTTCACCATAAAGCTAGATGGAGTGGGCAGTGCCTACATTTTTCTAGCTTTGCTCTAGTTGTATACAATCGGGGGCTTGTGAAAACTGCCCTGCAGAGATAGGCGTATTTGTAGGACTGAGACATTGGAAGCCAAGAAGTTCCTACACAGAACTCTGCCGTCTAATGGGTGTCCTGAAAAGTTCACAGCAGACCATTCGAAACTACCGGTGCACAAGGCAGAGTGAAAAATGTTTATTTGTTCCTGCCGTTCAAAGGTGACCAGATCGTAAATGATATTGGACACAAACTTAGGTCCGCCTCAAAGCGCGCTTACGTAATCGTCTGATTGCGACTCATACACACCACACGAAGACTAGTGCTTCACCATCATCAGGGCAGTCAGTCGGACAAGCTGAACTCCAACATTATCTACTAGTACACCTGCAGCTGCGAAGACATTTATATTGGCAGAACTGACCGCTGACTGGCTCAAAGAGCGGCCAAACCCCTTTTAAGTTGGTTAAGACAGGCCATATCGCAACAAGATAGTATGGGTCAAACGGCGATGTAGGATGCTGCCTCGTCTATCGCATATCAACTTGTAACTATGGGACATCACGTGGACAAATCGAGCATCTTTAAAATAATCATGCGTCATAGTAATCTATCACAGTTGGGAATCGACTAAGTGCAGTTGATACCGAAGAGTCGTAAAGCACCTTGCTCACAAAAGCAATCTAGCCAATCAGTTAGATTACCGTACTATTGACTATCCTACTGATTTTTCGTTATGAACGTTTGTTTCACCTTTGTACTTGTGTGTATTCAATCATTATACACGTTGGCTGCAGATGGAAAACACCTCAGCTATTGTGCCGCAACACCAAGGAAAATAATAATAAAAACAGAGGCACAACGGCTGAGTCGCGAGTAGCGGATGGACATCGTTGCGGAGAGCTAACAACCGGCTACTGTGCAGCAGAAAAAGTTACATTATGCCTAATAAATGAGATCGTGATTGCAGGGGACGCTAAGCAGGACGGGGAAGAACAAAGAAACTCGTAGCACAAATGCCACTGAGGTCAGCTCCAAGCCATGTCAACAAGCGTATCTAGCCAAAAATGTTCATCGTCTTTCAGACTCCGAGCAGGAAGCCGAGAGGCACCAACCGAGGCCAACTTCAAAGCAAGAGCCTTCATTTTTCTTAGATAAGTCATTGCTTGACCACCCCTCCTCTTCCATCCACATTCCCGGCAAGCAAACAACGCACGTCGCGATAGTTGGTATGCTGGTATGCGCAATATGGGGCACAGACATCCGAGCCTGATTCGTGAAATAACGGTGCTGAGCGGTTAACTTCCTCTATGTGCTATAAACAAGGTACTATTCACGCGCATTGCTCACACTTTGTTCCCACGAGATGAGCCAAACTGCGAAAACATTGGTGACCGAACGCAACTAGACACTTTAAGTCTGCCGATCTAATGGACCAGGCTTCACAACTGTACAGTAGGGTCAAACGAATGGCTGCATTGTAGACGTAACCTTTCAGCGAGTACTGTCGCGCCGGCGCCATAGGTAGCAAAGATTAGCAAAAGCGTCTCGTGCTCTTGCTATACGATTTGTGGCCACCTCCTCGATTCCACTGGCGCTGATACAACTGCCCACGTAGTTGAATTTTTTGAACGATTTCTACCTGATACGCACTAAGGATCAGTGCAGGAGGCGATCACTCTCAATCTTGGAGGAAAGCTTTCAAGTTTGCGGGTGCAAAGAGCAGAGAGAAACGGGTGACTGTCAGTACTAATCTGTCCAATGCCGCACAGCAAGTTTATGAGCTGTCACAGACGAGGGCAAAATCGAGTGCTCTAGTAGGTTTCCAACATTTCAGCCAAAAGCGCCTAACGTGTAAGCGCGCGACCGACTTTGAGTATGCTGATGATATCGCCTTACTTGGTGACTATCGTCAGCGTATGCAACTCATTCTGGATCATTTGGCGGTTCAAGCATCTAAGTATGGCATGAGTTTCACCAAATCTAAGTGTAAAGTAATGCTCAAGAATTGGCTTACACCTGCTCCTGTGCTCACTCTCGAAGGTGCACAACTTGAACAGGTAGATAGTTTCGTCTACCTTGGGAGCTGTGTTCCTGCTGACGGCACTAGTAGCAAAGAAGTTCCTCTTCACATCGCTAAAGCCCGATCATCATTTGCCAATCTGAGGCACTTGTGGCGTCGTCGCGACGTCTCATTCTCGCTAAACGTCCCATTTACAACGTATCTGTTGATTCAGTATTTGTATGGGAGGGAGTGCTGGCCAATTCGCGTGGAAGACATGCGTCGTCTTTCTGCCTTCGACAACGGTTGCTTAAGGAGGATCGCTCCTGTTTGGTGGCAACATCGAGTAAATAGTAATGACGTTTGACGTCACGTCTTGAGGAATGCAAGTATTTCCTTCAACAAACTGGTTTTGTTGCGCCAGTTAAGATGGCTCGGTCATGTCCTACGCACGGCACCCGAGCGTCTACCGTGTCGCACTCTATTCGCTCGTCAAGTATCTGACTGGAGGCTACTGCGTGCTGGTCAGCCTTCCACTTGGCGACAGCACATGAAATCGCTGACGTCATGTCTAGCCGCTGTTGGACCCGTAAGTCTTCCAGGATGGGGACCCAAAGATGAGGAGTGCCAATGGCTTAACACTCTTGAAGACATGGTCCGCAACCGGAATCTGTGAAAGAATAGTGTACAGAATTTTACCGGTACACATGTTTAATTCTACGAAATGACGAAAAGAGAAAAATTGGCGGGTGAAAAACAAACTAGAAATGTTTTGTTCTACTTGCTGTCAAAACGTTCGTTTCTTCTTGCACCATAGTAGCTGAAGTGTGTTGCTCACCTTTAATTACTATGCCACGATGATTATGACACAGTGACTCCCCTGTATCTGCCAATCTCCATGGCTTTGTTAGTTCTATGTCTAGTTGATAGACTGTTGAGATTACATATACTAAGTCAAAAAGTCATTCAACTGGAAGCAGTTCCATACCTTCTAACTCGTGTCCAGTGAACACGATCTCCATGAGTTCGTCAATGGCGAAGTTAAAGAGGAAAGATAACAGCGGGCATCCTTACAAAGTTGAAGCTATGAAAGAGCGGCGACAGTTTGTCGTGAGTCCTCACTCTGACCGAGATACGTGCGTAAATCGTTCGCATAATGTTCACATACTCCTTGGGCACAACTTTCCTCAGCAGATAATCCCAAAGGGCACATCGATCTACTGAATCGAAGGCACCTTTGATGTCGAGGAACAGGACAACGGTGGGTCAGCGACTGACGTAAAGTGAAGATGTGATCGACGTAGTTTTGCATACTTCGTGTATGCATTGTGTCCGTAACTGATTGACTGGTAAAATAGTGCTATATTTGACTTCGTTCTGTGTTGATCAATCGTATATTGCTGGAGAGTAGGTAAATGAGAGTTTGAGGATAAATTTCGAAGAAGATTCGGCGGATAATGATGACAGGAGAATGTTTTTGAAGATTGGGTATTGCAATATGCATATAGCATTTGTTAATCATGTTGAGTGAGTGTCCCATTTTGCCGCTTGCCGTATATCGGTATTGTTGCGCATAACGCATTCGATGACTGGAGGTCGCGAAGAGATGGGATTTGCAGCACCAGTGGCAGCAAACCCAGTGGCCCCTCAGACACACGTTGTGGCTTGATCACAGCACACTATAGTAATCATAAACGGGGGTGCACTCCATTAGGCACGCTAGTGTAAAGTCAACAAGTAGCCATCGGTGCCGTATGAAGAATAAAAGTTCGACACAGTTAGTAATTTGCCGTGTGGAAATCGTCGATGTCCGCTGTATAGCTAGTACTAAATACTGCATAATGGGAGCAAATACAAGCTTAAATCCATACAATTCCATCGGGATATGATTATAAATGTCTTTCAAAGTATCCGTCCGCTGTTGATACTCCAGTTGTCTTATAGTGTTCATGTACTATTGAAAAATGCTGGGTTTATACATCGGAGATATGAATAATAGTGTGCGATCGTTATCTGAAGTGAATGATTATGAAATTTAAATGAAAGTAAGTTTTGAGAAGTTGCACAGATTGAGCCTACAAGATAAAAGCTGACAGACTGTTCCAAACATACACTACACTCTGTTCGAAGTACAGGGGGATGGGGAACTCGCTTTATATACGGCACCACAATATTGTATCGATGTCCGCATGCACTGCATGGCGTTTGTGTAACGGGGACTCAAGAGAGGAGTAAGGTTAATGTTCTGCCAGCGCATACAGGTGTGGTTAGCGTAATCGATGTGAATACAAATAAGTTTGTCTGAGCAAGGGAAGTTCATCGCTCATGTGGTCAACCCTATCCTCTATAGGCTAGAAACGCGCATGGAAGAGGAGGATGGGGTATCGCGTCACATTACAAATTGGTATCAAGTTACGGTGGACGCCGTCAATCCGCCGTGGCCATTTCGACCTCCACATGGGACAGATGAAATGCGCAGTGTTAGAGCCAGGCCTGATGTCCAGCAGCTAACGCTTACGAATTAGATGAGAAACCCAAACAGACCACATCAAAGAACAGGCACACCAATTGATTTGGGTCAGTTAGGATAGCTTTCTCGCACAGGTCCTACGAGTATTCTTTCTATTCTACAAATCGAACAAAACCGAATCAACACCGATTCGTATTGCACATTCTGCCGTGCAGTGTTGATAACGACATGAACTAAGGTGATGAAATCCAATGTACTCTGGTATTGCGTAGTTGAAGTATTAAGTAGCCATGCAATACCGCGTCAACGTACTTTCGAGCGGCGGCTCTTACTCGAGAGTGAATGCATCAGATCGAGACGCATACAGCGGACAACGTAGAAGTATCAAAGAAATACTCACTGATAACAACCTTTCCGCTTCACAAGATGGTAGAGGACCGGAGACAAAGAAAATCGAGTGACCTTCTTGTTGCAATTGTGCAAGGTAGATTGTGAGGTAGGTAGGTGAGATGAGTCCAGGTTTGGACAGCGTGGAGTCTAAGTTGAACCAATGAGGACCAAAACGTCGGATAGTGAACCAGTGACTTTGGAAATTGCAAACAAACGCTTGCTGATTCTCGGGATGAGCCCGCGCCGCATCCGCTTCGGGACTCTTTCGCAGAAATGGCACCAGCTCAAGTGACCAGATTGACAACGCCTTGCTGATAACCTGTGGTGATGTAACGAGCGCAACGGTGAGCAAAGACAACGGAAGATAAATATGGACTAACCGTGAGGATAATGGTGGAAAACTAAACATGGACAGTTGATAAAAACTTATTGTGGAACGTACGTAGAGTGGAGATGGACACCAAAGGGTGATATGTACAACTGTCACGAAGAAGGAAAATGAATTTTCTGAACATTTCCACACTTCATTGCTTTCCGTTGCTATCACTTAAAGGGTTGTCGCGTTAAACAAATGAATCCAAATAGCTATGTATACGGTTCTTCTACTGAGTTAAGTTGTGTCCAATATGTCACAGCGTTCCGAAACGCGGGCGTTCCTCAGCCGCGAAGATGGAGAAGTCAAAGATACCATACTAACTGGAAGACTGAAGTAACGTGGTACTTTTTAACAGTACCGCTGGAGATAATAAAGCACAGCGTGGTAAGCGACTGTATCACACGTGTAGGACGTGGTGGAAGCATTAATTTGAAGCAGTAAAACAACCTGGTTGAAAGAAAGACTCATTCCCCAAAAGACGACAGCTGACCATATTATTGTAAGGTCGGAGCTAGTACCACGCAACACAGGGATTTTTCACAAACACCTACTAGCAAAGGCCGAAAGTCAGCGCACATCCTCCACGTGAATTGACTAGGGTTTGCCCTTTAACTAGAGTAATGATTCTCAACATATTTGAGGCTGTTACCCACAAAGCTGATTTACTGTAAACATGTACCCCAAAAAAAGTTTAATTGGAAAGCTAATTACCTATTAACTACTGCAATATTTTCCTCCGAAGTACGGAAAAGGAATGCTATTTCTAATTAGTATCCATCATCCAAACAAAGAAAACACCTATACTTGAACAACTTTTCGTTAAATTAAGAGGTGAATTATGTCAATGAGACGGTTATATTGCTAAGTTCTAGTAATTTCTGGCTTTGGCTAAAGTACATCGCAAGTTCAATTGGTTCCTCGCTTTGGTGGGTGATTCTGGATCAAACAGGAACAGATGTTGGTGGCTTCTCATTTGTTTCAAACATCCCTTCTATGCCCTTCTTGGATGACAGCTTACCGTCACTACTCTGTATCCCGCCGCACACCAATCGCCTGTTTTGTCCCTTGTACCCTGTAAACATTCGATCGCTACATGACCTGGTCGGCTGATCTATGCTCCCAACTTAGTATTCACTCCGCTCTGTAATGCGATCCGGTGAACGAGTACCTGACTTAAAAGAACAAGGATCGATGAACGAGCCGATAGACAGGACATCTAGTCGCACTGCCTTGCAAGCTTGCATTCGTAGGTAAGACTGTAAAATGTGTCATCGGCAATTGTCTAATTCACCGACCACTCACTATTGATTTGACACCGACGGCTAATCAATAGTGACTAACACACAGCCGTTGATCGGTTCTCTGAACTTGATGAAATGATTGCGTACATTTCGCCACCATGCAAGGTGGCATCTTCAGTGCGGCGATGTGCAGTGCATGATCTTTCTTACTGAATCGCCCGTAGTTAGTAACTTGTTTTGATAAAGACGGTTTTGACAACAGTTTTATGACCTCATCCCCGCACGTACATTTGCTTCCGTTAAATTCCATTTTACCCCATTGGGAGTAAGCACTCCCAGTTGAAAACCACTGAATTAGAGATATAGCTCCAACGACATCGGAAATCGACAAGCACTGGTCGGGCTTCGGTGAGGTGAAGAGAAACCGCATCTGCAACAGTGTCACAAGCAGGTTGAGAGATCCGAACACTAAGGCAACCGCACAACATTCTAGCTCGTGTGCAATTATCAGGCGGTTGTAAGGAAACGAAGCTTCAGTATAAATTGGGAGTGTATAGCCGACAATTTGATGACACATGAAGGTCGACCTACACTGCAACACTAGGAAAATGAACGTGTATAAAAGAGGAGTGATTAAAACTGAAATCAAAATCGAATTGGCACTTTCCGTGTGTACAGTAAACGGTGATATTACACAGTGCACCGCTAAAGCGCACTGGAACAAATCACCCCCGCCACACAGATGTTGGGGTTATTGTTGGGAAAAAGTTACAAGCTGGGTTGGAACAAGGAAGCGATTAAAAAGTATCTCATTTGTGATGCGGGCAATGACTGCGGCGTTAGGGGCATCCGGTTGATAGGTCATTCGAATTAAGTGTGTACGTTAGGTACACGAGTGGCCTTCAGAGTAATTTCTCCGCAGCAAGACAGCAGGATCAACACACCATATATATATATATATATATATATATATATATATATATATATATATATATATATATATATATATATATAGTGTGCGGCATCCCGTATTCGGATTTGCCTGTCACTATGGCCAGCCACAGGACGCCTGCGCCTACAGAGGGACCATGGATGGCTTGCGCTGCACCACCCACAGCTCCAACCACACACCCCATATCCAGTGTAAACCCGAAGGAATAAGACCGGGAGGCATGCGGATGGGAGCCACGTTTAATCAACGGAGCTGGCCCACACTCCTTCACAGGCAAACACAAGCACAATGTATTTGGGGAATCAAGTGCACACAAGGCGGTGGCTGAATCGTAGTCCGCTCCACACTGACAGCATGGAACCACTCTTCGAGCCTATCACGACCACAAGGATCGTGCACCCCGTCACCTCCAGCAACGACCAACAGTCTCCTGGAGCCAGATGGACGAGGTAGTGGGTAAACGACAGGTAGGCACCTTGTCAACATTCAGATCAAGCGCAGCCACACCTGGGATGTCAAACAACAGCCAATCATACGATAAGCCAATATCGAATAAAGCAAACGCATTTGACGACATACATACTCGCTAAATGAGCATATAGAAGAAATAGGTTATAAGTGAATCCGTGATAAGTACAAAATGTCCGAAAGTTTTTTAAAAAATACCACGCGATACCATTAAGTGACCTTACCACAATTTGCATGAGCGACGTGTGCAAGTTAGGAGAAGATTATCAAGTACGCAGAACAAACCAAATAAAATGTAATGAATTTTATCCACATTAAAAAGACCTAGTTCAAGTGTAAGTTGGTTTAGCCCAACTGCGGTGAAGAAGCATCATGAAAGCAACATTAGCGTCAGCGTGGGGCACACATACATACATGGTTGGCGGCATCCGGTTTCGGGTTTGAGGTTTCGGATTTGAGCCGCACAGCAGGAGCGTACGGATGGAAGCATTGTACACTCTGCCCTTGAGCTTGAGACTGACATCACGACGACATCATAGGTGTCTTAGTTTGATGAAAGCAAAGTGAGCTTTTGCAATGCGCTGTGAAACCTAATCGCCAGCACCAACACCCGTCGTGATGCGACTCCCTACGTAAGTGAAACAATCCATTTATTCCAGAATGTCACCAGCAATGAAGAGTGCAGACGCAGGCCCCTGTGAATGCTGAAATAGCTCTTTACATTGGGATTGGGTGAAATACAAGCAGTAATTAGATACCTCAATCGCTAGGGGGTTCAGTGCTTTGGAGGGTTTACAGATCGTCACCCAGCAGAGCAATGTCATCGGCGTAGTCAAATTGCGCGATTCTGGCGCCAGGTAGAAGTCAACACTGCAGTTTTGGACACCTAGCGCTCGTTGCATGATAACTTTGATGGCACAACTGAAGAGGAAAGGTGAAACAGGGCGACCTTGGCGAACACCGCTGATGAAAGCAAACGAAAAGTAAGTCTGTGCAAAGGTAAACGGTGTTACAGAAAGTTAATGGAATAGTAGCCAACACCAGCCGTTTAGGCCACCATTTGCACTTTAAGAATGTACAAGGAACATGGTTGGCTAGCGTATCATCTTCCAATCCTTCCGTTCACTTTCCTCAGGTGGTGTGTAAACCCTCAGAGGTCCCAAGAGCAGTGCAGTAAACATAGCGACGGAAAATAAAGTTGACCTGTCTCCAGTTCAAACTGGTGTCCATGCTAAGCAACCTGTACTAGGTTAGATACGATGCACCATAAGGCAAGCAGCTACCATTGGTGATAATGTTGTAACCACTTCTAGACAGAAATGCTTACTCAAAGCGTACCTAATATTGTTATCTGTGGGGTTAGATAAAATACAGCAGACGGTAACAAAAGTTGTGACGAAACGTTCAAGCCGATGCCACCTAACCTACCCACAGTAGCTGGCTGTTGGCGACTGTGTATTGTTAGTAGGATGTAAGTGTCATGACACAAATTAGTTGCCTAGAACAATTTAGTTTCACTTCACGTACATTTGTCTCCACTATCCTTTGGCCTTATTAGGACGGCCAGTGGATGAAGGGAATCGTTGAGTTCAGTTAAATCGTACAACTATTGTTTCCGACCTGACAGTTACCACCGAGGAAAGTACGGAACAACAGGAAAGTAGCGGACCGAAACCTGAACGCAGCCCAGGCGCGGATGACGGAGAAATCCCGGGTCAAGATGAGAAAAATACCTTCCGGAGACTTTACAATCGGTTCGAAAGTACAGAGATCAGCAACGCGCGACCGCATGTGGCCCAGGCGAGAGGAAACTCCTCCCGAAGTGGAAGGGACAATGTGATGTAACCGATCGACGAGGCCCCATATGCACTATCGCTCGACAGGAAGATAGACAGGGAGTTCACGCTAGCGAATTGAGGAAGTGATACGAGCGAGGAGAGGAAAGTATGGCATACATGGAGCAGCCCAGAAGTTCGGAGAGACTGCGTGCGAAGTCAACGGCCGCGGAAAATTTAGAGGGGGTGTGGTGCACTACTAATGAGTAGTGTGGTGAAACGAGCGGGCGCGATGAACTCAGCGAATAATGGATCACCGCGGGTGACGGGCGCGTAGCGTACAATTCAACTAGCCCCGAAAATGGATGGTGCCGGAGCGTGGAACCTATACCGTACCATCACGGCATATGGCGCAGTGCGGAATCAAAGGGCAACACAAATGATGCACGCAGATGAGTCCGACTGTTCTGTGTTAGAAATGCTATACCATGCATAGGTTGGTTCTGCAATACACAACACGTTCGTGCTGCCAGCCTTCTCCACATTATGATACAGGCAGAAAAGCGCGGTGGATCCAGTTGCCGCGACTCACGTCGCCAGATTAGCAACAAATAAGAGTGGTAAGAAAATGAGATTGAACGCAAATAACACAAATAACATTTTAAACCAATAGGAATGCTGTGAAAAGTAAGGGCAAGATGTAAGAAACCGAATGCAGGAACGCTGTTGTTGTGTCGGACACTGCGAGAGTAGAGCCTAGGCCAATCCGCAGCAATGAAGAACTAGCAGGGTGAGTACGGGAAAAGCGGTTTATTCTGAGAACAGAACGTGAACCAAACG
This sequence comes from Dicrocoelium dendriticum, assembly GCA_944474145.2. Lineage (NCBI taxonomy): Eukaryota > Metazoa > Platyhelminthes > Trematoda > Plagiorchiida > Dicrocoeliidae > Dicrocoelium > Dicrocoelium dendriticum. The sequence goes on from OX104067.1 coordinate 114,343,686, forward strand.
CGGGTGAAGTATTCACACTGCACAGCCTGCACTAGCCGAATGCGCGTTCGATCATGGGTACTGATTTCAAATCAACACTGGTCTGTTGATCGATATCTTTCCGGTGCGTTAGGCATCAGCCGGGTTGACCTGGGGCTCAGCTCGTTCTGGTTTCTGGGGCAGCTGATTAATTGAACGCGGTTCAAGTGCTCTACTGATTTGCGCTCGAGTAAGTTTACTCTCCTAGCAGTTTCCAACCACCAATGTGGACCGTCCCGAAGCCCCCACACGCATCAGCATGACCAAGTCTCTCAGTCAATTTCTTCATGCATTTATACCACCTCATCGACTGGCCACCTCGTGGTTCCGCCCGACTTGGTTCAGAAACGGCGTATGATGCAACCGAGGAAGTCGGTTAGTATCCAAAGTAACCAGCCGAGTTTAAGCGAAAGATCGAGTAAGGCATCGGAAAGATTCTGGCCGGACCCAGCATTGCCCACGCAGTCTTTCCATTAGATGTGAATGACACTCCGCAAACACCGGTGATCAAAGGAGTCGGCTGGTGGTCGAAAGCATCACGCGCTTGTTTTTTAATCCGGAAGTCACCGATTCGAATACACGCAGGTGCGGGCGATCTTGTGGTATGTTCGGCCCGCAAGCAACAGGCGGTGATCACGTGGCAGCGAGCTGTCGGTACAATGCGCCGGCATCCTGCTCATACTTCGCATCATTAGAGGGGCATTCATATATCGGAGAATTAATTCTCGAAAGAAGTTACGCATCAATAGAGGCGTGATCCCGAAGCGCAGATAAGACACAGGTCAGCTAAAACATTATGCATGGTGTGGCAACAAGGTAAAAGTCTCACGCATCTGTCATCACGATAGGTCAGGGTGAAAAAGACACCTCAGCTAATATACCGCAATACAAAAACAAGATGTTACCAAACATCGCAGACTACAAAAACTATTTTCTAGCAATATAATGCTAACTATCAAATTAAACAGCGGGTATGACATCGTGGTTGCAAGGGGAAAAAAAACAAAATTACCAAAGTTAATACTGAATACTGTATCATAGAGCAACTAGAAATGGATTCTGTACAACCTTCGAAATATGGTGAAAAAAGTCAGCCGTGAATCTCGTCGTCCTCATGTAACATTTAAAATATCTGACTCACGGTATTGCCGTACTCACAAATGTGACATGTCATCGAAAGTGTGCAATCGTTCCCTGAATCGAATAGTGGTAAAATAATAATCTAACAACGTTCTGAACTGCTGCACAGATATTAAGGCCGGTTAATGGCCATGTCCACTCCTGCGATTAACCACACGTGTTCATAGTTCTTAGGACCCCAGCCCGGAAGTAGGGATGCGCTCATCGACGCCAAATTTGCAGCGAGGTCCTTCGTTCCTCTTAACCAAGTCATCACTTGGTCTACTCTCCTATTTTTCCATCTACACACCGGTCGCAAAAATAACACACCACGCGGGCGTCGATGTGCTGGCGTGCGCAACAGGCGTGATCCATTCATCGGATCCTTGTGCGTGATATAACGATGTTGAGCGATTCATTCGCTCTTCCAGAATAAAATACGCGGCGCTGAACATGTTTAGTGCTCACGGTGTTCCCACCAGACAAGAGTTAAGCTGAGAAGACAGCCACTGTCAAACGCAACTAGCCTTTTTATCTCTGTCTACCTGATGGGTCAGGTTTTGTGATCGTACAAGAGTTGAAAAAAGGGCTGTGTTGCAAGCTCTGCCCTTCGGGAGGAGAGTGAAGCCACCCCGGCGTCACAGATTGCTAGTATTAGCAAAAGCAGGTCGAGTTTTTGCTATACGGTTATTGATCTCATCTTCTATTCTACCGGTGCTGCCTAGGTACCTGAATTTCTGAACGACTTCTAGCTGATCGCAGCAAGGGTCAGGTCCCTGCCAGTGGAAAGTATAGCCCGAGACGACTGATAGCCAGAGCAGAACTTATACAGCGCCGCTTGCATGTTTGGGAACCGTAACAGATTAGGACAACGTCGTCGACATACTCCAGATCAAAAAGTGGTTCACTTTGTAGGTCGTGCTCAGTGGACGCCGTTTTCATGACTTCGACCATGGCCCCACTACCAAGCGAGCACCAAGTTGGGTATAATTTCGGTCTCAGTAACAGTCGGTCGTTCAATGAAGACAGGCTATTGAATTTTTCATCTTGTTTGATCCGAGAACCAGCTTTCGGCATTCGAAAAGACAGACTGCTACATAGCATCCGCATTTTCAAACGCAAGAGTGGTCCCAGCTGGACCACATAATAAGCTACAGACTGCGCGGAAGCGTAAAAGATTGCCGATGGTACTGGTCAACCCGTATGGACTCTGATCATGCAGTAGCTCGCGCCAAGATTTGTATGCGTCTCGGAGGATCCCCCAAACGTACGCACTACCGACCGAACGTCGAAAAGTTGCAACATCCTGCGATGTTAGCCAAGTACCAGGCTTCTCTGTCAACACTGTTGCTTCATCCTCTGACGATGGTCTGAATTCGCAATGGATGCGCATCAAAGACGCCTTAATTTCTGCCAGTACTGTCAGTTTGGGTTGCTTGTCAGCCGCCGAAAAGCGGTCACCACTGCCTCCTTGTCGCTGATGGACAGACGCCGCTTGATCCCAGCCGACACCAGCTGTAGTGAGGAACGCCGATCCCTGGATCGAGCGTTGCGTAGGAGCTTACAGAAGGACCGTGAGACCTGGTGGTGTGAAAATATTAGAGAGATGGAACTTGCTAATCTCTCTGGTAATACCAGAAAACTGTTCCACCTCATTCGAGTCACCGAAGGCTTCCAATCTGGAGTAAGCGAAACAATCTGCGAAGAGGATGGCGCCCTAATCACTAATTTTCAACGACGGTTAGAGCGATGGGCCGAACATTTTCGCTCGCAGTTTTCCTGCCCGCCAGCTCTATCTATTTTCCCTTGGGCGCGCACTGGTGTTGAGTGGACTATCCCCACTGATCCTCCCTCTCACCGGAAAATCTGGCGGGAACTCTGCTGCCTAAAGCGTTATAAGGCACCCGGCCCTGATGGTCTACCTCCTGCTCTATTTAAAGATGGGGCTATTCGCTGGTTCGAGAACTCACCGCTTTGTTCTCAGAAGTCTGGGCAAAAGAGGAGGTTCCATCATCCTGGAGTGAGTCGATAGTCGTCCCCATCTTCAAAAAGGGCCTGCGCACAAATTGCTCCAATTACAGGGGCATAAGTTTGGTTCCCGTCGTTTGCAAGATTCTGGTGTCCATCATTCTTCGCAGGCTATCCCCAACGCGTGAATCACTACAGCGAGAAGAACAGGCTGGGTTCCGCCCTGGTCGCGGCTGCATCGATCAGATTTTCACACTCCGCCAGATTCTCGAGCTCCGCCATGTGTATCAAAAGCCAACGATTGTTGTGTTCCTGGATATCCGTGCTGCCTTCGATTCTGTCGACAGGGCTGCATTGTGGCACTGTCTGTTGAGGAATGGCATTCCCGGGAAGTTCGTTTCCGTACTGCGTGCTCTGTATAGTCTGACCTCGGGTAGAGTTAGGGCTTATGGCAAGCTTTCGCCTTCCTTTGTTGTCACCAGTGGGGTTCGACAAGGATGCCCTATCTCTCCATTCCTCTTCAACTTTGCCATTGAGGATGTCCTCAAAATGCTCTAGAAGACTTGTTGAACGCTGGCGTTGAGCTCCTCCCAGGTAGTCGGGTGGTTGATTTGGATTACGCTGATGATATCGTCTTGTTGGGTGACAGTCCGCAGGCCGTCCAACTTGCACTTAACCGCCTGGCGATTGAAGCGTCGAAGTATGGCATGCACTTTTCACCATCCAAGTGCAAAGCACTTTTTCAAGACTGGCATACGCCCCTACCTGCACTCACCATCGATGGTGAGACGCTAGAAGTTGTACAGAGTTTTGTCTACCTGGGAAGCTGCATAACTGCTGGTGGGGCTGTTGGAAACGAGATTTCGATGCGCATCTCAAGAGCTCGTCTCGCCTTCTCCAGGCTGAGGCATTTATGGCGCCGCCATGACATCCGTCTCTCCATCAAAGGGCGGGTTTATAGTGCGACCGCGCTGTACTGTTGTACGGTTGCGAGACTTGGCCTGCTCGTACCGATGATCTGCGCCGACTCTGTCTCTGAGAACCGTTGTTTGCGGTCCATCGCCCGTGTGTGGTGGCTGCACCACGTAACCAATGTTGAAGTCAGACAGCATGTCTTGGGTGGAGGCAGCCACTCCCTCGAGGCGCTTGTCTCGCTGCGCCAACTACCATGGCTCAGACAAGTACTGCGTATGCCGGTTCAGCGTCTTCCGCGTCGTGCTTTGTTTGCGGTAGCTGGGCAGAGTTGGAGGAGGCGGTGTGGTAGACAGCCTACAACTTGGAGAAGCGGGATGAAAAAAGCTGACAAAACAGCTGGCTACGGTTGGTTATTCTCAACTCCCTGGATGGGGTCCCAAGGATGCTGAGTGCCGCTGGTTAGAAACCTTGGAAGTCATGGCTCAAAACCGAACTCAGTGGCGGGCGTGTATCTCGGCTTGTTGAAGCGATTCGACTTTCCTCCTCCAACAACAGCAATACCCAAAAAACTGTCAGTAAAAAAGTGAACAAAAAATTGTATGTTTTGCTTCTTCTTTGATTCTAATCCCGTTTTCCTATACCACCATTGTTCCGATGGTATAATTTCTGTACACTGATTGTGACGATATATATATATATACATATATATATATATATATATATATATATATATATGTATATGTATAGGCGGGAGAGCCTATGGTGCGCTGAGACTGGTGGTGGCTAGATCCTAACAGATGGTCTACCCACTGCTGCTACTGTTGTGCCATTTGCTCATGTCCTGGGCGCCTCCTCGTGGCGACCGCTGGATGGGAGTTGGGTTTCGCCCTTCTCCCTGCTAAGATCCAGGATACCAATCCGCATGAGTCAATGAACTGACCATGTGCTAGACCCGCTGCCTTTCGGGTGTTCATTTAATCGAAGGCTTTGGCTGAGGACCCGAGTCGTTCTCCTGTCAGGATTGGACGCCCTGGCAGTATCCTAGTCCATCCTCTTCGGAGGTTAGGAAGTGGTCGATGGCCCACTTCCCGTAAAACCTAGCCATGGGAGACAACAGGTCTACGGGTTATAAGCTCACAGCTCGATTGGCATAGAGCACGAGCGTCACGCATTGTCTCTGACGGTGGGAGGACACCTCCGGGTGTTCAATGGTTTGCTACTGCCCGCCTCAAGCCAGGCAGCCCCTGATCAAATTGGTGCAAACCCGCCAAAACCCACCTGCGTCTGGCCGTGGTCACAGGTGCGTATCCTACTACGGTCGCAAAACATATAAAAATTGTTCCAGTACCTCAAAGGCTGCGTGTGACGGCCGTCAAGCAGATCCCAATCTGTCTCTGCAATCACATTCCCGAGCTGGATCTGTTCCCCACTGCCTTGTGGGTCAGGCTATTGAGCCAAAGGCTCTGGGCGGAGTCCCTCAAGCAAACCTCCAAACCACCCACTGCCTTGTGGGTCAGGCTATTGAGCCAAAGGCTCCGGATGGAGTCCCTCAAGCAAACCTCCGAAGCACAACGACCACCTCGCGTGCGATTGCCCACCAATGCAATCGTATGCCTGCGCGTAAAGCACTCAGCATCGGATGCTGGAACGTGCGCACACTACTGGACCGGAACTCCAGCGAGCGCCCGGAGCGACGCACTGCACTGGTCGCGATGGAGCTGGCGCGCTACAACATCGATATTGCGGCGCTCAGTGAAACCCGGCTCGCTGAGCAAGGTAAGTTGCATGAAGCAGGTGCTGGCTACACATTCTACTGGGTGGGCAACGCCGCCTCAGCACCACGTGAACATGGGGTCGGATTTGCAATATCCGATCGCCTCCATGGCCAGCTGGTGGGTGAACCAACGGGCATCAGCGCGCGACTGATGACTGTTCGCCTACGACTCGGAAGAGGTAAGTTTGCTACTTTTATAAGCACGTACGGTCCGACCATGTGTTATCCTGATGACACGCGTGATCAATTCTACACTCAGCTATCCTCCGTGATACGGTCTGTGCCGAGGAGCGACCGACTATTTCTGCTGGGTGATTTCAACGCGCGCGTTGGGCGTGATGCATCGGTGTGGACAGATGTTATCGGTTCGCATGGCATTGGTTCAGCGAATGCGAACGGTGACAGGCTGCTCTCACTGTGTGCCACTCACGGCCTGACGATCACGAACACTCGGTTTGCACTGAGTGCGAGTGATATAGCAACTTGGACGCACCCACGGAGTGGTCACGCTCACCTGCTCGACTATGTCATCGTACGTCAGCGTGATATGCGTGAAGTGCGCATGACACGTGTACTGCGTGGAGCTGAGTGTGGCACTGATCACAAGTTGGTGCGGACCAAACTGTACATATATTTTCGTAAATCAATGTATTGCACTCCCGCCGTGAATCGGCGTAAATTTAACATTCTCTCCCTCGGTACTGTGGCGAAACGTACTGAGCTGGAGAAGGCGATGGCTGCACACCTGTGTGATGTGGAATGCATAGCCACAGTGGGCGACCTGTGGCACCACATTCGCGACCAGGTGACAGCTGCTGCCGAGGAGACCATCGGGCGCGCAAACTGTAAGCGTCCTGATTGGTTTGATGAGAACAATGCGACGATCGGCGCATTGGTGTCGGAGAAGAATGCAGCATTTGCTGCACATGTTGCAGACCCCAGTGACTTGGGGAAGAAGAGTCAGTTTCGCAAACTTCGACGGCGACTGACCCGAGAGCTCCGTCGCATAAAAAATGCATGGTGGACGGAGAAGGCGAAGCAGATGGAATGCTACGCCGAACGCCGCCAACACAAGGAATTCTTTGACTCCTTGAAGGCGGTGTATGGACCGAGATTGGAGCCGCTGAGGACACTGATCGATGGTAGTTCAGGCGCTACCTGCACCCAGACTGCAGACATAATGCAGATCTGGCGGAAACACTTTGACTGTCTCTTGAACAACCGTTCAGAGATCGACTGGCCTACATTGAACGGCCTGAAGCAGCACGATGTGAAGGCGAATCTGGCGGATACGCCGACACTGGATGAGACGCAGAGAGCACTTGCTCAGCTGCGAAACGGCAAATGTGCCGGAGCCGACGGGATCCCGCCTGAAGTATTGAAACACGGCGTTGTTGACTGCGCTGCACCACTTGGTGCAACGTGTATGGATTGAGGAGGAGGTGCCTCCTGAGCTGAAGGATGCCCTTGTGCTACCACTGTACAAGGGCAAAGGTAGCAAGCAATGTTGCACGAATTATCGTGGCATCAACTTGCTGAGTTGTGGGCAAGGTGATTGCCCGAATCCTGCTCAACCGCCTCGTCAGTCAGGTTGTGGAACCTAACGTGGCGGAAGAGCAGTGTGGATTCCGTTCGGGTCGCAGCACTATAGATATGGTGTTTGCGGCTCGTCAGTTGCAAGAGAAGTGCAGAGAACGACACCAGCCATTGTACTCGCTTTTTGTTGATTTCACCAAGGCATTTGATACGGTGAACCGCGAGGCATTGTGGCTGGTGTTGGGTAAGTTTGGTTGCCCGCGTAAGTTTGTAAGTTTAATTGAATGTCTGCACAGTGGTATGCGAGCGAGGGTGCAGCTGAGTGGAGAGACCTCGGATGACTTTGCAGTTGTCTCTGGTGTGAAGCAAGGCTGTGTCTTAGCTCCTGCCCTGTTTAATATATATCTTCATGCAATGTTGTCTTGTGCTTTTGATGCCGCTTGTGCTTACGGTGTTCGTGTGGAGCACCGTATTGATGGTGGGTTGCTGAACATCCGTCGTTTCGGTGCGAGAACTCTAGTCTGTGAGACAACTATCCGTATGTTGCTGTTTGCTGACGACTGTGCGTTGTTTTCACACAGCGCGGATGAGTTGCAGCACATGACTAGTGCTCTGGCTTCGACAGCGGCCAAATTCGGGCTCACCATCAACACAAGCAAAACTGTCTGTCTCTTTCAGCCTTCACCGGAGGTGCAATCTTCAATATTGCCGCGAATCAGCATTGGTGCTGAAGTATTGGAAACCACCTCCCGCTTCAGCTACCTTGGGAGTGTGATGTCGACTGATCAGCAGCTACACAGTGAGCTTCGTATCCGCGTGTCGAAGGCAGCGGCGGCATTCGGGAAGCTTGAGTACTGAGTGTGGAACAACCATCAGCTTACCATTGGCACAAAGCTGATGGTGTACAAATCCATGGTACTGTCCGTTCTTCTATACGGCAGTGAAACGTGGACGATGTACCGTCGGGATGTGCGATATCTCGAGCGGTTCCATCAGCAGTGTCTGCGACGAATTTTGCGCATCGGTTGGGGCGCCAGAGTTGCAGACACGGAAGTGTTGCGCCGAAGTGGGATGTATGCAGTGGACTGCATACTTTTACTGAGACACCTGAGATGGCTCGGTCATGTGTGGCGCATGGATTCGACTCGGATACCGAAACAACTCTTATACGGTCAGCTGAGTATTGGGAAGCGGCACGTGGGGAAACCAAAGTTACGTTACCAGGACATGATCAAAGTGAGCCTCACACGTTCTAATCTTGATTGCAGGTCATGGGAATCGAAAGCGGTTGATCGGCGCGTATGGCGCGATCTCATCACGAAGGCAGTTGCTGAAGTGCGGGAGAAAGACCTCATGCATGCAGAGAAGAAGCGGCAAGTTCGGAAGCGGCAAGCACCGATGGATTGTAGTTCATCGACATCGAGTGCATGGTGCTGTAGCACATGCGGTCGCGAGTGCCTGAGTCAGGCAGGCCTAGTAAGCCATGAGCGAGGCCACTCGGGACTACTACCGAAGCGCCGACGGGTTCTGCAGAGAACGTAGGCAGAACCGGCGCAGCGTTTGTAGGTACGCTGCATTCGATTTACTAACCGCGTGCTTGCATGCTAAGTCTCTTTATTTCAGGTGGTGGGTTTTCAATTTTGCCCTAATGCTTTTCTTTCCCATATAAATGCCTAGTTATACTCTCTTCTATACACTTGCACACGTCGCTTAAGCCACTTGTAGTTATTTCGATAACATTTTCGTGTTTGTAGCATTTCCGTAAAATAAACCTCCTGACCTCGTGAACTTACCACGTATTCTTTTGTAAACGTATTCTTTTGTAAACAACTTATTTCATATGCTCACTAATTAAGATTTATGTCACCGTTTGCTTGCGTGCTAAGTCTGTTTATTTCAGGTGGTGGGTTTTCAATTTTGTCCCAATGCTTTGCTTTCTCGTATAAATGTCTACCCGTACTTTCTTCTATAAACTTGCACACGTCACTTAAGCCAATTCTAGTCCTTTCCGAAAACATTTTTGTGTTCGTGGCATTTCCGCAACTTTTACCTTCTGACCTCGTGAACTTATCTCGCATTCTTCTGTAAACAACTTACTTCAGATGTTCATTACTTTAAGATATATGTCACCCTTTCCTAGTGAGCCATGAGCGAGGCCACTAGGGACCACTACAGAAGCGACAACGGGTCCTGCAGAGAAGGTAGACAGCACCGGCGCAGCGTTTGTAGGCACGCTGAATTTGATTTACCAACCGCGTGCTTGCATGCTAAGTATCTTTATTTCAGGTGGTGGGTTTTCAATTTTGTCCTAATGCTTTTCTTTCTCATATAAATGTCTACCTGTACTCTATTCCATTAACTTGCACACTTCGCTTAAGCCAATTGTAGTCGATTTCCATAGCATTTTTGTGTTCGAGGTATTCCGTAATTATACTTTCTGACCTCGCGAACTTATCTAGGATTCGTTTGTAAACAACTTATTACATATGCTCATTAACTTAAGGTTTATGTCACCGTTTCCTTATGCATTAATCGAGTTATTTTCTTTGTATCTCTCTCTCTCTCTCTCTCTCAAATGATTGGCTGTTGTTTGATATCCCCGGTGTGGCTGCGCTTGATGTGCATGTTGACAAGGTGCCTACCTGTCTATTACCCACTACCTCGTCCATACTGGCTCCAGGAGACAGTTGGTCGTTGCTGGAGGGGACGGGGTGCACGGTCCTTGTGGCCGTGTTAGGCTCGAAGAGTGGTTCCATGCACTCAGTATGAAGCGGACTACGGTCCAGCCACCGCCTTGTGTGCAATTGATTCCCCAAATACAACGTGCTTGTGTTTGCCTGTGAAGGAGTGTGGGCCGGCTCCGTTGATGAAACGTGGCTCCCATCCGCATACCTCCCGGTCTTATTCCTTCGGGTTTACACTGGATATGGGGTGTGTGGTTGGAGCTGTGGGTGGTGCAGCGCAAGCTACCCATGGTCCCTCTGTAGGCACAGGCGTCCTGTGGCTGGCCACAGTGACAGGCAAATCCAAAACCGGATGCCGCCAACTATATATATGTATGTATATATATATATATATGTATATATACATATATACATATATATATATATTATATATATATATATATATATATATATATATATATATATATATATATATATGGAGATACTAAACAGAAGCAAGAGTTAGCCGTAAGCCGTCACTTGGTCCAGTTTCGTACACACAGCGTTCTGAGAATGCTTACACCTTTCATGAAAAAGACAGTCCTAAATGGCATAAAGATCTACTGAATCTAAGGCACATTTGATGTCGAGGAACGCGACTACGATGGGTTGCCAAAAAATATGGCGATGTTCCGAAGTGAACTTGTGGTCAGTGCAGCTCAGACCTCGACGAAACCCGGCTACCTCCTCGCGCAACTGGCTTTCACGAGTACCCTTAAGGAACACAAACCTGTTGTAATCCGAGGGCGCAAGTTCGAACCTGCGTAGGGAATGGGTGAGTCACGCAGTATCCATAGCCCATGTAGGCCTGGTGGTGCTCGTGCGGCAGCGAAGCGTTGGCACTGCCTACCGTCGTACTGCTGATGCCTTGCCTTTTTATGGAAGATGACAGGGGCAAGGGGGTCAGACTGATTCCTCAATGACTGCCGCATTAAGAACGGGATCCTCCTCTGGAAATAGGGACTACAACGCAGCGGCTCCAGTTTGTTGAGAAAGCCTCCTGATCCCACAGCTTCACATGTAAATTGTGTGGACCATTCACAAGAGACGGGCATATAGAGAAAGTCCATTTAATCCTGTGGCCATATTTAACTTCAGCGGTCTGATACCTCGTTCGACTTCTGCGCGTGAGGGCGGATATAAATGGACCACCTAGGTAGAAGCTCGATCAATGGCCGTAATGAAGTAAGTAACCTTGGTTGATTAAACTGCTTCGCAAAGTTTCGGCTGAGGGTTCTAAGCGTTTTGACAAGCTGTGGATCGACTGTCCATCGTCGTCGCGTATAGTCTTACTAACACCAGGACTTCTGCTGCCCCTTTCTCGTATTAAACGAACTTCTGAGGGTTACAAAGGGCGCCGGTCACTACCATCTGCATAGCACGATGAAGCCCGCTGATTTCCTGGCCTCAATTCAGCCTAGTACACAAATTCGCCCTGTGTTGTGGGTTCTATTGTGTTCGCTTCCAGCCGGACTATGTTGCCGAGCGTAGAGACTGAATATCCATGCTTGCCATTTGACTTGCCACATGAAAACATGCCTACTGCTAATAACGTCTAGCGAATATGAGACTAGCCATCTCCAATTATGTTCAGTAAGCGTTTACTCAAGTCGGCTGCTAGCGCATGCATTCAGGACATCTGGCTTCGCCAATTGACAAGTATCAATACGCTCACAGCGTCGTTGCGGACGTCCGCCGATAGGCCGTTGCAGATCAGCACATACAAGTGCAAGATAGGAATCCACGCTCGCACTCAAATTGAGTGATAGTTTGGAACACCTTCTCTCCAGCGGCAAATAATCCCGATGTGACCGATTTAGGTCCAAAGCTGGTGGGCGCTATGTCACCCCCGGCCGGATGCTGTGTCAAAGTTAGTGCTCGTGAGAAAGAGAAGAGCATCTTCGCACAGGTGTAGCATTTGCTCACCGCTACCACTACAAGAGCCTACACCATGTTGGCCTCCCAGATGAAGCTCATCGGTAGACCAGTACCCAAGTTGGGCGTTCAAATCACCAACCAGCACCACAGTATACGTACTCTTTCTGTAACGAAGCAGAACGTTCTAATGGTGAGGAAAGCCGTCTTTCCCTGAGTACGCGCTACAATTTGCAGGCGCTTAGGTCGCAATGACAAACAGGTAGCGTTCGTCCTCGGGCATGGATGCGCTGTTAGTGATAGTGATGTTGTGCAAAGCTTGACGAAATGCTCCCTGGGAAGTGTGGGTTGGTGTACCCGTTTGAACCCGGGACACACAAGCTTACTTCGTCTAGTTCACCAATCCAACGAGTTAAGCTGAGGACTGTCGACCAGGATCATCTTGTGCAGCCAGTGGGGCAACTTGATAAGAGTAACATTCCGTAAGTGCTTTGAATACGCTTCAGATCCTTGGACAGAAGGAAAGGAGTGCCATCAGAAGGATCCTGTAGACACGGACAGTAAAATCAAGGGAAGTAGCCAAATGGATCCAGGAGGGTTGCAGAATCATAAAGGAAGTTCCAGCTCTCGCAATGCGCGAACCATGTTGTTACTTAAGCAGCCATGTCAATGTACCTATCAAAAGTTCTCGGCGTTACACCAGCGTAGATCAGCTTTACAGAGAA
>OX104067.1:114356837-114398939 GCA_944474145.2 Dicrocoelium dendriticum
AAACCGCAAATAAAAATGAGGTGGAAAACATCCGCGAAAGCGATTTTACGGCATAAAAAACGCAAACGCGAATCGGACGGTCCTTCGAAGTTACGCGAGAGAGAAGAAAACAGAGTGGACAGGGGCGGGGAGAAGGCGACGCTGGTATGAGTTCGGATATATGCACAGATTCCCCCCATTAGATCCACTTTCCGATATTCTCTCTTTTTTTCTTCGGTTGTCCGCACCAGCAAAACTCAAATATGTGACATATTCCTACTGCTTTGGTTCTGACAATGATTTTTGGTTACTCAGCTCATTCGGTTTGGTTGAGAGTTTGAGTAATTTTTTTCTTTTTTCTTTAAAATTGGATTTCCATTCCTGGGGGGGGGGGGGTCGAGGCCTCCATTGAACCAAAGATCACACAAATTTCTCAATATAATTTCTTTAATTTTTTTTACAATAAGACAATTTTTAGTGGGGTTGGGCGTTTGTAGCACACCTTAAATATACCAACAAAAGAATAGTTCTAACCCTCCCTATCCCGACATAACCCCACCTTTATATCTTGGTGAACTCCCCATATTTTGTTTTTGCAGGGTCGTTTACACCCCTTAACACCTAATATATTTTAGTGTCATTTCATGTTTCCAAGCAATACTCGCTCATATCTTTCTCATATTTAAATACATCAATTGTTTCGTTCCTTCATCTTGTAGTGATGTTTTAACAATTGTCTACCTTCTACACCCCAAATTCCATCTAATTTAGTTCTTTTCTTGTTGTCCATTGTACAAAATTTCTTCCAGTTGTATACCACCCAACTATTTCACTCTTGCTTCTTCAATAACAACATAATTTATGACTTCCCCTAATACAAAAAACATCCAATCTACAATTCATCAGCTTACCCGAAAAGTATTATTTCATTAAATCTTGGTAGATAAACTCTCTCTTTGGAATCCACCAAACACACGTTCCATTAACTTTTTACTTCACCGACATTCCCAATTCGGTCCCAATCCCACACTTTAACTCTCACATTCACGGATCGGATCAACAACCAACCAATCCTTCCAAATCTATAATCCAACCCTAAATTCATCTTCTTTCTCCGGGGCCAAAATTTGTTTTATATTTTTCCAACACACAAAAAGGAGGATACCTCGCCCAGCTTACAACTCCGACAAAACCCCAAGTTTTAAACTTATTATCGGAGACCCAGCCTTCTCTAAGCACCGATAATCACCATTGCGCATTTACCGTCTCCAAATTTAATTACCACAGCTGAAAAAATAAACACCTAATACCCCAAGTGGAAGTGTATGCAGGCAAGTAAGTACGCATCGATCCACATGGGTTTTGCATAGCATGCCCGTGTGGCACCAAAAAAACGAAAATCGGGCCAGATACTCGGGCATCATCGAAACGCTAAGCGGGGGGCGAGTCGGAATATCGATAATCGGCTGGAAAAATTATATATCGATCGAATAATCGATCTTCGGGCGGATTTCGGCCCGCACATTATCAAATGGCGGGGGAATGATTGCGTGGTGAATAATATGCGGGTTGGGGGTGGTTGCGCAAATGAATTATGATGGGCGAAAAATCGCGAAGTCCATAAGCGTGGGCCATTTACACTGTCCGCTGACCGCGCCCCGCGCTTTCCCCCGCCTACTTAACGAAATCGTCCTCGTTCGTTCCCCATACTGCAAAGATGGGCACCCAATCCTACTAGATAGTGCGTGAAGACAGATAATGCCCAATTAAATTATACACAGGTGTGTAGGTTCAAATATTGTTGCAGGAGCGCCAAGAGACCTACCCCGCAAAATTTAATCACACTCATCTACTACACTACTGCCTGAACTACTGCCCGCGCTCTCACCAGGTTCAGGCGGGCGCGGGGGACGTGAATTTGCTGTCCCCAAAGAGTCGATTTTCAGGAGATCACAGCGAGTTAACGGGGAATTGAAGATGTTCTTTTTGAATCTCACATCAACGTAAATGCAGTCCTTCTACAATTAAACACGCCTTGCTCTAGAACCCACCCCCTTGGCTTAAAATCATAACAAGCACTCAGCAAAGGTCAGATCCCTTCCTTTTCTCTCTTACGCGAGGGACTTAGTGGGGTATTGTGCGTCAAGGTAGTTAGGTCAGCGGCAGAATACTGGAGTGTGCAAGAACACTGGTTTTCGCGTGGGCTTCCAAAATCCGTGTTTCGGTGGTCTTTCGGTCGTCCGTCAATGACCATACGCGAGAGCAAATTCAGACGTTGATTAGGATTAAAATGCGAGCTAAAGCTTGGTGTGTCCATGTCATCAAAACTATGCGAATTGGATACGGTACGGGGCCGGCCAATCCAGACAAGGAAGACGGATCGAATATAGAATCGACAGAGACGTCAATATGGTGGCGACTGAGGTGGGACCCAACTCAATCCACCGCGAATTAATTCCATCCAAATGAGTTAAGGCAATTGAACTTTTAGGAAACATGCCAAACACTAAGTCCCACTCACAGTCTGTGTCTGTATCTCACCATTCTACAATCCAAAACACAAAGAACCAAGCCACAAGCGAACGGAGGAGGAGACTCGCAAATGAGATACAAGATGGCCCATAGCACACAACAAACCACAGTCGCAACTGGAGTGGGGAGCGCAACTCAGATCGATTTCTCATTAAGAAGGTCCCAATTACTTGCTGTTATCTGCATACTACTTATTTTTCTACCATGTGTGATGTTACCGATCGACGAGGCCCTATGGCTCGACAGGAAGTTCACGCTAGCGAATTGAGGAAGTGATACGAGCGAGGAGAGGAGAATATGGCATACATGGAGCAGCCCAGAAGTTCGGAGAGACTGCGTGCGAAGTCAACGGCCGCGGAAAATTTAGAGGGGGTGTGGTGCACTACTAATGAGTAGTGTGGTGAAACGAGCGGACGCGATGAACTCAGCGAATAATGGATCACCGCGGGTGACGGGCGCGTAGCGTACAATTCAACTAGCCCCGAAAATGGATGGCGCCGGAGCGTGGAACTTATACCGTACCATCATGGCATATGGCGCAGTGCGGAATCAAAGGGCAACACAAATGATGCACGCAGATGAGTCCGACTGTTCTGTGTTAGAAATGCTATACCATGTATAGGTTGGTTCTGCAATACACAACACGTTCGTGCTGCCAGCCTTCCCAACTTATGATACAGGCAGAAAAGCGCGGTGGATCCAGTTGCAGCGACTCACGTCGCCAGATTAGCAACAAATTAAGAAAATGAGATTGAACGCAAATAACACAAATGACATGTTAAACCAATAGGAATGCTGTGAAAAGTAAGGGCAAGATGTAAGAAACCGAATGCAGGAACGCTGTTGTTGTGTCGGACACTGCGAGAGTAGAGCCTAGGCCAATCCGCAGCAATGAAGAACGAGCAGGGTGAGTACGCGAAAAAAGTTTATTCTGAGAACAGAACGTGAACCAAACGCGGGTGAAGAATTCACACTGTACAGCCTGCACTAGCCGAATGCGCGTTCGATCATGGGTACTGATTTCAAATCAACACTGGTCTGTTGAGCAATATTTTTCGGTGCGTTAGGCATCAGTCGGGCTGACCTGGGGCTCAGAACGTTCTAGTTTCTGGTGCATCTGGTTGATCGAACGCGATTCACGTGCTCCGCTGGTTTGCGCAAGAGAAATTATATCTTTCTAGCACCTTCCCCCTTAGGTTGCTCGATGTTCGATTTCCGTCATGGATCAAGCTGCAACAGAGTTACTGGCTTAAGCGTACGGCTGAATTTGCATCCTGGCTGGGGCCTATTATCTGTCGTCGCGACTAGGTTTCATGCCGTTCTGGCTTCACTAGGCCTTTCCATTTCGAACGCCACCAATAGAAGATCAAGACTAAGAGATCCATCGCCGCTCTGCGGATCACGACAAAACGTTCGACGGAGTTAGCTAACGGACCCACCTGGACGTCGTACAAGACACGCCCAATACGTTTTTTAATGATGCCGACAGCCCACTTCTGATGACCACAGCGATAGTCTCTAACTAACACACGATCTCCTGGTCGCAACGTACGTTTTTCTTGCGTTACAACCGACGGCTTACCCGAAACTGGTCGGATAACATCATGTGCTAGACGTAATTTGCTATTCATCAAGACTTTGGCGGAGTAACAGCCGTTTAGACGCAGTGGATTCGCAGTTGCTCTGTAGGTTTACAGGGATGTATCCAGTATTCTCGCTGTCGTTCCCTCTGGATTTCCGTATGGCCTTTTTCAGGTAGATTCGACTCTCTCAGGATATCGATAGTTGATGAACACAACTTGTTGATGGGCATGCCGGAAAGTTCCAATCGATCAATCCAATCAATACCAAGAAGGTTGAGTTCACAAACAACCATGTAAATTGCATCATGAGCGCGCTTACCTAAAATTACTAACTCACAATCAAATACACCAAGCAATTTGATTTTAAAATAGGATGCATTTCTGGCCGTATTATTAGTCCGACAATATTCTGGTGGAACCAGTTTCTTCCAAGTACTTTTTGACACGATCGTTATATCGGACGCAGAAACAAGTTGTAACCAAAGCGTTCTTCCATTTATTATCGCAGTCAAGTCTTTGCGGGGGCGTTTAAAATTAGGATCAGTTGTTGTAAGCACAACGTTGAATTTTGGCTCGGTCCTATATGAGCGACTGACCGACCAACGTCTTTGGCTAGGTGTCCGCAGACGTTTCTTTGTTCGGCAATGATTTTCTTGGTGACCGCGTCTGTTGCACACTGAGCATCTGTGCTACGTTTGGGGACAGAACTTTGAGAAACACCATTTGCCACACTGCCAGTACGCGGACGGTGGTTTCGCTACGACATGTGCTGCTGTTCCGGCGGATTGTCTTAAGCATGTCTTTGTGACATTGAAAGTGGAGTTGGATGATGAACGCTCCAACATGGCTGTATTGTATTTGAGGTTTAAAAAACGCTGACACTAGTGCGTTATCTACTGTAGCGTAATATCTTGGAACAGTTCAATTGTGCTCAATAACCTGGTCTTGATGTCACTGTCGGAGTGTGACGGAAGACCGCGAATAAAAACCAGACACTTGAACTGATTTTCAGTCATAGTAGACAGTTGGAACTGTACGCACTCAAATTGACTCTAAAAGCATACGTGAAAAAATCTTCACCCTTCTGTTTGGCAAGCTACATGCACTGGTATCCGGTAGTAAACAAGAACGCTACGCTTGCCGAAAATTTCCGATAGCTGGCGAAGAATTTCGTCGAAAATGTGATCCTTGACGTCCCTTGGTAGGATAAAATTTGAGTGCCGTGTGTGCTCGGTTGTACCAAGCTTCCTCAGCAACAGCCTGACTCGCTTTGCATCGTCTTCGTGCTTCAATCCGATGTTGAAAATGTCCTCATATCGATTGAACCACGATACAAAAGTCAGCCTAGCATCAAATTCATAATGGAACTCTGTGATACTATTTGCAATTGTGTCCGCTGCACTTCCCTCTGGGACAGGAATTGAAGACTTAATAATGAATAGCTGCATCAAATTTTCCATTATTCGCAGCTAGACCGGCTGGAACAGAATAGGCTGCTTGTGCAGGATTGCGTTTAATTTCACTGCAGTTATTGGCTAGTTGCGTGAGCTACCGTCGCCAAACCAGTTGTGTCGGACACTGCGAGAGTAGAACGTAGACCAAGCCGCAACAATGAAGAACGAGCAGGGCGAGTACGGGAAAACAAAATTTATTCTGAGAACAGAATGTGAACCAAACGCGGGTGAAGTATTCACATTACACTGCCTGCACTAGCCGAACGCGCGTTCGATCATGGGTACTGATTTCAAATCAACACTGGTCTGTGGATTGATATCTTTCCGGTGCGTTAGGCATCAGTCGGGTTGACCTGGGGCCCAGCAAGTTCTGGTTTCTGGGGCAGTTGGTTCATTGAACGCGATACAAGTACACTACTGATATGCGCTCGAGTAAGTGTATTCTCCTAGCGGTTTCATACCACTAATGTGGACCGTTCCGAAGCCACCCGAAGCCCCCACACACATCAGCATGATCAAGTCTCTCAGTCAATTTCTTCATGCATTTATACTACGTCATCGACTGCCACCTCGCGGTTTCGCCCGACTTGGTGCAGAAATGGCGTATAAAGCAACCGAGAAAGCCGGTTAGTATCCAAAGTAACCAGCCGAGTTTAAGCAGAAGATCGAGTAAGGCATCGAAAAGATTCTAGCCGGACCCAGCATTGCCCAGGCGGTCTTTCCATTAGATGTGAACGAGACTCAGCAAACACGGGTGATCAAAAGAGTCGGCTGGTGGTCGAAAGCATTACGCATTTGTTTTTTAACAGGGAGGTCACCGATTCGAATACACGCAGGTGCGGGCGATCTTGTGGTATGTTCGGCAACAGGCGGCGATCGCGTGGTAGCGAGCCGTCGGTACAATGCGCCGGCGTCCTGCTGATACTTCGCATCATTAGAGGGGCATTCATATATCGGAGAATGCATTCTCGAAATAAGTTACGTATCAATAGAGGCTTGGTTCCGAAGCGCGGATAAGACACAGGTCAGCTAAAACATTATGCATGGTGTGGCAACAAGGTAAAAGTCTCAAACATCTGTTATCACGATAGATCAGGGTGAAAAACACCTTAGCTAATATGCCGCAACACAAAACAATATGTTATCGGACATCGCAGACTACAAAAAGAACTATTTTTTAACAATATCAAATTAAACAGCGGATATGATACCGTGGTTGCAAGGGGGGAAGAAAACAAAACTACTAAACTGAATACTACTATAGAGCAAGTAGAAATGAATTATGTACAATTCTTATGAAATATGGTGAAAATGTTAGAAAAATTGTCAGCCGTGATTAGTGTTATCGTTCTCATGTAACATTTAAAATAGCTGACCCACGGTATTGCCGAACTCACAAGTGTGACACGTCATCGTAAATGTGCAATCGTTCTCTGAATCGAATAGTGGTAAAATATAAATCTAACAACGTTTTGAACTGCTGCACAGATATTAAGGCCGGTTAATCGCCATGTCCACTCCTGCGTTTAACCATAAGTGTTCGTAGTTCTTGGGACCCCAGCCCGGAAGTCGGGATGCACTCATCGACGCCAAATTCGCAGTGAGAGCTTTCGCTCCTCCTAACCAAGTCATCGCTTGGTCTCCTCTCCTATTTTTCCATCTACACTCCGGTCGCACAAAAAAACGCATGACGAGGACGTCGATGTGCTGGCGTGCGCAACAGGTGTGATCCATCTATCGGATCGTGGTGCGTGATATAACGGTGTTCAGCGGTTTAATCGCTCTTCCAGGACAAAATACGTGGCGCTGAACATGCTTATTGCTCACGAGATGTTCCCACAAGACAAGAGCTAAACTGAGAAGACAGCCATTGTTGAACGTAACTAGCCTTTTTATCTCTGTCTACCTGATGGGCGAGGTTTTGTGACCGTGCAAGAGTTAAAAAGAGGGCTGCGTTGCAATCTCTGCCCTTCGGGAGGAGAGTGAGTTCACCCCGGTGCCACAAGTTGCTAATATTAGCAAATGCACTTCGAGCTTTTGCTATACGGTTCTTGATCTCATCACCTTGTAGGACGTGTCCAGTGGACGCCATTTTCATGACTTCGACCATGGCACCATTACCAAGCGAGCACCTACTTGGGTATAGTTTTGGTCTCAGTAGCAGTCGGTCGTACAATGAAGACAGGCTATCGACTCTTTGTTCTGATCATCGCTTGTTTGATTCGAGCACCAGCTTTCGGCATTCGAAAAGAGAGACTGCTATATGGCGTCCGCCTTCTCAAACGCAAAAGTGGTCCCAAATGGACCACATAATAAGCTACAGATGGCGCGGAAGCGTAAAAGATTGCCGATCGTACTGGTCAACCTGTCTGGACTCCGATCACGCACTAGCTAGTGCCAAGATTTGCATGCGTTTCGGAGGAGCACCCAAATGTACGCACTACCGACCGAACGTCGAAAAGCTGCAACATCCTGCGATGTTAACCAAGTACCAGGCTTCTCTGACAACACTGTTTGCTTCATCTTCTGATGATGGATATGCATCAAAGATGCGTTAAGCTCTGCCGGTACTGTCAGTTGTGGAGTTGCCTGTCACCGGCCGAAAAGCTGAATCACCACTGCCTCCTTGTCCCTGATAGACAGACGTCGCTTGATCGCAGCCAATACCAGCTGTAGTGAGGAACGCAGATCCCTGGATCGACAGTTCGGTAGGAGCTTACAGAAGGAAGGTGAGATCTGGTGGTGCGAACGTGCTGGAGAGTTGGGACTTACTAATCTCTCTGGTCATACCAGAAAACTGTCCCATCTCATTCGAGTCACCGAGGGCATCCGATCTGAAATAAGCGAAACAATTTGCGAAGAGGATGACTACGTAATTAGGAATTTTCAATGACGGTTGGAGCGATGGGCCGAACATTTTCGCCCGTAGTATTCCTTGCCGCTGGCTCCAGCTTTCTCCAATGGGGGCGCACTGGTAGTAAACGGACTATCGTCATTGATCCTCCCTCTCACCGGAAAGTCTGGTGGGAACTCGGCTGCCCCGGCACCTGGCCCTTATGGTCTACCTCCTGCTGTATTTAAAGATGCGGGCTATTCCCTGGTTCCAGAACTTACCGCCTTGTCCTAAAGTCTTGGAAAAGTGGAGGTTCCATTATCCTGGAGTGAATCGATAGTCGTCCCCATCAAAAAGAGCCGGCCCACAATCTGCTCCAATTACAGGGGCATAAGTGTGGTTTCCTTTGTTTGCAAGATTCTGGTGTCCAACGTTCTTCGCAGGCTATCCTCAAAGCGTGAATCACCACAGCGGGAAGAACAGGCTGGCTTCCGCCCTGGTCGCGGCTGTATTGATCAAATTATCACATCCCGCCAGATTCTCGAGCTCCGCCATGCGTGACAAAAGCTAACGATTGGTGTGTTCCTGGATATCCGTGCCGCCTTCGATTGTGCCCACAGGGCTGCATTGTGGTACTGTAGGTTGAGAAAGGGCGTCCCCGGGAAGTTTGTTTCCGTACTGATTGCTCTGTCTAGTCTGATGACGGGAAGAGTTAAGGCTTATGGCAAGCTTTCGCCTCCATTTGTTGTCACCAATGGGTTCGAAAAGGATGCCCTATCCCTCCATTTCTATTCAATTTTGCCATTGAGAATGTCCTCAAAAATGCCCTAGAAGACTTGTTGTACGCTGGCGTTGAGCTCCTCCCAGGTAGTCGGGTGGTTGAATTGCATTACGCTGATGATATCGTCTTGTTGGGTGACAGTCCGCAGGCCGTCCAACTTGCACTTAATCGCCTGGTGATTGAAACGTCGAAGTATGGCATGCACTTTGCTTCATCCAAGTGTAAAGCACTTTTTCCAGACTGGTAAACACGCTTACCTGCACTCACCATCGATGGTGAAACGATGGAAGTTTTACAGAGTTTTATCTATCTGGGAAGCTGCAGATCTTCTGGTGGGGCCGTTGGAAAGGAAATTTCGATGCGCATCTCAAGAGCTCACTTCGCCTTCCACAGACTGAGGCATTTATGGCGTCGCCAATACATCCATCAAATGACGGCTTTATAGTGCGACCATCCGCGCTGTACTGTTATGTTGTGGTGAGACAGCGTGCTAGGATCGTTGACCTGTGCCAACTGTCTGTCTTTGAGAACAGTTGCTTGTGGTCCATCGTCCGTGTGTGGTGGCTGCACCACATAACCAACGCTGAAGTTAAACAGCGTGTCTTGGGTAGAGGCAGCCAGTTCCTCGGGGCGTTTGCCTCGCTGCGCCAACAACGGTGGCTTGGACACGTACTGCTCATGCCCATTCAGAGTGTTCCGCGTCGTTCCTTGTTCGCGGTCGCTGGGCAGGGCTGGAGGACGCGGTGTGATGGACAACCTACAACTTGGAGAAGCAGGATAAAAAGCTAACAAAACAGCTGGCCTCGATTGGCTCTCCTCGATTACCTGGATGCGGTCCCAAAGATGCTGAGTGCCCGCTGGTTGAAAACCTTGGAAGTAATGGCGCAAAATCAAACTCAGTGGCGGGCATGTATCTCTGCGTGTTACGGCGATCCCATTTCCTCCTCCAACAACAGCAATACCCAATAACTGTCAGTGGAAAAATGAACAAAAATTGTGTGATTTCCTTCTTCTTTGATTCTATTTCTGTTTTCCTATTCCATCATGGTTCCGATGGCATAATTTCTGTACACTGATTGCGATTGGCATCTCCAGCGGTACAAGACAAGGTTGCTCCCCGTCACTCCTCTTCAAGTTTGCGATATATATATATATATATATATATATATATATATATATATATATATTCTGCGTGCCCCATGCTAAGGCTGATGTTGCATTCTTGATACGTCTTCACCGCAGTTGGGCTAAACCAACTTACACTTGAACTAGGTCTTTTTAAGCTGGGTAAAATTTATTCCACTTTATTTGATTTGTTCTGCCTACCTGAATAATCTTTCATTAACTGGCCACGTTGCTTACGCAAATTGCGCCTATCTTCGGTAACTTTGCTGCGTTTGTAGCATTTTTAAGTAACTTGTGGACATTTCTCACTTATCGTGGATTCGTTGCTAACAAACTTACTTCATATGGTAATTTAGCGAAGAGTTATGCCACCGTATTTGTATGCATCACTGGATTTAGTTTACTTTATCTTGTCGTTTCAAGTGAATGGCTGTTGCTTGATATCCCCGGTGTGGCTGTGCTTGACGTGCATGTTGACAAGGTGCCTACCTGTCTATTACCCACTACCTCGTCCATACTGACTCCAGGAGACAGTTGGTCGTTGCTGGAGGGGACGGGGTGCACAGCCCTTGTGGCCGTATTAAGCTCAAAGAGCGGTTCCATGCACTCAGTGTGGAGCGGACTACAGTCCATCCACCGTCTTGTGTGTACTTGATTCCCCAAATACAGCGTGCTTGTGTTTGCCTGTGAAGGAGTGTGGGCCGGCTCCGTTGATGAAACGTGGCTCCCATCCGCATGCCTCCTGGTCTTATTCCTTCGGGTTTACACTGGATATGGGGTGTGTGGATGGAGCTGTCGATGGTACAGCGCAAGCCACCCATGGTCCCTCTGCAGGCGCAGGCGTCCTGTGGCTGGCCACAGCGATAGGCGAATACGAAACTGGCTGCCGCCAACCTTATATATGTATATATATATATATATATATATATATATATATATATATATATATATACGGAGATACTAAACAGTTGCAAGAGCTAGCCGTAAGCCGTCACTTGGTCCAGCTTCGTACACATAGCGCTCTGAGAATTTTTACACATTTCCTGAGAAGACAGTCCTCAAAGGAATAACGATCTACTGAATCTAAGGCACATTTTATATCCAGGAGCGTGACTACGATGGAATGCCAAAAAATATGGCAATGTTCCAGAAGTGAACTTGTGGTCGATGCAGCTCAGACCTCGACGAAACCCGGCTAGTTTGTCGCGCAACTGGCTTTCACCAGTACCCTTAAGGAACACAAGCCTGAGTTGTAATCCTAGGGCGCAAGTTCGAACCTGCGTAGGGAATGGGTGAGTCTCGCAGTATCTATAACCCATGTGGGACTGGTGGTGCTCGTGCGGCAGCGAAGCGTTGGCACTGCCTACCGTCGTGCTGCTGATGTCTTGCCTTTTTATGGAAGACGACAGGGGGGCAAGGGAGGTCAGACTGATTCCTTAATGACTACCGCATTAAGAATGGGATTCTCCTCTGGAAATAGTGACTATACCGGAGCGGCTCCAGTCTGTTGAGAAAGTCTCCTGATCCCACAGCTTCACATGTAAATTGTGTGGATCATTCACAAGAGACGGGCATATAGAGAAAGTCTGTCTGATCCTGTGGCCGTAGTCAATTTCAGCAGTCTGATACCTTGTTCGAGTTCTGCGCGTGAAGGCGGATATAAATGGACCACCTAGGTAAAAGGACGATCAACGGCCGTAAGGAAGTAAGTAATCTTGGTTGATTAAACTGCTTCGCAAAGTTTAGGCTGAATGTTCTAAGCGCTTTGACAAGCTGTGAATCGACTATCCACCCTCGTCGCGTATAGTCTCACTAACACCAGGACTTCTGCTGCTCCTTTGCCGTATTAGACGAAGTTCCGATGTTTACAAAGGGCGCCAGCCACTGCCATCTGTAAGGCACGATGAAACCAGTTGATGTCCCGGTTTCAATTCAGCCTAGTACGCAAATTCGCCCTGTGTCGCGGGTTGTATTGTGTTCGCTTCCAGCCGGAATGTGCTTCCGAGCGTAGAGACTGAATATCCGTGTTCGCAATTTGATTTGCCACATGAAAACATGCCTACTGCTAATAACATCTAGCGAATATGCGACTAGTGATCTTCAATTATGTTCAGTAAGCGTTTACTCATGTCGGATGCTGGCGTACTTTGGTATGCATTCAGGACGTCTGGCTTCGTTAGTTGACAAGTATCAAAACGCTCACAGCGTCGTTGCGGACGTCCAGCGAAACGCACTTGCAGGTCAGCACATAAAAGTGTATGATCGGAATCCACGCTCGCGCTCAAATTGAGCGATAATTTGGAACACATCCTCTCCAACGGTAAATAATCACGATGCGACCGATTTACGTCCAATGCTGGTGGGCGCCATGTCACCCACCGGCCGGATGCTGTGTCAGAAGTTGGTGCTAGTGAGAAAGAGAAGATCATCTTCGCACAGGTGTAGCAACCGCTCACCGTTACCATTACGGGAGCCTACACCGTATTGGCCTCCCAGATGAAGCTCATCAGTAGACAATTTCAAAATTTGGGCGTTCAAATCACCAGCTAGCACCACAGTATACGTACTCTTTCTCTAACGAAACAGAATGTTCAAATGGTGACGAAAGCCGTCTTTCACTGAGTACGCGCTACAATTTGTAGGCGCTTAGGTCGCAATGACAAACAGATACCGTTCATACTCGCGCATGGATGCACTGTTAGTGATAGTGATGTTGAGGAAAGCTTGACAAAATTCTCCCTGGGAAGTGTGCGTTGGTGTACGTGTTTGAACCCGGAACAAACTAGCACACTTCGTCTACTTCATCGATCCAATGAATTAAGCTGAGGACTGTCGACTAGGATTCCCTTGTGCAGCCAGTGGGGCAACTCGTTAAGAGCAACATTCCGTAAGTGCTTTTAATACGCTTCAGATCTTCGGACAGAAGGAGAAATGTCTTGAGTTAAAAAGGAGTGCCATCAGAAGGATCCTGTAGACACGGACATTAAAATCAAGGGAAGTAGCCAAATGGAGCCAGAAGTGTTGCAGATTCACAAAGGAAGTTCCAGCTCTCGCAATGTGTGAACCAACTTGTTACATAACCAACCCTGTCAATGTAGCTATCAAACGTTCCCAGCGTTACACCAGCATAGATCAGCTATACAGAGAAAATGGAAGGCAAATGAGAACAAAGAGACCACTTGGTGAGCAATTGCTTTCGATGATTCATCATCAGACCGATACAATCATATATAGGGTTAAAAAAGGGTAAGATCGACATAGTTGATACAATTAACGTAGGGTAAAAATCGAAAACGGGTTAATTAAAAGTTACGGGTTTCTTGACCTTGCGCCATTGATCTCATTATCATCCGCTTTTGCGGGCCAGGGAAGCTGAACAGCCTTAATTAACTTCTGCTGCGAGCATAACGATGGTCGGATTGATCGAATACAAATCGATTCGGCCGTTGCGAGTGTACGGAGACGTTGACCCTTTGACCGGTGCGGCGGAACTCTGTATACTACTCTAAAGTTACGCTCTGGATTCACTTGATGTCCGCTGTCCACAATATGAGCCAAAATAGAGCTACTAATGGCTCCAGTGCCACCTCGACGTAGCCAACGCGGACAGTGTTCGTTTATGCGTTTGGATAGGTGCCGCGCCGTTCGACCGATATACGATGCGCCACAAGCGCATTCAAACTGATAGATAATCATTGAGGCGGTCAGCATCGGCAACTTATCCTTGGTTCGTGAACGAACGAGTGGTTCCGTTGTAAATATGCATTTAAGCTTAGCTGCGGCAAAAGTTGATTTAATCGCACCAGAAAGACTTCGGGTTAAACGTTCTGTAGCCGCGTCCCCTTTGAAAGGCAGGCGTATGAAGAGTTCCTTTTTTTCCACTGTTAACAATGGTACCGGCTTTGGCTTTTCTTCAAGGTTTCTTAAAATAAATCTGTCAGGGTAACCATTTTCGCGTAACACATTCTGTATAAACGTCAACTCCGCGTCTAAGGTGTCTTCAGAGCATATTCGACGTGCTCTCGATGTAAGACAACGAATCAAATTGCGCTTGTATCTCAGGGGGACAAAGCTGTGAAAATTCGTATATTGACCAACCCATGTTGCCTTTCTGTAGATCTGCCGCTGGATGGAGCCATCTAGCCGTCTAGTTAACAGAACATCGAGATAAGGCAGCTGATTTTCGGTTTCCCTTTCGTACGTAAAACGTACTGATGCATGGGCTCGGTTAAAACGGTTAAGGATTTCATCTAAGTTAAAATCCTCATCCATCACAACGAATATATCGTCCATGTAACGATAGTAGTGGCTAAAAGTGGCTATGTCCGCCTGCAGTGCGGTTCTTTCCAACTTTGCCATGAAGATGTCCGCTAATAGTGGACCCAAGGGAGAGCCCATAGCTACGCCATCATTCTGCCGGTAGTACTTGCCGTCAAACAGGAATTGCACATTCCAGGTACAGCGCAACAGTAGACTTTTTAGCTCACGCGTAGGTACACATAATTTCATTGCTGACTGGGTTATATAGTCGCAAATATAATCTATTGTCTCAATTAGCGGGACGTTGGTAAAGAGCGATACGACGTCGAAGGAGAGCATCACTTTGCCGTCGAGTTTAGCATTACGTATACATTCTACGAATTGGAAGCTGTCGCGTAGACTGTAAGTTGCAAGCTGTTTTCGCACCGGTTCGAGTATTTCCACAAGCCACTGAGCGACCGTATGGTAAGGTGAGTTAACCATTGATAAAATGGTTAACTCACCTTACCATACGGTCGCTCAGTGGCTTGTGGAAATACTCGAACCGGTGCGAAAACAGCTTGCAACTTACAGTCTACGCGACAGCTTCCAATTCGTAGAATGTATACGTAATGCTAAACTCGACGGCAAAGTGATGCTCTCCTTCGACGTCGTATCGCTCTTTACCAACGTCCCGCTAATTGAGACAATAGATTATATTTGCGACTATATAACCCAGTCAGCAATGAAATTATGTGTACCTACGCGTGAGCTAAAAAGTCTACTGTTGCGCTGTACCTGGAATGTGCAATTCCTGTTTGACGGCAAGTACTACCGGCAGAATGATGGCGTAGCTATGGGCTCTCCCTTGGGTCCACTATTAGCGGACATCTTCATGGCAAAGTTGGAAAGAACCGCACTGCAGGCGGACATAGCCACTTTTAGCCACTACTATCGTTACATGGACGATATATTCGTTGTGATGGATGAGGATTTTAACTTAGATGAAATCCTTAACCGTTTTAACCGAGCCCATGCATCAGTACGTTTTACGTACGAAAGGGAAACCGAAAATCAGCTGCCTTATCTCGATGTGCTGTTAACTAGACGGCTAGATGGCTCCATCCAGCGGCAGATCTACAGAAAGGCAACATGGGTTGGTCAATATACGAATTTTCACAGCTTTGTCCCCCTGAGATACAAGCGCAATTTGATTCGTTGTCTTACATCGAGAGCACGTCGAATATGCTCTGAAGACACCTTAGACGCGGAGTTGACGTTTATACAGAATGTGTTACGCGAAAATGGTTACCCTGACAGATTTATTTTAAGAAACCTTGAAGAAAAGCCAAAGCCGGTACCATTGTTAACAGTGGAAAAAAAGGAACTCTTCATACGCCTGCCTTTCAAAGGGGACGCGGCTACAGAACGTTTAACCCGAAGTCTTTCCGGTGCGATTAAATCAACTTTTGCCGCAGCTAAGCTTAAATGCATATTTACAACGGAACCACTCGTTCGTTCACGAACCAAGGATAAGTTGCCGATGCTGACCGCCTCAATGATTATCTATCAGTTTGAATGCGCTTGTGGCGCATCGTATATCGGTCGAACGGCGCGGCACCTATCCAAACGCATAAACGAACACTGTCCGCGTTGGCTACGTCGAGGTGGCACTGGAGCCATTAGTAGCTCTATTTTGGCTCATATTGTGGACAGCGGACATCAAGTGAATCCAGAGCGTAACTTTAGAGTAGTATACAGAGTTCCGCCGCACCGGTCAAAGGGTCAACGTCTCCGTACACTCGCAACGGCCGAATCGATTTGTATTCGATCAATCCGACCATCGTTATGCTCGCAGCAGAAGTTAATTAAGGCTGTTCAGCTTCCCTGGCCCGCAAAAGCGGATGATAATGAGATCAATGGCGCAAGGTCAAGAAACCCGTAACTTTTAATTAACCCGTTTTCGATTTTTACCCTACGTTAATTGTATCAACTATGTCGATCTTACCCTTTTTTAACCCTATATATGATTGTATCGGTCTGACGATGAATCATCGAAAGCAATTGCTCACCAAGTGGTCTCTTTGTTCTCATTTGCACAAATGGGGATTTTCAAGTTACCTAAAATGGAAGGCATCGGTATCACATCTGGGCGCCGAATCGACGGCTCATGGCGACGCGACCGCCATCAGTTTTGCGCGAGCCAGGGATACCGCAACGCTCGCCAGCATTCAAACGAATGCAAACGGATGACCATTAGGCTGTAATGCAGATGCGGTCATCGACCGACGATCAAAGGCTAAACAAATTTTAGCAATTCTGCAACAGAGAGTCCGAAAAAAGTTCCAAAGTGTGAGACCGTGGAGTCAGCAAGATGGCATCACCGCACAACGTAACCCAACCTACCTTTTCTCAGAACAGGAATCCAATCCATGCGCCGAGATAGTTCACAAGGGAGCACCCCATGACAGCAACATGACTACAACAAAACTAAACAAAAAGGTGGAAATAGGATAGCCTGGACGAACACGCCTTTCTATGGGAAAGGATTCCAATAGCATGTCGCAATTGTTGACGAGACTTGTGATTTTGGAGTACACGGTACCCAATAGGTCCCCACAGTAAGTGGAATAACGTTTGGATAAATGATGTCAAATGAGACGGAGTGATGAACTAAGTCGGACGCGCCCTTGAAATCACGAAACAGCTATAGCCAGTATTATGTGAGGCGATAATTATCATTACCGAGTATAATCTAACACTTAACGAGCAAAAAAGACTAGATCTGTAAAACCCCATCCCAATCGGAATCTTGCTTTTTCTTATCTAGGAGTACCACTCAGAAATCTGGTTGTCAATGAGAATAAAGGCATGCAACGAGCTGATATAAGTACATTTGTCATAAAATGGGATCTCTTTTCCACTCTACTGTTATCCTTCAGCGCCAGAGCTGTATGAAAGGGCCAAGAACGACATGGCGCAAAAAAATAAGCAAAAGGTAACGGTAACGGTTTCCACTATCGAATTTCCGTACTGATGGAAGAGAAAGAGAGCATTTGGATATTTTATTGATCACGGTCTGACCTGGAAAGATTGAATGGCTAGCAGACACTTTTCCTGTGTTCAGTGAGAGTTAACTGATCTCAGCTTTTTAACCCTTTCGCGCATGAATTGTTGGAGTGATGATAAAAAAGTTATGTAACAATTTTTAATCGATTTGGGGTGTAAACATTTAAAATAAAAAAATCAATATTGTCAATATTGTCCTACAGGGCATTGTCACTGCAGTGGACTGCATGCATCAGAGGTTATGAAAAACGCCTGTGTAGCTGTGCAACGAGCCAATGGTAGCCTTGCACTATGATAACCTTTATGTGCGAAAGGGTTAAATTATCCCACAAATGAGTGCACAGGAACCAGAAAGGTAGATATTACTAATCAGAAACTTACCTGGACGGAGAAATAACCTTCCTCGTTCATGTTATGAGATGTACGAGAGTTGTTCACGTGACCTAGCTGATCACTCTCTTCTTGATCAAGTTGAGCAGCAAGTTCAGCCAGATCGACGGCGTTGAAATAGGGCCCTTGGAGCAAAGCATTCAGGCAATGTTGGGCACATAATGAGCCCTCTTGCTGTGGAGGGGAGCGGATGATTAAAAAATGTGTAGGCTACCCTTTCGTGAAAGATGGTGTTCATCACACCGCGTACGTGAATTAGTTTGAAACACCAGTAAAAGTATCCATGGGGCACAGGCGCAACCAATTGGAGTTCTGTAATGGTAAAGCGCAAAGCAAGTGCTAAATAGGGAGGTCAACGGATAATAAATTCATATAGAGTGGGGAGAAGTCACGTGTGTTCTATCATATAAAAACCCTCAGGATTTAAAGTTGAAACTACAGCAGCTAGTTTTAAGTACAACAGTCCCGAATGTAGGTTAAAAAACTGACGGCCATAGAAGTGATCGGCGCTGGTCCCTAAGGTGAAAAAGCTGTATACCACTGAGTGCGCCTTATGATTGAGGATGGTTGAGTGATCATCTTTGACTGCTAGCTGCGAGGTATGCAGGGATCAGCCTGCAGAATAAACAGCCACGAAGAAGCAAAGGCAGTACCCAATGGCGTGGTGGACTTTCGCCTGGCAAGCAGTCTTCCTATAGAAAGCCAAGAAAGTCGTTGATGGTACGATGTCGGTGCTGCTGTGAATCTCTCTCCAAATGACATTGTAACTCAAGGGTGTGTTGGTCTGCAAAAGGCATATGAACCAACTATTTAGTCACCGGATTTCGACACCCTAATATCGACCTGTTGTCTAGCAGATTTGATGTTTGATCAAAAGCTCGGGATAGAGTCCTCATGGACAACTTTGATCTGGGCGACCGGGTGCTATCATTCCCACTGACGAATCATGGATTATACGACCGCGGTTCTTGCCATATGTATCGGCTTTACAATCTCCATTGCTCAACCTCAAATCGCAGATAGCCCCATATCCCGTTTTTCAACTACACATACCGCTATGTCCTCTCTGGCCGGCTTGCCGAACAACCTCTTCGTGGTGCCAGCCAGGTAATAAAAAATAATGTGTTAGTTGTATGCCGTAACGGCACTTCGCAGCCTCGCGACAACCACCAGTCGCGCGTGGGCTGAGTATACCGCGAAGACCTTATCATTGCAAACCAGGCGTGGAGAACACCCAGACACTGGCCGGATGATTCGGGTCTATCCGGTTCCAGCAAATAGCTCGGCGGTAATGTTCCAGGAATTAGTGGGTTGTCGCCTGGCAAGTGTTCTCCCTATAAAAAGCCACATACGTCCGTTTAAGAACATTGTGACGTGGCGGATGACTCACCGATAAACAAAGTCATTGCCCCTCGTTTCACTCCGGTGGAGCAATGTATGCCAGAAAAGCAAAGCTGAAAGTAAGGGGAGGATTGGACCCGTGTCTGTCAACCGATCAAACGAAAGGGGTATGAACTGAGCAATCAGTCACTCGCTCCAAATGAGCGCGATTACCTGAATTCGCCCCGCTGCCTTGCGGGTAGACTAGGTAGCCAAACGATGGATGATGCAGGCAGCTTGTCTGCTGCTCCTTGTCCGGTTGCTTGTTGTGCTATCAGTAGAGCAATTAGATTCAAAATATGCTCTAAAATCCGCTTACTCAGACAATCATCTGTTCTGCCAATGTAAGTGCTTCCGCAGCTACAGACGAATTGGTAAATGCAATGAGTTGTGGCAGAGACCGGTTGAGTAAGTTTGATTGGGGGCAACGGTAGCTTTTTGGTTGTCCAGATAGGACAGAGTTTGGAGGCGTTAAATGTGGGCGAATGGCTGTGTTCACCCGTCGTTTAATTTGCGACGTCAGCACATTGCCTTTGAAGGGTTGCTGTAAACTGACGGCCATTTTAGGCACAGTAAGTATTCTTGGTTTGCGTTCCTTCGGGTGACTGTGGAATCTGATGAATGCCTCTGGATATCCATTGGCCCGTAATGTCTGTGTGATAAACGATAATTCCGACTTCACACAGTCAGCAATGCATCTTCTACGAGCTCGACCGAACGTCTTCACAAAGCAACGTTTGTATTGGAGCGGAGCAAAGCTGTTGTAGTTCTCATATAGGCCTGTCTATGTGGTCGTCCTGGAAACAGAGCGTTTTATTGAGCTAGCATCACGTCTCGTCAACAATACATTCAGAAAAGCAAGACAGTTGTTATTTGCTAGCTCAAGGTGAGACAGAGGCTGTACTTAAGATCAAGTAGAAAAGTTTCTGTACAATTCTACCGAATTATGCAAAAGCAAAAAATTTAATTGCGGGTTGTCAGATGTAGTGTTTGGTCAGTTAGTCTTCTTAAAAAGCTTCGAAACGATGGTTACATCAACGAAGCCACTTATGAGCAACTTCGGCTGGTAGGAACGGTTATTCCAAGGCTTTATGGGCTACCAAAAACTCACAAGGCTAACGACCCCCTTCGTCTTGGATATGAAAAATACTCCACTCACTCGATTGCTCAGTGGCTGGTTTTGATTCTTACGCCTATTCGAGAGCGAATTGATGTGCATAGTGTGAAGGATAGTTTTGAGTTGGTGGATATTGTGTAAATGTTTCCAATCTATGTGCCCCCTCGAAGTTACTTCACTCTTCACCAACGTACCATTATTTGAGACTATAAACTATACCTACATGTTGATGCAAACCACATTAATGTTGGCATACCCACGGTGATCCTAAAGGAACTATTGTTCAGATGCAAGTTCAATGTTCAGTTTATATTCAATGGCGAATTATACCGGCAGTGCGATGGGGTAGCGATGGGTTCCCCACTGGGTCCGTTCCTCGCCGACGTCTTCATGTGCATGCTGGAACAGGGAAAGCTAAAGCCAACGATCTCAAGTCTCGGTTTATATTGCCGTTACGTAGACGACATTTTTGTCTTGCTTCAGTCGTCTCGAAGTATCGAGGAAGTAACAAACATGTTCAACCAAGGCCATCCAGCAATAAAGTGCACCTGCGAAGTTGAGGAAAACAGTCACATTCATTTCCTCGAGGTCGCCATGTAGACTGGATGGGGTGCACTACAGCGCTGCGTCTATGGGGAAAGTACGCGGAATAGGCAGTACAAAAATTTCTACAGCTTTGTGCCACATAGGTTTAAACGGAACTTGATAAATACACCAGTGAGCCGAGCTAAACGTATCTGCTCGAACGACACGCTTCAGGAAGAATGGGAATGCATTCGTATAGTGCGAAGGGAGAATGCCTATCCGGAAAGATTCATCAGAGCCAACATGGAACATAGGAAGAAAAAGCCTGTAGTTTTGACAGTAGAATGTAAGCCAATCTTCTTACAGCTACCATAGAAGGGCGAGGTTGCGACGGAACTTCTATCTCGTCATCTTTCGTTTGCATTCAGACGCATCTATCTAGCAGCGCAGATGCAAATCCAGTTTAGTAGCATTCCGATGGTGAGGCTAAACTCAAAGGATAAGAGGCTTGTCCACACCAAATCAATGTGTATCTACACATTTTCACTCCTGTGGAGCGGAATACATTAGTAGTACGACACGGCGTCTATCTAAGAGAGTGAAGGAACATCACCCGGTCTGGTTTAGAACTGGAAGTGGAAATACAGCGAACTCTTCAGTAGCCGCGCATCTAACCGATATAGGGCACGCCACAAAGTTCCCTGATTCATACAAAATTATCTATCAGACCCCAAAGAACCGCTCGAACTACGTCCACAAGCGACTACTAGAAGCCGCTGAAGCAATTGCGATCCGGATGTAGGAACCGGCTGTGTTCAGAAGAAGCTAACTAAAGGCTTGAAACTGCTCTGGCCCAAACGGCCGGTTACCTCTGACCCACGAGGTCACACGCGGTCGGTTATCGTGGCTTAACAGACAGCGCTGTCAGCATCCAATTAACTCGCTCTAGTAGCAACGACTTGTAATGTCTGTCTGCACACTTTGATTTGCAGATAATTTTATAAACCTGAAGATGGTTTATCAAAAACATATGTTCGCTTACCCTGACTTCTAATCATTTATCCATGTTCGGTGAAATGGGCTTGAGATCTGCATTGTTG
This sequence comes from Dicrocoelium dendriticum, assembly GCA_944474145.2. Classification (NCBI taxonomy): domain Eukaryota; kingdom Metazoa; phylum Platyhelminthes; class Trematoda; order Plagiorchiida; family Dicrocoeliidae; genus Dicrocoelium; species Dicrocoelium dendriticum. The sequence continues at coordinate 114,378,945 of OX104067.1, forward strand.
AGTACACTGCGAAGAGACTGAACAGTCTCTACACTTGAGGCAATCACCGGGGTGTCATTCATATATCGCCTGTATAGGCACAACTGGTTTAGGTAGAATTTAAGCCTCCACTCGACTAGTGCCAAATGTCAGCCAGTACCGGGCCAAGCGGACTTCCCATAGTCACACCATCTATCTGTTGATACACTTGCTCATTGAATAAGAAGTGCACATTTTCTGTATATAATAGCAGTAAATCCCTGAGGTATTTCACTGGAATTCGCAAAGCTATTTTTCTTTATTCGTGATGAATTCGCACAAGAAATCCACTGTTTCTTTTAATGGCATGTTGGTGAACAAACCTGCTACGTCCATAAAACACATAACCTTGTCGGTAATATCGAGATTCTGCACACAATCAAGCAGATCAAGTGCCTTCCACGGTGTAGGTCGCTATCATTCGTCTCACTGGTGCAAAAATGTCAACTAACCAATGGGGAGTTGCACATAGACATTATCGGCCTTAATGGTGTGCAAGCCTAGTGGATCTTTGATAGGCCGTACATTTGAGGGGTGCATGAACCCACGAGCTTAAGGGAATGGTACACTGTTTCTAATATCATACCATGCTGAAGTAACAATTTCAGTTGGTTGGTCAGGCTCTTTTCGACTTGTGTTACCGTGGTTCCGCATTTGTAATCTTGAAATTTGGATTTACCCTGCAGGATATCATACAACTTGTTTTCATAATCTGACTTATCCATAACAACAACTGCTGTACACCTGTCTGGTTTTGAAACCAACACATCTCTGGCCTTCAGATCACGTAATGCTTTAATGTGACTTATCGGGGTGAATCGGAGCCATCATGTTACCGTGCGTGGTGTCAACAAGCTTAAGTTTAAGCCAGTTGTAGTGTTCCTGAATCGTCAAGTTCAAGTTAGACAGATGATCTTTTGATCTGGGCCTCAATATGAATTTGACACATCTTGCGAGGCAGCTTGAAGTGTATGCTCAATGATAACACTTCCAACTGCTTTCTTTCCAAGAGTACTGACGATCGGTTGTAAACATGCCTCTGTAATTCACCGGGAAACATGGATCCGTATGCATTCTCAGGCGTCTCTGTTGTGCCTTACTTAGTTTTCTCTTCGTTCTGTTGTTGCTCTCGCCCAGAAGGACAGAGTTTATAACGCAGCCGTCCGTTCAACTCTCCTATATGGTTGTGAAACCTGGCCCATCAGGTCGACAGACATAAACAGGCTCGTCATATTCGATCATCGCTGCTTTCGTAGCTTAGCTCATGTCTGATGGGAGCACCGCGTGAACAATGAGCATGTTCGGCGTCGCGTGTTTGGCGCAGGAACAGCGAGTGAACCACTTAGCACCATTATATCACGCACCAGGCTCCGATGGTTGGGCCACGTGTTGCGCATGCCAGCACACGGAATTCCGCGACGTGCATTGTTTGCGCGCCGCGAGTGCGGTTGGAAGAGGAGGAGGGGAGGCCAAGCGATGACTTGGTCGAGAGAAACGAAAACCCTCACTTCGAACTTGGCGTCGGTTGGTGCACCCCGACTGTCTGGCTGGGGTCCTAAGGACGATGAACAAATTTGGTTGGGCAAACTTGCTGATATGGCTAGGAGCGTTGTGAGTTTCTTTGTCTATCCCCCTCCTGCTAAGCCACTCCCTCCAATCACGATCGCATACGTTAGACATAACATAAGTTTTGCGGCACGACAGCCAGCTGTTAGCTCTATGGAACGATGTCCATCCGTTACGGGGAACTCAGACGGCGTGCCACTGCTTTTTGCTTCTTGTCCTTTGTATTGCGGCACAATAGTTGAAGTGTTTTCCACCTACAGCTAACGTGTATAATGATGATGATGACTTTGTTTTGTCAACGACGGTTTTGCAAAAGTTCGTGAACATTATACGGCAAACCAACGAAAGCTGGTCAGTGATCGTCACACGGCGTTGATGTGTCTCTATCGATTCAGAAAGAGTTCTGGTAGCCTACTCCAACTAAGTTAGCCAGTGGCTTCAGGTTCATGTTGGTAGCTTTCCGTTGGTTCCGACACAGCAACTTACAAAACTGTCGAGCATATCGAGCGTTGAGTTTGCACTCAGAAAGGAAACGAATTCGCATATCCTATGTAGCAATCTTGCATTTCAGCGTAACTAGTCCATCAAGGAGTATAACGGAGTCAAATGCAAATGGGACTGGAACGATGGGAAAATTCCTTGAGTGTTCATTCTTGAGCGGATCGTTTAGTCAGGAATTGATAAGGCGTTAGGAGGTCTTGATGGATCTAAAACGAAGCACCCGAATCACACCCCGGTCAATTAATTACTGCCCACGTTCTCTGCACTAACAGTCCCCGCTGTGTAGGTTACATGAAGTAAGAAAGATATAGAAATGGAGGAAAAAAAGAAAGGAACGTCACTTAAATGAACATTAACACTAGAGTGAGGAGAATGACAGAATATGAACTCAAGGTCAGAAGATGGATATGGTCAGAAGAAGGGAAAAGTTTCATGTTGCCACCCAAGAGCGTCTAACTGACGCTCGAAAACCGTAGCCGTAGGTTCACTGACTACACTTTCTAGAAGCGAATTCTGGCGCACCATAGCTCTACGCGATAACCGTTTCCGCCGTGATCTGGTCGGCCTGTGTACCTTCATGTGATGACCGTGAAGACAAGGCAACCTAGCCGGGCTAAATAGCCAGCTCTAATCCGGTACAACCTTCCCAGTTAAAATGCGGTAAGTAAGGATTAGGTCTCCTCGAAGCCGTCGGTAGTGCATTGAATACATATCCAAGCTAAGCAAATGTTCTGGACACGTTTGCCCCCGTAACACCTCGACCAACTTTGTACCTACTCCCAAAACCCTCTCGAGCTCCATTTTGTCCCGAACGAGACGGGGCGGGCAAGCCTGGACGCAATACTCTAGATGTGGAAGAACGAAAGCTGCGAACAGTTTCACAAATGTCAGTAGTTAGGACTCCAAAAGAACGGCGTATTAACCACAATATTCTGAAACCCCTACTTGCGGCCTTCTTCCATTTGTCACCAGAATGCAAAGACGAGGAATGAACGACGCCCATGTCTACCTGCTTGGAGACAAGAGTGAGTTTAATCCCACCGAACATGTACTTCGAAGGTGGGAAGATTGCACCTATACGAAGAACTGAACAGAGCCTGATTTATGGGCAGTTGCCACAAAGTAACCCAGTCCCAGAGTCTGTCCAGGGCATGCTCAATGGCCTCAGAACACCCAGGGACATATACAGCATTCCGCAGTTTAAGATCATCAGCAAACAATAGTGATGATTCCCCAAACCCTCCAGGGAGATCGTTTATGTAGATAGAGAACAGCACCGGTTCATGGACCGAGCCCTGTGGGACACCGCTAAGAACCACATGCCTGAAGGATAAACTGTGACCCACGCGCACACACTGCTCTCTTCCCTGCAAGAATGCAGATACCCAAAGAATCGCGCGGCCAGATACACCGTAGGAGCTCAGTTTTGTGATAGTCTCAAGTGGGCTACCTTATCAAATGCTATCGAGAAGTCGATGAAAGGCAAATCCACTATGTGGTCATTGTTCACTGCCTCAGTCCAATCGTCACGAGCAACCAACAAATTCGTCAGACACGAAAACCCCTTCCGGAGTCCATGTTGTGCGCTACTGAGTAGATTAAATCTATTCAGGTGATATTCCGATGAATCTCTCACCAGCTTTTCAAGCAGTTTGACCACGACGCTAGTCAGACTGACTGGCTTATAATTGGCTGACAGACTCTTGTCGTCATTTTTGTAGATAGGACATATGACAGTCTCCTTTTATTCAAAAGGTAATGTACAGCTGTCAAGTGACTTCTGATAACACCATCGTCATAGGTTCACTTAATTCCGCCGCCAACTCATGCAGAAGCTTCGGGTGAATTGAATCAGGTCCAGCTGCTTTAGAAGGGTTCAGTTCTTGCAGCAGTTTAAGGACTTGCGTTTCCACCACAGTAAATTCAGCTAAATAAGAACATTCAGCGACTCTGGAGACAAGTTCAACGCTAGTCAACGCGGCCTCACGTACAAAGGCCCCAGCATACTGCCCACCATCATCATCAATATATGTTAGCTCAGGGTGAGAAACACACCTCAGCTAATGTGACGCAATGCAAAAAGATAAGAGGCAAAAAGTACTCAATAAAAAGATGGCAAGCAAGTAATATGATGTTAAATATTATATTATACGTTTTTTACCAGATCGAGATTGGAGGGTGAATCTAAAAGGGAGGGAAAGGGGAGACTCACAACACAAACGCCATTGGGGTCGGCTCCAAACTATATCAGCAAGCGTGTCCAACTAAACATGTTCATCGTACTTAGGACCTCTGCCACGCAGTCGGGCTGCACTAACCGACGCCAAGTTCGAAGTGAGGGTTTTCATTTCTCTCGACCAAGTCATCGCTTGGCCTCCCCTCCTTCTCTTCCAACCGCACACCCAGCGTGCAAACAATGCACGTCACGGTAGTCGGTATGCTGGCATGCGCAAAACGTGGGAACACCATTGGAGTCAGGGACGTGATATAATGGTGCTAAGCGGTTCATTCGCTGTTCCTGCACCAAATACGCGACGCTGAACATGCACACTGCTCACAACCATATCGGACAGTTGAACGGATCAATGCGTTATAAACTCTGCCCTTCAGGGCGAGTGACCTCGTGTTTGAGCCATAGGTAGAAGAGATCGACAAAAACATCTCGAGCTTTTGCTATACGGTTCGTAACCTCATCTTCAATCCCACGGGTGCTAATATAGCTGCCCATGTACTTGAATTCCTGAACGACTTCTAGCCGACCACCACCAAGCGTCAGCGCAGGGGTGGGTCCCAGTCAATATTGGAGAACTCTGCAGTTCAATGGAGCTAAGCAAAGCACAAAAAGATTGACAGCCAGTGCCACTAGTTCCAGTGCTGCTTGGCACGTCTAACAGCTGTCACAGATGAGCGTAATTTTGTCCGCATACTCCAAGTCAAAAACTCGCTCACCAGAAAGTAGCTCCACATCTTCTAGGTCGTGTCCAGCGTACACTGTTTCCATGACTTCCGAAATTGCGAAGTTAAAGAAGAAAGGTGACAGCGAGTAAACTTGTCACACCGCCGGTAATACTGACAGGTGACGACAGTTTGCCATAAACCCTCACTCTGTCAGAACTATGCGCGTACGGTGCTTTGATAATGTTTACGTACTTATCACACACACACACACACACACACACACACACACACCAGTTCTCAGAAGACAGTCCCAAAGAGCACATCGATCGACTGAGTCGAACGCACCTTTTATGTCAAGAAACACGACATGGGTAGGTCGCCAATAAACATGGCGGTGCTCCAACCATTGACGCAAGGTGAATATGTGATCGATGCAGCCCCGACCTCGACGAAACGCGGCTTGCTCTTCACGAATCTGGCTTTCACGAGTGCCAGTCAGTCTGTGGAGAATGACAGAGGCAAGCAATTTAGTGGCAACTGAAATCAGACTGATCCCTCTATGATTGCCGCATCCCGAAGGGGAGCCTCGCTTGAAAATTGGGACTATGACGGAGCGGTTCAAGTCTATCGGGACAGTCTCCTGCTACCAAAGATTCACTACCAACTCGTGTAAATCATCTATTAGAGCAGGTCCCTCGAATTTGAAGAGGGCTGGGGGAATTCTATCTGCCCCTGCGGTCTTATGCAATTTCAACAGCCTGATCTCACGTTCGACTTCTGCGCGTGAGGGCGGATCCAAGGATATGGCCAAAAGAGAAGGGCGCGCAATGCCCGAAAAAGAAAGCGATAACTCAGGTTGGTCACATTGCCTTGCAAAGTGTTCGACCCAACCCTCTAAGCGTTTTGACAGGCTGTGGATCGGCTGTTCACTCTGGTCGCGTATTGTCTCCGTAACCCCAGGTCTCCTGCTGCCTATTTCCCGTATCAGACGGAATAACTTCCGATGATTACAATCGGCAACGGCTGTTTCCATTTCTGAGGCACGATGAGACCACCAGACCTGGCGGTCTCTCTTCAGGCTAGCATGCAGTTTTTCTCTGAAATATTTGTGAGTTCCTTTGTGTTCGCTTCCAGCCTGAATATCTGCGAGTATCCATAAGTCCCAGAGACTGCGTAGAGACCCAATGTCCAGCTTGGAGATTTGATTTGCCACATGCAAATATGCATCCAGTGATCTCCGACGGTGTTCAGTGGGCGCCTACTCAACCCAAATGCCAGCGTACTTGGCTACACATTCAGAACACCTGGTTTCGTCAGCCAGGTGGTGTCAACGCGCTAACATCGGCGTTGCGGACGTCCGTCGAGACGCACCCGATGGTCGGAACACATGAGAGCGTGATCGAAGTCCATGTTGGTGCTCCAAATCGAGCGACAGTTGTGAACACAGCACCTCCAGCGGTAACTGATCGTGATACGATCGATTTGCGTCCATGGCTGGCCTGAGGCTGGTGGGCGCCAAGTTACTATTCTGTGGGTGCTGTGTCGAATTTATGCTCACGAGAAACAGACAAGCATCTTCACACAGCTGTAGCAATCGCTCATCATTGTCATTATGGGAGCCTACACCATGTTGGCCGCTCAGATGAAGCTCATCAGAGGGCAATTTTCCACGTTTAGGTCACCAGCTAACACCAAAGTATCCGTGCTTCTTCTGTAACGAAGGATATGGTTCAGTTAATGGTAGAAATCATCTTTCACCGAATTAGTGCTACGGTTTGTAGGGGCTAAGACCGCAATGACAAACAGGCACTGTTTGTCCCCGCACGACTTCGAAGAATGGAAGGAACCAGCTAATCTAACGGTGCAGATCTGAGTGTTGACTGGGATCCAATCGATCAGGGCAGCTTCAGTCTGGGGACTCAAAATAATGCCGACGCCAACTTGACCGGCATTTGAAGCAGTATGGTTGTTAGACAGGCGCAATCAGAATAGGCCACCAGTGTCGCATGTGCGGGATGGCAGGGTAAGCACTGAGCTGGAATCTTGCATGCGGGTTTCTGATAAACAGCAAATATCGATCGATTGCGTCCCTAGTGTTGCCCGTTGACAAAGTTGTAGCAAAGTGCACACGTTGAGGCATACCAGTCTTATCGAGGATCGAGGAGTCCAAAGGAAAACGGATGAACTGATGCTGTCCGCTTGGTCGAACATGGACTTGTCGACTGGAATGGAGCAACGCTCTGAGATCGTGTGTGAGCTGAAACTAGAAGATAAGCGATTATTGAAGCCGTGAGAGAAAGCAAAGTATAGGGGATTGAAAATGAGGGAATAAAAGTAAAGTTGGAGCGGGACGATAAGGATTAAAAAGCGCATGAAAGGGAATAGGAAGACAGGAAGGACTGTGCAATAGCATCCAAACCCCTATCCACCCTGCTCGATGCAGCAGATAGGACGCTGTTTATTATCCTTTGCGACGGCCAGAGCATCAAGAAGCTGTTGAAAGGGTTCACTGTATTGCGTGGGCAGAATACTGTCAGATTGCCCAAGCCTATACAGGAGAAGAATTAAGGCTCCTAAGCAAAACCTTTGATACAAAAACCTTACCGCAAGGCAGCGGGTTTTGGCACTGGACTATAGAGAGTCCGTTTTATGGAGTAAGGAACCACCTTCACTCCAATCCCCAACCTGGAGGGTCAAAAGACTGAGTTTGTCTGGCCTCTAACCAATGACCAATCTGGAATGAGTGACTCTGAAGGTACAAATAAACACCACCCAGCATAGCTCAATGGATCACGGAGGCAGTGCTCATCAAGTATACGAGCCTTGTCAAAGTTCGCGTACACATGAGTTCCACCGGGCGGCATCAAAGTTGGAATTACCGAACTGGAACCACAGAGCCTCTAAACATAAGCGAAGAACTTCGGATTTTTCAAAGCTGCACCAGCCAATCTCTTTTAGTACAACAGCCGAGCTTTCCTCGTTTGTTGTTTACATCTGTTTCTACGCTCGCGGTACTTATGACAGATGGTAGTTGAAGGAGCGGCAAGGTGGGTCCTCCAGCAGCTAGAACGCTTCTGGAGCAGGTACTTGCCAGTGGTATCTATCTAGGGGGGGGCGTGCTCGTGTCTCTTTTCCTCGCAAGCGGGATAAAGCGAGCAGACACTTCAGTGAGATAAGACTTAAATTTATCTTAGGCTGCCTGAATCGTATTGGCCACCGAGATTTCGCAACGCAAACCAGAAACCTTCGTACGCAGTGCCTTACAGTTCGCATGCCAGATGTTTGGATATGGCTCAGCGGTGCTCTAGTGACGTCTGGTCATATCACACCAGAAGAATAAACAAACATGCTCAATGGTACCTAAGGGAGAGCCGTAAGTGATGTCCACTACGAAGACTAGTGACTTAGTAAACAAGGTCTAAAATAGACAGTACTCGGGCGTCCAAGTTCCTAATGCGGAGGTCCACGAACTGATGCAACGGTATCTTGGAACATATTTGGAACCGATCGGGAAGTCAGCATTTTAGAAGGCATGGTAGACGACCGATTAATATATTTATGACGATATACAACGTTTCGCTTTTGAGTTGTCAAAAGCGGAAGGTTGCGTACCATCGTAAATATATTAACCGGTTGTCCACCAAGCCTTCTGTAACAATGCAACGGTAGTTGTAGCGTAAGCGTAAGATCTGCATCGAAAGTACCTTCCGCCGAGTTGCAATGAAGATCTGCCCAGAAAACCTACGAGAGATGAAAGTCACCTAGTATCAAACGCCTGTTTGCGGATTGGGAGCGAATAAAATAAAGCACCTTGGACGCACTCCCAAGGCTTTTATACACATTGTAAGTTGAGCCGAAGAAGTGCTAATCACTACCGATAGAGATTGGATAGTTTTATCTGCCGAATGAAACATGTATGTACGCAAAACGTCGTTCACAGCTAACGTAAAGCGCGACAGCCCTGCCTTGTCGAGCAACGAAGGGACCATATCTAAATAATCGCGTAGCCAGACAGATGTACTTTATCGTCCGTGATGTCCTGAGACAGTCACGTTCCAATGAATGCGAGTATATCGTGATGAGACCCATCTGTCAGCAGACCTATACCGCATATCTTCCTTAGGGTGCGCAAACCGCTTAACACTATCTTAAGGTAATCGCAATGTCCAGCCCTGGGTCGTGCGCTGCCAAAACCAGACATGAGCTAAGCTGCGAAGGCAGCGATGATCGAACGTGACGAGTCTCTTCATGTCTGTCGACCTGATGGGCCAGGTTTCACAACCATATAGGAGAGTTGAACAAACCGCTGCGTTAAAAACTCTGCCCTTCAGAGCGAGAGTAATGTCGCGTCTGTGCCACAGGTGGCGGAGATTGGCAAAAGCATCTCGAGCTTTTGCTATACGGTTCGTAACCTCATCTTCAATCCCACGGGTGCTAATATAGCTGCCCATGTACTTGAATTCCTGAACGACTTCTAGCAGATCACCACAAAGAGTTAGTGCAGGCTTGGGTCCCTGCCAATCTTGGTGAAGCACTTTGAATTTCGATGGAGTACAGCATAGCCCAAAACGATTGACAGCCAGTGCCACTAGTTCCAGTGCTGCTTGGCACGTCTAACAGCTGTCACAGATGAGCGTAATTTTGTCCGCATACTCCAAGTCAAAAACTCGCTCACCAGAAAGTAGCTCCACACCTTCTAGGTCGTGTCCAGCGTACACTGTTTCCATGACTTCCGAAATTGCGAAATTAAAGAAGAAAGGTCACACCGCCGGTAATACTGACAGGTGACGACAGTTTGCCATAAACCCTCACTCTGTCAGAACTATGCGCGTACAGTGCTTTGATAATGTTTACGTACTTATCACACACACACACCAATTCTCAGAAGACAGTCCCAAAGAGCACATCGAGCGACTGAGTCGAACGCACCTTTTATGTCAAGAAACACGACATGGGTAGGTCGCCAATAAACATGGCGGTGCTCCAACCATTGACGCAAGGTGAATATGTGGTCGATGCAGCCCCGACCTCGACGAAACGCGGCTTGCTTTTCACGAATCTGGCTTTCACGAGTGCCAGTCAGTCTGTGGAGAATGACAGAGGCAAGCAATTTAGTGGCAACTGAAATCAGACTGATCCCTCTATGATTGCCGCATTCCGAAGGGGAGCCTCCCTTGAAAATTGGGACTATGACGGAGCGGTTCAAGTCTATCGGGACAGTCTCCTGCTACCAAAGATTCACTACCAACTCGTGTAAATCATCTATTAGAGCAGGTCCCTCGAATTTGAAGAGGGCTGGGGGAATTCTATCTGCCATTGCGGCCTTACGCAATTTCAACAGCCTGATCTCACGTTCGACTTCTGCGCGTGAGGGCGGCTCCAAGGAGACGGCCCAGGGAGAAGGGCGCGCAATGCCCGAAAAAGAAAGCGATAACTCAGGTTGGTCACATTGCCTTGCAAAGTGTTCAGCCCAACGCTCCAAGCGTTTTGACAGGCTGTGGATCGGCTGCTCACTCTAGACGCGTATGGTCTCGCTAACACCAGGTCTCCTGCTGCGTGTTTCCCGTATCAGACGGAATAACTTCCGATGATTGCCAACGGTACCGTCTGTTTCCCTCTAAGAGGCACGATGAGACCACCAGGTTTTGCGGTCTTTCTTCAGGTTAGCACGTAGTCTTTGTCATTGCATTTGAAAATCGGGCAGACAACAGATTCCTTCCGTTCGGTAGGTAAGACACAGCTGTTAAGTGACTTCTGAAACACAAGTCAGAGGTCCAGTGAATTCCACTGCCAATTCGTGCAACAATTTTGGATGAACAGAACCTGGCCCAGAAGCCTTAGTTGGGTTTACCTCTTTTAGCAACTGGAGAACTTGGGACTCAGTTACAGGAGTTTCATCCAGACAACAGGCCTCAGAGACTCATGAAGTTCTTGAAGAGAACCATTCCAATGTGTAAGAAAACATTTCGGAGCGTTTGACTGCACAACAAATAAGTGCTCGTCGGGCGATTGCTCTGCAGTACACATCTGACGTTCAAGTTCAAGCGGGACTGGAACGATAGGATTATCCCGTGTGTGTTCCTTCTTCGGCGGGTCGTTGAACCAGGAGTTGGCGGACTTTGAAATACTGATGGACTTAAAACAAAGACCGCATCACACCCTGTCCAACCAATTAATGCCCACGTACCCTGTCCTAGCAGTCCCTGCTGGGTCGGTTACGTGGGGAGTGGCTAATTTTCGTACAGAAGAATTGGCCTGGAGAGTTCATAGGTTCATAGGATAGTAGAGAGCAGGAGAAATCCTTTGTCAGCTCCATCGCTTCCCGATCGTTGTGTAGAGGCCGCGATTCGATGTTAAGCGGTAATCCATAAGGGACCGTGACAGCTACACTGAAAGCTGCAAGGGCCCATCGTACTCAAAAGATAATCTAACATTCGCTTGAAACAGTCGTCAGTCTGGGCATCGACCACATGCTTCGGCAAGTTGTTCCAATTGTTGACTACGCGAGTTGATAGAGCGAGAGCAGGCTGAACCCGGAGCCTTCTGGGTTTAAACAGTTTCCATTTGAGGCCTCGAGTTGAACTGTTTGCATTGGATTGAAAGCACGCCTGCAGCTCCGTCCCCATCTCTCCTCTCAGGATGCGCCTGGTGAAAATCAGGTCACCGCGGCGTCGGCGATAATCCAGGGAGAACAGGTTCATCCGCTGAAGTCTCAGGGGATAAGGCAAGTCCCGTACCTCCAAGATGCGGCAATGCGTATCAAGGCTTCTGGGTTGCGTTTTGAAATCTCGGTGGTTGATACGGTTCAGGCGGCCTGGGATAAATTTAAATCTTATCTCACGGAAGTGTCTACTCCCTACATCCCGCTTGCGAGGAGAAAGGAGACACGAGCGCGGCCGCCGTGGATAGGTACCACTGGCAAGTACCTGCTCCAGAAGCGTTCTAGGTGCTGGAGGAGCTACCGTGCGGCTCCATCAACTAGCACCCATGATAGATACCACGAGGCTAGAAATAGGTGTAAACAACACTTAAGGAAAGCTCGGCTGTTGTATGGAAAAGAATTGGCTGATGGAGCTTCGGAAAATCCGAAGTCCTTCGCTTATGTTAAGAGACGCTGTGGTTCAAATTCGGTAATCCCAACGTTGATGCGGGCCGATGGAACTCGTGCGTATGCGGATTCAGATAAGGCTCGTGTACTTGGGGAGCAGTATGCAGGGGCATTTGTATGTGAGGCCGCGTTGACTAGCGTTGAACTTGTCCCCAGAGTACCTGTGGGTTCTTATTTAGCTGAGTTTACTGTAGTGGAAACGCAAGTCCTTAAACTGCTGCAAGAACTGAACCCTTCTAAAGCAGCTGGACCTGATTCAATTCACCCGAAGCTTCTGCATGAGTTGGCGGCGGAACTAAATGGACCTATGACGATGGTGTTATCAGAAGTCACTTGACAGCTGTACATTACCTTCTGAATGGAAGGAGGCTGTCATCTGTCCTATCTTCAAAAATGGCGACAGGAGTCTGTCAGCCAATTATAGGCCAGTTAGTCTAACTAGCATCGTGATCAAACTGCTTGAAAAGCCGGTGAGAGATTCGTTGGAAGGTCACCTGTATAGATTTAATCTACTCAGTAGTGCACAACATGGATTCCGGAAGGGGTTTTCGTGTCTGACGAATTTGTTAGTTGCTCGTGAAGCTTGGGCCGAGGCAATGAACGATGGCCACGTAGTGGATGTGCTTTTTGTAGACTTCTCGAAAACATTTGATAAGGTACCCCACTTGAGGCTATCATAAAAGCTGAGCTCCTACGGCGTATCGAGCCGCGCTCTTCACTGGTTATCTGCGTTCTTGCAGGGAAGAGAGCAGTGTGTACGTGTGGGTCTCAGCTTATCCTTTAGGCAAGCGGTCTTTAGCGGTGTCCCACAGGGCTCGGTCCTTGGACCGATGCTGTTCTCCATCTACGTAAACGACCTCCCCGGAGAGTTTGGGGTATCATCCCTATTGTTTGCTGATGATCTTAAGCTATGGAATGTTGTAAATGTTCCTGGGAGTTCTGAGACCATACAGCATGCCCTGGACAGACTCTGGGACTGGTCTGCTTTTTGGCTACTGACCATTAATCAGGCTGTTCCGTCCTTCGTATAGCAGCAACCTTCCTACCTTCGAGCTACGTACTCGGTGGGGTCGAACTCCCCCTTGTCTCCAACCAGGTCGACTTAGGCGTCGTCCATTTCTCGTCTTTGCGTTCTGGTGACAAATGAAAGAAGGCCGCAAGTAGGGGTTTCAGAATATTGTGGTTAATACGCCGTTCTTTCGGGGTCTTAACTGCCGACAAATTTGTGAAGCTATTTTCAACTTCCGTTCGGCCGCATCTGGAATACTGCGACTAGGCTTCCCCGCCCTGCCTTGTTCGGGACAAAATAGAGCTCGAGAGGGCTTCGCTAGTAGGTACCAAATTGGTCGAGGGGTTACGGGAGCAATCGTACCCCGAGCGTCTACTTAGCTTGGGTATATATTCAATGCACTACCGACGGCTTCGAGGAGACCTAATCTTTACTTACCGCATTTTAACAGGGAAGGTTGGACCGGACTTGAGCTGGCTATTTAGCCCGGCTAGGTTGCCTTGTCTTCGCGGTCATCCCATGAAGCTACACAAACCGCATTCTGACCGGATCAGGGCGGAAACTCGGTTATCGCGTAGAGCTATCGAGCGCTGGAACTCGCTTCCAGAAAGTGTAGTCAGTGAGCCTACGGTTAAGGTTTTCGAGCGTCAGTTAGACGCTCTTGGGTGGCAACACGAAACCTTTCCCTTCTCCTGACCATATCCATCTGCAAACTTTTAGTTCTTATTCTGTCATTCTCTTCACTCTTTGGAGTTATCCTTCATTTAAATTACTTTCATTCCCCTTTATCTTCCATTTACTTTCTACTTCTTTCTTACTTCACGTAACCTACACAGCGGGGACTGCTAGTGCAGGGAACGTAGTCAGATTCAGATGGACTGGAACGATAGGAAAATCCCTCGAGTGTTCCTTCTTGATGGGATCGTTGAGCCAAGCAATGATAAGGTGCTAGAACTTGATAGATCTAAAACGGAACACCCGAAACACCCTGGTCAACCAATTACTGCCCACGTTCCCTGCACTAGCAGTCCCCGCTGTGTAGGTTACGTGAAGTAAGAAAGAAGTAGAAAGTAAATGGAAGATAAAGGGGAATGAAAGTAATTTAAATGAAGGATAACACCAAAGAGTGAAGAGAATGACAGAACAAGAATTAAAAGTTTGCAGATGGATATGGTCAGAAGAAGGGAAAGGTTTCGTGTTGCCACCCAAGAGCGTCTAACTGACGCTCGAAAACCTTAACCGTTGGCTCACTGACTACACTTTCTGGAAGCGAGTTCCAGCGCTCGATAGCTCTACGCGATAACCGAGTTTCCGCCCTGATCCGGTCAGAATGCTGTTTGTGTAGCTTCATGGGATGACCGCGAAGACAAGGCAACCTAGCCGGGCTAAATAGCCAGCTCAAGTCCGGTCCAACCTTCACTGTTAAAATGCGGTAAGTAAGGATTAGGTCTCCTCGAAGTCGTCGGTAGTGCATTGAATATATACCCAAGCTAAGTAGACGCTCGGGGTACGATTGCCCCCGTAACCCTTCGACCAATTTGGTACCTACTAGCAAAACCCTCCCGAGCTCCATTTTGTCCCGAACAAGGCAGTAATTGGTTGACCAGGGTGTGTTTCGTTTTAGATCTAGCAAGTCTTACCACCTTATAATTTCTTGGCTCAACGATCCGATCAAGAAGGAACACTCAAGGGATTCTGCCATCGTTCCAGTCCATCTGAATCTGAATCCGCGCCGTGCGTTCCGCTTTGTGTTCCGGTACAAGTTCAAGTTCAATTTGGACAGGAACGGTAGGAAAATTCCCATGTGTTCTTCAATGCGTCGTTGTACTAGGATGGAGTTCGCGGGAGCGATTTGAAACCGAGAAGAGCCAAATCAATACACACGAATCACATAACGGTCAAGCAATCAATGCCCACGCGGCCTGCACTAGCAGTCCCCGCTGTACCGGCCACGTGAATAGAATAAAGGCTAAGGGAATCAACAAAAACAAAATAATGGTAATTGTAGTACAGGAGAGAATGTGTGGATAAGACTGTTGTGTCTACACGTACACTAGTCCCCTGCACGCAGGGTCTTGAACAAGCACGACCAAAGCCCCGAACGAGGAAGCAGAACTCTACTGGTACGCAACACAAACTTCTATTCACGCCAACGGTACATACACTCAGTACATTCAAAACAACCCTGGTATTGATCGCGAACGGACGGGCATCCAATCACAAGCTACGAAGTGCGGTCGTGGTAAGGCCCGCGCGTACGCGCTGCCACACTACTCCCCCTCTTCAGCGGTTGGTTCACTGCGGTGGCCCTCGCTTCAGGACACTGCTTCGGTTGAAGTGCTGAATATAGCTGTCTGGCATTGACTCGTCGGCCGTCTGCTAACTCATAAGTTCCTGGCCCTAGCGCACGAGTAATTCTGATGTGTCTCGTCAGTGCCGGTTCTCCTTTCCGTGTTTGTCTCTCCTTTATCCTGACCAACGTTCCAGGACGCAGCGATGTGGCCCGTTTTTCGTAGGATGACTGATAACCCCGGCGACGTTCCAATTGGTGGGGGTCGCTGTTTTCTGCAGCCGAAATAGCTGCATTTAATTTCGTACGCAACTTCCTGCCAAACATCAGCTCACCTGGCGTGCGATCAGTCGCTCTGTGTTTCGCCGTTCGGTGAGTAAACAGAGCCTCCAAAACGGCATCTTCTCACTGCCTGCCGGACAAACGTGCTGTCTGTATAGTTTCCTTTAGTGTGCGACTAGTGCGCGCAACCATGCCGTTGGCAGCTGGGTTGTAGGGGACAGTATGTACGTGCTTCACATCACGAAGTTGTAAGAAACGTTTAAACTCATAGTTCGTGAATTGTGGTCTGTTGTCTGTCACAATTTCCTCAGGAAACCCAAATCTAGCAAACAGATGTTTCAGCCACCGTATAACGGTTGAAATGGTCACATCGCCACACAAATGGATTTCCGGCCACCTACTGTAATAGCACGTGGCAACTAAGCAGTTCCTCTGGTGCTGTGGCGCAGAATGAAACGGCCCCATGATGTCAATCGCCACCTTCGACCAAGGTTTCATTGGATAAGTAACAGGTTGGATGGGGGCATCGATTGGTTTGGAGCTCTTGTCGGCCTTCTGACATGTATCGCAAGACCGGACACACGCCTCTGCCATTTTATTCATTTTTGGCCACCAAAAGTATTCTTGAAGTCGGCGCTTCGTCCGTACGATACCCGGATGTCCCTCGTGTGCACATTGGATAATTTTTGATGTCAGTTTCTGTGGAGCTACGAATCGCGATCCTCGCATAAGGCAATCATCAACGACCGCTAGCTCATGTCGTTAAACATAAAACGCCCGTAGTTCACCACTCAACTTCGCGTAGCGAGGCCAGCCTTGAGAGAGATAGTGAATGACATCTTGCACATATGAATCACTCCGATTAGCTTCTTGAAGCTCTTGTTTAGTAACCGCGGAGAGCTCACTTGATTGTAAAGCAGAAATCATGATTTTTTCTTCGTCGTCTTCATTCTTGTCGGAATCATCCAATGGGAGACGTGATAAGCTATCTGCCATACGGTTCTCGGAGCTAGGGCGGAAGATGATTTGAAAATTATAGTTCAGTAACCGCATATACCAGCGGTTAATCCGTAGTGGCATGTGACCATTGGTTCCTCGGCTGAGGAGGGTAGTTAGAGCAGCATGATCCGTGCGCAATGTAAATCTCCGACAAAACAGAAACAGGTGCCATTTTTCACAGGCCCATACACAGGCAAGGGCCTCCCTTTCACCTGCGGAATATGAAACTTCAGTAGGGGATAATTTTCTAGAAGCATATGCAATCACTTTTTCCTCACCGTTCTGAATTTGAGACAAGACCGCTCCTAAACCGATGTTTGACGCATCCGTTGAGACGAATGTTGGGCAGTTTTCGTCGAAAATGGCCAGCATTGGGGTGGAGACGAGGCGTCTTTTAATTTCTTCAAAGGCCGACTGCTTCGAAGAGCCCCAATCGAACGTAGCTTTTTCTTTTGTCAGCATTCTCAATGGCTCCGCTATAGTTGCAAAATCGGGCAAACAGCGCAAGTTGTACGAGCATAAACCAAGAAAGTGCTTAACCTCGGATGTATTCTTCGGTACAGGGGCTTCCGTGATAGCTCGAGTATTAGCTGCGCATGGCCTAATTCCACCAGCTGATAAGACGTACCCAAGAAACTCGACATCCGTAGCACAAAATATACACTTTTCCAGGTTTAGCCGAAGATCTAGGCTCTCCAATCGCTGCAACACAGCGCGCAGCTTTGAGTCGTGCTCATCTCTTGATTTCCCGAAAACGCATATATCATCCATGTAAGCGATTTGTCCCGGTAGATCTGCTAGTGAGTGATTCATAAACTTCTGCCAAGCTGCTGGAGCGGAGCTAAGTTCCATCGGCAAGACTTTGTACTGGAATAGACCACTCGATGTCAGAAAAGCCGTAAGTGGTCTGGATTCTGGTGTCAATGGCACGTGGAAAAAGGCCTTCCTCAGGTCTAGTTTTGAGAAAAATCGCGCGCCAGTTATCTTGACCAACAACTCGTCAACTGTGGGAAGAACGAATTTTTCGACGACGATCTGACTGTTCAACGCTTTCAAGTCGTTGCATATGCGCACAGTACCGTCCTTCTTTAACACCGTGACCATGGGATGCACCCATTCGGAACAGTTAACTGGCTCTATCGAATCGTTGGAAACCATCTCTTGTATGGCCTTTTCTACCATCGTACATTTGGCCAATGGAATATGACGTGGCTGCGAAATCGAAAACGGTTTAGCGTCCTTTTTAAGGCATATTCGATGAGCAGTAAATGGAATCCGGCCAATCGACTCAGTAAATAATTTGGGATGTAAGCTTTTAAGTACTGGTGTTTTGAGTGTCATGATGCGCATTCGCTCGATAGATGGCGTTATGTTGAGGGCAACCATAGCATTTCGCCCCAGCAAGGCTGGACTGTCTTCGGAGGCAACATACACAGCAACATCAGATGCGACTGAGAGTAAACTGAGTTTCGGCATTATATATCCCAGAATTTGCACACGTGAATTTGTGTACGATTCGAATTGATACGACGTAGGATGTAATGGAATGTCTTGCAGGTAATTGTCGTAAATGCTGGACGGGATAATTGTTATCGGCGATGCCGAGTCTAGCTCCAAAGTCACTGGTACAGAAGTGTTAAGCCCATGGAGTGCAACGGTACATATGTCAGGAGCAGGGAGCTTGGGTTCCAGCGAAGCAATTCGTCGTGTTTCTGGTTGTAATCGTCTTCTGATAGAAAAAACATTCGGTGTAGTCGGTGAGGTGGAAACATCATTTTGTTGGTCAATTAACGCGAGTCGACGCGAGCGGCAGCATCTGGCGAAGTGGCCCAGTTTACCACAGCTTTTACACTCAGCTGTACGAGCCGGACATGTTTGACAGTCAGCTTTGTGGCGAGAACTTCCACATCTATAGCACGAAACAGTCGAATTCTGAGGTTGACTGGAACCCTTGTGCTGAATCTTACTGACTTCTAGTACATCACTCGACTTGAATAGGCTCGAATGTTCAACGGCGGCTTTTATTAGTCTTGCGATCTCTATGGCTCTCTCCCAGGTAAGTTTTGAAGGATCTTCGGAAAGTAGCTTTTCGCGTATACGATTATCCTTTATACCGGTTATCAACTGCTGCGTCAGCATAACACGCTCAAGTTTATTCTTCGGGATGCTAGTGTAGTCACAGGTTTTTACAGACCGAATTAAACGAGCGACAAATTGTTCCAGTGGCTCTGCATCTTCTTGCCCCAAACAGCAGAACTTGTAGCGTTCAGCGAAAATGTTTGGCCGTGCACCCCATGACTGATCGAGTACATCCAATGCCTTTGTAAGTGTATCGAATTTCTGCAGATCTAACGCATCGAAATAACGTTGACCTTCATTGCCCAACAGGTGACGAAGTAGTTTCAGTTTTTGCTTCTCATCGTAAGTAGTAGTTGCTGGGAGTAGGTCCAAGTAATTCGTGAAAGACGTTCTCCATTGGATCCAATCACTCTCCGTAGGTCTAGTAGCAGGATCGCATCAAAAGGCTTCTGGAGGTAGAAGGTGAAATGCCATTGTAATGGTCCACAGCCCAGACGCCACTGTTGTGTCTACACGTACACTAGTCCCCTGCACGCAGGGTCTTGAACAAGCACGACCAAAGCCCCGATCGAGGAAGCAGAACTCTACTGGTACGCAACACAAACTTCTATTCACGCCAACGGTACATACACTCAGTACATTCAAAACAACCCTGGTATTGATCGCGAACGGACGGGCATCCAATCACAAGCTACGAAGTGCGGTCGTGGTAAGGCCCGCGCGTACGCGCTGCCACAAAGACAATAACAGGAATAGATTTGAGAAGCCAAGGAAATAGATGTAGAAGTTAAGAACCAAACGGAAAGGTCTGAAACTACAACCCAAGGGCGTCGAGTCGATGTTCAAACTCCTTCACCGTTGGTGCTAATACTACTTCGCTGGGTAGTGCGTTCCATGATTCGATGACCCTGAGTGATAAACGAAAGTCAGCTCTAACGTGGTCAGATCTGGGCTTATGCAACTTCAGAGAGTATCTGAGCCGGATGGAACAGTCCAGTTAGATCAGGCCCAATACTGCTGTTCAATATACGGTACGTAAGAAGCAGGTCTCCCCGAAAGAGCCTATAGTGTAGCGAAAACATCTGCAACCTGAGCAGCCTATCAGGATACGAAAGATGCCTCAATCCTTGTACCATTTTTATACCAACCCTCAGAACTCGTTCAAGTGTCATCTTATCGCGTACCAAGCAGGGAGGACAGGCTTGCACGCAGTACTCCTAGTATGGCCTGACAAAGGCTGAGAAC
>OX104067.1:114399431-114439076 GCA_944474145.2 Dicrocoelium dendriticum
GCGTGTTTGATTCGGCTGTTAGCGAAGCAGAGCAGCAGGTTTCTGCACTTGTCAAAAGAAGGCGAAAGAGGGTTAAAAAGCGGCAAAACCAAAAGCGGACATGAGAGGTCCGTCGGGCGCCCATTCCCCCTCCTCAAATTCTACTACTAAGGAATCCTTGCAACGGGAAACATCTACGACATTAGAGTCTATAGAAACGGACACTAAACTGAAACCACCGACGTCCACAGAGCGTTCGGTAAATACTCCGCGTCCCGGAGACTCGTATACCGACTGCAGTGTTATTTTCAGAAACGCCACTGAGTCTTCTGCTGTTCTCCCAAAAGACCGTATGCTAGATGACCTTAAGTGGTTTAGAGTATGCATTACCAAACTCCTGCCTCCCGGCTTCCCCGGTATGACTGTGCGCAAACTAACCAGACTCGGTAACTTGCCAGCCGACAAGTCTCGTCCTCGCTTGTTGCGAGTTGTTCTGTCCACTCCGGAGGAGCGCCAAGCACTTCTGCGTTTCGCCTTTAAGCTCAAGGGCAGTGGTGTCATTGTGCACCCAGACCTCCCTTTGGCGGATAGGCTGAAATTGCGGGAAGCTGTCAAGGATCTTAAAGCCCGCCGTGAAGCAGGAGAAAAGGGTCTCCGCTTGGTGGGTTTTCGGGTGGTGAGCCGGCGGTCCACTTCCGCCCTACCAGAGCCGGTTCTGGTGGCGCACGATCCCGGACTCACAATGTTAAATCCCTTCAGGTGATCTTAAGCAATGTGCGTAGCCTGCGAAACAAGCTGTGCGAAGTCGGCGCTCTTGTCGACGACTGCCGTCCAGATGTCCTCGCATTCACTGAAACGTGGTTGTCCACCGACGTCACGGACAGTGAAGTGTGCTTGCCAGGTTACGCACTGCTGAGATGTGACCGCACCTCTGATCGGCGCGGAGGTGGTGTTGTTTTGTACGTTAACTCCGCACTTACTGTCTGTAAGACCTATAGTTTCAGATCATCAGAGGGTGATGTTGAGGCACTCGCAGTTAACCTGTGTATTGCCTCCACGCAACTTAAAATTGTGCTGGTCTATAGAAGCCCCGACAGCGTTGCTAAGGGGCTTGCTGATTTCATCCGCGAGCATTCGGCAAATAGGTGTTTAGTGATGGGGGACTTCAATCTTCCCGACGTTGACTGGCAGAATTTTTCCTGCGGCGCTGTTACAAGGTGTTTGGCTACCGAGCTTCTCGAGCTGGCCTTGCATGCTTCCCTGCACCAATTTGTCGATCGGCCTACTAGATTCATGATGGGTCAAAACCCGTCCCTCTTGGACTCGATCTTCGCTAAATCCATTGATTTTGTCACCAATATTGTATACAACTCACCTTTCGGTGCTAGCGACCACGCATGTCTCTCATTTAAGTGCGCCCTTAGTCGTCAGACTAATGATCATCCTGACCGAGTACCAAATATATGGCGCGCAGACTTTCAGACAATGAAAACCAAAGCCGCAAAGTCGCCTTGTGTCATTTTGGAAAGCGACGATATTCAAACGGCCTGGGAAAGCTTTAAATCATACTTGAGTGAGCTCTCTCTCCCCCATATACCACTATCTGGCAGGAATAAAACTAGGGCAAAGCCACCCTGGTTTGATTCTGCTGTACGCAAACAACTTAACAGACGTGCCAGATGTTGGCGTACTTACTTATCTGCTCCTTCATTATGCACTTTCAAACGATATCGTGAGGTTCGAAATGCCTGCAGGCAGTATCTACGTGGTGCTCGTCTACAGCATGAAGTAGAGCTTGCTCGTATAGCCTCATCAAACCCGAAACGCTTCTTCGCCTATGTCAAAAGGCGAAGCAACATGAATTCGTGCATCCCAGTATTGTTTGGCCCGGACGGCACTGCTGTTGTCACGGATCACGAAAAAGCTTGTTTGCTTGGAGAACAGTATGCTGGGGTTTATGTTAGAGAGTCACAGCCGCCGCATATCAGTCTCCAGGCAAAAGTTCCTGAGGGCTCCCACTTGGAGGAGGTTTCTATAACCGAGGCTCAAGTGCTCCGGCTTTTGAGGCAGTTAAATCCTAGTAAAGCTGCCGGTGGAGATGCTATTCATCCCAAACTGTTGTACGAGTTGGCTGATGAACTTTGCTCTCCGATTACGCATCTTTTTGTGAAGTCTCTACAAGGCTGCTCTCTACCCAAGGACTGGAAGGAGGCTATTGTTTGCCCCATTTTTAAGAAAGGTGATAAGCACCTCCCTGATAACTATAGACCGGTCAGTTTAACGAGCGTGCTGGTCAAGTTATTGGAAAAGCTCGTGAGGGACGCTCTCGAAGGACATTTGAAAGCGTTTGACTTGCTTAATCCTTCTCAGCACGGTTTTCGTAAGGGCTATTCTTGCCTTACTAACTTGTTAACCGCTCGTGAACACTGGGCCGAAGCCGTTGATTGCGGGAAGGCAGTAGACGTGCTGTTTATTGACTTTTCCAAAGCTTTTGACACCGTTCCACATTCGCGCCTTTTGTACAAGCTGAATTCCTTTGGTATTTCTGGACCAGTCTTACGATGGATTTCAGCTTTCCTAATCGGAAGGGAAATGTGTGTGCGGGTGGGTTCAAGCTTGTCCTTCCGCCAATGTGTTCTCAGTGGCGTGCCGCAAGGTTCGGTTCTTGGCCCCCTTCTCTTCACTTTATACGTTAATGACCTACCTGATGAATTGGGTGTGCCATCCCTAATGTTTGCGGATGACTTAAAACTCTGGTTCACGATAGAAGAGCCGATTGGTCCACTGACCCTACAGGGGGCTCTGGATAGACTTTGGGACTGGTCAATTTTGTGGCAGTTGCCAGTTAATTTAGGGAAATGTTCCGTTCTACGCGTTGGTCCGAATGACCCGCCGACGCGTTATTTGCTTGGCGGCAACGAGGTACCGCGAGTTCAACTCCAATCTGACCTCGGTGTTTTGCTGTCATCTGACTTCAAGTCCAGTGAACACTGGAAGGCAGCTGCTCGTAAAGGCTTCAACATGTTGTGGATGATCCGCAGGTCATTCGGGATCATGACCACCGACATGTTTGTTAGACTATTTTCGGCTTTTGTAAGGCCGCACTTAGAATACTGCGTCCAGGCTTGTCCTCCATGCCTGGTTCGTGATAAGATGGCAGTTGAACGAGTCCTGCGGTCCGGGACGAAAATGGTGTACGACTTAAAGAAGCTGACGTACCCGGAGAGGCTACGTAAGTTGGATATGTTTTCCATGTATTACAGGCGGCTTCGGGGCGACTTGGTCCTTACATATCGTATATTGATGGGTCAGATTTGTCCTGATTTGACTGGAATGTTTCGCCCAACTCGAATGCCAACCCTTCGTGGCCACCCATTAAAGTTGCACAAACCCCGGTCTGACCGGGTTTTGGCAACTTTTAGATTATCGCGTAGGGTTATAGCTTATTGGAACACATTGCCTGCAGACGTCGTGATGGCACCGACGTTGAAAGAGTTCGAGCATCGACTTGACGCTCTCGGTCTGCAGTTTAAAGTCTTCCCCTTCGTGTCTTAAACTTTTCTGCGTCTATTACGGCTTACGCTTCTTTAACTCATTTTAACTTACATTTTAATATTGCCTACGATATTCGATTAGCTTGTCTTCTCTGTTTTCTTTACTTTACTGACACTACTGTTTTCTTTTATTCTTCACGTGGCCGGCACAGCGGGGACTGCTAGTGCAGGGCACGTGGGCTTTGTTTGGTTGACCATATGAATCGTGTGTGTTGATTTGGCTCTCCTTTGGCACATCAAGGCACCGGTTTCCCTGTTGGATCAACGACGTTTTCAAAGGTGGAACATTCGCGGGATTTTCCTACTGTTCCGGTCCCAATTGAACTTGAACTTGAACAGGCTAGATGCTGGCGAACCTACCAAGCATCTCCATCAGCCAGTACCTATGATAGTTGTCGAGATATTACAAATAAATGTAAGCATCATCTCAGGACTGTTCGTCTCCAGTACGAGCAGGGTCTAGCGGACTCGGCCGCATCTAATCCCAATAAGCTTTTTGCTTACGTTAAAAGACGCAGCAGGGCAATACTGTCTATACCAGCGTTATTGCGACCAGACGGACCCTTGCGCAAACTGACTATGGCAAGATTTCTATACTTAATGTTCAGTATAATGGGGTCTTTGTTCGAGAGACCTCTTTACCACCGGTTGAATTGGTTTCAAGAGTTCCAGAGTTTAACCTAACGGAGATTCAGGTCTTCGAGCTACTGCAGGGCGTTAATCCCTCTAAAGTTTCCGGTCCTGATTCAATTCATCCGAAGCTGTTGCATGAATTGGCCACTGAGCCTAGTGGTCCTCTCACGTGCGTGTTTTCAATATCGCTTGACAGCTGCATCCTACCTTCGGAATGGAAGGAAGCAATCATCTGTCCGATTTTTAAGGGCGGTGACAGCGCTCTGCCCGCGAACTGCCGGCCTGCCAGTTTGACAAGCGTAGCAGTTAAGTTGGTCGAAAAGCTGATAAGGGATTCAGTGGAGTACGACCTGAATAGATTTAATCTTCGCAGTGTTGCACAACGTGGATTCAGAAAGAGGTTTTCATGTCAGACTAATCTACTTGTAGCTCGTGAAAGCTTGGCCGAAGCGGTAGACAGTGGCCACGCTGTAGACGTGTTATTCGTGGACTTTCCGAAAGCTTTTGACACTGTTCCTCATCTGCGACTCACTAAAGTTGAGATCTGGTCGTGCCCTTCAATGGGTGTCTGCCTTCCTTGAGCGGAGTGAACAGTGCGTACGGTTGGGCGCAGTCTTTCGCCCAGGCAAGCTGTCCTAAGTGGCATCCCGCTGGTCTCAGTATTGGGGCCGTTGTTGTTCGCGATCTCTGTAAATGACCTGCCGGGAGAGCTAAGAGTGTCATCACTAAGGTTTGCTGACGATCTTATACGTCGACTTTGCTGGCGTCGGCTTTTGGCTGTGATCTTCCGATGTGACCAAGACGGAAGCCTACGCGGCGGCGGCGCACACTAGATCTGAAAATGCAGCTAGCGGGAATTATGCCCCGAACCGAAAAACCAGGAAGGCCACTACCGGGGGCCAAAACAAAATCCAACTCAACGTCAACGTAACTGAAACATGTTTTAGCTGAGGTCACACAACTTGCGAAATTGATAACCGAATAACCGGTTGCATCAGAACCAGAGAAATCGAGAGAAAACAGACCTCCCAGAGAGAATTTTTATTACAAATGTTCCGGAATCTGACAAGGTGACCCCAGCTGAAAGGATCCTTGACGACCAGGCATCCATCAAACGAATGATATCCATTCTATTCGACAAAGGGGAGAATACACACACTATACACTTAGGCTGGAGGTGGAAAACACCTCAGATACTGTGCCGCAATACCTAAAAGAAAAAGGGAATAAAATGCAACAGGTGCAAGCCAGCTGAGCTACCGGTAACGGATGGGCATCGTTTCGGTAAGCTATCTGCCGGCTACTATGCAGCAGAAAAAATATAATTTCCTATGCACAACTATCAAATGTTAAATAACGTGATCGTGGTTGGAGAGGGAGGCTAAGAGGGATGGGGTGGGACAAATAAACTAACAGCACGAACGCCACTGAAGTCGGCTCCTAGCCATACCAACAACTGTATCCAGCCAAACGTGTTCATCGTCTTTCGGACCCCAACCAGGGAGCCGAGACGCTCCAACTGAGGCCAGTTTCGAAGTGAGACCCTCATTCCTCCGGACAAAGTCATCGCTTGGCCACTTCACCTCTTCTTCCATCCACACCTCCGTCGCGCAAACAACGCACGTCGCGGGAGTCGGTGAGTTTGCATGCGTGACACGCGGCCGAGACATCGGAGTGTGGTGCGTGAAATAACGGTGCTAAGCGGTTCATTTCCTTTTCCAGTGCCGTAAACAAGGCGTCGAACACGCTCGTTGCTAACTCGGTGTTCCCACCAGATGTGAGCTAAAATCCGAAGTCACCGGTGGTCTAATGTAACTAGCGTCTTTATGACCGCTGATCTAAGGGGCTAGGTTTCACAGTCGCACAGTAGGGTCGAACGTACCGCTGCACTGTACACTCTACCCATCAGGGCGAGAGTGATGTTGTGTCGGCGCCATAAGTGGCGAAGGTTAACAAAAGCGCTTCGAGCTTATGCTATACGGTTCGTGATCTCATCTCCAATCCCACAGGCGCTGATTCAACTTCCAGGTAGTTGAATTGCTGAATGACTTCTAGCTAATCCCCACCAAGGGTCAGCGTAGGAGGCGGTCCAGGCCAAGCTTGGAGGAACGCTTTGCACTTCGATGGTGCAAGTCAAAGCCCGAAGCGGCTGACAGCCAGTGCTAATCTGTCCAGCGCGGCTTGGCACGTCTGAGAGCTGTCACAGATTAGGGCAGTATCGTCAGCATACTCCAAGTCAAGAAGTCGTTCTTCTGGCAGCAGATCCACACCTTCTAAGTCGTGTTCTGTATCGTCTGTCGAGACGAAGAGGAACGCCGCTGCGTACTCAGACGCACTTCGCGCTTTAAGGGCGAAACATTCTTCATCCTGAGAGACCTCTGTCCACAAGAACGGGTTAAAATGAAACAAGCTGTCAATGAACTACGCACGCGCGGAGCCAGTGGTGAAGCTGGTCTCTATATTGTGGATTTTCGCGTAATGAAGAGATTACCGAGAGCGCGCTGGAGGCCAAGGTTTCTGCTACCCAGCCCGCTAGCACAAGCAGAGGTCTGCGAGTAATGCTTGCCAATGTGCGAAGCCTCAGGAACAAGCTTGACGAGATTCCACTTCTCATCTCTGAACACCATCCAGATCTATTGGCGTTTACAGTGACTTGGTTGTTCTGTGTGGTCTGGAACACAGAAATTAGCCTACCAGGATATCAACTCTCACAAGCTGATCGTACTGATGAGAGGACCGGAGGGGGAGTTATTTTCTACTCGAAAGACTGCCTCAAAGTTCACATCACGACAATATCGCTGCCTCAGAAATGCTTTGGTGCCGGATCCATGATGGACACCAAACACGCACGATTGGACTTGCCTACAGAGCTCCCTCGGGCTCAGGCTGTCATCTCCTGGACTCAATCAAAACCATTGGCAGGCAGAAACTGTCTGCTAACGCGTGACTTCATTGCACCCAGTATCAATTGGAACCTTTTTCATTGCGACCTTCCTCAAGATTCCTTCGAGAGGGGGCTTCTCGATACTGTTCAGGAATGCGATCTAATTCAGCACATCTCTACTCCAACACGAATGCTCCCGGACTAGACAAACATTCTTGATCTGGTTTTCACTCCGATATCCACTGACGTCTGTGACTTGGAGACCCTCCAACCACCAGGCCGAAGCGACCACTCAGTAGTCTTCTTGTGGACACAACGTCTTACCATCACTGACCGCAAAGCATATCGCCGTAACTTTTGGTGTACAGATCCATCCAGATTACACGCTGTGACAAGGTCGGAAGATTGGAGTATCCCACTGTCCCTGAGTGTCGAGGAAGCATGGGACCTACTGCTGACCAAGATGACGTCCATAATCGAAAATGCCGTCACGATGTATAAAGGCAGACCATTCCACAAAGAACCCCTCTGGATCGACCGAGAACTGAGGTCCTTACTGAACAGCGTAAACTCTGGAAAGTATTCAAGAGAACATAACTAACCACGGATTATCTAAAGTACAAAGAGGTTCGAAAGTTGTGCACCCTGAAAAAGCGGCAGAAGCGAGCTCAATACGAATAATACCTGGCTGTTCAATCCCGAACGTGCCCGAAGATGCTTTTCTCATACATAAGGCGGAACACCAAAGCGGGCGTTGGTGTCCCTTCTCTATCTATCCCTGGAGAAAGCACTGTATTACATTACGAAGATGAGAAAGCCAATCTACTGGCCTCGCAGTAGTCAGCTGTCTACGCGGTAGAACCACCGTTGTCCAAGAACGATGTGCCCACACGCTCCCCAACCTTGGAGCAAGTTGAACTTAATGTCGAGATCGTCATGCGACTAATCCGTGAGTTGAACCCTAACTTCGCACCAGGCCCTGACGGACTACACCCACTATTCCCCAAGATGTTGGCGGACCACATCGCCGACCCAATGTCCCAAGTATTCCGGCTCTTACTTGCAGAGGGCCGGCTACCTATCGCTTGAAAGTAGGATTAGGAATGCCTAAATACAAAGGTGACCGGAAGGACCCTGCGAGCTACCGCCTGATATGTCTGACGTCTGTTGTCTGCAAACTCATGGAGAGAATAATCAAACGCGCTCTCAACGCTCCCTGGGGAGGCTTATGCGCAATCTCCCCCTCACAGCAAGGATTCCGCAGGGCACGGTCCTGCATCACTCACCTGCTTGCTGCCAGAGAAGCATGGATTAAAGCAACGGACGCGAGGAAACACCTTGATGTCGTTTTCATTGACTTCAGCAAGGCATTTGACAAAGTGCCACATAAGCAGCTTCTGCTCGAACTTCAGGGAGTTGGTGTCACCTGAAACCTCTCGTCATGGATTTCAGACTTCCTGGAAGCACGAACCATTCAAGTGAAGATGAACTTGTGCTTATAACCAGTGGAGTTCTCCAAGGTCCTTGGACTAGAGCTCTTTAAACTTTACATCAACGATCTACCATCGGCACTACAAACCGACTGTCTACGCTGATGACCTCAAGCTGTGATCTGAAATATCTTGCCCCGATGATGCCGACAGACTCCAAGCTGCGCTTTCTCGGTTGTATAACTGGTCCCTTGATTGGCAACTCCCGATAAACCGTGACAAATGTGACGTTCTCCCGATTGGTGACCCGGATCCTTTCGGTGCGTATCCTATCGGGGGATATCTCCTCAAGTCTGTCACACATGAAAAAGACCCGGGAACCATCGTCTCACACGATCTCAAGACATCACTTGACACGCAGTAGATCACGATAGCCAACCGAATGCTCTGGGCTTTGCGAAGATCGTTCTGTGAAATTACCTCGGAGATCTCTAGAATACTGTTCACTTCGCATGTCCATCCGATTCTAGAATATGGTCTCTCCTAACGAACTCTGAACATGATCTGATAGAGAAAGTGCAGAGGCGCGGTACACAATCTATATCGGAGCTTCGGTATCTTCCCTGCACTCTTCGACTTAAGGCTTTGAACCTGTTCTCCATGGAATATCGCCGCCGTCGAGGAGATCTACTCAACACCAGACATCCTAAGGGGAGAGCTTGGAAGTGAACTGCAGCAGTTCTTCCATCTAAGTGTAGGCAGCTCCACACGTGGCCACACATGGAAATTGTTTAAGCCGAGGACACTTCGCGCCCGCCCGCAAGCTACCCTCTCTTCCAGAGTGGTAAATGATTGGAACAGTCTGCCGAAATACATCATTGACTCGCAGACAGAAAGTTTCACGCTATTACTAGACACCTATCTAATACGTATGGCGGGGTCCTGCTACTCCTAATTCATAGGTGATGATCTCCGAAGGAGTAACGTTTCCCGTTAGCAAGCACCCACCTTGTGATGACTCGGAACCGATGGAGCTGACAAGGGATCTCCCTCTTGCTCTCAATATTCCAATTTATTCCAATGACCCGACCTGCTAAATCATCTGCTTAAGTGAGCAAAACGGAGCTCATGGTTACTAGCATCGCTTGCGCGTTTTTCGGTAGCCGATGTAGCCTTAGTTCGCGGAGTAGTCTCGTCCATGGTTGATGAACCAAGCAGCTGTTGCATCTGTCGTAATAGGGTTGAGGGCAGCTTGTCTCCCAACTGGAGATCCCTGAAAAGCTGCTGCAGGCGGATTTTCTCCGAGGGCATAGGGCACTTAATCGTGGCCTCCTCGAGGTCCTTATAGCGCTTTTCAGTCTTAGAAATGATGATGTCTCGAACCTGCATTGATATCTCCTTGGGATGATAGGACATAAGCCTGCTATACTTTGTCTAATCGGTGGTAATTCTGTGGTTATAAAATTCTGCCTCTAAATGATCACACCACAAAAGAGGATCCATGTCCTCAAAAGATGGGACCCAGAAAGATACAGCACTAACAAGAGACTCTAAATAATGATCTACGCAATCCATGATTTAAAAAATGAATACCAACAAATGCTACCGTATACAAAAATAAATCGGAAAATATAAAAAATATGGGACGAGCTTGCCGGAGTAAAATTCGTACTCTCCGGCGTTGAGGTTGTTCCGAACTCGAAACCATCAATTTGGATAGTAGCCTTTATCAGGAACCCGGAGAACGATTCCAGAAGACAGATAGAGTTGCATGGAAACTTTTATTAGTACAGAAACTCTTCCCTGTTTGTCTAGCTATAACTAAACAACCCCGTTAAACACAGCTAGCTGGGGGAACGCAGAATGCGCAGCAACCGATGGGCTGATTGCTGCACTCAGAAAACGAAGTGCCCGGCTATCATCTTTGCTGAATTTTAGGCACTGGCATCCAGGTTCACAGTGGTTGAGAAGGCGTTAGTCGGGTTTGTCTCGTTCAACTCTAAAGTGGATTTGATTATGAATTACCAGAGTATTGCAAACGAAGACTCTGTAGCGGATTGTCCCCGTGCTAACAGTCCATCCCTTGATGGGTCGTTCATCTTACTGGACGCTCCATTACACATTGAGGTAACTGACTCATATGCCTCGGACGGCATTGTTGACCCTCCACAAATGGAGGGCGAGTCACGGGCTCCTGGGCCAGAAAAGAATAGGCGAAAGAGGGCAAGGAAAGCGCAAACCCTCTGCACCCAAACCGAGAGGTGAGAAGTTGCTCAAGATGCAACCGCCTGAGCGGGAAACACCACCTGGTGATGAAATTCCCTCAGTTTCACCTAAGGTTGTGCAGGCAGGGTGTGAAAAACCCCAGATGTCCCCATCGCGTGCTACTCAAACTGCGGTGCCTACTCCAAACACCTCATCCTGTCTTCCGGGGGTGCAGGTCTTGGAGGTGGTCATTGACGTTGAGCTACGGGCCTCTTCGCTTGCAGGACGAAAACAAAATCGGAACAGAACTGTCCGTACTCTTCAGGCAGGTACGAAAAGCGTCAAGAATGACGGGACAAACAAGCTGGAGGTTAAGACGTACGCTACATTTGTTTCAACCTCGTTAGCAGCGTCTGAGAAAGATGGACGGTTGATCCGTTCTCAACGTTGTCGACTAACCCGTTGGGTGGAAACTTTTGAAGAGCAGTTCAGCTGGCTTGCTGCGACTGCCGAATCGCCTGAGTCGACATGGCAAGTAAATCTCACACCCGCTTTGGAAGAGATTCAACATGCGCTTTCTGTGTTGAACTAAAACAAGGCTCTTAAACCCGACGACCTTTTTCCATCTTTGCTGACATGATGATGACTCTTAACTGGACTCGCTTCTCTATTTATCACGGTTTAGAACAATAAAGAGGTGCCTTCAGACCGGCGACTGTCAACTGTCTTGCCCACCCTCTAGAAGATTCAGCGTACTTCGTTCGAAACTCATCGAAGCATTGGCCTTGTTTCCATTACCACTAAACTTCTGACGAGTATCATTCTCAGACAACTTACTGGTTTCCGTGAGAACCGAATCACTAAGAGCCAGACTGTCTTCCGCCCTGGTTGTGGTTGTGTCGACCACATATTTACTCTTCAGCAAGTTTTAGAGCAGTGACATAATTATCATCAATACACGTTAATCGAGGGTGAGAATCGCATCTCGGCTAATGCACCGCAATACCAAAAAGATTAGTGGTTAAATAGTACAGACTAATCTTAAACATCGCATTGTGCATAGGGTTTGAGATCGGGAAGAGCTAAAGGAGAGGGGATGGACAAGGAGACTCACAACGCAAATAACACTGCGTTAGGCTGTTCGCAATATCAGCTAGTGTATCCAACCAAACGTGTTCCTCGTTATTAGGTCCCCAACCCGGTAGACAGGAAACGCCAACCGACACCAAGTTCGCAGTGCGGATTTTCATTCCTCTTGACCAACTTACCGCTTCCATCGCAATGAGGCTGGACATTACCGTGGTGCGATGGTTTGTGTGCCTCAGCCATCCATTGAGCTATGCTGGGTGGTGCTTTTGCACCTTCGGAATCACTATTTATATATTTGCAAAAGTCTACGAATAGACATAATGCCATCAGAAACCATGGGATCCAAACGAAGGTACAGAAATAGTAAAATAAAACACAACACAACAATGTCCATGGTTTCCTCAGAGGGCGAGATACTACCCGGTTGCCCAAGCCGAAGTAGCTTCGGAATCACTCATACCAGATTGATCAAAGGTTAGAGGCCAGACAAACTCAGCCTCCTGGTCCTCCAGTTTGGGGGTTGGAATGAGGGTGGCACCTTATTCATTATAACGGACTCCTTGCAGCCCAACGCCAAACCCGCTGCCTTGCAGTAAGGTTTTGAACCAAAGGCTTTGCTTGAGAACCCTAGTCGTTCTCCTGTCTAGGCCTGGGCAACCTGACAGTATCCTGCCCACGCAATACTATGGATCATTTGTCAAACAATTTCTTGATGCTCTGGCCACCGCATAGCATAATCAACGGTGCCCTATCTGCCGCATCGAGCAGGGTGGATAGGGGTTTAGATGCTACTGCTCAAGCCTTCCCGTCTTATTCCTCCTCACCCATTTTCACTCTTATCGTCCCGTTCCAAATTCACTTACATCCCCCGGTTTTCAACCCTCCGATTCTTGGCACTCCTCCAACATGCTTTGCTAGGCATTTATCTTCTAGTTTCAACTCACATGCTAACGCGGAGCGTCACTCCTATCCCGTCGAAAAGCCCATGTCCAACCAAGCGGTCCATTCCAGTTCATCAGCTTCCATTTGGAGCCCTCGGTCCTCCTTCAGATTGGCATGCCTCAGTGTACGCACATTGCTGCAGCTTGGTCAACAGGCTGCACTTGCCCGAACTTTAGAGACCTCGACGATATCTGCTGCTTATCAGAGACCCGCCTGCAAGACTCGAGCTCTGTGCTCACTCTGCGATCCCCTTCAGGTGACGCAAGCAGTATTTTCTCATTGCGCCTATCCGGTGACGATGCAGCTTCGAGCACCGTGTTGGCATTGCCCTGAGTCCCCGGGCTGAACCTGCTCTGGTTGATTGGATCCCAATCAGTAGCCGGATGTGTGCGGTCCGATTGGCTGCCTCGTTCAACGCTTCGAAGTCGCGCGGGACTACTAGGTGTCTATTCATCATCGCTGCCTACGCGCCCACAAACTGTAGCGATGATTCGGTAAAGAACGACTTTTACCGCCAACTGACCGAGCTCCTTCGCCACAGAAGAAGCACTGACAGTGTTGTGCTGGCGGGGGATCTGAACGCACAAGTTGGAAAGTTGTCCACTGATGAACTGCATCTGGGCGGTCAACACGGTGTAGGCTCCCGTAATGATAACGGTGGGCGGTTGCTTCATTTGTGTGAAGATGCCGCTTATTTTTTTCGAGCACTAATTTCCGACACATCACCCGCCGGAGGGTGACATGGCGCCCACCAGCCTCGGACGCAAATCGATCCCATTGCAATCAGTTACCGCTGGAGAGACTGCGTCCAGAAGTGTCGCTCTATTGGGAATACATGTGTGGACACCGACCATGCACTTGTATGTGCTGATATGCGGGTGCGTTTTGTCGAACGCCCACGACGACGCTGTGAGCGCATTGACACCAGCCAACTGACAAAGCCAGCTGTTCTGAATGCCTTTCAAACTATACTGCCGTGCGATTTGAGTAAGCGCGTACTGGAGACGATTGATGGTCACTGATCACATGTTGGCCAGACGTTACTAGCAGCAGGCAAATCCTCATGTGGTATGTCTAATAGCCAACATGGATATTGGGTCTCTTCGCGGTCTCTGGAACTTATTGACGCTCGCCGGCGTATCCCGACTGGAAGCGAACATAATGAAACCCGCAAAGAGCTCCGGGCTAGACTCCTGATGAGAGACCGCGAAT
Source organism: Dicrocoelium dendriticum (assembly GCA_944474145.2). Taxonomy (NCBI): domain Eukaryota; kingdom Metazoa; phylum Platyhelminthes; class Trematoda; order Plagiorchiida; family Dicrocoeliidae; genus Dicrocoelium; species Dicrocoelium dendriticum. The sequence continues at coordinate 114,413,360 of OX104067.1, forward strand.
CTTGCCGGTCTCATCATGCGTCAGAGATGGAGGTGGCCGCTGCCCTTGATAACCAGCGTAAGTTATTCCGTCTGATACGGGAAACGGGCAGCAAGAGGCCTGGTGTTAGTGAAACAAGTTGTGACGAGAGTAGACAGCCTATCCACAATTTGTCAAAACGTTTGGAGCGTTGGGCTGAGCATTTTGAAAAGCAATTTAATCGGCAAGAATTGTTCGGTTCTTTGCCGGCCAGTGATCGCCCTGCTCCGTGGGCTGTCCTTGGGATCCATCCTCACGTTCAAAAGTCGAACGTGAGATCTGACTGTTGAAGTTGAACACAGCCCCCGGGCCAGGTGATCTTCATCTAGCCCTTTTGATATTCCGGGGCCCTGATCTTGTTGATTGTTTACAAGAGTTACTAGTGAAACTGTGGGAGCAGCAGACTGTCCCAAGGGGCTGGAGCCGCTCCGTTATTGTTCTTATCTTCAAAGGAGGCTCGCATTCGGAATGCGGCAACCATAGAGGAAGCAGTCTGATCCACATCGCCTCCAGATTACTTGCCTTTGTCATCCTTCACAGACTGACTGACGCTCGTGAAAGCCAGATTCGTGCGGAGCAAGCCGGGTTTCGTCGGGCTCGTGGCTGCATCGACCACATCTTCACTTTGCGTCATTTGTTAGATCACCGTCACACATATTGGCGGCCCACCGTTGTCGTGTTCCTCGACATTACATGTGTCTTCGATTCGGTTGATCGATGTGCCACTTGGAATTTTCTGCTCAGGAAAGGTGTGTCCGAGAAATATGTAAATATTATCCAAGCATTATACGCGCGTCGCACGGGCAGAGTGAGTTTTTACGGCAAACTGTCGCCGTCCTTCAATATCCAGCGGTGTAGGACATGGATGCTCGTTGTCACCTTTCCTCTTCAACTTTGCTATTGACGAAGTTATGAAGATTGCATTTACCGGACACGACTTGGAAGGTGTGGAGCTACTCCCAGGAGAGCGACTTCTTGACTTGGGGTATGCAGACGATATTATCCTCATCTGTGACAGCTCCCAGACGTGCCAAGCGGCACTGGACAGATTAGCACTGGGTCTCATTCTCCTCGAGCTTTCGTTTGCACCATCGAAGTGTAAAGCTTTCCTCGAAGACTGATTGGGATCGCCTCCTTCGCTGACCCTTGGTGGGGATCAGCTAGAAGTCGTTCAGAAGTTCAACTACCTGGGAAGTTGTATCAGTGCCCTTGGGATCGAAGAGATCACGAGCCGGATGGCAAAACTCGAAGTGCTTTTGCTAGCCTTCGCCACTTATGGCGGCGGCGCTTCATTACTCTCGACCTGAAGTGTAAAGTGTACAATGCAGCGGTACGTTCGACCTTAGTGTGCGGTTGCGCAACCTGGCCCCTAAGGTCGGGGGACATGAAGAGGCTAGTTACGTTCGACCATCGGTGCCTTTGCAGTTTGGCTGACATCTGTTGGGAACACCGCGTGAGCCACCAGCGTGTTCAGCGCTTTGTTTACGGCACTGTAAATAGCACTGAAGCGCTCAGCACCGTTATTTCACGCACCAGGCTCCGACGGGTTGGCCACGTGTTGTGCATGCCAACCCACCGACTCCCGCGACGTGCGTTGTTTGCTCACCGGGGATATGGATGGAAGAAGGGGAGTGGTGTCCAAGCGATTGCTTGGTCGAGAAGAATGAAGGCTTTCACTTTGGAACTGGCCTCGGTTGGAACGTCACGACTCCCTGATTGGGGTCCAAAAGACGGTGAACAAGTTTGGCTAGATAAACGTGCTGACATGGCAAGGAGCCGACCTCAGTGGCGTTCGTGCTATGAGTTTCTTTGTCCCTCCCCATCCGTTTTGTCCTCCCCCTCCTCCTACCATCTCATTTCGTAGCGTAAAACATAATAATTTTTCTTTTTGCCTAATAGCCGGCTGGTAGCTTACCGGAACGATGCCTATCCGTTGCTGGTAGCTCAGCTGGCATGCAACTGTTGTATTTATTTTCCTTTTCCTTTATTTATTGCGGCACAGTATCTGAGATGTTTCCCACCTCTAATTAACGTGTATAATGAATGAGTGAATTACTTACCGGTTGGCCTCCCGTCTTCTTCTTCCATCCAGTTCCCAGGCGTACAAACAGCGCACGATGCGGGAGTCGGTGTGCTGGCATGCGCAACAAGTGGCGAAGTCATCAGAGCCTTGTGCATGCTGTAATGGTGCTGAGCGGTTCACTCGGTCTTCCTGTACCCAATACACGATGCTTGGCACGCTTGTGAGCTGTCACAGAAGGGGATAATATCGTCAACATACTTTAACTCAAGAAGTCCTGGGAGCAGTTCCACATATTGTAAATCGCGTCCTGTGAACGCCGTCTCTATGACCTCGTCAGTAGGGAAGTTGTAGAGGAAATTTGTCAGCTGGCATCCTTGTCTCGCACCGCTGGAGATATTAAAGGCGGCGGCAACTTGCCGTAAGCCCTCACTCTGCCCGAGCTACTCGCATATAGTGTACTGATAATATTTACATATTTCTCTCTATTAGTCCAGAGTGGCCTCGCTCGTGACTACCTAGACCTGCCTGACTCAGGCATTCGCTACCGCAGGTGCCACGACACCATGCGCTCGATGTCGATGGAGTACAGCCCATCGGCGCCTATCGTTTCCGCAACTGCCGCTTCTTTTCCGCATGCACGAGGGATTTCTCTTGCACCTCGGCAACTGCCTACATGATCAAATCGCGCCATGCAAGCCGATCCGTCGCAACGAGACTGGACTTTAACGTGGTGCGACGCTTTGCGTATCCCCTTGACCCATTAAGCTATACTGGGTGTTGCCTTCCGGCCCCTTGAGAGCTACTCCTACCAGGTTGTTCAATGGTTAGAGGTCAGACAAACTCAGTCTCCAGGTTGGGAGTTTGAAATGGGATGGCGTCCATTTTTGTAAAACTAAGTCATTGCTATCTCCCCGCTGCCTTACGGAGACGCTTTTGAGCTTTGCTTAAGGACCCTAATCGTCCTCTTGTCTATGTTTGAGCGCCCTGGCAGTATCTCAACCCACATACAACCATGCAAATTTATCCAAACTCTAAATACACCCTGCATCGGCCGTCGCGCAGTTTATCAAGGGTCGCCTTATCTGCTGCATACGGCAGGGTGGATAAGCGAAATCATTCTACTGCTGGTGCCTCCTTTCTTTTCCACCTGTTTCCCTTGCTCCCATCCTGACCCCTATTACTATGCTTCCTTCTATAATTCCCAGCTTGATAGCAACCGAAGTGCCACTGGAGTAGAACCATCTGCAGCCACCTCGCGATACGCACCGGACGTCTATCGGCAAAAGTCCCTTATAAGGCCACGTTATCCCGTTTCCATGGCGGCGTTCAACGTTCGCACTCTAGGACAAATAGTTCAAAATACTGCACTCGCACGCACCTTGAACACACTGGGTATTGAGGTGTGTTGTGTGTCCGAAACTAGGATCAATGACCATAATGGGGTTTTTGAATTAATTGCACCCAGCTTATCCTCTCGTTACTGGTTGCAGGCATCCGGAGACGCCAATGCAGCACTCACGGGTCAAGGCTGAGCCATTGTTGGTTGATTAGATTCCGGTGAACAGCCGTTTATGTGCAGCCCGTTTGACGACATCAGCTAAGGTTAATTCACGAAGTTGTACAAAACGCTGTTTGTTTGTGATTTCCGCTTATGCTCTCGCTGACTGCAGTTCAAATGCTGTCAAGGACACATTCTATCACGAACTGAACGCGCTACTACGCAGTGCTACTGGTTCAGATATTATAGTACTTGGAGGGGATATGAACGCAAAAGTAGGGCTTCTGAGCTCTTCAGAAGTTCAGCTGGGTGGTAATTATGGGCTTAACTCCGAACGGACTGACAACGGCGAGCATCTGCTGCAACTGTGTGCGGAGCACCAGTTGTTTCTTAGTAGCGCTGCTTTTAGACGCAGTGGGCGCCGAAGTGCCACTTGGCGTCCCCCTGTAGCTGGCCAACGATGGACCCAAATTGACCACATAGCCATAGGCTACCGGTGGCGTGGTTCCATCCTAGATTGCCGCTCGTACTGGAATACTTGCATTGACTCTGATCATGCCTTAGCACGCTGTCGTTTCTCCATGAACGTTTCCGGGAGGCGCAACAAGCGTCCCCTACGATTGGCAACGCAGAAATTGTCTCCGTCCTCGGTCAGGAAAGCCTATCAAGAAGCACTGCATACCGAACTTTCGCTGTATTGTTTTGATGACACTGAGCTTCATTGGAATAGAATTTCGGCCGCTATGCACGACGCAGGAGCATCTGCTTGTGGCACTATCAGTCTTCACCGCACCAGTCACTGGATATCCGCGAGATCGGTGAAACTCTTGCATTCTAGAAGAAACCTCCCGGCTGGCTCTGAGCACAATGTGACCAGACGGACTATTAGGCGCGAACTAAAGCGTAGCCTATGTGCTGACAAGGAAGCCTAGTCGAATACTCGGGCTGAAGAAATGGAGGAGGCAGGAGCAGTGGGCAATTACCGCAAGCTCTTCCAGCTGATCCGCAACACTGGTCCCAGGAAACGAGGCGTCAGTGAGACAATCAGAGACAGCGCGGGTGCACTGATACACAATGAGGAGAGTCGTATGCCTCGTTGGGCGGAACACTTTCAAGATCAGTTCAGCTGGCCCCCTGCTCCTGGACCTCTTCCTACTCAGGTGCTGCGTGACAAGCCATGGACGGTTGGTTTAGAGCCTCCGTCGGAGGCCAAGGTCCGAAACACGATCACAGCCCTCAATCGTTTTTATGCCGCTGGTCCGGATTCCTTGCGACCTGTGTTATTTAAGGATGGAGGTGATGTCCTCTACAAGGCACTGACCTCCGTATTCGAGCGCATGTGAAAGGAAGTGTCCCGGCTAACTTTTATCCCCCTGGTTTTGAACCCCCGGTTCTTGGCACTCCTCCAACATGCTTTGCTAGGCATTTATCTTCTAGTTTCAATTCACATGCTAACGCGGAGCGTCACTCCTGTCCCGTCGAAAAGCCCATGTCCAACTAAACAGTCCATTCCAGTTCCTCGGCTTCCATTTGGAGCCCTCGATCCTCCTTCAGATTGGCATGCCTCAGTGTACGCACATTGCTGCAGCTTGGTCAACAGGCTGCACTTGCCCGAACTTTAGAGACCTCGACGATATCTGCTGCTTATCAGAGACCCGCCTGCAAGACTCGAGCTCTGTGCTCACTCTGCGATCCCCTTCAGGTGACGCAAGCAGTATTTTCTCATTGCGCCTATCCGGTGACGATGCAGCTTCGAGCACCGTGTTGGCATTGCCCTGAGTCCCCGGGCTGAACCTGCTCTGGTTGATTGGATCCCAATCAGTAGCCGGATGTGTGCGGTCCGATTGGCTGCCTCGTTCAACGCTTCGAAGTCGCGCGGGACTACTAGGTGTCTATTCATCATCGCTGTCTACGCGCCCACAAACTGTAGCGATGATTCGGTAAAGAACGACTTTTACCGCCAACTGACCGAGCTCCTTCGCCACAGAAGAAGCACTGACAGTGTTGTGCTGGCGGGGATCTGAACGCACAAGTTGGAAAGTTGTCCACTGATGAACTGCATCTGGGCGGTCAACACGGTGTAGGCTCCCGTAATGATAACGGTGGGCGGTTGCTTCATTTGTGTGAAGATGCCGCTTATTTTTTTTCGAGCACTAATTTCCGACACATCACCCGCCGGAGGGTGACATGGCGCCCACCAGCCTCGGACGCAAATCGATCCCATTGCAATCAGTTACCGCTGGAGAGACTGCGTCCAGAAGTGTCGCTCTATTGGGAATACATGTGTGGACACCGACCATGCACTTGTATGTGCTGATATGCGGGTGCGTTTTGTCGAACGCCCACGACGACGCTGTGAGCGCATTGACACCAGCCAACTGACAAAGCCAGCTGTTCTGAATGCCTTTCAAACTATACTGCCGTGCGATTTGAGTAAGCGCGTACTGGAGACGATTGAAGGTCACTGGTCGCAAGTTCACTAGACCTTATTCGCAGTAGGGAAATCCTCATGTGGTAAATCTAATTACTAACATGTAAACTGTGACTCGCCGCAGCCTCTGGAACTTATCCATGCTGACCGGCACAATCCGGCTGGAAGCGGACACAATGCAAGCTCGTAAAAAGTTACGGGCAAAACTGCGTGCTAGCCTGATGAGAGACCGCGAATCTTGCTGGTGTCATCATGCGTCAGAGATGGAAGTGGCTGCTGCCCTTGATAACCAGCGTAAGTTATTCCGTCTGATACGGGAAACGGGCAGCAAGAGGCCTGGTGTTAGTGAAACAAGTTGTGACGAGAGTGGACAGCCTATCCACAATTTGTCAAAACGTTTGGAGCGTTGGGCTGAGCATTTTGAAAAGCAATTTAATCGGCAAGAATTGTTCGGTTCTTTGCCGGCCAGTGATCGCCCTGCTCCGTGGGCTGTCCTTGGGATCCATCCTCACGTTCAAAAGTCGAACGTGAGATCTGACTGTTGAAGTTGAACACAGCCCCCGGACCAGGTGATCTTCATCTAGCCCTCTTGATATTCCGGGGCCCTGATCTTGTTGATTGTTTACAAGAGTTACTAGTGAAACTGTGGGAGCAGCAGACTGTCCCAAGGGGCTGGAGCCGCTCCGTTATTGTTCTTATCTTCAAAGGAGGCTCGCATTCGGAATGCGGCAACCATAGAGGAAGCAGTCATATCCACATCGCCTCCAGATTACTTGCCTTTGTCATCCTTCACAGACTGACTGACGCTCGTGAAAGCCAGATTCGTGCGGAGCAAGCCGGGTTTCGTCGGGCTCGTGGCTGCATCGACCACATCTTCACTTTGCGTCATTTGTTGGATCACCGTCACACATATTGGCGGCCCACCGTTGTCGTGTTCCTCGACATTAAATGTGCCTTCGATTCGGTTGATCGATGTGCCACTTGGAATTTTCTGCTCAGGAAAGGTGTGCCCGAGAAATATGTAAATATTATCCAAGCATTGTACGCGCGTCGCACGGGCAGAGTGAGGGCTTACGGCAAGCTGTCGCCACCCTTCAATGTCTCCAGCGGTGTAGGACATGGATGCTCGTTGTCACCTTTCCTCTTCAACTTTGCTATTGACGAAGTTATGAAGATTGCATTTACCGGACACGACTTGGAAGGTGTGGAGGGAGAACGACTTCTTGACTTGGAGTATGCTGTGATATTGCCCTCATCTGTGACAGCTCCCAGACGTGCCAAGCGGCACTGGACAGATTAGCACTGGCTGTCAGCCTCCTCGAGCTTTGCTTTGCACCATCGAAATGCAAAGCGTTCCTCCAAGATTGGCAGGGATCGTCTCCTTTGTTGACCCTTGGTGGGGATCAGCTAGAAGTCGTTCAGAAGTTCAACTACCTGGGAAGTTGTATCAGTGCCCTTGGGATCGAAGAGATCACGAGCCGGATAGCAAAAGCTCGAAGTGCTTTTGCTAGCCTTCGCCACTTATGGCGACGGCGCGACATTACTCTCGATCTGAAGTGTAAAGTGTACAATGCAGCGGTACGTTCGACCTTAGTGTGCGGTTGCGCAATCTGGCCCCTAAGCTCGGGGGACATGAAGAGGCTAGTTCCGTTCGACCATCGGTGCCTTTGCAGTTTGGCTGACATCTGGTGGGAACACCGCGTGAGCCACCAGCGTGTTCGACGCTTTGTTTACGGCACTGTAAATAGCACTGAAGCGCTCAGCACCGTTATTTCACGCACCAGGCTCCGACGGGTTGGCCACGTGTTGTGCATGCCAACCCACCGACTCCCGCGACGTGCGTTGTTTGCTCACCGGGGATATGGATGGAAGAAGGGGAGTGGTGTCCAAGCGATTGCTTGGTCGAGAGGAATGAAGGCTTTCACTTCGGAAGTGGCCTCGGTTGGAACGTCACGACTCCCTGGTTGGGGTCCAAAAGACGGTGAACAAGTTTGGCTAGATAAACGTGCTGACATGGCAAGGAGCCGACCTCAGTGACGTTCGTGCTATGAGTTTCTTTGTCCTTCCCCATCATTGTTATCCTGCCATTCCGACCAAGATCTCAGCTCATTGCATAATAAAATTTCACATAATAATTTTTTTCGTTGCCTAGTAACCGGCTGGTAGCTTTTCGGAACGATGCCTATCCGTTGCTGGTAGCTCAGCTGGCATGCAACTGTTGCATTTATTTTCCTTTTCCTTTATTTATTGCGGCACAGTAGCTGAGGTGTTTTACACCTTTGGCTAATGTGAATGATGAAAATGACTATGCATACCTTCTCCTTCGGCTCAACAATTTCGTGTCTACGACTGTCGCGCCGACCGATGTGCAGAATCCGTTACCGGCGCTTGATGAAACCACTTTAGCTGTCTCAGATCTCGCCGGTACATAGTTTACGTTTCGCTGCCATATAGAAGAACGGACACCATGCATTTTTACACCATCAGCTTCGTTTCGACGCTAAGCTGTTGATTGTCCCTCACTCGATGGATGGCTTGTGCTGCACCACCCACAGCTCCAACCACACACCCCATATCCAGTGTAAACCCGAAGGAATAAGACCGGGAGGTATGTGGATGGGAATCACGTTTCATCAACGGAGCCGGCCCACACTCCTTCACAGGCACGCTGTATTTGGGGAATCAAGCGCACACAAGGCGGTGGCTGGACCGTAGTCCGCTCCTCACTGAGTGCATGGAACCACTCTTCGAGCCTAGCACGGCCACAAGGACCGTGCACCCCGTCCCCTCCAGCAACGACAAACTGTCTCCTTGAGCCAGTATGGACGATGTAGTGGGTAATGGACAGGTAGGCACCTTGTCAACATGCACATCAAGCGCATTCACACCGGGGATATCAACCAACAGCCAAACACTTGGGAGAGAAAGAGAAAGTAAAAGGGAAAAACGCTATTAATGCACAATGAAACGGTGATATAAACCTTAATTAAATAGCATATGTAATAATTTGTTTACAAATAAATCCTAGCTAAGTGCACGAGGTCAGGAAATATAGTTCACGGAATGCCACGAACACAAATATGCTACGGAAATCGAATAAAATTGGCTTAGGCGAGGTGTGCAAGTTAATGGAATAGAGTACAGGTAGACATTTATATGAGAAAGAAAAGCATTAAGGCACAAACTGTAAACCCACCACCTGAAATAAAGAGACTTAGCATGCAAGCACGCGGTTAGTAAATCGAAATCAGCGTGCCTACAAACGCTGCGCCGGCTCGCCGTAATTCTCTGCAGGACCCGTCGTCGCTTCTGTAGTGGCCCCAAAGGACCTAGCTCATGGCCCACTAGACATTTATATGAGAAAAAAAGGCATGAGAAGAATCGCAAACCCACCACCTGAAATAAAGAGACTTAGCATGCAAGCATGCGGTTAGTAAATCGAATTCAGCGTGCCTACAAACGCTGCGCCGGTGCTGCCTACGTTCACTGCAGGACCCGTCGGCGCTTCGGCAGTGGTCCCGAGTGACCTCTGTCATGGATCACTAGGCCTGCCTGACTAAGGCACTCGCGACCGCATGTTCAACAATCTGTATATATATATATATATATATATATATATATATTTATATATATATATATATATATATATATATATATATATATATATATATATATATATATATATATATATATATATATGCATGCATGAGGGCCTTCTCGTGCACCTCAGCAACTGTCTTCGTGATCAGATCGCGCCATGCACGCCGATCAATCGCCTTCGATTCCCATGACCTGCAATCAAGATTAGAACGTGTGAGGCTCACGTTGATCATGTCCTGGCAACGTAACTTTAGTTTTCCCACGTGCCGCTTCCCAATACTCAGCTGACAATATAATAGCTGCTTCTGTATCCGCGTCGAATCCATACGGCTCACATGACCGATCCACCTCAGGTGTCTCAATAAAAGTATGCAGTCCACTGCATACATCCCACTTCGGCGCAAAACTTCCGTGTCTGCAACTCTGTCGCCCCAGCCGATCCGCAAAATTCGTCGCAGATACTGCTGATGGAACCGCTCGAGATATCGCACATCCCGACGGTACATCGTCCACGTTTCACTGCCGTATAGAAGAACGGACAGTACCATGGATTTGTACACCATCAGTTTCGTGCCAATGGTAAGCTGATGGTTGTTCCACACTCGGTACTCAAGCTTCCCGAATGCCGCTGCTGCCTTCGACACGCGAATACGCAACTCAACGTGTAGCTGCTGATCAGTTGACATCACACTCCCAAGGTAGCAAAAGCGGGAGGTGGTTTCTAATACTTCAGCACCAATGCTGATTCGCGGCAATATTGAAGATTGCACCTCCGATGAAGGCTGAAAGAGACAGACAGTTTTGCTTGTGTTGATGGTGAGCCCGAATTTGGTCGCTGTCGAAGCCAGAGCACTAGTCATGTGCTGCAACTCATCCGCGCTGTGTGAGAACAACGCACAGTCGTCAGCAAACAGCAACATACGGATAGTTGTCTCACAGACTAGAGTTGCAAGAGAAGTGCAGAGAACGACACCAGCCATTGTCCTTGCTTTTTGTTGATTTCACCAAGGCATTTGTTGCGGTGAACCGCGAGGCACTGTGGCTGGTATTGGGTAAGTTTGGTTGTCCGCGTAAGTTTGTAAGTTTAATTGAATGTCTGCACAGTTGTATGCGAGCGAGGGTGCAGCTGAGTGGAGAGACCTCGGGTGGCTTTGCAGTTGTCTCTGGTGTGAAGCAAGGCTGTGTGTTAGCTCCTGCCCTGTTTACTATATATCTTCATGCAATGTTGTCCTGTGCTTTTGATGCGGCTTGTGCTTACGGTGTTCGTGTGGAGCACCGTATTGATGGTGGGTTGCTGAACATCCGTCGTTTCGGTGCGAGAACTCTAGTCTGTGAGACAACTATCCGTATGTTGCTGTTTGCTGACGACTGTGCGTTGTTCTCACACAGCGCGGATGAGTTGCAGCACATGACTAGTGCTCTGGCTTCGACAGCGACCAAATTCGGGCTCACCATCAACACAAGCAAAACTGTCTGTCTCTTTCAGCCTTCATCGGAGGTGCAATCTTCAATATTGCCGCGAATCAGCATTGGTGCTGAAGTATTAGAAACCACCTCCCGCTTTTGCTACCTTGGGAGTGTGATGTCAACTGATCAGCAGCTACACAGTGAGCTGCGTATCCGCGTGTCGAAGGCAGCTGCGGCATTCGGGAAGCTTGAGTACCGAGTGTGGAACAACCATCAGCTTACCATTGGCACGAAGCTGATGGTGTACAAATCCAAGGTGCTGTCCGTTCTTCTATACGGCAGCGAAACGTGGACGATGTACCGTCGGGATGTGCGATATCTCGAGCGGTTCCATCAGCAGTGTCTGCGACGAATTCTGCGGATCGGCTGGGGCGACAGAGTTGCAGACACGGAAGTTTTGCGCCGAAGTGGGATGTATGCAGTGGACTGCATACTTTTATTGAGACACCTGAGGTGGATCGGTCATGTGAGCCGTATGGATTCGACGCGGATACCGAAGCAGCTATTATATGGTCAGCTGAGTATTGGGAAGCGGCACGTGGGAAAACTAAAGTTACGTTGCCAGGACATGATCAACGTGAGCCTCACACGTTCTAATCTTGATTGCAGGTCATGGGAATCGAAGGCGATTGATCGGCGTGCATGGCGCGATCTGATCACGAAGACAGTTGCTGAGGTGCACGAGAAGGCCCTCAAGCATGCAGAGAAGAAGCGGCAAGTGCGGAAGCGGCAAGCACCGATGGGTTGTTCTTTATCGACCTCAAGCGCATGGTGCTGTAGAACATGCGGTCGCGAGTGCCTGAGTCAGGCAGGCTTAGTGAGCCATGAGCGAGGCCACTCGGGACTATTATCGAAGCGACGACGGGTTCTGCAGAGAACTTAGGCAGAACCGTCGCAGCGTTTGTAGGTACGCTGCATTCCATTTACTAACCACGTGCTTGCATGCTAAGTCTCTTTATTTCAGGTGGTAGGTTTTCAGTTTTGTCCTAACGCCTTCTCTTCTCATATAAATGTCTAGTGAGCCATGAGCCACTCAAGACTACTACTGAAGCGACGACGGGTTCGGCAGAGAACGTAGGCAGAACCGGCGCAGCGTTTGTAGGTACGCTGCATTCTTTTTACTAAAAGCGTGCTTGCATGCTAAGTCTCTTTATTTCAGGTGGTGGGTTTACAGTTTGTGCCTTAATGCTTTTCTTTCTCATATAAATGTCTACCTGTACTCTATTCCATTAACTTGCACACCTCGCTTAAGCCAATTGTTTTCGATTTCCATAACATTTTTGTGTTCGTGGCATTCCGTAAAGTGTACTTTCTGACCCCGTGAACTCATCTAGGATTCGTTTGTAAACAACTTATTTCGTATGCTCATTAACTTAAGGTTTATGTCACCGTTTCCTTATGCATTAGTCGAGTTATTTTATTTGTATCTCTCTCTCTCAAGTGATTGGCTGTTGTTTGATGTCCCAGGTGTGGCTGCGCTTGATGTGCATATTGACAAGGTACCTACCTGTCTATTACCCACTACATCGTCCATACTGGCTCAAGGAGACAGTTTGTCGTTGCTGGAGGGGACGGGGTGTACGGTTCTTGTGGCCGTGTTAGACTCGTAGATTGGTTCCATGCACTCAGTGTGGAGCGGACTACGGTCCAGCCACCGCCTTGTGTGCGCTTGATTCCCAAATACAGTGTGCTTGTGTTTGCCTTTGAAGGAGTGTGGGCCGGCTCCGTTGATGAAACGTGGTTCCCATCCACATGCCTCCCGGTCTTATTCCTTCGGTTTTACACTGGATATGGGGTGTGTGGTTGGAGTTGTGGGTGGTGCAGCGCAAGCCATCCATGGTCCCTCTGTAGGCGCAGGCGTCCTGTGGCTTGCCACAGTGACAGGCAAATCCGAAACCGGATGCCGCCAACTGTACATACATACATACATATATATATATATATATATATATATATATATATATATGCTTCTGCGTGTGTGTATGATGTGCTTTGTCGTTTCAGTCAGATTTAACTTGGCTGCCTGTCTGTCGGATCTGCGCTTGACACGTGAAATCTTGTGAAATCCAATTTCTGTCTGCGCTTGATGTCAATGTTGACACGGCGCCTACCTGTCTAACACCCTGTACCTCGGTTACTGGCTCCAGGTGACTTGGACAAGGTGCGCCGTCCTCGTGACGAAGTTAGGTTCAAACGATGGTATTATGCTTCCAGTGTGAAATCGGCTACGGCCCGGCCACCGCCTTGTGTATGTGGTTCGCATGCTTCCCAAATTAGCTAAACAGGGATGCTGCTGCTGTGCATGTTGACGGAATGTGGACCGGCTCCGTTGATGAAACGTTTCTCCCATCCACATGCCTCCCGGTCTTATTCCTTTGGGTTTACGCCGGATATGGGGTGTATCGATTGGATTGTGAGTGATGCGGCACAAGCCACCCATGGTCCCACTGTAGTCGCGGGCGTCGTATGGCTATCCCCCTTGGAGGCCACTGTGACAGGCTGATCCGAATAACGTTGCCCACAATCCAGTGTATATATGCTACGGATTAGGCTACTGAACATGTCTACATGCAAGATTCCCTTATTTTCGACCGTTTTTTGCCCGGTAGTCTGTCATTTTCTTTTCGCTATCGTTGCTAACATCTGCCATTACAATGGACCCCAATCCAAGTAGGCCAACCGCTCCGCGATACTTTTGTCATAGTTTTCTGACTTTTATGTTCTCAACTCGGTAAACACTTCATTCATCACTAGCACCACCGTTCTGTTTGAGCCCTATTCCCAAACGGATTTCTTCTGCCGGTGACCGAAAGGATTACGTACTTGAGTTATAATCTGGATGTTACGGGTCCGAACCCGGGCAGGTGCGAGCGACCTTGCGACGCGACCAGCTCTCGTGCGACTGGTGTTGGTTGCTTAACAGAAAATCCTCGGTACAATGGACCGGTGCACTGCTGACGTTTTACCACTTGTCTGCTATCCCATTATCCTATCACTAAACAGTACATCCAAACTAGAGCGCAATTTCGTTATTTTGAATTTTGCCACATCGGCATCATTTTCGGCTTCATTATGCCTTCTTTAGTTGACCTGTTTGTCACCTATTCTTTGAAATCTTCAAAAGACTGTGCCTTGGTTTGTTCCCACTCATTTTAAACATTTTCTTTCGCTTCGTTACTTTCGTTGTAGCGCAGCCACGGAGCACTTTCGCATCACCTTCACTGAATCTCTATTATGGATTATTCTCATGAGTGAAATTTAGCCGTTGTCTTCAGCATGCGAACTTTCTTTGGTAATTGTACGAAACGTAAGTTTTCATAACAGTTGTTCTTCACAACAATTTCAGAGGCCTGTTCCCGTTTTTATTCCTCCACTACTAATCGGGAACTACAAGAACTCTTTACTGATCCAAAGATTCACAATTTGCTCCGGCTGATCACTTACAACAATGCATCATTAGTCCATAAGCCTCACTTCCGGCGGTTATCTAACGATACTATCCAAATGTTGACCGATAAGGAGCTTAAGATGGTTTGTCAAATTATAGATTTTTCCGAAAACGGTTTTTTTAGACGCAGCAGTACTGCTCTATCTTTTCTGGTCAGCGTCTTCAGATGCCCCCAGTACTCGCAGAACGTGATGACACGACTGATGGTGGTGTTATTTCAAAGGACGTTCAGCTTCAGGGCTTGTTGCCTAGCAATTACAAAATGGTGTTTACAGATATTAGCCTTGGGGGAAGCAACCGCACCCGCTTGATAGTGGTCCGTGAACCAGATGGGGTGCTGCGACACGCAACGGCTTCTGAAAGAGATCGCATGAACAATGTTTATTTTCCCACGCTAGGCCGGCAGCCGCGTGTGCCGCTGATGTTTCAAGGACAATATTTACAGGTGCTTTAGTAAATTTGTTTCGCATTTAGCTTGTTATTCCTGAGAATACAGTAACTTTCCCTCTTGCATTAGAGAATTATAGCTTCGTTACTAACAGTCACCTACTTTTCCTTTACCAGCTAGCGTACTTGACTAATTTGGATAGTCCGTTTTTCCTAAGCGCACCATCTTTCAGACCATTTCAGTTACACAACTATGATCCGTGCACCGAAATGCGATCGACCCAGTTTCCATGACTCACTTCGCCAGAATAACCAGTAACCAACACCTGAAAAATAGTGGGATTAAAGGCAAATATGATGTAAAGAAATTGGGAGCAAAAAGGAATTGCGTTTGACCAATCAGAGTGGAACAGAAATCAACACCCAGATGCAAAAAGCCCAATGAAAGGACACCACTGACTGCGCAACTGCGCTATGTTATATACGGTCTTCAATCATTGGTTTGAACTATCGCGAAACCCCCGTCTGCGAAAATTGTGCGCACCAGCCTGAGCAAGTAGCCCAGGAAATTTATTCTTACCTCTATGCCACGTCATGAACTGGCCACCTCGCGGTTTCGCCCAAGTGGGTGAAGCCACGGCGCTCAAGCTGATCGATGCCTCCGAGATACACTCATGCTTAGGGCATCTCAACTTAGGTGCACAGCCTACGCCACAGGCATTCTTCATGGCACATTTGAGACGATCCCAGTCAGTGTTCGCGGCCGGTGGCCGAGTGGTCTGCACGTTTGCTTTGCAACCATAAGGTCACCGGTTCGAATCCGCGTAGGGGTGGGCGTCCTCGCGGTATACACAGTCCGCGCGCGACTGGTGGTGGTCGCACGGCAGCGAAGCGCCGTCACGGCGTACAGCTGACACACACACACACCAGTCAGTGTTCGGCTCACCAATCTCATTGATTACTGACAGATTGTGGGCCAGTTCGTCATTATATTGCTACACAGCAGACTGAGAGTTCAAGTTCCAGATGGGATGGTTCATCATCTTCATCATCAACAGCAGTACATCGGCCATTTGAACTTATGCTTCGCTTCCATACTACCATACCGACCTGCGCAACGATGAATATTAAGAGGGAGAAAAGGGGGACTTACTGGACAACCTTAACGCCCTAAATAAAATATTAATAATGTGTCAGCTGTACGCCGTAACGGCGCTTCGCTGCCGTGTGACCACCACCAGTGGCGCGCGGGCTGAGTATACCGCGAGGACGCCCACTCCTACGCGGATTCGAACCGGTGACCTTATGGTTGCAAACCAAACGTGCAGACCACACGGCCACCCTAAGCAATCACCCAGGCTCTAGGCGCCTACACCTTGTCGACAACATGACATCACGACAACTGACTATAGTGGAAAGATAAGGCGGCATTGGCGAGACAGCTTCCTTGCGGCTTTCACTGCCCCGCGTCGCAATTAGCCATTACCCCTCAGAAAACTCGACACCAAACACACTGTAAACAGGCAATCCGACTAGGAGATGGCAGCAGACTCGCTACTGTTGTCGGTAGGGAGCCATGTCTTTTAAAGTCTCGAGCGAAGCACAAGGAGAGTCAAGTCGACTCCAGCTTGGAATGTTAAATGGACCGACGGCACCCAGTTTGGTCGTCAGTGACTTCATTTCACACTGCCAACTCAACTTTTGTCCATCTCGAGCCTTGCGCCACCCTACATCTGGCAAACAAAACAGGTCCCTCTTCGGTAGGTGCTGATCAGGCATACGTAGCAAGTGCCCAAACAAACACAACTGTTGTTCTAAGGAAGCAGCTTGGTCATCATTGCCTAGTACTCGCCCAAGCACATCATCATTGCAGACACGCTGGTACCACCCGACACCAGAAATGCTCCGCAGTCAGCGATGATCAAAGACTTGAAGATGCCTCAGATCTTCCGACCAATGTGGCAAGTCTCGATATCATAGAATAGGACGACCTTTCAGACAGAGGGTTTCGCATGTTCAAGAATTCTGATCTGGCTTTTGCCTCGCTTGAACTGACTCCAGTTTCTATGCGCCCATCGTTGCTGATGCAGCTGCAAAGGTACGTGAATTGATCAACTACCTCGAGTTCCTCGCCGTCAAGACTCAAGGGGTCATCAACTGGCTCATGGTCCTGCAGCAACACTGACTTTGAAGGTACGAATTGCATGCCAAATAATGGGAACACTAGTGTGACTATTCGGAGTTACTTGGGTCGCCCGAACATTGTTAAACAGCAAGACGATATCACCCTGCGTAATCAAGATCCACTGGCCTTTCACGGGGCAGCACCTCAACGTTTGCATCGTGAGATTCCTCAAGTGAACACTCCATGATGGAGTCTACGACGAAATTGAACAAAAATGGGGAAATTGGACAATGCTGACGAACGTCACTTGTTGGGAAGCCATCCGACAGATCACCGTAGACCCTGTTTCAGTCTGTAGTCTTCGAGTATTCACACGCAAAATGTTCTCATATTTCATGGGAATACCTTTCCGCGCAAGTATTTCGAACATAATGCATCGATTGACTATGTCGAACGCACTTAAACTTGAGGACCACAGCTGTTATCGGTCTGCGGTTTACGTGGCGCGGCTTTAGCACTTACCGCAGAGTGAAGATATGGTTTATACAGCCCCGTCCTGGGCGGAAACCTGCTCTTCCCTACTCCGGGATTCCCGTTCCTAAGTGAGGCGATGAACGAGAATCGAGACCAGTAATTTTGTCACAATTGGCATTAGGCTCATACCCCATGTGGTTAGCACAGTCGGTGCTACTGCCCTTCTTTTAAATTGTCACTATGATCGATTCACTCCAGTTAGCTGAGATGGTCTCTGTCTTCCAGACTTGCTGGTACAAGTAGGTCATTACTTTCCTGAGGACCTCACCTCTATCCTTAATTAGTGCAGGTGGCTAGGAATCCGGGCCAGCAGCACGAAAACGATTAAGGACTGTGATCGCGTTTCGGACCTCACTCTTCGGCTGAATCTTTAAACTAACTAACCGTGGCTCAGTCTGCTTCATCCGAGTAGGAAGAGTTCCGTAAGCAGGGGAACAACTGAACTGCTCTCGAAAGTGCTTTTCCTATGGAGCCATAAGACGCCTTATCGTGAATCAATGCACCCGCTCTGTTTATGATTGTTTCACTGTTGCCTCGTTTCCTGAGACCAGTGGGTTCGGATCAGCTGGAGGAGCTTGCGATAGTTGACTACTGCTCCTGCCTCCTCCATTTCTGGAGTTCGACTGGTCCACCAGGCTTCCTTGTCAGCGCGCAGACTCCGCTTTAATTCCCGCCTAATAGCTCGTCTGGTTACATTGTACTCAGGATCAGTCGGTAGGTTTCTTCTGGATTCCAACATGATGCGGTGGCGATTCCTCAGAATCATTATACACGTTAGCTGCAGGCGGAAAACACATCAAATATTGTGCCGCAATACAAAAGACAAGAAGACAAAACAACAGAGGCACGCCGGCTGGACATCGTTCCTGAGAACTAACAGCCGGCTATCGTTCAGCAGAAAGAGAGTTATGTCTAACGAATGAGATCGTGATTGGGAGGGAAGGCTAAGTTGGAGGTGGATGAACAAAAATCTCACAACACAGACGCCATTGGGGTCGGCTCCTAGCCAAATCAACTAGGTTGTTTAACCAAATGTGTTCATATTCCTTAGGACCCCAGCGTGGCATCGGGATGCACCAACCAACGCCAACTTCGAAGTCAAGGTTTTTATTTCTCTCGACCAAGTCATCGCTTGATCTCACCTCCCCTTCCAACCGCACCTCCGGCGCAAATAATCTACGTCGCAGGAGTCGGTGTGTTGGCATGCGCAACACATGGCCCAGTCATCGGAGCCTGGTGCGTGATATAATGGTGCTGAGCGGTTGACTAGCTCTTCCTGCACCTAATACGCGACGCCGAACACGCTCATTGCTCACGCGGTGCTCCCACCAGACATTACCTAAGCTGCGGAGGCAGCGATGATCGCACGTGGCTAGCCTCTTTATGTCTGTCCACCTGATGGGCCAGATTTCACAACCGTACAAGAGGGTTGAATGGACGGCTGCATTGTAAACTCTGCCCTTTAATGCGAGAGGGATGTCGCTTCTGCGCCACAGGTGGCGGAGATTGACAATAGCACCTCGCGCTTTTGCTCTACGTTTCGTAACCTCATCTTGGATCCCACGAGCGCTAATCTAGCTGCCCAGGTACTTGAATTCCTGAACGACATCTAGTTGATCACAACCAAGGGCCATCGCAAGCGTGGGTCTTTGCCAATCTTGGAGAAGAATTTTGCATTTTGATGGAGCAAAGCATCGCTCAAAACGATTGACAGCCAGTGCTAATCGGTCCAGTGCAGCCTGGAACCTTTGGGCTCTGTCACATATGAGGGAATGTCCTCCACCTACTCCAAGTCAAGAAGTTGCTTACCAGGAAGTAGCTCCACACCTAGGTCGTGTCCATCGACGCTGTTTCCATGCCTCCATCAACAGCGAAGTTAAAAAGGAAGGGTGACAACAGGCATCCTTATCTCACACCGCTGGAGATATTGAAGGGCGGCGACAGTTTGCCGTAAACTCTCACTCTGCCTGAACTATGCTCTTACAGCGCTTTGATAATGTTTCCATATTTATCAGGCACACATTTCCTCAGCAGACAATCCCAAAGGGCACATCGATCCAGCGAATCGAAGGCACCTTTGATATCGAGAGACATGACAACAGTGGGTCGCCACTAAACATGGCGGTACTCCAACAACTGACCTAAAGGGAAGCTGTGGTCGATGCAGCCTCGATTTCGACGAAACCCGGATTGCTCTTCGCGGATCTGGCCTTCCCGAGCGTCTTTGGAGAACGACAGTGGCAAGCAGTTTAGAGGCAATTGAGATCAGGCTGCTCCCTCTATGATTGCCGTATTGCGAACGGGAGCCTCCCTTGAAAATTGGGACTATGACGGAGCGGCTCCGGTCTGCCACGGAAGTTTTCTGCTCCCAAATTTCCATTAACAACGTGTGTAAATCATCTACAAGAGCAGGTCCACCGAATTTGAAGAGGGCTGAGGAAATTCTGTCTGCACTAGCGACCTTATGCAATTACAACAGTCTGATCTCACGTTCGACTTCTGCGCGTGAGGGCGGATCTAAGCAGACGGCTTATGGAGAAGGGCACTCAATGTCCGAAAGAGAAAGCGATAACTCAGATTGGTTAAGCGGCCTTGCAAAGTGTTCGACCCAACGCTCCAAGCTTTCTGACAAGCTGTGGATCGGCTATTCACTCGTCGCTTATTGTCTCGCTAACACCAGGTCTCCTGCTTCCTGTTTCCCGTATCAGATGGAACTTTTTACAATGATTACCAACGGCAGCGGCTGTTTCCATCTCCGATGCACCATGAGACCATCAGGCTTCGCGGTCTCTCTTCAGGCTAGCACGCAGTTTTGCCCGGATGGTTTTGCGAGTCTCATTGTATTCGCTTCCGGCCGAAATACGTCAGCAAGCATCCATAAGTTCCATAGACTTTGTAGAGACCCAATGTCTAGGATGGCAATTTGATTTACCACATGAAGACGCCTGCTGATAGTACCGTTTGGCGAATATGCAACCAGTGATCTTCGACGGTGTTCAGCGGATGCTTACTCAGCCCGGATTCCAGCGTACTTTCTATACGCATTCAGAACACCTGACTTCGCCAGTTGGTTGGTGTCGATATAATCAGAGCGACGTTGCGGAGGTCCTCCGAAACGCGCCCGAAGGTCGACACATGCAAGAGCGTGATCGGAATTCACACTAGTGTTCCAAATCGAGCGACGGTTTTGGACACAGCCTCTCCAGCGGTAACTAATCGCGGTGTGATCGATTTGCGTCCATGGCTGACCCGAGACTGGTGGGCGCGGTGTCACTATTCTGCGGGGGCTATGTCGAAACTTAGTGCTCGCGAGAAAGAGGCGAGCACCTTCACACAGGTATAGCAACCGCTCAATGTTATCCTTACGGGTGCCTACACCATGTTGGCCGCCCAGATGAAGCTCATCAGAGGACAATTTTTCGACTTCGGTGTTTAGATCGCCAGCTAACACCACAGTATTCGTGCTTCTTCTGTAACAAAGGAGATCGTGAATTTGCTGATAGAAATCATCTCTCACCAAATCATTTCTACAGTTTGTAGGGGTATAGCCTGCAATGACAAACAGACACCGTTTGTTCCAGCGCGACTTCGTATCATGAAACGAACCAGCTAATCCAATGGCGCATATCCGACATTTGACTGGGATCTAAACGATCAGAGCAGCTTCAGCCTGGAGACTCAAAACAATGCCGACGTCAGCTTGACTTGCATTTGTAGCTGCGTCATCGCCATCGATGCGCAATGAGAATGCGCCGCCACTGTCGCATGTGGGAGAACGTAGGGTAAGCACGGAGCTCGAATCTTGCACGCGAGTTTCTTATAAACAGCAAATATCGATCTGTAAGGTTTCTAGTGTGCGGGGAACTGCGGTCTGTTGTCTAATCTGTAGCAAAGTGCGCACGTTGAGGCATGCCAGTCTTAGCGAGGATCGAGAACCCTAAAGGAAAACGGCTGAACTGATGTTGATCGCTTGGTTGAACATGGACTTGTCGACTGGATTGGATTGACGCACTGCGATTGTGTGGGGTTTGAAACTAGAGGGCAAGTGACTATTCAAACAAAGTCGGGGGTCCCAAGAATCGGGGGATTGAAAATGGGGGTATGAAAGTTAAGTTAGAGTGTGACGCTAAGAATGAACAAACGCAAGTGGGACAATAAAAGGGCGGGAAAGCTTGAGCAGTAGCATCAAAACCCCTATCCACCCTGCTCGACGCAGCAGATATGGCGCTGTTTATTATCCTCTACAACGGCCAGTGCATCATGAGATTGTTAGAAGGACAGATCCTGGTGTATTGCGTGGGAAGGATACTGTCAGGTTGCCCAAGCCTAGACAGGAGAACGATTAGGGTTCTCAACCAAAGCCTTTGGTTCAAAAACGTTACCGCAAGGCATCGGGGTTTCGGCACTAAACTACCAAGTTCCCGTTTTATGGAGTACGGATCCACCTTCACTCCAACCTGGAGGGCCAGGAGTCTGAGTTTGTCCGGCCTCTAACCATTGACCAATCTGGTATGAATGGCTCTGAAGTTGCAAAAAGCACCACCCAGCATAGCTCAATGGATGGCTGAGGCACACAAACCATCGCACCACGTTAAGGTCCAGTCTCATCACGATGGGTGACGATTGATAGTACCACAATCCGATATTCCTGCGTCGTGCATGACGGCCGAGCTTCTATTCCATTGAAGCTCAGGTTCATTATAACGAGAGAGCGAAACTTCGGTACACTTGCCTGACCGAGGGCTAGGATAATTTCTCAATTGCCAATCGAGGGAGGTGCTTGGTACACTTCCCAGTGAAGTATCTGCAGAAGCGACAATGTACTAAGGCATGATAAGAGTCGACGCATTTGCTCCAAAACGAGCGGCAATCCAGGATGGATCCACGCCACTTGTAACTTATGGAACTATGATCTATTTTTGGTCCACCGCTAACCAGCTGAACGAGGACGCCAAGTTTCACTTCGGTGCCCACTGTGTCTAAAAGCGGGGCTACTAAGGAACAGCGCGTGCTCTACATACATTTGCAAAAGACGCTCACCGTAGTCTGTGTGGTCGCAGTTAAGTCCATGCTTACCTTCCAGTTTGGAAGGAAACTTTCAACACGGATCAATGAACACATAATGGCCATACGGGGACACGATCCGCATTCACTTGTTTCCATGCATGAAGACCGAGAAGGCCACCACTTCGACCTAGAGAACGTTAAGATCCCAGCCCGTGGAAATTCGAAGCAAGCTAGAGAGTTCTTGGATGCATGATATTCTACAGACAATTCAATAAACTGACGCGTTGAAATAGATGCTATGTATACAGCGCTACGGATGAAAGATCACCGAATTAGTAGATTAAATCTAACGGAACAGAACGTCAGACAACTGCATCAAACGACGACAACCGAAAAGGCACGCACGTGTACACGACGAGGTGAAAATCAGAGATGGATTTCGATGATCATGTGCTCGTCGAGCAATCCATACTCAGACTAGCGGCTAGAAGATCGATCACACACACTCACTGACGCTTCGTACGCACCGCTCTGCTAAATAAACGCGCACTGACGATGTCACCTCGAGTGGTGACGAAACGTTTGCAGTCAAACTGCCGAGCTCAGCGAACACTCAGACCACCAACTGAACAACCTGAGCTGCCAACATTTGCTTCTATATAGCATCTTGTATTACTTCATGGGTCAACTTTAGTTGATGTCAAACGGGTTGCACACAAACGGCTGTTTAAGGGAATCCAATCAATCAACGATGACTCAGCGTTGGAGCTGTGAACGATACCTACCCCAGCTTGACCAGAGACTGCCGCATTGGCATCATCGGATGCGTGCAACCAATAACGAGATTATAAACCTGGCGTAGCTTCTTAAACAACGTCATGAGGGTCGTTGACCCTAGTTTCAGATACGCAACACACGTCAATACCCATTGTGTCTAACGTGCCTGCGAGTGCAGCCTGTTGACCTATTTGTCTTAATGTGCGGAGGTTGGACGCCGCCATGGAAACGGGACAGCGTGGCCTTATAAGGGATTGTTACCGGTAGACATCTATTGGGTGTTGTGGGAAGCTAGCTGCAGGTGCTTCGACTCCAGTGACATTACGACTGCTGTCAATTAAACTGGGAATTATAGAAGGAAGTTCGTTATGGGAGTTGGGGTAGGAGCGTAAGAAACAGATGCGAATGTACGAAGAGAGGCGCCTACATTTGCGTGTTCTCGTTTATCCGCCCTGCTGTAAGCAGCAAATAAGGCGACTTTTGATAATCTGCGCGACGGCCGACGCAGGATGTAGTTAACGTTTGGGGAAATTGTCATGGTCAAAAGGTTAGATGAAAGGTGCTTCTTTGAAGCAGGAGGGTGAGCGCCGAGCATGCATGCAATAGAGCATGCTCAGAATCCAGACACGTGCTTCAGATTGACCAAGAAGCTTGGACTAATGTACGCCATCTGTACTTTTTGGCAATATGGTCAATTTTGGTCCAGGCCATTGAGGAATTCAGTAGACGCCAGGTGACGCAGTCTGAACCTTCGTGCTTGAAAGCTGTGCTGCTAACTTAACGGTTGTGGTCGGCACACCATCGCAAAGTCGATGACCTCTGTCTGTTCTGCGTGCATGGACGCCGAAGAGACCTTCTAGATGCTGTTCGGAGTCTGAAAGACGATCGGTCCACTTGGGCATTCAGGTCATCAGCAAAAATCGTTATGCGGCGGAGAGATCAAGGATGGTAGTAGAAATCATCTTTGGTACCCTCCGAACTGCAGTCAGTAGGAGCATAAACGGAGGCGATGAAAAGGCACCCTGTCTTCATACGGTGCTTATTAACCCCAATAGAGGTGCGAACTCGAATCGCGCACATGCGGCCGTTCACCGGTATCCAGTCGAGTGGACTACCTGCAGCATGGAGGGTTTCGGTGTGGCTCTCTTTCATCCCTACACTCCATGACTCATCAGTTAGAAATAGCCGAGCTGGGAGTAGAACTCAGCGCATAGTGCTTGGCGGCTATCACCATGATCACTAGGCCATTGAGCTCCGCGAGCCTACAGCATGTTTGCTGAGTGCAATACTAAAACCGTAAATACCTTGAATCATTGACTCAGTATTATCAGAGATGCGAAGAGTGTAGCCATCGTCGTCAGAATCAAAACTAGCTAGTCGAATATTTGTCGCCACACTCTTATCTTGTATGCCTGTTTCGGAGACACAGCACACATACGGATACCTGAAGAGTGAGAGTCAGTGCTGTTTGCTTGCCGATCTGATCTATATTACAGACGTTGAAAGAACCACTGAAATGAAACTCTGAGCTTAATGGAATAGCTCCCTGTATGGACGGCACCAGCTACGAGCTCAGCGGCCGTCTCTTGTTCAATAGACGAGGAAGAAAAGAGGGGAGAAAAGAGATAAGAAGGGGAGTATTGTCGACTTGATCGAGAGGGCCAGTGACAATCTCCGGCTGCCCATCTTGAGAGAGGGGTTTTGATGGAGGCGCCCTGCCTCTATCCTTTGACACAACAGTTTGGCCCACAATACAGTGGGGTACATGGATTTTCGCTTGAAGGACTTCACTCGGAGCCTATGCCTCAATAGCCTGACCCACAAGGCAGTGGGGAGCAAGTCCAGGTTAGGAGTGTGATTGCAGAGACCAAATGGGACTTGCTTGAGGCCTGTCACACACAGCTTCTGAAGATCCAGTACAATACACACGTGTTTTACAACCGTATTATGTTAGGCACCTGCGACCACAGCCACCCGCAGGTAGAAGTTGACGCTTTTGCACCAGTTAAATCAGGGACTGTTTGGCTTGAGGCTGGCGGTAGCAAATGATTGAGCACCGGAAGGTGCCCTCCCATCCTCAGAGACAATTCATGGCGCTCGTGCTCTATGCCAATCGAGCTTTTATACTCCGTGGACCTCTTGTCTTTCATGGTTAGGTTTTAAAGGAAGATGGCCATCGACCTTTCCTTAACTTTCGAAGATGACTGTATTGTGAGACTGTGTTAGTCTGACCCCTGACCATTGACCTGAATGGTGTGAGTGGCTCTGAAGGCACTTGGAAAGTGCCACCCAGCGTAGCTCAATGGGTCACATCGGTGCGCAAACCATCGCACCACGTTAAGATTCAGTCTCGTTGCGATGGACAACTCATGTGCATTATTCTGAGTTTGTCATTGAAAGCC
>OX104067.1:114439570-114488276 GCA_944474145.2 Dicrocoelium dendriticum
ATCAGGCTTCGTATAGGAGCAACTTTTCCACCTTCGAGGTACGTGCTCGGTGGGGTCGTACTCCCCCTTGTCTCCAACTAGGTAGACCTAGGCGTCGTCCATTCCTCGTCTTTGCATTCTGAGAACAACTGGAAGAAGGCCGCAAGTAGGGGTTTCATTATGTTGTGGTTAATACGCCTTTCTTTCGGGGGTCTTAACTCCCGACATATTTGTGAAGCCGTTCTCAGCTTTCGTTCGGCCCCATCTGGAACACTGCGTTCAGGCTTTCACACCCTGCCCTGTTCAGGACAAAATGGAGCTCGAGAGGGTTTTGAGACTAGGTACCAAATTGGTCGAGGGGTTACGGGGGCAATCGTACCCCGAGCGTCTACTTAGCTTAGGTATGTATTCATTACACTACCGACGGTTTCGAAGACACCTAATCCTTATTTACCGCATTTTAACAGGGAAGGTTGCACCGGACTTGAGCTGGCTATTTAGCCCGGCTAGATTGCCTTGTCTTCGCGGTCATCCCATGAAGCTAGACAAGCCGCGTTCCGAACGAACCAGGGCGGAAAGTGGGTTATCGCGTAGAGTTATCGAGGGCTGGAGCTCGCTTCCTGAAACTGTAGTCAGTGAACCTACAGTTAAGTGTTTCGAGCGTTAGTTAGACGCTCTTGGGTGGCAACACGAGACCTTTTTCTTCTCTTTCCCATGTCCATCTTCAAAGTTTGAGTACATATTCTGTCATTCTCTTTACTCTTTAGGGTTATCCTTCATTTAAATGACTCCTTTCTCTTTCTCTTCCATTTTTTTCTACATCTTCCTTACTTCACCCTTCCTACACAGCGGGTACTGCTAGTGCAGGGAACGTGAGCAGTAGTTGGTTGACTAGGGTATGGTTCGGGTGTTTCATTTTAGATTAATCAAGACCTCGTAGCACGTTATCGTTTCCTGGCTAAACGATCCGCTCAAGAAGGTACACTCAAGGCATTTGCCCATCTTTCCAGTCCCATCTGAATCTAAATCTGAATCAATGACCATATAATTACGCAACTTTAGATGCACCGGTTATCACTTGTTATTTATTTTTCATCACTCAATGGCTCATCGGCATCAGACAACGGCTGCTGTACCAAACCGTACAGTATATTTTCCGCCGCTTTAGAGTCCGTTAGATACGTACTTCGGCATGCGTAAGACGTGACCTAGCCACCTCAGTTGGCGTAGCGGTATTGACTTGTCGAAAGGGAGACGCGTATTGCATAGGACGCAACGTCTATCATCGTCGTCGCAAACCTGGTGCTCCCACCACACCCGAGCTATCTTCCGCAGGCACCCGTTGTCAGGCCGAAACGTGGCGCATATCATTAACACGGATCGAGTAGGACTCACTTCTCTACAATAGTACCGTGCGAACATATGCATTGAAACGTCACGACGTCACAGATGTCTCAGGTCAGCGATAACTGCTAGTGCTTTGACGGCACGGAGAAAAATCTCTCTTCCAATTGTGCCATCAGTAGAAACACAGCTCCCAAGATAGATGAAGCCATTCGGTTGTTCAAGCTGCGTGCCTTCAAGAATCAACACCGGGACAGGTGGATGCCAATCCAGGAGTGGGACTTTGGATTTCGATGGGACAAAAGTCATTCCATACTTGGTATCTTCAATCACCAAGTGGGTAGGTCGTCACCGAGCAAGGTAGTATCATCAACATAGTTCAAGCCAGTCGCGCAGTTGCTTTGAAGTAGCTCTACGTCAGAACCCTAGCGACCCTCTAGAGCGCTTAATAGGACATGCACAATCGCAGTTAAACGGTGACAGCACATCCCTGCCCTGCACCGCTAGTGACGGCGAAAGGTGGAGAGGGCTTACCGTAACCTCTCTGTCAAACACAGTGTTGTATAAATCTCGAAGGATGACGGTGTACTTTTTGGATAATCAATTCCTTTGCGAGCAACGCCATGAAGCAGGCCGATCGACCGAATCGACCGCAGTTTGGATATCGGAAAAGGCGAAAATACTAGGCGGGCGATAAAGATGACGCTGCTTGAGGAGTTGGCGGAGCCCAGACCTATGGTTAACACACCATCGACCAGCCTGTTCCTCGGTGACATTAAAAAGTCGCCTAAAGCTACAGGCTCGACAGCGTCAGCTTCGATATCCGCGATGCTAGACAACATTTAGTGACTAAACGCGGGCATACGTTGGATGGCGCCAAACACGTCCGTACAAAAGCGTGAAGCAGTCATATTGATAGTACCATGAGTAGTGTGGCTGAGCCTAATCAGACGACAGTGAATAGGGTGGTTGGCAGCCTTGCTGAAAATGACTGAAAAATCGGACATTGTTATCGATGGTTTACGAGAAACCGATTATCAGACCTCTGTTTATGGAGCGAATAATGGTCTAAAAGCGGTTCCAAGAACTGGCTTATCCCCGGGCGTAAAACTCGAAGCGAACTGTGAAACAAATGCAACGGAGATGAAGGGATAACGAAACTGCTTGAGAGTGTGGTATATCAATTGTGAATTAGTGCACCCACGCTGTCTCTGATTATTTCACTGACGCCTGACGTCTTGAGACCAGTGGTGCGAATCATTTGGAAAGCTTGCGATAATTGTCTACTGCTCCTTCTTCCTCCGTTTTTTGAGCCTGACTTTTCCACCAAGCTTCTTTGTCAGCACGCTGGTTTCGCTTTAGTTCGCGCCTAATAGTCCACCTGGTAACATTGTGCTCAGAGTCAGCCTGGAGTTTTCTTCTGAATTCCAGCAGGTTCACCGACTTCTCGGATATCTAGTGACTGATCCGGTGGCAACCCGTGTGGGAGCATTTTCAACAATATAGTTTCTCCTGCACGTCGTATAGCGGCCTAGATGCTGTTCATTTGAAGCTCAGTGTCATAAGGACCAGTGAGTCGAAGTTCGGTACGGAGTTCATCCCGGTTGACTTGATTGCTCGAGGACTGAGATAACTTCTCAGTCGCCTTTGGAAAGAGGCGCTTGCTACACCTCCGGGTAAGGGTCATGGAATAACGACAGCATACCAAGGCGTGATCAGAGGCGGCGTAACTACTCCAGAATGAGCGACAATTCAGGATGAACCACGCCGCCTGTAACGTTTGTCAACGTGATCTGTTTGAGATCATCATGGCTTAGCTGCAGGAGGATTCCAAGTGACACTTCGGCGCCCACTGTGTCTAAAAGTGGCACTACTAAGAAACAGCTGATGTTCCGCACACAGACGTAACAGACGCTTGCCGTTGGCTATCCGTTTGGTTAAGTTCCTGCTTAACACCTAGCAAAGCTCCTGAAGAGCTCAGACGACCCACTTGCGCATCCAAATCCCCTGCAAACACTATGTTATTTGTACTGGTAACACTACGTAGTAGCTTGTTTAGTTCGTGATAGAAAGCCTTCTTAGCAGCATCAGAGCTGCAGTTGTTCGGGGTATAAGCGGAAACCACAAACAAACCGTTTCTAGTGATATTCCATAAATCAACCCTAGTTTATGTTGTCAAACGGAGTGCACATAAACGACCGCTCGCAGGAATCAAGTTAACCAACGATGACTGGGCCTTGAAGCTGAGCACAATGCCCACTCCAGCTTGACCAGTCGTTGCTACATCAGTGTCTCCGGATGCGTACAACCAATGGCGAGCGAACAAACCGGGTGCAGTTAATTCAACAACCCCGTGAGCGTCATTGCTCCTTGTTTCGGACACACAACTCGTCACTACCCAGCGTGTCCAGCCTGCGTGCAAATGCAGCCTGTTGATCTATTGGTCTTGGGGTGCGAATGTTGAACGCCGCCAGGGAAACGGGACAATGTGGCTTTATTAGGAGCTGTTGGTGATTAGTGTCCAGTGAGTGATGCGGGAACATAGCTGCAGATGGTATGACTCCGGTGACATTGCGGTTGCGTTCAGTTAATCTTGGGATTATGGGAGGAAGGCTAGTAATAGGGACTGGGAGAGGCGTAAGAGAAACGGTTGGAAGGAAAAAAAGAAGGCGCCATTAGTTGCATGTTTTCGCTTATTCGCCCTGCTGTATGCAGCAGATAAGCGACTGTTGATAATCTGCGCGAGGGCGGATGCAGGATGTAGTTACATTTTGTAGCAATTGTCATGGTTGTATGTAAGCTGGGATACTGCTCCGGCGCCCAGACTTAGACAAGAGAACGGTTAGGAGCTTCAACCAAAGCCTTTGGCCCAAAAGCCTGTCCACAAGGCAGCGGATGTGGCAACCATTTAGTTTTAACTATATGGACGGTATCCCGTTTCAAACCCCCAATCTGGATTACCAGGAGACTGAGTTCGTCTGACTACACATCTATCAACCTGGTAGGAGTAGCGCTCAAGTAGCCCATGTGCCCCACAGTATAGCTCAATGAGTCGACGTAGTGCGCAAACCGTCACACCACATTAAGGTCCAGTCTCGTCGTGACGGTTGAGTAGGCATTAATCAACGAGAATCGTTTTTTCCACCAAGTGAACCAAAATTGTCTGCGAGTTTGCGCTCCCGTGGCTTACTGGATGATTTTTGTGGACTGAGCCTAACTGGAAGGTTCATTCCACTGTGTAGTTTGGTACCTTTCACTGTGTCGAATTAATTTCGATTTCTCTGTCCATATTAGACTACCACATATAAAATTGCGCGTGCCCCTTCATTCTCTTGATCCCTGGATGATCTGATCAGAATATTTAAACGGACGCTTGTGCCTTCATGCAAACTTTATCCTTTTACTTTTTGTCTAACTTGACTGTCGATTTCAATACGTACTCTCTAACGTGGCTCCCGTAGTAGATGGCTAACGTTCAGTCTGTTCGCATTAATCCATCACCAGCGCCTTCGCCTGTTCTGTTTCCCGTTGTTTGTGTTTACCTTCCAAGATCAATTGGCTCCAGACTCCGCGTTCTTCAGTCGTGTTATCATTCATTCATTATACACGTTAGCTAGAGGTGGGGAACATCTCAATCACATTATCGAGGAAGCTGAAACGTCTCAGACCGAGAGCATCATCCCACATTAGGTCTTTCGACCACTGACAGACCTCATGAGGCGTGTGCCTGGTGGCTCAAAGGTAACCAGTTTGAATCTGCGTAGCTGCGAGCGGTCTCACAGTATTCCTACCACGCGCTCTAATGGTGGTGGTCACGTGGCAGCGAAGCATCGTTAAAGTTTTGGTGCGTTCCCTGCATGTGGTGCCCATGCACAATGTGGTAAAGTGGCTGTCATCTAACGTGTACAGGAAAGGATTCGTGTTGCGTAGCTTCCGCATTTCGTATCTCTCATTATACCGAATCATCAGTTCTCACCGTATGCAGTGTCGGAATCTTCTTTAGCACTGTCATGCTCACCTTTTACCGTTGCTTTAATTGTTGTGGCCGTATCCAACTTTTTACATGCAATATTGAACAAGCTGACACGGGCTACACGCACCATACCGTTTTTGGTTCTCTGACGATTTAAGATACTTGAATCATTCTTAGGTCTTAGCATATCCGCTGTCTGGGTTTCAACACGCACTCTCAATTGCGACCACAGTTTGCTTTGAAGCAAACCTCTACCATTTCCATCGCTGGGACCGCATCCGAAGTGAAGAGTTTCGGAGCTACTTTCTCCCAATATTCCAACCCTCCAAAATTCCCCGCCTAGATCATCTTCGCTCACCCATTGGTCCGTGTTATTCGTGGTAATTCACTCTGTTTAGTTTATGCAACTTGTTTCACCGCCTGAATCATTATTGCTCTACTGGGCTGAACTTATAGGTCGCAGTTAGACCAGCCAGTGAGACATTCCCGAAACTGACCGGGAGACTGATATTTGGGAATGTGTCTTCCCGCTTGAGAACCCGGGGTTTTTGTCACGTCAGCATTTCACGTTTGCTAATTTTGTGCGCTTTTACTTTTCTCCTCTCGGATGTTCCTTTTGAACTTTTTCAACAGTGGTTATACTTTGCTGCATCGCCCCTCCTTCATACGTTTCGTGTGCGCTTGCATTGTCCTTTGCATTAAAGCCTAATTTCCCATCCATTCTTATTTGTTTGCTATCATAACCTTATTAGCCGTTTGGATTGGGTTCGCCGCACTCCGGTGCTTTTGTTTCAGGTGTTTGTTACTGATACACTCACTTGTCACCCATTCGAATCTCCTTTGACTCGGACGACTTCTTAGCATCCCATCCCGCATGCAACTCCCGTCGATCTTGTGGCGACGAAGCGTCGGCGTGCTACTGATACCTAACCGAGGACCACGAAACTGCTAAAACGATGTTCAGAATCCTTTCCACTTCACACCTCTTCACTGTAGTTGAACAACTATGATTTGGGCACTAAAGTGCGATGGATCCAGTTGTCATAATTCCATTCACCTGGATAACAATAACTATTTAGGAGTATTAGGTGGAGTGCAAATAGAACACAAAGAAAATGAAATCAACACAGACGTGCGCAAAACTGATCGGGACGGAAAATTAACAGTTAGATGGAAGAAACCGAGTACAGGAACGCTATTGCTTGCAGACTACGCCATGTCCAATAGTATTTCCAACCACTAATGTGGACTACCTGAGGACCGTAACCACGAAGATGGGACGCACCAGCCTGAATTAGTCTCGGGCAAATCCCTCATTCCTTTATACCACCTCGTCGGTTGGCCATCTCGCGGTTTCGCACAGTTTGTTGCAGCGACAACAAATAATGCACGCTACAGACGTCGGTCATATGTTATACGGAAAACATGACCAAACAAGCGTAATCAGTTGAGCTTAAGTAAAGACTCGGATGAGGCACCCAACGACTTCTTGCTGCGAACCTACTGGCGCATCATGGCATTGCTTATACGGTGTTCCCACCAGACGTCATTAATCCATAATCACTTGTGGTCAAACGCGATTAAGTTTTTAATGTCTTCACTGCGAACTGGCCAGGTCTCTGACCCATACAGTAACACCGGCTTTGTCACACCGTTATACATCCTACCTTTCACTGACGCACTAATATCCTGCCATCTCCATAAATGGTTGAGTCTCTGAAAAACCACACGGTCCTCGCTAACACGCAAAGTAGCTCCCTCAGTGATGGCCGCCAGCACGACTTGTTTCGTTTTGGTCGGCACTGAGTACTGAACAGATACTCGTGCTTATGTGCGCGGAGGATATGTCTACGGCACGCGTTCACTCCTGTTTTCAACTACATTACATTTCAGTGGAATTACATTATCCTTTACAGCATTTGAATTCAAAATGAGAAAGCAGCTGCATTCCTTTACACCACGCCACATCAATACCGTTTCTGCGATTTCGGTCTTATTGAAACCAAATGCATGTGCCGGCTTGCAATCCGCTGTCGTAGCCCATTCGAGAGGCTATGGATAGCGTCGTCTCATAACTGTTTTACCGAACTACTCTTTTGATGTTACACATTTTGTAGTATTTCGCTCTGGTATCACTACTCGATTATTTACTCATGACACATTTTCCAATTTCAGGCTCATTAGG
Organism: Dicrocoelium dendriticum; assembly: GCA_944474145.2. NCBI lineage: Eukaryota > Metazoa > Platyhelminthes > Trematoda > Plagiorchiida > Dicrocoeliidae > Dicrocoelium > Dicrocoelium dendriticum. Next base: position 114,447,052 of record OX104067.1, read on the forward strand.
CTGCACAGGCGTACTAACACGAAACGTCGTCCCTCTTACCAACTACGATTCTGTCTGTAACCTTCCCATTCTTCAAACAGAATTGCCAAGATGAATACTGGCTGCAGGCTTCAAACAAGTCATGAAACCGCCTTGGTTAAAGATAGTATTTTGGAACTCGACGGGTCCCCATGTGTTCGTTTGTGCTTTTAGCATCATTTCTTCCCTTTAGGATGTCACCGGATATACCCGTTCGTTTGCAAAAACCGTCTTAGCCTACATTGGCTTCGTTTTCACTCTCGGTCTGCTCCGGCTTGTTTTTTATTGGATGCCTCGCTGGATGCTTGTCTGCACCCATTCCACTTGCCCACTGCCCGAGGCACAAAAGGTGCTTGTGAAGGTGAGCTTTCCTATCACTTGTACCCTGCAGCATATGCCAGCCCACTTTCGTTCCTTTTTGATTGTTGTGTCTATTTGCTTTTATTACATGAGTATTGCATTATGCATTAGCTTAAGGCAAAAATAGCCTACGTTTTGCTCCACTGAGTTATTGCACGGCATTTTCTGGTGCTCTAATAAACATTCCTGAAAACATCGTTGTTTAAGTGCCAGGCATATCAAGTCACAACATTTTCGTCTGGAGCAGGGAGGTCAAATCCCCCCTCTCTTCGAATTTAACCGCATCATCATCAACAACAATGCACCAGCCATTTGAGTTGATGCTTCACTACTGTACAACCAAAGGGAAAAAAAGATGACCTAGCATCAAACCTTAATATCTTAAGCAACTAATCAGGGTTAGGGCGCCTACTCCTTGCCAACAACCCACGGTCACAAAACCTTGGCTAACGTTCAAGAATAAGGTAGCATCAGCAAGGCAGCTTCCTTGTGGCTTTCACTGCCCTGCGTCCTAATCAGCCATTACCTCGCAGATAACTCAGCACCACACTACAACTAGATAGTCCGACTAGCAAACGATCGCGGACGCGCCGACAGCGGGCTATGTCATGTGACGTCCCGAGCCAAGCACAAGTTGGGTCACATGGATTCCAGCTTGGAAGTCAGTGACTTCATTTCTCGCTGCCAAGTTAATTTTTGCCCATCTCGAACCTTGCGTCACCCTACATCTGGCAGACAAAACAAGACCCTCCTCTTTAAGCGGTGATCAGACATACATAGCATATACCCAAGCCAGCGGAACTTATTCACTGCTATATGTTGTCCTAAGGAACTAGCCTGATTATCAATGCCTAATACTCGCCTACGCACATCGTTGAGTACACGCTGGAGCCTTTAGACACCAGCGTTGCTTCGCAAGCAACGATGATCATATACTTAAAGCCGTCTCAGTTCCTCAGACTGAACAGTCCATTTCCCACTCCCAATGAGTAAGTTAGCTTTCATAATAGGCTTGTGAACACGGTCTCTCAGACCAAAGGGGACTCCCTTTTTTCTCTCAGATTCAAGGTATTCGTAGCTTATAACTACCTGAACTGACTTCAGTGATTATGCGTCTATCGTTGTTGACGCAGGTGCAAAGGTAGATGAATTGATCGACTATCTCGGTTTCCTCGTTATCAAAGGTCAATGGATCGTCAAGTGGCTGGTGGTTCTGCAGCAACACCTTGCACTTCGAAGGTGCGATGCGCATGCCTAATGATAGGACCCCACTAGAGAGTTTATTCAGAGTTCACTGGGCCACCTCAACGTCGTTGGATAGCAAGACAATATCACCCGCACAATTAAGTTCAACTGGCTTTTCACCAGGCAGCACTTCAACGTCTGCATCATGAGATTCCGCTAGGGAACACTCCATGTTGGCGCTCACGACGGAATTGCACAATATGGTGAAATTCGGAAACCCTGACGCGGCTGTGTCGTTCGAATGCAGGAACTCATTTCCGGGCAAGCGTCTCGAGCAAAATAGATCGATCGACAGAGTTGAATACACTGTTGAAGTTTAGCTACACAGCCATTGTCGGTCTGCGGTTCGAATGCCGCAGAGTGAATATATGGCCTACACAGTGCCGTCCTGTGAAAAACCCGCATGCTCGTCTTTAATACGGGATTCCCGTTCTGCCGTGAGGTGGCGAAGGAGTCATCATTAATATCATCATTGCACATTAGCTGAAGGTAAAAAACGAACACTATTATGCCTCAATACATACGGATAAATCATACGAAGATGCAAAATACTGATAAGTATAGAATGCAAAGTACAGGCCACATACTACTTAGTAACATATTATGCGTCAAGGGAGAGATCTTGCTTGCAGGGGAAGATAAGCGGGATGGGGAGAGACAAAGGGACTCACAGCACACACCACTATGGTCGACTCTTCGCCATGTCAGCAGGTGTATCCAGCCGAACGTGCTCATCATTCTTCGGACCCAAGCTAGGCAGTCCAGAACCCACCAACCGACACCAACCTCGAAGTGCGAGATCTCATTCCACTTGACCAAGTATTCGCTTCTTCTACCCAGACTCTTAGAGCGCATGCAACACAGGTCGCGGGAGTCGGTGTGCTGGTATGCGCAACACGTGGCCCAGCCATCGGAGTCTGGTGCGTGATATAATGGTACTGAGCGGTTCGCTTCTTCTTCCTGCACCAAATACACGATGCCGGACGCGCTCATTGCTTTCATGGTGCTCCCACCAGATATGAACTAAGCTGCGAAGGCAGCGATGATCCACGAACGAAAATTCTGGGCAGTACTTTTGTCATTGCCGTCGTTTGGCTAATTCCCTTGTGATTATCCCAATCGGTGCAACCGCCCTTCTTGTATATTGCCACTATAATCGATTCACTCCAGTTAACCTGGATGATCTCTGCCTTCCAGACCTGCTCGAACAGGAAGGTCAGTGCTTTGCAGAGGACCTAATGAGCCTTTTTAAATAGTGCGGGCGCGAGCGAATCCGAGCCAGCAGCACGAAAACGATTGTGGGCTGTGATCGCGTTTCTGATAGTTTCCGATGGCGTCTCTAAGCTAACCGGCTATGGCTCAGTCTGCATCACCTGAGTGGAAAGGGGTCCGGAAGCAAGGGGCCAATTAAACTGCTCTCGAAAGTGCTCTGTCCAACGAGACATACGGCGCTCCTTATTGTGAATCAATACACCCGCGCTGTCTCTGATTGTCTCACTGACGCCTGTATTCTTGAGACCAGTGGTGCGGATCAGTTGGAATAGCTTTCAATAATTGCCTGCCAATCCTACCTCCTCCTTTCCTTTGGCCTTAATGCTCCACCAAACTTCCTTGTTGGCACGCAGGTTTCGACTTACTCGTCGCCTAATATTCCATCTGATAACATTGTGCTCAGACTCAGCAGGGGTTTTCTTCTGGATTCCCATAGGTTCACCGACCTCTCGGATATCCAGCGACTGATGCCGTGGCGGTTGATAGTACGACAATTACTTGCTCCCGCGTCCTGCATGGCGACCGAAATTTCATTACACTGTAACCCAATGTCGTTAAGACAAGCTGACAAAAGTTCGGCACGCAAGGGCATCCTGAGATGCTTGCCTGAACGTGGGCTGGAATGACTTCTCGGTTGCTAATCGGGGGAGACGCTTGTTACGTTTCCCGGTAAGTTAATGAAGAAAGGACAGCCTGCCAGGGAATGATCAGAGCCGACGCACGTATTCCAGTATGAGCGACAATCCGGGAAGGAACCACACCACTTGTAATATGATTTTGTATATATATATATATATATATATATATATATATATATATATATATATATATATATATATATATATATAATTAATTTGAGAATGCAGTTTAAACCGTATCGTGTAAGTGGATGGCGAAGCCTGACTCACTTAATTACCCCATCTTGGTGCCAGCTCGGTGGTCTAAGTTTGTCACTTTCCACCGAATGTTTTGTCGGCAATGTTTCAGGACGTGTTGGATTTTCACCCTGCAAACGTCATCCCTATAATAAGCCACAAATGTGGCGCATTAGCGAGTGTAACTCGGCACTGACTTCATCTCGGTGCAGCATTGTAGTCCAGAGGATGAACGCGGCGGACAGCTGGAAACCTGGTATTAGCGAGACGATACGCGACGAGAGTGGACAGCCCATCCATAGCTTGTCAAGCCGCTTGGGGTATTGGGTTGAACCTTTTGAGAAGCCGTTTAATCAGTCAAGGTTGCCAGTTTCTCCATCGGACAATGAGCGCCCTACTCCCTGGGGCGTTCCCTTGGATGCACTTTCGCGCGCAGAAATCGAACGCAAGACCAGACGGTTGCAATTGAAGAAGGTCACCGAAGCAGACGGACTTCATCCAGCCCTCTTCAAATTTGACGAATCTGATCTTTTGAACGATTTACATAACTTATAGTGAGTCTATAGGAAAAGGATACTATCCCGACAGACTGGAGGTGCTCCGTGATGGTTCCAATTTACAAGGGAGGCTCTGGTTCCGAATGCGGCAATCATAGAGGAATCAGTTTGCTCTCCATTACCTCCAGGTTGCTTGCGTATGTCGTCCTTCATAGACTGACTGGCACACGTGAAAGCCAGATGCACGAGGAGCAGGCCGGGTTTCGTCGAAATCGAGGCTGCATCAATCACATCTTTACTTTACACCAATTGCTGGAGCACCGCTATGTACATTGGCAGCCCACCGTTGTCGTGTTTCTCGATATCAAAGGTGTCTTTGATTCGGTTAATCGATTTTCCTTTCGGGACTGTTTACTGAGGAATGGCGTGCCCAAAAATATCTAAAGTCATAAGAACGCTTTACGCGCTGCGTTCGGGCATAGTGCGGGTTTATGGTAAACTTTCGCTGCTCCTTAGTATCTCCAACCGTGTGAAACAAACTTGCTCGCTGTCACCTTTCCACTTTAGCTTCGCCATTGACGAATTCATGCAAACGGCGCTCGCTGGATACCACCTAGAAAGTGTGGAGCTGCTCCCAGTTGAACGACTTCTCGACTTGGAGTATGCCGACAATATTGCGCTCACCTGTGACACTCTCTGAACGTGCCATGCTACACTGGATAAGTTAGCTCTGGCTGTCGGTTGTTTCAGGCTATGCTTTACATCATCGAAATGCCAACTTTTTCTCCAAGTTTGGCATTGACCCGTGGCAGTGATAATTTAGAAGTCCTCGATATATTCAAGTCTATGAGCAGCCGTGTCAACGCCAGTGGTACGGAAGATAAGATTACGAACCGTATAGCAAAAGTTCGATGCGCTTTTACTGATCTTCACCATCTGTGGCCTCGGCGTGACATTACTCTCGCTCTGAAGTGTAGAGTTTACAAATCAACCGTCTGTACAACCCTCCTGTACGGTTGCGAAAATTGACCCATCAAGTCGATAGACATAAAGAGCTTAGCTACATTCGATCATCGCGATCTTCTCAGCATGGAGGAGTATAAAGAAGCCAACCTCAAGCTTAGCATCCGTCGGACCGGTCCGTCTTCCAGGATAGGGACTACGCGATTTGGACTGCCAGTGGTTAGAAACCTTTGAGGCTGTGGCACCCAATAGACATCAGTGAAGACAATGCTATAAGTTAACGTGTCATACAACATAAAACTCCACAACACAAAAGATCGCAAAACGGCGTGTGTAAAACCAGAAAATCCTTTTTATCACATGTATTTTGTTACCCTTTTTATTTCTCCATGTTCCTGGTGGTACATTATCTATACTCAGATTGTGGTTGACTGTATCCTTTTCTGTATTTGCCTCTGATACTGCGAACATCCACAAGACGGTTGCGCCTATTGATAGGCCATGGGCAGCTTGCGCTTTACCAACCACAACTCCATCCACACACCCCATATCCAGTGTGAACCGTAGGGAATAAAATCGGGAGGCCTGTAGATGGGAGCGGCCACTAATTCGGAGCCGGCCCCCAATCTTTCAACACGCGCATCATTCATTTGAACATGGGGAATCATGCAAACCAGAGGCACACAGGGCGGTGATTGGGTAGTTACCCGTTCCACGTTGATGAACTGCTGTTTGTGTCTAGCACCTCGAACATGGGGCACTCCGTCTCACCGCTCAGCACCGTCATTTCACGCACCAGGCTCCGATGGCTCGGCCACGTGTTGCGCATTCCAGCCCACCGACTTTCACGACGTGTGTTGTTTGCTCAACGGGGATGTGGATGGAGGAAGAGGAGGGGTGGTCAAGCGATGACTTGGTCCAGTGGAATGAAGGCCCTCACTTCGGAGCTGGCCTCGGTTGGAGCCTCTCGGCTCCCTGGTTGGGGTCCGAAAGACGATGAACACGTTTGGCTAGATGCACTTGGTGACATGGCAAGGAGCCGACCTCAGTGGCGTTCGTGTTGTGAGTTTCTTTGTCCCTCCCCATCCCCCCAACCACGATCTCAATTCGTAGCGTAATATAATTTTACATAATAATTTTGCTTTTTGCCTAGTAGCCGGCTGGTAGCTTACCGGAACGATGCCTATCCGTTGTTGGTAGCTCAGTTGGCATGCAACTGTTGTATTTATTTTCCTTTTCCTTTATGTATTGCGGCACAGTAGCTAAGGTGTTTCCCACCTCTAGCTAACGTGTATAATGATGATGTATGATAATGACTCCGTCTCACCAAGCAGTGTGTTTAAAGTCTCCTGGAGCCAGTAATTGAGGTCACACAGCCAGACCGGATATTAATGAACAACCGTTTTCACAATGCGACAATCTAAACACACGCATGTACGAACCAAATGTAGCGACAATGCAGCACTCATGCCACCTCGGCCTCATTATCGGCCTGCGTTAGTAAATGGAATCGGGAGCATTGGATTATTTCCCCTCATGGCAACGTTGATAGATTACCAAACCGGCTTGGCTGAGGCCCACACTATCACGTTAGCTATGGCACCATGTGCTTGACGTTGATAGGCTAGGATCCATTGATGCCAATCATTTCCGTCCCCAGCATCGCTCTTCCTTGTGCCGTAGTACCTCCTCATGTTCCTGTGTAACTGCATTCTTCGTATGATCACGCCATTGACGGCGACGCACTGCGATTGCGTCCCTATATATAAAGTCATCATTAATTTGTGATAAACCCATCTTGTTCATGTACTGGTAGCGTACCTTAGGGATGCCCACGTTCGGTCTGTGCGCTCACAACTTCGTCGATGAATTCTTCACTCAACTGAAGCTACAATAACCTTGATGTTACAGGAACATGCAGTGCCGTTTTTTGGTTACGGTACCGCTCATACAGTGCAAAGGTATACTCGAGCCACTTCATGCGCTGAAGCGCATTGACAATTATAGTTCATCATACTTTCCGTTTCGGATGGTGAAACTGTGACGCATAGAATTTTATTGGTTTCTAAACCAGTTCCTTTCTGGAACTGGCTATAAAGTGGCCCCAACTTTTTCATTGGTGTTTTTGTACAAAACCTTACTTTTGGCTTCAATGTCATTATCCCCAAGTAGCTAGGGTCAGTGTTTTATGGGGCCAGAAATGACCCCCATATCATTTCCCCAATATCCTCTGTGAGAGTCGGTTGTTTATTTTCTGCCTCGCTCCTGGCAACTTGTATGTAATCCAGTTGACTTTTTATTTTTTTTGGCCACTTCATCGCATAGCATACGCACTGACGTAGCTTAGTACCTCGGGGTTTATGCATCAGCCACAGCAACTAGCAAGATCCACTTCCACACTGATGTCTCCATCTTCTTTGCTAATGTGGCAGCGATTGGCTTGCTGGCTTAAAGGTTCTGTTTTGTCACTGTACATTGCTCAAGTGGTTGTCACTGTTGCTCTGCTTACAGTTTATGCGGCCCATAGCGTTTAGTGTTTCACCTGTTTTAACTTGGCACACATCACTGATGTCACTTGGCAAGCGGATCCCTTCCCCCGTGCGCCTGTTTGCCTCACACGCTCGCCTGATCCCCATTTTCCTGATTTTGTTGGTCACTTCCCGCTGACCGACTGTCGAAGCTTCAACTGCCAGATTTTATACCGCATACCTCGCTCAGATCTAATTTAAGACAAAAATCTTTGCCTACAGCCACATTCTTTATGCCTCTAATGTTGACGAACGGTTTTTCTCGACCATCTACAATGGAGTTTTGTTCATCGACCGTGTGCGTATCCAGCATCATTGGTAGGTTGCTATTCAGTGGTTGGATAAACACATTTTGATTTTTGTTTGTGGTTTCACCTACTGCAAGTATTTGTCAGATTTTTGCATTTTGTTAAATTATGCTCTTTTTTGCTCTTTGGTCTTGGTTCTGCACATCCCTTACTGTATTGTTTAAGATGAAGAATAATCCACGTTTGTGGGTCCCGGGTGCTCACACACGATTCTTCTGCCCTTTGTTCCTGCAAATTTTCTCGCATCGTTCACATGGCACACTTTATTGAATGCTGTAGCGCCGCTTTATGGCACACTTTTACGCCTTTTCTCGCAGAACACGAGCGGTCGACGTCGATCAGCGCGCCTTACTTACGTCACTTGAGTTGAGTTTTCCATTCCCCTTCTCAGCGAACTTGCATTTCTTGGGTCAAAGTCACCATTGTAGATAGATCAAAGGCATTTTCCCACTTGCTATAGCATCAGAAGCAGCCTCATGACGTGTGAAATATTCTTGCCGCATGCGAGATTGGCGTGCTGGTGGTAGCCTTCGGTCCAGCTTAACCCACAACCAACTTTTCGTCTGGTTTCACTTTACTCCTTCATCTACTGCACCTGAGTACGGAAGGAGTTGGATTGATCCCCACTAATGTTGCACACTTCTTGGTGTGGGCAGTCTGTGTTGCTGATCCCTCAAGGTCCAAACGGCATAACTAGCGATATACTGACAGGTGTGTACTGGCTCTACTGTCCACTTTGTGTCCAATCACAGTTGATCAGCTGTGTTTGCGATGCGGTGAGTCAGCAGTGCACATTAATCATTATCTCTCCTGCTTGTATCCCACACTCGTGTTTAGGATCCCGCCGGTGTGTACTACACTGTCGATGTGATGACCTCAATCATCGACAGTGACGACAAGTGAGTTTAGCATACACGACTGACTGGAATTCGTTTCAGCGGGGTTTGCGTAGGATCTTCTCGTGGCCGTAAATCTAAGATGGCCCCACGGGACGCAACGCTCGAAATGCATAAGGTATGTTCTCATTTCAATCGAAATGTGTACCTCATCATTTCCTCAGACCAGTGGTTTGATCACGTACTTTTTTTACAAGCGTCTCAAGTACATTTGGAACGAGGAGCGAAGTCAGTTCTGTCTTTTGAGGTCAGTAAACTCAATTGAAGACTTTCAAAAGTTATTGTCCTGATTGGACATTTCATATGTTCAGCTGCCCATTCAACCCACGTTGCTATATTACTCCTCAGCTATCTTAGCCCATAGTTCATTTAAGTGATTTTGAGCGTCCAAAGTTTCTTATTGTTATTTTGGTTGACAGACATTTTCCCTGCGTTTACTCGCCGTTCCTGGGTAGGTGGCCTCGCTATTTGCGCCCATTTCCCACATGTACATAACGCCGGTCTCAACGAATTATCATGGATAGGCTATTTCTGCCTCTAGTTGCACACAAAAATAACTTGCTTTGGAATACTACAATACCAACTCACATTCCCATCCCACATGGGACTTTATCAGGCCTTCATTCAAAATTTAGAATCAAGGTTGTCAGAGCAAGATCATCATTATTTATATCCTGCAGTTTTTGATTCTTCAACCCGCTAGCCTCTTTCTTCGACCCCCTGGTTCACGGTTGGGTTACGGTTGATCGGTGCGTGTTTCTCATAGGCCTACTCTCTTGGACACTGCCCTCTTTGGCACACATGTTGCATCATTGATCTGTTTTGTTCCAGCGAATCGAATGGGCGCCCGTATTGTCAGCTCTTTCCTCCTCATCCGCTTCCTGAACCCATCGTTTTACACCGACGTACTTTGTACGAGGCGAACGAAATCGCCATCCATTTGACGCCTGTGATCAAGATGTTGCTAACCGAGGTGAGTTCCGTAGAACACGTTTTTTTATTCAGCTTTGTTTTAAAGCACTTTTCCCCACAGCGGACAGATTTGAGGCCGGCCCGTGTCCTTAGGATCCATAAACTTGCCCTGTAATCCTGAAGTCCCGGATTCGAGCCTACCTTGTGGATCGGGCGACTCGTACCACGGGTAGTGGTTGCGCAGCAACCAAACGTCCGTATTGCGTACTAGCGTATTGCTGATGTCTTTGACAGATTCAAGTCACTGTGTAGCTGACTGGGGCGTGAGATATGCATGCGACGCAGAGTTTTGTCGCTGCGTGGTGATCACTTGCGTACCGACATTTTATCTAATTCTCGACACACCCCCAAATTGGTGTTTGCTGCACGCATCCGCCATCCTCTGCTAACCGTTGGCTCTCCTAGGCCCAGCAAAGCGTCACCAATCTTCTTAAGCTTGTTGTGCCAACCTTGTCATCACGACAAGTGGATGCTTTGCTTGTGCTATGCACTGTGTGCTTCTAATTATCGATCTTAGGACCCGCTGATATTGTCTTCTGCTTCACATTGCTTCTTGTGCGGAAACTGACAGCCACATCAGCGATTAGGCGCTCCACTAGCCATTGGTGTTGCTACATTCGCTCCCCTGTTTCGACGACTTTACTTCCTTTTTATTAATATTAAAGTTGATAACCTGATCCGAACCGAACTGCGGTTCATTGTTGCATGCGGATAGACTACGGAATTAGCGATCTCGTGGTTCCTAGTTTGTTTTACTGCGATAGCAGCCTTGTCAGTTAACCGCGCACTTCGACCATTTGCTCGCCCATTGTCAAGAGCTGAACAGTGTCCCAAATAATCTGACTTTCACATCCGATAGCCATCACCTCGTCTCACTTTTCTGGATCCGAAACGCCCCCCATCCTCACGCAGAGGTGTTCGCAAGAGCACCTATAGGAACCTTAAAGAAAGTCGCGTTTTTGCCTTTCATATATAAGACCTCTCGGTTGGGCACTCCAGGTGGCGACTTGAGGATCGCAACTGTTGTCCCAGACTAAATCCACTTTATCAGTTACTCCCCTTTAGCATTGAGGGAAATGCTTGCTCTCCGTGCACTCAGACTGAAGTAAACTTTATTCTAGTTCAGGTTTAGGTTTGTTCTCCGTGCCGAGCTATTTCGTTGCAGACGTTTCATCACCAATCGAGGTGACTACCTCAGTGTGTACTAAGCAAAAACTGACCGATGAGAGAGTGATGTTTGAACTCATTGCAGAGATTGTCATGCAAACGTTAGAGGAAAATCTACTCCCAGTCTTGAACCCAAAATTTTGGGTCAGATATGTTGACGACACGTTCGTACTACTCAAACGCAGCCAGTTGCAGATCGCACAAGACTTGCTGAACGATGCAATGGACAGCATTCACTTCACCATGACGTCAGAACCGGAAAACATACTGCCTTTCTTGGACGTACTGGTAACTAGAACAGCGGACGAGGAACTACGAACTTCAGTTCACAAGAAAGGCACACACACACACAAATCAAATTCTAAATTTCAACAGCAACCATCCAAAATGTCACAAAACCAGCTGCATACGAACCTTGTTTCGTAGGAAGAAGGGCACATGTTTGATCGGGAGAGGACGGAAGTCCTAGCGAAGGAAAGAGAAGAAGAGGAGGGTGAGAATTTCTCTAAGCGTGGTTTTCTACGGGGAACTTGATAAACCTGCACATTGACTTAGACCCGATCTAGCAGCAACTGCAAAAATGAACTTAAGGCGGGTCATTCACCACATGAGTGTAAAAGAGGTGGCGATCGAACTGCAAACTAGCAATAGTCACGAGACGTGAATCGAAGTGGCCAAGTTCAAACATCACTCATCGGTCAATTTTTGCTTACTACGCACTGAGGAAGTCATCTCGATTGGTGTTGAAACGTCTGCAACGACATAGTTCCGTTCGGAGAACAAACCTGAATCTGAACAGACAACCTGAGATACAGGTATTTCGCTTTATTCTAGTTTCCTTCTGACTTCCATTCAGTTAGACTAGGGGTGTCCAAACTTTTCACAAGGAGGGCCACATTTTGTACGGTAAAAATATGTCGGGCCATATTCAGGCTAACAATAAGTACACATATATGAAAAATGCGAATGACTGAATTTATTATTTCATGATAAGGCCGCGGGTCAGTTGTAATGATAATACCGCATTTGGCCCGCGGGCCGGACTTTGGACATACCTGAATTAGACCTCTCAGATGGATACAGCGACCCAATTGTGTCATTTGCACCCCTTCCACACGCAGCCTTATCCCCCTCGCGTCCCACCACTGCGAAACTGAAGCTATAGGATGTGTCGTGAGATTGCACGACCTGCTCTCCTTAGATCTAGCTAGGATGCTCCATGTTGGCATGACTGACCACTATCTGCTCACGAATGCTCTGATTGCGGAACAGAATCTTTGCAATTTTTCGACGGATTGTAGTCAGACGCGCCAGCCGTACTCCCCAACTGCTTCGGAGTCATATCTGTTCCCCCAGTGATTCACACTGCATCCGTTGCGTTCACTGACTTTCACACAAGTTGTAGGAACACTAATCCTCACTGAGGGCAATGCGTTCGCTTGGTTGCTTAGCAGTTGTCGGGTTTGTTACATCTCACATGCATACAGTGGTTGTGTGATCACACTCCCAGCGTGCTCCCTCGGTCTCCTTCGGAAACGGGTTGCGCATGCTTTGGGCACTCAAACACAACTTCTGCATTTAGTGTAAAGAGATTACCATGCGCCTCTTCTCTTCCATCAAAAACCGATGCTCAAGTACTTAGCATCCGCCTATTGTCCGATCGCCCTTGGCGAGGTACAAAGACTGGAACATATGCAACATGTGGTTACCAGGCTTATCCCAAGTTTACTGGGTATGCCGTACGATGACCGATGCAGACGACGGGCTTACACCCTGTCTTATCGTCGGGTTAGTTGACCTCATTATCACGCTTAAGATATTGCGTCTGGGTCACTACCCCATGCTGAGACCACTACTTCACATGCACGCACCAAGCAGCGCACTTGGACACTGCTGCAAGCTAGTGGTGCTGGGCCTAACTGGGATAGTTGACGCACTGCTTTTCGAGCTCCGAGGGGTTCAATATTGGAACAGTTTTCCTACGAAATCGGTGTCGGAATTCATGCAGTTCCTAGACACCCACTTTTGCGGATCTCAGATAAAGATAGCGCATCGCACCCGATTGACGCAAATGTACTATTCAGCAGATGCTCAGAAATCAGTGACCTGACTCTGTGCATGTACCCGAAGTAATTACGATGGAGCAACACAGTCGCATGTCTATTAGCTCTTTATATTCAGTACTCAGTATTCACTGGGTGATACATTCTTTCGTTAGGATTCTTCTTCAGTACACATGTCCACACTCTCCCACAGCCACGGTCGCTTACTTTCGTGTGAGGGACTGATACTCCGGAATGAGCTAGCTGGGTCTCCACAATTACCTTTGCATTTTGGACACAGATTCTGGACTCTGTCAGGTGACCTCCATTATCCGCGAAAGCACCAGACCGTTGCTTCCATTTTTCTGGACCCGTTAACAGTGCTTATTCCATTCACGTAAAGAGACCGGTGATCTTAGTCACGACTGCGTTGCAGTAGGGTCACTAGTTCCGGTTTCACGTGGAGAACCGTGTGGAATGTGCATTGCTGACGAGTCCCAGAAAGACGAAATGGCCATCGTGATGATTGTTGTCTGTATATGTCATCTAAATTCCAAAACTACTGTCACATGTTACAATGCTGATTACTACCATGATATGAGCCACCATCCCACTCGACATTGGACGTTAAGGTTTTGCCCTCTGGATCAGTCCATCTTCCCAGCTAGTGTTCACATTCAAGCGGGCAACTCACGCCGCCCCCTTTTCACAGTGGTCTTCAAATGAGGAGCTGCGTCCATATTTGGTACATATCGCATATGTACTGCAATCTGCTTGAATGATCAATATGAAGTTGTGGCGAATAAAAAAAGCAAAAACAACGGTATGCTCCTCGATGATGCAGGGCACAGTCCAACTGGATGGTGCGATCATTATGTAAGATGGAATCGCATGGAGCAGATGTTTTTTCTCGTGTTTTCCGGAGCAGTTCTCAAGCTATTTTTTGGCCGTACTGGCTAAATTGATCGGGTGCATCATTTGTGCACATTGAGAAGATTGTCAAGAAATAAGTACATGTGGACAAATCCAAATGTATATGTTAACTAATACGATCATCCATGGAACCGTTTCCTGGGAACCTGTTTCCATGCGGGATATTCTCTCGATGGATTCCCCCCCCCCCCCCAATTTCATACCCTATCTGATCGACCCAGTCGTGGCCAACAATGAAGTAACAAAGAATATAAACTATGTGGAGGTAGAAGTGTAGTAATAGTAATGATATCTAATAAGGGAATATCATATTTTTCTCCTGCGTAAGGAAGACCAATCAATCAACATGTACAGGGGAAGTTTGGACAACAGATGACTGCTCGAATTATCCATATACAAGACAGCTAATCTGTCGGTATCCCATGAAGTGGAACAACACAATTGCCTGGCGTTTTTGGATATACTCATTAGGAGACGTGCTGAAGGCACGTTGCAGTGCAATGTTCACCGCAAATCGATTTGGAGTGGACAGTACCTTCTTTCTTCAATCTTCATCCCGATCGCATACAAACGCGCCTTAGTGAAAACTCTCTTCTACCGGGCTAGACGCATTTGTAGTCCCGAAACGTTAAAAGCCGAAGAAGAAAGTATACGCAAGACCTTAATTTCTAACGGATATCCTGAGAAGTTTATTCAAGTACATAGCAGACCTCCCAGCGTGCAAATACTGGTGTTGACGGCTGAGAAAAAGGATGTTTGTTCTTGCCGTTCAAGGGGGACCATGTGGCAAATGATATCAGACGCAAGATCCGGTCCGCCCTAACGCATACCTACACGACAGCCCATTTGCGACTCAGGCATACCACGCGAGGACTTATTCTTCAAAACCGTCAGAGCATCTTGTCGGGTCGTTCAGCCTTCGGTGACATTTACATAGGCAGAGGGTAGCTGAACATTTACCTAAGTGGTTCGGACAAGTGGTTACGCAACAAATGGGACGGATCTGAGAATTAATCGGAGCCCGGCATCGTCTATCACCAGGCGCCTCATGGCAACGCGTCATTACGTGAACCCCGAGACAGCGTTCAAAGTGTTATTATTTAACAGAAACCCGATAATGCTGGCAATTAGTGAGGCCTTGTTAATTAGGGCTTATCAACCTGTGCTTTGTGCACAGAAACTTGAGGCAATCAATTCAGTTGCCATGGTCTTGACTGTGACATTTTGGTTGATGTTGCTTATTTTTCCATGTATATAATCCTTAGTGTGTTTCTGCTCGTATTGTGTTTGCGACTGAAGAGAACAATCGAAATGTTGACATATCGCAACCTCTGTCTTCTCTCTGCCTTAACGAAATACAAGACAGCTTTGAAAAGTATTTTCAAGTCCATCATCAGGAATCGATATCACTAAGCAATGAGATTTGCTTACTGTTTCTGGGCTGTCGCCTCTGTGAAAGAAAAAAATTGTTGTGGTTTCCGCTGAATGCACGGATAACCTGCCTGCATCTGCTTTGCTGTCCCCAACTAGTTCAAAGCGCCACGAAGTGAGAACGCCAAGACCAGCCGGACCGATGGATTCGGATTCGTATTGTATGAGCATGGCGCAATAAATAGGTTGTAGGCAACTACTAACACAACAAGATCGGAGATGCTAATTAATATTAATTAGCACGACTCAAACGGTTCAAGTCCAACTTGCCGCTGATCCCAAATATATTCGCCTTTTGTTCTCTACTCTAATCCAGACTATTGTAGATCTATCCACTTTTGCGCCACTGCTTTCTGCTTGAACGCTTGGTGTAAGCTCTCTCTTTCTCCTTAACAGCAATATTTACCATTACACTGCGAATACAAAAAACCGAACCATACGTAAAAGTAGTTTGTATCTCGATATTGCAAGACACATGAACCATGTGGTTACTCCGACCGCATTTGCAATTGGATCTTCAGGAATTGGTTATGTTCAAGATGCAGAAGAAATGTGGTTCCGAGTCGGTATTTCAGTGGCTCAACTATTTGGGGCAGCCAAGGTGTTCGCGAAGGGATATCGACGGGTTTCAGTAATCGCTCTGTAGTTTGTGTGTTAGCAATACGTAAGACAGAACAGCTATTTAAATCATCTCATAATGTCATTGCGAGTCGAGATCCTATCTATCATATACTGATGTCTGCTATGACGTATGTTGAACGCAGCGTCCAGAGTGATGTTCAACTGTCTGACGTCTCTGTCTGCGGTCGGCTGTGACTAATAGCGTAGCACGCACCGTCCTTCCGCCTCGTCCAGCTACGGTCTCCTTGCCTATCGACTCCTTGCGCCATATCACAGTCAGTTATGCCAACGTTTTCGATTTCAGTAACTGCGTTCACCTTGAAGTTTCCTCTTTTTCTTTGATTGTATTTGCGTCCCCCTTATTGCATCTACCTCACCCCCCCTTTATTATCTGCTTGTTTCCCTTCATTTCACCAATTGATAGTGTTTGAACCCGTTCTACTGCTTCCAAGTATTCAGCTGTATCCTCTGGTTCTTTGAAGAGTACTGGATGTACGCGACGTGTATCATCGTGCTCTCCATCATTTCTCTGTGCATGCAAGTGTATGATATGCGGCGGGTAAGTCTTGCTCTTATCTCACGGAATACTCAGCTAGATTTGTCCATAATAGCTTCGTTCGTTCGCTATGTTTAGCTGTTTATTGGCCCTCGTCGACGAATTGGGTACCAATGTAACTGTCTAGGAACGGCCTGCTGCGCCGTTCATTTTCTTTCGATACCGCTTTTACCTCATCTTGGTCCAGCTGCCCCTCACTACATTTTGGAAAAAAACAAGATATACGTTTCTTTGCAAACACTAGTTGCTTCAATCGTCAATTTCACAACATTGCTAAGCAAGTTCGCTAGGTTACCCGCATTTCATGACCGTTTGATTGCTTGTTAGCAATTGACAAATGAAACTGTCCGCTTTGGGACTCGAATCTATGACCTGGCAGCCACTGGTGTCTCATACAATGCTTCATAAGCATCGTCCCTCGAACATCTGAGAGCACCTGAGATCTTTAGACCGTTGAGGCGAAACTTCACGTCCCTAGGGAAGAGCTGCCCTCTTCGTGGTTTAGTCTAAGCAAGCGTCTGTCCAACTCCATCACTGCCGTGGCTTCACGAAGAATGTTCCAGCTCTCACAATACGTGATACGTAGTTCCATCGGTCGTACACCCGTCCTCTCAAACGCAATTTCCAATATGGGAGTTCGAATCATCTACCACAGTATTGACAAATGGCTAGGAACCCCACAGAAACTGCTGCATGTTGAAGGCGCGAAGCGTTAGTTGGACTGTCTCTATTTCTTCAGGCGGCAATTTGGTATCATCCTCATCATCCTGATCAGCGAATTTCCACCAGGCAACGTCTCTGTTTGCCACGTGAGATTGTGTATAGGAACTCTACTATCGGACCTGCAATAAAACTTTATGAACATTGGGAAATGAGGCGGCATTGGCTGACATTATCAAACGGACCCCAAACAGACTGCTGTTTACTGAACTGCAATCAACAAACGAATCTTCGGCCCTGCGTCTGCTAACGGTGACCACTCCAGCTTGACTTCCGGTTGCATATCCGGACCCATGTAGTTAACAGCGAAAATATCAAAGTGTAGTTCACCGACCGGACGGAGGTCGTGCTTTCAAGTTTCGAAATCGCGGTGTCTAGCAGGTATGCACTGCTGTGGGGTGGGCGTCCTCGCGGTATACTCAGCCCGCGCGCGACTGGTGGTGGTCGCGCGGCAGCGAAGCGCCGTTACGGCGTATAAGCTGACACATTCATTTCATTTCATGCTCTGCTGTCCGTTGGTCTATCTGTTATGCGATACGAACGTTAGATGTCATGAAGGGTACGACACGGCGTGGCTTGCCAACGGTCTCTGTTATGGGGACCCAATGTCTTCACATTGATTACAAGCTTAAACCACGGAAGGCAATGAAACTCGATTCAGACAAGTGCACATGTTTCGATCAGCCTTCCAACTCGTGAGACATTCACCTTTCGATTGGCCTTTGTACCTCAGAAAACATTCCTACTTCCGGCCCACTCCACACTCATAAAACATGCAGCCTTTTTTACTTATGAAACATTCCGTTTTCCAGTCCAGCCTCCGCATCTACCAACATTCACTTTTCAACATGTTCCGTTGGCATATTTGCATAGTGCCAATTCAGTTGCTTCCAGGGTATGCTTACGCAAATCATTGGCGCCATCATGGTATAAGAGAAACGCTGGACTACGCTGTAATCGCCTTGAGCCTGCTCAGTAAAAGTGCCTACGCAAAAGGCGCCTCTTTTTGCCATGTTCTCTGGGGTTTGGGTAGCTGCGTGTGAAATTGCGTTCGGTCTAGGAACCCGTTCAACTCGCGCGTAGTAACCGTGTTGCGCCTAAGTCTCACGAATCGTGCAACTTCGGATTTTGTCGCTTACTTTGTCGTGCGTGAAATAGGTCCAAGCCACATTCGTTCTTCCGACTAGGAGAGTTGATACCAGATCGTCAGAGCGTGACGTAACCAAGAGGCAGTTCTAACAGTCTCTTCACTGCTGGAGATTTTTTCGCTTATGTAATGGTGGCGATGCAGATGTCTGAGTTTCGGCAGCTTTGTGGCTGCTGTCCTTTACTCTAGAGACTGTAGAATGGAGGTTAGTAGTGTGGGATAAGGGGGAGGAATGTATGAGAAACAAACGCATAGCAAGAGGTGTGGATCAGTTATGACGCGTTTCTCTGCTTATTCATTTTGCTGTTTTCTGCCAACATAAGGAGGCCCTTGAAAATTCACCACTACCGCCGGTTCGTCATGAAGTAGGAGTTCGTTTGACAATTCCTTGTTCCTTCCGGGCTCCGATAGTATCAGGGCTTCCAAACTGTGACAGTCCGTGATGGACAACGGCTTGTTTGCTTGGAACTTTTGCTTTCCCATTTCATAGAGATTGTGTTTTGTGAACATTCGTCTTCAACATCAGTAGCAGTAGCAGTATGTTTTTAGTGTCTATTATTTTTATAGAGTAATTATATTAGTATTACGGTAACTGCAACCATAATACCAGTACGTCATCCTGCTCTGTCCTCTCTGTTCCCACACTGTCATGCAGCTAACTGCCCCTGTTTCAGGGTGGTGTTACTTACTCATAGTACATGTCAAAACGAGCTAGAAGCCTGGCGAGTAGTAAATTTACTTTCCTACCTGTTCGTTGATTCGTCAACTAGCGCTCGCGAAATAGGAGCGCATTTGATTGCTTTAAATTCGACATCTAGCTGAAAGGCTGTCATTGTGAGAACAGACTTTGAATCTTCAGTGCGCTTACTCACATATATCTCACACAGATTTTGTTCAGTTTGCACTAATCAAAACTCAACCTTGCTCTGAGAGCAGGCTTATACATCTCGATTTGCAACTAACGGTGTTCCCGTGTAACTGTTCCAATCAGACAGTGAGGTGGTGTTGTACCTCCTTGTTTAATTTCTTACGGAGCGGATTCCTCCGAAACAGCCGACGCATTTTTTGTTTTTTGTTTTTATTTGCCTTCTGTTCACTCTTCAGAATGACATCGCACTGAAAAAGACGATCTGCAATTCTTCCTTGGTTACCGTTTGTCGCGAGGTCAACGGGATATCTGGTACGTTTCATGTGTGTGTGTGTTTGTCAGTTTCTCAATATTCTGACGGACTCAGGGAGAACAAACGCGAGTCGGTGTTGTCGATTGCTCATCTGGGTTATTTTCGTTTCTTGTTGGACTTAGCAACACAAGATTTCTATCCTTAGCGGAGCGTTATTTACTTTCCTCGCTCCCAACACAGTATTCCACTACCGATTTCGCCCTGATAGAGCGAATCCGAGGTGGTCGCACAATCGAACACATGGTTAAGCATTTCTGGATTGCCTGCCATTCGCGTGATTGGTTCTCTAGGTCAATGTATTCATAAGGTTACCGGTCTCATGACAATGTGCGAAGACTGTCTTTTGTTAGACATACGCCTCAGACAACACGGGAAGTGTACCCGAAATTCATTCTTTGATTCTTATGTCGTTCCGTGGGGACCAGTTGCACTTGTTTCGACAGTTCTTTGCTCACACAATACAGACGTCTCAGTCCTGTGTGATGATTAGGCTCATCGGCGAAGCGCCTCATTTTCTGACAGTTACTTAGCCAAAACTATTTTAAGTAGCTGTAACTCGGACGGTCGTCTCTTCGTGCTTAGCATTGTGAGGTTAATCGTGCCTTATCAGGAAATTTTTCTTATCGGTTCGTCAATGCACTATGCTCCTTCAGCTTTTTTCGCCGTTGATTCAACTGAACTGGTTCCGGGTGACATCATCGAAATACCACGCATCGGGTGTATGATGCACTGTGACGCGTTCGTATTGACTGGCAACTGTATAGTCAATGAAAGCACACTGACCGGTGAGTTTCGTTCACACCATTTCAACTTATCACCGCATCGGTATGATATGATTTGATGCTGCAAGCACACCGCCTCTAAATCACCTTTTTATCATGACCTCCAATTTGTTACGAATCTCAGTAGTGTTGTGGTACAGCCGTCTTCACTTCATTGCTGCCACAGATCAACAATGAAGATTAGAGCACTTGATAATGCCATACGGTCACGAACAACTGACCGTTACGTCAGCGCACCAACGGGTGGTGGTGCATTAAGCTACCGTGACTCAAGTCGTCACACTACGAAAGGAAAGAGACATGATCAGGTGCCCGCATCGCCGTAAGAAGTCGCTTGTGATCAAGAATAGGACAACGAATGCAAGAGCTGTACTGACCCTGCGATCGGGCCACATCAGAATGAATATCCGACGTAGGTGCAGCCGATCCCGGAGCTTGCTGGCAGTCATTTGAGGGTATAGCGATTACCGTAGATGGTTTAGGTAGCCACAGTACTGGTAGTAGTCTATACTAGTGGTACTGGTAGTCGTGGCAGTAGTCGCGGCTGTTGTTGTTCGAAATACTTTGGTACACTGATAACCCGGGTTGGTTGCTCACCTGTTGCTCGTTTCTCCGAGTTTGTTGTTGTTGTCGCCGTCGTTGTTGTTGTTGTTGTAATAGCACTGGATTTAGCAGTAGTGCTTGTAGCAGTCATATTAATAGTTGTTCTGGAAATTATTGTAGTTTTGGCAATAGCCGTAGTGATTTTTGCTGTTGTCGCTGCTGTTGCTGCTCTTATTGTTGTGGTAGAAGCCTGCTTGTTTATCCTTTTGAGCGAAAGGCGCCAGAGAACACCTGTGTGTTTATAATGCCCACCGCTAGCAGTGCACCACCTTACACTCCCGCATCCAGCGCCTTCTTAAGATATACAACTGAACGGCATGCTAGATTGTTTCGGCACTTGCTCCCTCCACATACCCCCTGCGTCACTGGGGAGCGGGTCCTTCTGCTTGGCGACCTTCGCAGGCTCATAATAACACTCAGGTATTGTGGATGGCATATACACCACAAGAACGCACGCATATCTCTGCTGTCTACTCGTTTCCTACTCGGCCAATTACTGACTCTTGATGCACTCTGCCATACACCAAATTGAATCGATTCGACACTGTACCATCGCACAGTCGCGCATCCAAAGGGAAGGCAGCGCTCCATGCACATGTCTGGTAGTCATGGTTCTATTGTACACTGAGGACGTACCTATACTCTGCCGCTTTTCGATGCATGTTTTGATAACATTATTATTATTATTTATGCACGTCACCGTCCCAATTGGTACTTATTCCTTTCACTTGTCAAACAGGCGAAAGCGTGCCAGTCACTAAGACGCCTTTGCCCGAACGACAGCGCAGGGACGACGTTGTTGCAAACCTTCCCACAGTGGCCAAACATGTCTTGTTCGGTGGGACTTCTGTCATCCAGACACGTAATTACGCAGACGAACGTGTACTTGCTATGGTCGCCCGCACTGGATTCCGTACGGCCAAAGGTGAACTGGTTCTGTCCATTTTGTACCCGAAACCGATGAAGTTCAAATTCACTCAGGACGCCCTGCGTTATGTCGGTGCTTTGGCTGGGATATCTGTGATCGGACTCGCAGTTTCAGTGTACCTTATGGTGAGGTCATCCACTTTTCGTGTGCGACTTCTCGGCCTAATGTAACCGTTTGTGTTTTGTACTCAGCAGGCTGTCATAGATAGTCTCAATCTTACAATCGTCACTTGTTCGTTCCTTACGGTACTCGTCTTTTGTGCCTGCGATGCCTTTGCTAGCCGGCTTTAGACGATGACTATACTGGAAGTTGACATAAGTAATCGGCCACTTGTGAGATAACAACACGCACCAGTGCTCTGGACAGTCCCCTCACTCGCAAAATCAACTATCCTCTCTATAAACATTCTTCTGTTCGAACACCCTCCATACTTCCTTGTTTCTTCACGATTTAAGATATCAGGTTCTCTGAACTGGCTGCCAAGATCGAATTTGTTCACCAGGCGTTTGCCCATTATCGAGCGTACAGGCTCTTAGGATCGAGCAGTTGGGTTGCTGCCATCGGAGCTACGGCTTTTTTTTACCTTCACCTTTAATCATTCCATTGGCTAATTGCTAATGCTTTCTTGAAACATCTTATACTACTTTTAACAAATGTGGCTAGCAAGTTTGCTAACTGACTGTAAACTGGTATTTTCCTGGGTTCATGATTTCAAACGCCATCGCTGATGATATGACAAGCTTGTTTTGCATGAGGTCCACGGTATGCTCTCACATGAGTTCTTCGGAAGCCTCACTATTCGACGACCGTCAACCGGCTGTCACGTGTTCACCTATTGCTGTCCCACTGTACTAACAGGCTTTGCGCTGCCCAGCATTGATATTATTTTGCGTTACGTTAATCCCCGATTCTACCGCCTCACTGAGGCTGTCGCAGTATGCGGGATGAAGTCACCTCTCTACGTTCAAAAGCGGTTCTTAATCAGCCTTAGCCTGCCACATACTAAGGGGACTGAACCTCCGGCCCATCGACTATGCACCTCAAGACTGTATGGTCGCGCATACACAGTTATCTAAACCTCCGCATCTCGGTTGTTGTTGTTGTTGTTGTTGTTGTTGTTGTTGTTGTTGTTGTTGTTGTTGTTGTTGTTGTTGACACTAAATAAACCACACGAATTGCAAGCATCTACCATCTTGCGTCTTCTTTCGACGATTTTCAAATTTCTGAGCGGAACTAACTGTTTTAATGATTCACTTTATCAATGTTTGGCTCCTAGATATCGACCAAGTAGTCTGCTGGGAACACTATGTGGCCTGGTCTGATCGCTAGTTGAGTGGCCTCTTCATATTCACTCCCTTCTGCTTTTTAACTTCGGTTTTTCTCTTTCCTAGTTTTTTCTCGCAAGACACCTCATGTCGGCTAAATTCAGCCCACTTCAGTGCCGAGAATCATTGTCGATTGACTCCGATCGAATAGTGTATTGAAAGTCAGACCGATTAGCACTAACACCACCTCCACACGTGTCTAATTGCGTGATCGTGCTTGTTCCCGTTTTCGACATTTTCTTGGGTGCGCACCGCGATGTTGAATACTCTGTGTGGCCCGTCACTTCCCATCTGACACTTTGATCTGAATGCCTCCATTCATGGTTTATTATAGTAGTGGGAACTCAGCGGTTCATTCGATTTATTCTAAAATCACTTCGGCTAATGTCCGGTCTACAGCAGTACGTCAGCACACCGTACTGACGTTACGCTGCCGCACGTCCACTAGTTGTCGCTCGAGATTGCCCACACCCACACGGATTCGAACCGGTGATCTAAGGAGTAGAACGCAGGTGCGTTGTAGGAGATACTGTTCGTAGACCGCACTCGATTAACGCAGGATGTGGTTGCCAAAGTTCTCTCTGACGCTGGTTGGACATATACCTTGCTCAGTAGTTTCATATTATCCACCCAAAGTTGGGTGGCTTGTTGTTGTTGTCGTCACAACTAGTGGACTCACCAAAGTGTGTGTACTATCAGGTGTGATTGTACATGCATCACACAATGCCGTCGTTAAACTTCCCCACTTAATGTGATTTTGCTTCATACAGATCCCTGTAGTATTCTGCATTCACACTTCTCAGTTAAACAGCATTGGAGGTCAGACATAGTCTCATAAGCAGATATGCAATCCTCCCACTGACTTGTTGTTCAGAGATTGAGTGGAAAACAATGGGTCTACGCTATCTCCATGTAGCACCTCCCCCGCGCAAATTGACGTACGACTTCCGTCTTGGGTCATGCTACATTCTGATGACGGGTCTCCTTACCCGATCAGGCCATCACCATGGCTACAAGTTCCTTCCCTTTTGTGGCCACTGGTCAAAGCTCATTAGATCTCTCCTGGGTCCCAGAGTATGATTCGCCGGGTGGAGAACTCTTGTTCTTTCTCAACAATCAAGCTTCTGCTCAACCATTGATGTTGCCGCGTAAGGCGTAGGTTGTCTCGTTCGAAACACTGGAGCGGCATCGGACTTAAGGGACTGTGAAGCTTGTACCTTCGTGCACTTACCAAACCTTTTCCAAACAATTGCTGTATACCTCTCACGCAGGCGCTCAATAGCCACTTGGGGGCTATTGTTTTGTGTATCTGCACAGTTGCACGGAGTTGCAGGCCCTTGCCGTTAGGTTCGCAGGTGATTTCTCCGTCTAGCGACAAAGGGCCTCTTGGTGCGCTTTGACCCCTGCGGAATGCGGCAATCGCAATGGAGGTCTTCTGATTCGACACCTTTTGATTCCCATTCTGGCCTCCATTAGCCGTGTGGTGGGTCTGGAGTTCACATCTGGTACTTGAATTTTCACTTTTTTGTGTCCAATTCCAAAATGTGCTACTTGTAACACTCACCTGCAATGTCCTGTGACACCAGCTCTGGTTCTAGTTGACATTCTGCTTGGATGTTCAGCTTCTTTTCCAGCAACTCTGTCAATTGTTGCCGCGATTCTTTAGACATTGACTGCAAGACCTGAAGGAGAGTCTGCATTTGCCCCGAAGAGATGGCGGTAAACTGGAGTAACAGTGTTATTGTGAGAGTTTCCATCATTTGCAGCTATTCGGCCTAGAACTACTGCTGCCGCTGTTGTATCAAAATAGCTTTCAAGTCTTTGCTGTGATAACCATCTCGATTAAGTTTACTTCCCGTCGCCAGAAATATGTTATGGATTCTCCGCTGTGTACGCTATCTCCCTGTAACAGAAAGGTACTCCTCTTGGATTAATTTTCTGGATTAGTATCTTCTTAAGGGAAACGTTCCCCGGGAAGACCAATGTTTCGGCAAGTAAAATGATTTAACTTAATTATTTTTCATCGGAAATCTTTGGGAAATCCCTGTTCTTCACATGGCGCCCAAGGTGCTTGCATTTCGGCTGGACCGGTTTCGTATTACTGATATTGCCAGCTGACGTAGCTATTCCATTTATTGAAACTTTCTATACCTTTCCACGATTGCGACCAGCTTCTCAACTTATTGATACGGTGTGTTTGGGCTGTGTATTTCGACACCCGTCCTACTCAACATATTCCTGTTAAATTCACAGACACCGGATTGCTACTCATCGGAATCGCTTACATTGCTCCGTTACCAATGTTCTGCTTTTGGCTATACGTTGCATCCAGCTTTATCAACTCTTATTTCAAACCCACTAGGCCATTTCTACTTAGATCTTTCGGGTTTCCCTCTCATCATCATCTCGACGAATGGGTATCACTCGATGCTGTGGTTCCCACCCCCTTAAAGTATCTGCGCAACACACCTACGAGATATTGGTGCGAATATCGGCATGGTCTGCGACATCCGAATCTGTATTTGCCTGTCACTGTGGTCTCCGTAGGACAGCCACAGGACGCCTACGCTTAAAGGGGGACCGTGGTTGGCTTCAGCGGCACCACCCATAGCTCCATCCACAAACCCCATATCCAGTATAAACCCAAAGGTATAAGACCGGGAAGCATGCGGATGGGAGCCAGGTTTCATCAACGAAACCGGCCCACAGTCCTTCAACATGCACAGTAACAGTATTCTTAGCTGTCTGATTGAAAAGTCACCTACCAGACCTACACAAGGCGGTGGCTAGGCCGTAGCCTGTTCCACACTAAATGCATGCAACCACTCTTTGATTCTAGCACGCTCATGGGGACCGTGCATCCCGTTTCCTCCGGGAACGACCAACTGTCTCCTTCAGCCATTATATATCATTAACTCATAGACACTTGGTGTGTCACACGACTTCTGAGTCTAATTGTGATTGTTTCAGTGGTGCAGTATGCTTTTCCATGTTTCATCTTAACTCTCCGGGTCCTTCCGCTCCTGGAACTTTTGAAGTTTCTCATGGACTGGGTGGGTTGCTTCCGATGGACCGGTGCCACTCAATGCCGGTCCAATGGGATCTTTTGTTTGTTCTATTTACCTTTTCGTCTGGATCCTCTTTGATCCTGCACAAATGTTACCGCATAGTTCTCAAGTTCCATTTATCACCCCTCCCGTCCAGTCTATCTTTAACCGTTCCTCATCCTCCAATACATTTTCCTCCCCCGCACAGCACTCAGCTCAGGTTATCGTTTGGGAGATCGTGCTGCGTTCTTTGGATCTGGTCACCATAGCGGTTCCTCCAGCTCTACCTGTTGCCATGACTGTCGGTGTGGTGTTCGCTCAACGGCGTTTGCGCACGCAACAAATCTACTGCATTAATCCTTCCGCGATTAACGTATGTGGTGTCATCAATGTTACCTGCTTTGACAAGGTAGGCCCTCAACTATACCCACTTTGTCCGTCTGCTGTATTTTTCGTCTACCATTTTTCTTCTTCCGTCGTGTTGGAAGTTTTTTCCCGGAACCCCACGGTTTTCTCATTTTTCAAGCACCAGAATAGCCTGTGCTTTTTATCGATTAGCATCATCTGTTCCACCATATCCCCTGCTGTGTTTCCGTTGCGATCAGAATGAACCTTAACGTGATGGGACGGTCTGCGTGCACCGATCGATTGAGCTCTACACGGAGTGGTGCCCTCACGCCTCTTGTGAACTACTCCTACTTTTCAATATTTTGATATCAGACGAACCCAGTCTCTTGACTCTTTGGGTTGGGTATCGACATTGGAGTAGTAGGATCTATCTCCGCAAAATCTGGTCATTTCCATCTTCCCACCGCATTGCTCTCTCAGACTTTTAAGCTCGCATTCTATTATTGTTATTATTATTATTATTGCTATTATTCAACACTTGACCAATGTACAATTGGCTGTGCTACAACACCTAGTTAACAACAACAAAAGGGGAAAAACGGGTAGGCAGCGAAGGGGTTTGGAAAGTTTAGAAGGTTAATGTGTTTTGTGGGCGGAGATCTTCCTGGTTGCCCACGCAAAGGAAGTGGATAGACTTAAGGGACCCCACCCGAGTCTTTGGTCTTAAGGCCTAACCCACAAGGCAACGGGGCAATTAATTTACACCTTTGACATCCGGGTGACTCATTCGCCTTCTTTGTGTTCAGTAGCAGTCCGCAGAGAACCCGGTGGCCAGCAAGGTTGTTCATCCGCTCTCCGTTAGGTACTCGCTTCGGGTTACAGAAGTGAGTGGTCAGTGACCCTATAACCGGTCATGTTAACTTTGACACAGCGCCGTACGAATTCTTTTGGTATTTAATGGAGAACTAGGTGACCAGCCCAGAGCTCCCCACGCTCTGAGACACTGCCGCTGATTGTTCGCGTCTGCTTTTCATCTGGCCTGCAAAGCAGACGAAACTTATTCGCAGTTTCCTCCACAAGGAAGGCATTCCCCGATCCGCAACCTGGGGACGGGCCGATAGACTACAGCTCTACAGGCTTTGGTGAAGGACCCTAGTCTTTCTCCTATCTAGCTTTGGCGCCGCAGCAATATCTCTGCTTACGTACAACCATGGTTGACTCATCCAATTTCAACCACACGCTGCCACAGCCGTCGTCGCGCAGCTTCTCAAGTGTCTTCTTGTCCGTTGCATTCAGCAACGCGGATAAGCGAGCACATTCTCGTTTTGATGCTTCCCTACTTTTCTTGCTCCCATCCTAATCTTCATTGCTAACCTTTCTTCCATAATTCCCAGTTTACTTGATGACAGCCGTGAGGCCACTGCGGTCCTACCATTTGCAGCTGTTTTCCCGAGGCACTCATTAGACTCGTACCATAAACAGCCTCTTATCAGGCCATACCGTTCTGTTCCTCTGACGTCGTTCATCGTTCTTAATCTACCACAACTAGGTCAACAATCTTCACTCGCACGCAAGTTGAGGACGTTGTCGATCACAATAGCATTTCCGAAACTAGGGTCAATGATCCTCGCATTGTTCTTAACTGCGACCGGCTTAACTTATCACCATTGGTTGCACTCATCCGGAGACTCTGATGCTGCAGCCACTTGTCAAGCTAGATTGGGCATTGTTCTCAACTTCAAGGCTGCTTTATCATTGGATGATCGGATTCCCGTTAGCAACTCGTTTGATGACATCAGTTACTCTTAAGGCACAGAGTGGCATTAGACCGTGACTTTTGTTATTGTCGCTCCTGTCCCTAGATCCTGCAATTCTGATGCTGCCAAGGACCTCTTTTCACACGAACTCATCACAGTACCTCCAAGCGTTGTCACTTCAAATTCCATTCAGCCCAGATAGGTGGCAAGTTTTTGGCTTATCACTGAGCGTTTGGACAATAGCCAGCGCTTGCATTGACAACCCCAAAGCGACACAGTAAAAACTCGATAAATTGTCTGAAGGTATCCCATCATCTGGTAGGCGGACTAATATCGCAAGAACACAAGTTACCTAGCAACCCTTCGAGATCATCATCATCATCATTATACACGTTAGCTAGTGGGAAACACCTCAGCTACTGTGCTGAGATATGAGTACTAGGAACCAAAAATAAGTTATCAGTTCACCTATTTTGATAGTTTCAATAGCAAAGATAACTGGTGGGATCGCCTGCACTATCCAACTCAGTCGGCCTTTCTTCTGTGCAGTAGGTCCTTACAAATATTGCAAGGCTTCACAACAGGACACTCTATGATGGAAACTGAAGTAACCTTCAAACGAAATGGGAAAGCATAGCCACGTAGCAAGCTGTCATCCGTTTGACCTTGCCACTGTGTTTACAATCTTGTTGAGACATTCGAACACTCGTTTCTTGCGTCTTGCCCAGTATGTCGCGATCAACCGGCACTCTTGTGTATCAAAACAGCTATTCGTTAGTCTAAGGCTCCCCTGGTCTTAGGGCTCTCATATCTGTCCTCCACCTTGTCTCGGTTTTGTTCGGTCAGTTTCTTTTCTAGCGTTTGCAGTAAGTCGGAATATTGGTAGTTCAAGCTGAATGTTAAGATGTTGATTAGCTCGTTAAGCTGTGCACTTCGATTGCAGACGCTTCGTCACCATTCGTGGCGACATCTTCAGTGCTTAGTTGGGGGGACAGCTGTAGAAATCGCAATGACCTTGATCGACAGGAGCTGCACTTCACGCATATCCATCGGCTTATCCTTAAGATGGAATCGGGCTCCTATCCACTACCATACCGTGTCGGACTACACAAGGCCTTCACCGTATTTATCAGTTATCAGCTGGATGCTATCAAAAATCAACTCAGTGACATTTTCTCACACCTGTGTATTGTTGTTCCCTACCTGCGTGCACTATGGATGGATGTTGAACTTTCTGTTTTTGACAAATCTCATTCCACCCTATCTTATCCTGTTTCGTTAAGAGGCTTGCTATTCTAGCTCCTTAAGAATCACAAACACATTTGTAGTCCGAGGGCGCGGGTTCGAACCTGCGTATGGACCGGGTGACCTTCGCGCAGTATCCATAGAACACGTGCGACTGGTGGTGGTTACGCGGCAGCGAAGCGTAGATACCGCGTATCGGCGTACTGCAGATGCTTTTTCCTATTCTAACATATGGACGGTTCTCCTGGTGCGATGTTTATTTCATTCTGTCATTGTTAATTATGTACAGCTTACTCAGAGCTAGCCAAAAACACTCTCTGCGTGCATTCGAGCCGACGCATTGCATAGCTCGTTGTTTACAAACTGGTACCCCTACGATTCGGCCAGTCGCAGAAGGTATTTATCTGCTTACCTCGTAATCCAGAGGACCACAGTTCGAATCCGAGTTGGTGTGAGTCCGCCCACGCGCGACCGGTAGTGGTCGCCCGGCAACAAAGCGGCTGTACAATGTGCTGGCCTACTGCTAACGCCTACCCTGTACATGAGTTTTGCGTTTTCGGGTCGTTATTGATGTTACTCTAGCGTGCTCACGCGCCTTCCTACAGTAACCCGCTCTTTGTTTTGGTGTTGCTATTTTCTTGACATTCAAGTCTATAAGAAGCCTCTGAAATCTTTCACTTCCACTAGACTGGAACCCTGACTGAAGATGGGATGGATTTGTGGGGTGTTATTCCCAACACACAAGGGGTTTTTGGCAAAAGTCAGGTGAAGCCGAATGAATTGGATCGTGGACCGTTGTTGGAGGCGATGGCCACCTGCCACTCACTGACCCGTATCGAAGGAGTACTTTCCGGGGATCCACTTGACCTGAAGATGTTCCAATCTACCAATTGGGTAAGTTTGTGAGGTAGCCCAACAAACGGCTTTCCTTCCACTGCTTATAACTTCTTTTGTACACCTGTTCATACAACTGAAGTTATGTAACGAAAGGACCCTTTACGTTCGTGTGTTTCAAATGTTCGATGGTAGGATCAAATGGAACTTGCTTCATGCTTGTCGGCGTTAGATCCCTCACCATTGACATCAACCGTTTACTTATCTGCCTGTTGTTCTACCTGCAGACTGTCACAGGTTGCTGGCATTTGAAATGTCATTGTTCAGCATATGTATTACCAGCGCATGCGAAGTACTGCGCATATCTGTTCTCAGTACCTGGTGATCAGTAATGAAGTCCGCCAGTAAGCGTTTGCAAAGAACCGTTCCCGGTGCCTCACTGAATCGTCTGTTAAATTTGAACCTCTTGTCTTGGTTAGTCCATGTCTTCCTTATGCTCCTTGACCGGCTTCCTCGACGTGCATTATACACCGTCACTGCACCTAGTTGGGTCAAACCGCCAAGTGCTCAGTCGATGACGGAGAGTTGGTTAGGATAATGTTTACCATTTTGTGGATAGTGACTTCTGGATGGCCGAAACCAATGGTTGAAGACCCTATCAGACATGGCTCAGTCGCACAGTCAATGGCGTACTTGCATTCGATTTTCTACATGTAACTATTCACTTTCATTCCATCCCGATTAGTTTACCGCACTTTTCGATTCCGTTTGCTTTATATTCTGGTCACTTCCGACCACATTTCCTTGCCGTTGTTATTCTGGCGACGTGAGGTGTGACAACTGGATCTAACGCCCTCCCGTGCGCGGACCATAGTCCTTCAAACGAACTGAACTGCTACAAAACGCTCCTATTCGCATTTGTTTATGCGCTGTGTTCTCCGTCGTTGTGATGTTTTACCTTCTGCCCGCTCATTCCACTTGTCAATTACTGCCTTATCTCGTTTTCTGCGGAGCAGAAGTATCATATTTCCCTTTTTTTAACTGCCCCATTCCTACAGGAATTTTTGGAAGAAGTCTCCGAGGACCACTGCAAATTCGAAATGGCTGTGCCTGCCATAGTTCGTCCTGTGCCCAAAGGGTCTTTCACTAATGTTACTTTAGAGTCCACTATTGAGCCGGAGGTAAGCACGACACTTCTTTACCTAATAATAGTGTCCCCTAGCTGTGGCTGTTGAGTCTTTGTCAGTTTTTTATTCTTTCTGTCATGTTTCCTTTCAGGGTGACTTTTTCACCGGTTTCGCTCATTTGTTTCGTCCTTACAGTGGTAAAATTTCGACCGCGTTCCTCATCCGACTTTTTGCTCCGCAGATTCTGACGACTGGCCGACTGTGGATCGCATCATGCATAATGCTCATCCCGTCGGTTCCTCTGGCTGAAGCTGCCAGCAGTACTCCACTACTCCGTACTGATTGATCATTGCCAGCCACCACGAACGATTTTACACGAGTTGCGTCTAGTCGCGTTGTACGGCCGCCTGTTATGCCCGCAAAAGCTGGACTAACTTATGGTCTGCTAGGTCGACTAGTCACGAGTTAGTAAATGTGTTCCGGAATTTTTTGCAGGGTTCAGGTAGCGCTTATTCCGGCGTTCGCTTAATCTAGGTTCCAATTTGTTACGTTACTGCCCGTGGTGAATTACGCTCATATTTCATGTTCTAGCTGTTTAGTTGCTATGATCACTCTTCTCTGGATCTCTATTTTGTCCTTGTTTGCGTTATATTTCAACCATTGCATAGTGTCCGCTATGTCAGTCCAGTTAGATTGCTCACAGCGCATTACCGCATTGACGATGCACCTCGCATGGTGGCGAAACGTTGACAACTATTTAATCAAGCTCGGAGAACCGGTCAGCAGCTAAACAAACAACCCGAGCTACCAGTGTTTCTTATTTCCAGTGACTTGTCGGATACACGTTCGAACTTTGTATCCGTCATCTCACTATACCGGGCAGCGTAAAAGTGTCCCGACTGCTTGAAACGCTGGTTGTTCACATACCCATTGGATTCGTTTGCAGTGTAGAAAAAGCTATACCGTATGGTGATCTCATGTCGCCCCGCTTCTTGTGTCCTACAACCTCGACATGTTTACCATTGAAGCCCTATGGTCCTACCTTTTCAACACCCTCTTTGCTTTTTCGATCGATTGCTGTTGTTTTTATGACTTTGATCACCTTCGATCGGAAAAGTGGCAGGGTGGTTCAGTCGCTTCCACCAGTCGCCAGCTGGAGTTTGCTTATACGCGACAGTCAGCATTCAACCCCCGGTAGCTCCGCGGTAGCGAAACGTCCTCAGGACATCCCGGTGTAGTGCAGTCACTTACTCTTCTTCAGCCCCTATTCTCACCCGATTCTGTTGTTGGCCAGTAAATTCACTTCATCAAATCCGTTTGATCAATGCACACTAATATTTTCTCATTAACTTCTCAGATGATCCCTTATGAGGTGGGTATTCTGCGGCACTTTACTTTCTCGTCCAGCATGCAGCGCATGTCTGTGATTGCTCGTGTGCT
This sequence comes from Dicrocoelium dendriticum, assembly GCA_944474145.2. Taxonomy (NCBI): domain Eukaryota; kingdom Metazoa; phylum Platyhelminthes; class Trematoda; order Plagiorchiida; family Dicrocoeliidae; genus Dicrocoelium; species Dicrocoelium dendriticum. The sequence continues at coordinate 114,480,220 of OX104067.1, forward strand.
CAACAGCTCCCACTTCAGTGTCTACACAAAAGGTGCTCCCGAAATGATTGAACGTCTGTGTCGCCAGGATACAAGTGAGTTGTCATTTTTTCACTTCCACTTCTGTGTTCTCACCCGACTTTATACGCTTCCTGTTCCATTCCCGAGAACTCTTTCCATGTGTCAGAATTCTTCAAATTCCCTTTGACACTCTTGACGTAGGGGCTTATACAGTCACTTCATGCAATCGAACGCATCGAATCGCAAGTCGCTTTCCCAGCCTGATGTTACCCATGGGTAAACGCGTAGAAACTCCACCTTGCAATGATGCGATTTTCTGGCGTTGTACCCACATTAAATGAATGAAGGCCGTAAGGTGAAAAGGAATTGTGACCGTAGAACTATGGTCAGCATTGTCGGGCATTACAACCTGTCAGCTATTCTGGGTGCTTTTCCAACTGGACATGCTCGGGATCCTTGCGTCACTGGCGCGCGTGTCGATATCGCGAATGCCTAAGTCAACCTTTTCACCTTTTGAGCCCAAATCATGTGTTACCTAACTACGCCACTTTCAGCCTTTCTCAAGGTGCGCAGAGTACACGGCGAAGCATGTACTCAAACCACCGGAGTGTGCAGTGAAATTATGCAACCGAGCGAATGGCCATTACCCCTGGATGTTTGCTCAGAGTATTACCATTTATGCAACTTCCCCCCCCTCTCTCCCTATTCTTATTCTTCGTCCTGTCCGTCATTTTGGTTGTATGGCAGCGAAGCATCGATTCAAACGGCTGATATACTGCTGTTGGTTATGATGATGAGCGGTCTGTAGCGCCTGATTTGGAAATTTGACGATGAACTTAATCAACACTTGTGTTAAGCTGCCACCGCACGCTGGTAATGCTACGGAGGCACTGGTGACCAAAACATACGAACTGCACATTTCTCGCGAATGAGCCGTCCCACACCCACAACGTTGGATGTGGCTCCATTGCAGTTAATGGCGAGTCACGTTCTACTACAGTGCATACAAAACGTAATCGAAGTTATCTGCATCTGGAAAGTATTCCCTATGTTCGCAACATGGGAATGCACCCGGTAGCGTATAGATCCACTGGCCCTCATTTCGACAATCCAGTTTGCTTGGAAACCAAATTTTCTTGATCTTATCCAATCTCCCATTTCAGGCGGTGACTTTTGACACCATTTGTTCTGTTTTCTCACAAATTTTAACTTTATGATTGTTTTACATTAGAGACGCTAATTAAGCTTTGTCTAAGATCATTTCTCCTATTTTACTTCCTTTTTCTAGTCCCATCAAGCTTCCATTCTGTCCTGATGCAATACACTCGAGAGGGTTACCGTGTCCTCGCTTTGGCATGGCGTCCCCTTAAGGTTTCTTACACGCGTATGCTCAAAATTCCACGTGAACGAGTGGAAACTGACTTACTCTTTCTCGGCTTTCTGATCATGGAAAATCGGCTCAAACCGGAAAGTGCACCGGTGATCGAAACTCTGAGGGAAGCCAATATCCGACCCATCATGGTGACCGGTAAGTAGAGTGTGGAGTCTTCCTGGAACCCTTTTAATGTGCCTCAACAATATTCCTTATCTCCCCCTTTGCAAACCAGGTGACTATTAGCGATTACAGTTTGGGTTCCCCTTATCACTTATTCCTTAGTGTGTGCGTGCATGTTTATAGTTTCAAGCCGCCTTGTATACCATTCTGAGATGATTAGGATCACTAGGTTGGCTCCCTCACCCTACCTCCTTTTTTATCATACACGGGGCTAATTACTGTCGGGCCTATCCCAACTCACTACTTTCTCTTCGTCGGTTGTCGGCTGAACTTCGATCTCTGTTGCTTCCTGTCATCCTTTACAGTGTCACTCACCCTCGGAATTTTCGGCAAGGCAACACAGCAGCATGATGCCATTTGTGCCCGCCCGTAGCCTTAATGATCACAGACCTGCCCTGTAATCTGATGGCGCAAGTCCGAACCTGCGTAGGGGAACCGGGCGATAATCCTCGCGGTATCATTAGCCCACGTGTGACTTGTGGTGGTTGTGCGACAGCGAAGCGTCGGAACTTCGTACCGGCTTGCTGCTGACGCCTAATTTATTTTGGTTTAACTTTGGGACCGAAATGAGCGCACACGATTCTGTCCGTCCCGCTTCTCTTCTGGAGTGGGTGTTCTACCTGGTTAGCCGAATCCCGCCTCCAGAAAAACGTTTCTGAATCGATTACCGCAGGTTATTGCACCCTTTATCGCCTCCTCCACACCTTTATCGTGTAGGGTGTTGTTGTCTGACTGGCCTGGCACAGACCACCGATTCAAGCAGTCACCGAACATATCACTTTCCTGAGCGATCAAACTGTTGCGGAGGTTATTGCTCGTATCATCGTGATCCGTTCGGTTATTCAAGATTCACGGTGAAACATCAACTTGTCTGTGTGGGGTAGGTCATGGCGCTGTGATGGAGTTGGTTGGTGCTGCCGCATGTTTACAACTAACCATCTACATGGCGATCTGTTCTATTGCTGTGCCGGCGTGAGTGTTGGTAAGCAGAAGGCAATCGATGCCTCTGTGTCCCTTGCTGTGCTAAATTCAGTGCTACAACGGTTGTTATCGCGGGTCTGTCGTTGCTTCTCGCTGCGTACTTCAAACTTCTGCTTTCCGTGTAAATGTCAATCTCGAGACTCCGAATTCAATATCTCCAGCGATGTGAGACAAGGATACCCGCTGTCACCTTTCCTATTCAACTTCGCTATTGACGAAGTCATGGAGATTGCATTTACAGGACATGACTTGGAAGGTGTAGAGCTACTCCCAGGAGAACGATTTCTTGACTTGGAGTATGCAGACGACCTTGCCCTCATCTGTGACAGTTCCCAAACGTGCCAAGCCGCGCCGGACAGATTAGCACTGGCTGTCAGCCGCTTCGAGCTTTGCTTTGCACCACCGAAGTGCCAAGCGTTCCTCCAAGATTGGCAGGGATCGCCCCCTGTGCTGACCCTTGGTGGGGATCAGCTAGAAGTCGTTCAGAAATTCAGTTACCCGGGAAGTTGTATCAGCGCCCTTGGGATCGAAGACGAGATCACGATCCGTATAGCGAAAGCTCGAAGTGCTTTTGCTAACCTTCGCCACCTATGGCGGCGGCACGACATCACTCTTGCCCTGAAGGGTAGAGTGTACAATGCAGCGGTACGTTCGACCTTACTGTACGGTTGTGAAATCTGGTCGCTTAAAGCAGCGGACCTGAAGAGGCTAGTTACGTTCGACCACCGGTGCCTTCGCAGTTTGGCTCACATCTGGTGGGAACACCGCGTGAGTAACGAGCGTGTTCGACGCCTTGTTTACGGCCCAGGAAAAGAATGGACCGCTCAGCACCGTTATTTCACGCACCTGGCTCCGATGGCTGGGCCACGTGTTGCGCATGCCTGCCCACCGACTCCCTCGACGTGTGTTGTTTGCTCACCGCGGATGTGGGTGGAAGAAGAGGAAAGGTGGCCAAGCGATGACTTGGTCCAGAGGAATGAAATCCCTCACTTCGGAGCTAGTCTCGGTTGGAACTTCACGGCTCCCTGGTTGGGGGGTCCAAAAGACGTTGAACACGTTTGGCTGGATACACTTGCTGACATGGCAAGGAGCCGACTTCAGTGGCGTTCTTGCTGTGAGTTTCTTTGTTCCTCCCCATCCCTTTTAGCCTCCCCTCCATCTACCATCTTATTTCGTAGGGTACAACATAATAATACATCATTTTGCCTAGTAGCTGGCTGGTAGCTTACCGGAACGATGCCTATCCGTTGCTGCTAGCTCAGCTGGCATGCAACTGTCGTGTTTATTTTTCCTTTATGCATTGTATGTCTGTATGTATTTCCTTTATGTATTGCGGTACAATAGCGGAGGTGTTTCACCCCCTGTAGCTGACATGTATGATGATGATGATGATGGTGGTGGTTGTGATGATGATGATGATGATGATGACGATGATGATGATGATGATGACGATGACGATGATGATGATGATGATGATGATGATGATGATGATGATGATGATGATGATGATGATGATGATGATGATGATGATGATGATGATGATGATGATGATGATGATGATGATGATGATGATGATGATGATGATGATGATGATGATGATGATGATGATGATGATGATGATGATGATGATGATGATGATGATGATGATGATGATGATGATGATGATGATGATGATGATGATGATGATGATGATGATGATGATGATGATGATGATGATGATGATGATGATGATGATGATGATGATGATGATGATGATGATGATGATGATGATGATGATGATGATGATGATGATGATGATGATGATGATGATGATGATGATGATGATGATGATGATGATGATGATGATGATGATGATGATGATGATGATGATGATGATGATGATGATGATGATGATGATGATGATGATGATGATGATGATGATGATGATGATGATGATGATGATGATGATGATGATGATGATGATGATGATGATGATGATGATGATGATGATGATGATGATGATGATGATGATGATGATGATGATGATGATGATGATGATGATGATGATGATGATGATGATGATGATGATGATGATGATGATGATGATGATGATGAGATGATGATGATGATGATGATGATGATGATGATGATGATGATGATGATGATGATGATGATGATGATGATGATGATGATGATGATGATGATGATGATGATGATGATGATGATGATGATGATGATGATGATGATGATGATGATGATGATGATGATGAATATGTGGCGGGTGGACTTTAGTGCAATGCCAGCTAAGGCTTCAGTTCTGAACTGTGAGATCTCGATGATGACTCTGTCCAGTTAGTCTGGGATAAATTTCTGGCATACCTTACGAAGGTTTCCACTCCCTGGATTCCACTCATTAGGAAAAGAGGGTTACGGACACAGCCTCCATGAATAGATACCACAGGCAAGTACCTACTCAAGAAACCGTCTATATGCTGGCAAACCTACCAAACAACTCCATCAGCCAGTACCTATGATAATTATCGAGAGCTTAGTAATAAATGTAAGCAACATCTCAGAACTGTTCATCTTCAGTATGAACAGGGTTTTGCAGACTCGGCCGCAGCTAATCCCAAGAAGTTTTGCTTAGGGGGCAAAACCAGCGTTATTGCGAGCCGATGGGACCCGTGCGCAAACTGACTATGACAAGGCTTGTATACTTACTAATCATTATACTGGGGTCTTTGCTCGGGAGACCTCTTTACCACAGGTTGAAGTGGTATCAAGAGTTCCAGAGAATTCTTGCTTAGCTGAGTTTAACCTAACGGAGACTCAGGTCTTCGTGCTACTGCAAGGCATTAATCCCTCTAAAGCTTCCGGTCCCGATTCAATTCATCCGAAGCTGTTGCATGAATTGGCCACTGAGCTGAGTGGTCCTCAAACATACGTGTTTTCAATATCGCTGGACAGCTGCATGCTACCTTCGGAATGAAAGGAGGCAATCATCTGTCCGATTTTTATGGGCGGTGACAGCGTTCTGCCCGCGAACTACCGACCTGTCAGTTTGACAAGCGTAGTAGTCAAGTTGTTTGAAAAGCTGATAAGGGATTCAGTGGAGAACCACCTGAATAGATTCAATCTTCTCAGTGTTGCGCAACATGGATTCCGCAAGGGATTTTCATGTCAGACTAATCTACTTGTAGCTCGTGAAAGCTGGGTCGTAATGGTAGACAGTGGCCACGCTGTAGATGTACTATTCATGGACTTTTCGAAAACTTTTGACACTGCTCCACATCTTCGGCTCTCACTAAAGTTGAGCTCTTACGGGATATCTGGTCACGCCCTTCAATGGATGTCTGCCTTCCTTGAGGAGAACAGGGAACAGTGCGTACGGGTGGGGCGTAACCTTTCGCTCAAGCAAGCTGTCCTTAGTGGCGTCCCGCAGGTCTCTTTATTGGGGCCATTGTTGTTCGCGATCTATGTAAACGACTTGCCGGGAGAGCTAGGGGTGTCATCATTAATGTTTGCTGACGACCTTAAGCTCTGGAATATTGTGGATATTCCGGGGGGACCTGAGGCAATTCAGCGTGCCTTGGATAGGCTCTGGGAATGGTCTACCTTATGGTTGATGCCCATAAATAGGGCCAAGTGCTCTGTTCTCCGAATCGGAGCTGCTAATCCTCTCACGCGATATGTTGTCGGTGGTGGTGAACTCCCTGTTGTCACTCAACAAGTTGATTTGGGGATTGTACATTCACCAACACTTCATTTTGGCGACAGTTGAAAGAAGGCTGCTTGTCGGGGGTTTCGTATGATGTGGTTTATCCGCCGCTCTTTCGGAATCCTAACGGCCAATTTGTTTGTGAAGCAATTCTCTACATTCGTCCGACCCCACCTGGAATATTGTATCCAGGCTTGTCCACCATGTCTTAACCGAGACAAAACGCACTTGAAGTGGGTGTTTCGAGTGGGCACTTGGTTAGTGCAGAGTCTACGGGGACAGACGTATCCCGAACGCTTGTTCAGTTTGGGGATGTACTCAATGCACTACCGAAGAATAAGAGAGAATCTGATTCTCACTTATTGTATTTTGACGGGTAAGATTGACCCGGATTTGTCAGGGCTATTTAGCCCCTCCACCTTACCTAATCTCCGCGGTCACTCACTGAAACTGCATAAACCACGGTCTGATAGGACAAGGACGGTAACTCGTCTGTCGCGTCAAGTTTTGCATCGCTGGAATTCGCTTCCAGATCACGTGTTCAGGGAACCTACGGTTAAGGGTTTTGCACGCCAGATCGATGCTCTTGGGTGGCAACAGCACACCTCCTTTTTCCTAACTGACTCATCTTCACTTTTCAGTTTTTGTTTTAATGACTCAAATGCCTTGGTGTTCTACTTGCTTAGCTCTTTCCACTTTCTCTTTTGCCTTGAGTTTACTTTTTCTTACTTACTTTAAGTGACCGACCCAGCAGGGACTGCTAGGACAGGATACGTGGGCATTAATTACTTGGACAGGGTGTGATGCGGTCTTTGTTTTAGGTCCATGATCATCATCATCATCCTTACACGTTAGCTGGAGGTGGAAAACACCTCAGCTATTGTGCCGCAATACAAAAGACAAAAAAGGAAAACAGTGGCACGCCCGCTGAGTCCCCAGTAACGGATGGACATCGTTCCGGAGAGCTAACAGCTGGCTGCCCAACAGGTGAGATCGTGATTGGAGGGGGATGCTAAACAGGAGGGGGATGGACAAAGGAACTCACAACACAAACGCCATTGGGGCCGGCTCCTAGCCATATCAGCAAGTGTGTCCAGCCAAACGTGTTCACCTTCCTTAGGACCCCAGCCAGGCAGTCGGGATGCACCAACCGACGCCAACTTCGAAGTGAGGGTTTTCATTTCTCTCGACCAAGTCATCACTTGGCCTCCCCTCCTCTTCCAACCGCACCCACAACGCGCAAGCAATGCATGTCGCGGGAGTCGGTTTGCTGGCATGCGCAAGACGTGGCCCAGCCATCGGAGCCTAGTGCATGATATAATGGTGCTTAGCGGTTCACTCACTCTGCACCAAATACGCGACGTCGAACACGCTCATTGCTCACGCGGTGTTCCCACCAGACCTGAGCTAAGCTGCGAAGGCAGCGATGATCGAATGTGACGAGCCTCTTCATATCAGTCGACCTGATGGGCCAGGTTTCACAACCATATAGGAGAGTTGAACGGACGGCTGCGTTGTAAACTCTGCTCTTCAGGGCGAGAGTAATGTCGCGTCTGCGCCACAGGTGGCCTAGATTGGCAAAAGCACCTCGAGCTTTTGCTATGCGGTTCGTAACCTCATCTTCAATCCCACGGGTGCTAATATAGCTGCCAGGTCTTGAATTCCTGAACGGACTTCTAGCAGATCACCACCAAGCGTTAGCGCAGGATTGGGTCCCATGCCAATCTTGGAGAAGTACTTTGCATTTTGATGGAGCAAAGCATAGCCCAAAACGACTGACAGCCAGTGCTAATCGGTTCAGTGCTCTTTGGCATGTTTGGGAGC
>OX104067.1:114488772-114559991 GCA_944474145.2 Dicrocoelium dendriticum
AGAGGATGATGATGATGATGAGGATGATGATGATGGATGATGATGATGATGATGATGATGATGATGATGATGATGATGATGATGATGATGGATGATGATGATGATGATGACGACGACGACGACGACGACGACGACGATGAATTCACTACTTTGATTGCCTATGACTATTTTTTGCGAGAGATGGGATGTGCGGTTTTCTTGGTGGTACCACCCTTCTTTTCCTGTGGAGTGGGCTATGACTCACTGCGCACAACCATCGACGGTCGAGCTAAACTGCCCACTGGGTACATTGCATTTATGGTCTCTAGACCCTACCATGACCCCCTGGTGCAGTGCCATGTGAATTCGTCTGAGCTTCAATGATTTCCTAAATAAAAATGTCTAGGCAGGTTCTAAAACACAACTGGTTGTTACTCGTATGCCTTGTTACCATCATCAGCGTTTCTCACTCTAAATCGAGGGCGCGATTTCATCGTAGCCTAAAGGATCACAAGCTTGCCTTGTAATGCGAGGGTGCGAGTCCCAACCTGTATATCTGACCGAGCGTCCTTTGCAGTTTCCGTAGCCCACGCGCGGTTGGTAGTGATTACGTGGCTGCAAAACGTCGGTACTGCTTACTGGCGTACTACAGATACCTTTCTCCATCACTAACCCCTCTTGGTCGCATGATAGATACAGCCTTCCTGTGACTGTTTTCGGTATCAGGAACAGCCAAACTGGAAAATGGATCTTGTCAAGTACACCACCATGCTTTTCCACTGTCTCCGCCTTTCTTTTCATCTCCTCTAAGGCAAACTACCTCAGAACGGTAGATGATACAGTCTGTTAGGTCTCTCGAAAGAATTTCCGTCTCACATTACCCTCTTATTCGTTGCTGCCATCGTTGATTCGCGTTCACCTTCCCTCGTTCTAGGTGATAACATGCTTACAGCCCTTTCGGTTGCTCGCGATTGTGGGATGATCGACGAATCGGATCGTATTATTATTGTGTCCGCGAAACCCCCGCCTCCAAAAACCAGCTCCTCCCAGACTCCTGATGGGGATACTGGCTTCACCGCCCATGTTCGCGACAATGATGTGAGTGCTGCTAACCCTGCCAACTCAAAGCCGTCGGTTGCAGGATTAAAGCGATCATTGGAGTATAGTCAGGATACATCTTCCGTCGAAGAAGGCACTGCCACTCTTGTCGAATTTCATTACGCAGAGGATTTGCACAAACCTGTCACCGAAGTGACAGCTACCAGCGCTGGTGCTCGTGGCTGGCGTGGTCATCGTAGTCGACGCCCTCGATGGAAAGTGTTTCCGTTCCTCTCCTCGCTCTTTTCTCGAGGCAAACGATCTTCGAGCGCGTAAGTTTATTTGTCCACAATCCCCAACATTCATCTCTCACTTCCTCCTCATTTTATCTCATTATCGCAATGCACTAAGTTACCTCCAAGTTGTGAACTTCGTTCCGTTCATTCGTCTCATCTTCACATTCCATGTGTTTACCGCAGTTAAAGTTTGTGTTGTTTTTCGGTCAATGTATCTGCGTGTCTTTCCATTGATCATAACTGTGCATACCATGGCTTTCAATTGGCGCTGGCTTACTTGCGTATGTGAGCGCATGCGTTTCTCCGCCCGCGCTTGAGCACTCATTTGAGCGCGCTTGCACGTCGGTCTTCCGTTCATTTGACACTTCACCCTCGGCTCGCCCCTCCTATCACGCACACCGCCGGTTTGTGTTCATTTCGTTGTGTGCGTGATGTCGCGCACATTCCAATCTGAGCTTCATGCACATTGAGATTTGCTTGTTTACGCGTTCTCACACTCTGTTTTGACGTCACCGGTTGTCAAAAGTAGGTGATTGAGAGTGACCTTGTCACAATTCGCACACGTAACACTCATCCTCCAGACGCTTCAGTTTACTCTGCTGCGTTCCCGGAATTTCTTCGATCACACTATGGATCTCCATTTTAACCTGACGGATTTTGAAGCGTCGTTCACCTATGCATGCATCGCGTGGATGCCACACTCATTTAAGCCAGCGTGTTTGAACTAGTCGTTGATACTGATCCATCGAAGCAGTTGTTGTTAGCACCCAGTAGTACATACGGATCATGGGTCTTCATTATCATCAACAGTAGTACATCAGCCGCTTGAACTAATGCTTCGCTGCCTTACAATCACGGGAAACTACGGAAAGATGAAGAATAAAAGAGAGAGAGAAGGGGAAACTGCGGTAATACCTTAATACCCTAAACAAACTCGGATTTAAGGCGCCTACATCTTGCCAACAACATACCATCACAAACAGCTGGCTATTGTGCGAAGATAAGGCGGCCTCAGCGAGACAACTTTCTTGTGGCTTTCACTGCCCATCGTCATAATCAGCCATTACGCCGCAGATAATTCAGCACCAAACGCACTTTCCACAGGCAGTCCAACCAGGAGACGACAGTAAACACACCACTGGTGTCGACTGCCAGCCATGTCCTGTAACGTCTCAAGCCAAGCACAAGACGGGTCACTTGGACTCTAGCCTGGAAGGCGAGACGGACCGATGGTGTCCAGTTTGTTCGTCAGTGACTTCGTTTGCTGCTGCAAAGTCAATTTTTGCCCACCTCGAGTCTTGCACCACGCTACATCTAGTAAACAAAACAAGGCTCTCCTCGATAAACGGTGACTATGCCTACGTAGTACGTGCCCAAGCCAACGCAACTTAATCAGTGATACCTGTTATCCTAAGAAATTAGCCTGATTATCACCACCTAGTACTCGCCTACGCACATCATCGTTGCGGACACGCTGGTGCCATCCGACACCAGCAATGTTTCGCAGACAACGATGATTAAAGACTTGAAGGCGCCTCAGATCGGAGGGGCCCAGTCTCGTTTCCATAAAGTAGAACGACCCTCACGGTGGCCTTGTAAACACGGCTTTTCAGACCGAGAAAAACCTCCTTCTGACGCCGCAGATGTCGCAGGTTCAAGAAGATAGTCCTAGCTTTTGCAGTTCGTGAACTGACTTCCGTTTCTTTGTGCCCATCGTTGGTGATGCAGTGACAGAAGTAGGTGAAGTGATCAACTACCTCGACTTCTTCATCAAGTGGCTAGTGATCCTGTAACAGCACTTTGAACATGCGAAGCATGTACAAAGTGATGGTATCACTCTAGAGAGGTTATTCAGGGTTAATTCTGCCACCCCAACATCGTTAAAACGCAGTATGATATCGTCCGCATAATCAAAACCAACTAGCTTTTCACCAGGCTACACCTCAGCGTCTGCATTGTGACGCTTGGCAAGGGTACACTCCGTGATGAATTCCACCACAAAGTTGAACGAAAATGGGCAATTTGACAATCCTGACAAACGTCACTTGTTTTCCTAGTAGCATCCGACCTGCAATCTAACTGCGCTCAGGTGCGACGTAAGGTTTCGGGTAATCCTGGTCAGCATTTCAAGGGTTTCCACTTCACATTTTTCTTCCAACATCAACCTTGGTCCCTATTGCCAATCTCTTGGCTACTATTCGAACCAGTCCTCAGTGTGGCAGACACGACTTTCGCTCATCTGTCTTACAGGAACTTCGTACTGCTTGCTCATTGCCAACTGATCGCTTGTGAAACTGCTGTCACGAGCCATGCTAGCCTCTCATGTTGCGGTGTCTTCAGATCATTTTGTCCCCGAGATACGATATATCTAGTTGTGTGGATACACGTCACTAAAATAATATGACGAATATATGCTGTTACGGACAAATTTGAATCATGGCCCTATCGACCAACCACCATTGGGTCTGTACTGTCCGATTTCGTTCGGCAGAACAAGCAGCTGCTGTCACACTGATAAGTAATACTGACTCAGTGACCGCACCGTATCAGATAAGATGTGCAATCGCTGACTTCACTCGGGGAGGCAACAGGCGCCAACCCGAGTAGGTTTTTCCGTGAGTTTCTCCATGATTTTTTGTGCCACCTAAACTGGTCATTTGCTTGTTTTACCAAATTAGGCGCGCTATTAGCAAACGACACACTGAATTGGCCGACCCCATGGCCTTAAGGATTGCAAACCGGCTTTGTGATTTGAGGCCGTGGGTTGGAGTCTGCGTAAGGGACCGGGCACCCCTCGCAATATCCTTAGCCCACACGCAACTGGTGGCGGATGCGCGGCAACAAAGCGTCTGTACTGCGTGCCGGCATACTGCTGATGCCTCACTGTGCTAGTCGGCTTACAGGCATGCATGGCAAATGGCCGGGTCAACGGTGCCGATTCGAGCTCATCAACATGTCTCATGAGGCTCCGAAGACTCCAATATTCACCATCATTTGAGCAATTCCATTACCCGTTCGGTTTTACAACCAGGTTGGTATCTGTGATCATACACAGTCAGCCTCATGGCCGAATACTCACGGTAACTGCGCCACGAAAGTTATCACTCTCTTCTAAGCGACTGAAGCTTTGAAAGACCACACAGGTCCTAGAATTGCTTCACTGCCGAGCCTTGTTTTTGCATGTTTGTGGTCCTAATGAATCTCCATAGTTGGCCCTCGGGTTCTTCATCTAGAGCTGTTGTTTTACATAGACAACCTCGCTTTCTTGGGTCCAGACATATGTACGATTTCTGCTCTGTGGACGTACACGGTGTTCTCCTTTCTTTGGCCACTGCTCTGCATCTTTGTGGATGCGAGGCGCGGCTACTTTATTGGCGGACGTTTTAGCATTTCCCATTATATAGCCATTTAAACTAAATCGCTTATGGACCCTGACTTTTACGCCTTTCAGTTCATCTGATACGTTGCTGCGCTTACCGTTGTAGTCCAAACTGTCTTTAATTCATGAAATTTACCCATTCTGATGTCAAATAGAAATTGCGAAGACATTTCTTTTCGATAAATCTCTTCAGGCAATTACAATTATGAGCTTCGTAATCATTTTTGCAGTGGCTATTGCTAGCGATGCGACACAAAGTCGTGAATGCTGCGATCGGATGGACGGTGACAATCTATGTCTATTTGAAACCACTACCATTGACCACTATGCCAGAAGTCAGGTGACCAGGCTAGGGCCACGGTAGGGTTAAACTCTGCATAAGTGCACGCTGTTTGCACAGTTCCGGTTTCAGTTGCTTGCTCGCTACTGTTTCCGCTGTGGCCAGTAGGTCCTTCCTGAGTCCTTTTGTGCAGCGTTTTGCTGTTACACACACTATTTTGAAGGTCTCTTTCGTTTGTGTGTTATGTTCATTATCTACTAAGTGTCATAGGATGGAGCTGTGGACATTTCTCGTGCTACCACGCTGTAATGAGACAGGGCAGTGTTCCGCTATCCGCTGTGACAGACATTTGGTCGTGTGACCGAGGTATCTCGCACCACAGGTGCGAGTGAATTGATATAGGACATGGGATTTGAACTGGGTCGGAATTCTGTTTTTTAGACGGTTGGTTATGTACGGAACGGTTTCGGCGTGAATGCAGACTCTGACGGCCGGGTACGTTTGGTTTAGCTCGGAAGTCAATTTCCTACTCAAGAGTTCGAACTGTGTGTCTCCCTTGAAAGGCACTGAGAGGAAAACATCTTTCCTTCTCACGGTCATTTTCAGCTCAGGCTCAACTCGGAGCTAGGAATGCTTTTTGATGTAAGCAGTTGGGTACCCCTTGCTTTCTATGGTGTGAAGTCCTTTTCCGCTTCCAGTGTCTCATGGCTGCAAATTCTTGTAGACCGATAATACAGGCAACATATCAAGTTTCGTTTGTAATATATTGGTACGCAACTGTGGAAGTGCATGTACGTCAGGTGTGAAACTCTTTAGCATTTTCGTGTATATTCTCTTTTCAGTCTTTGCGCATACCTCGGACATGTAATCCAGGAACAACTTCCGTTCCTTCTCTTTAAGTTCATCTACGGATAACTGGTAATGTGAGCAAAGCCGTTGCTACTCAAGAACTCGTGACTGAACATCTTCCAAAAGACTGTAAGCATGCCGTTATGAACACTTGCTAGTTGGACGAATATGACATCACTGTAAAGCTTTCCAGTATATCTTCGGATACTGGATTCTTTGTAAACACTCCAGTCCGAATCCGATGTCCTATATCAATTCGCTCGCACCTGTGGTGCGAGATACCTCGGTCACACGGCCAGGTGTCTGTCAAAGCGGATAGCGGAACACTGCCCTGCCTCATTACAGCGTGGTACCACCAGAAATGTCCACAGCTCCATCCAAGGACACCTAGTAGATAGTGGACGTAACATACAAACGAAAGAGACCTTCAAAATAGTGTACGTAACAGCAAAACGCGGCACAAAAGGGCTCAGGAAGCGCCTGCTGGTCACAGCGGAAGCAATCGTGATCAAGCAACTGAAGCCGGAACTGTGCAAACAGCGTGCACTTATCCAGAGTTTAACCCTACCGTGGCCCTAGCCTGGTCACCTGACTTCTGGCATAGTGGTCAATGGTAGTGGTTTCAAATAGACATAGATTGGCACCGTCCATCCGATCGCAGCATTCACGACTTTGTGTCGCATCGCTAGCAATAGCCACTGCAAAAATGATTACGAAGCTCATAATTGTACTTGCCTGAAGAGATTTATCGTAAAGAAATTTCTTCCCAATTTCCTTTTAAATTGTCTTTGGAGATGCAGGAAATATCGAGCTGTTGTTGAAGCGCATCGTTTATGCCACTGCAGTTAAACCAGTGTGCGTTAACAGAAAAAACTGTCTGACCATTGTCAACCATCTCTGTGTGGTGGCATGTCTCACATTTAGTTCATTTGCGTGGGGAGTTTTTCCCTTCATCTCTCAGCTGCTCAGCAACAGACTTGTCGCATCTCATTCCCGTTGTTGTAGACTAGCCATTGGTATTTGTCTTCCCCACCACTCATCATGACACCCCCTTCTTTGACAAACGAGACCTCCAATCTTTCATTCCGTTGGAGATATTTGTGTTCTTGCAGGTGCTTTCCATCGGTGTACAGCATGGTGCTTTAAATTCTTTTCGCATCTTGCCACATATCACCATCACCACCACACTAGAATAACACCATTTCACAAACTTCTCCATGTCTTCCAAAAGAATGGGAGCACCCGTACCCTTACCCTTTGGCGATTGACTCCGACTTAGATTCCCATTAGACTTTATCATTCCACGGTCGGTAGCAGAACGGATTGCCCGCTTAACTTGTGCTGAGACTGAGACTATATTTAAGAGCAAGTAGAAAGGTTTCTGTACAACTCTATCGAATCACGAAAAATCAAAAACATTTAGTTGTGAATCGTCAGCAGTTGTGTCTGGTCCGTTAATCGTTTATCCTTGTTCGGTTAGGAATTTGTACTAGTGTCATTATTTCCGGGCATACAATGTCTTCTTTTGGCATTGTATGTGCATCGTTTCACAAAAGCACAGTTTTCCGAAATAATCGTCGATACGGGTTTTAAAACACTTCACAGAATCGGCCTCCATTAATCCTTCGGGTAGTATATTCCATAAGTTTACTATTCTTCGTTCGATACAAAGCTGATGTGATACTTTGTTCATGTTGGGGACACTGAGTTTGTAACGGTGTCCCCGTGTTTTACAGGGTTCCCACAGGTGAAATATTGGCCGCATTATGGGGAAGTGATTTAAGTGTAGTACTCGATGGGTCATAATAAGGTCAATTCTTACTCGGCGTTAGGATAGTGTGTAGAGTCCCAGCCTTTGACAACGTTTTTCATACTGAAGTTTTTGTAGACTCGGTATCATTCTAGTTGCGATATGCTGTATTTTCTCCAGTTTTTCATTTTCC
Organism: Dicrocoelium dendriticum; assembly: GCA_944474145.2. Lineage (NCBI taxonomy): Eukaryota > Metazoa > Platyhelminthes > Trematoda > Plagiorchiida > Dicrocoeliidae > Dicrocoelium > Dicrocoelium dendriticum. The sequence goes on from OX104067.1 coordinate 114,496,537, forward strand.
CATTGGGTTATCAGATGGTAAGCTGAGACACCGTATTCAAGGATTAGTCTAATGAGCGAGGTGAATAGACGAGGGACGGTTTCTTCGGACCATGTGGAGAAACTGCGTCGTAATGCCCAGAGCATACGAAGTCCCGTACGGTACAACTTCTCTGTATTTTCTAGTGATCTCAGATCATGTCGTGAGAGAACTGCTAAGTCTCTGACAGATGTGTTGGGATGGAGCAACTGGCCGTCCAAGGTGTATGATCGGGTGGCTGGACGTCTGGTGATACTGACGAACTCCGACTTGCTTGCGTTAAGAGGGAGTTGCATTTCAGTGGACCACATTGACAGTCGCTCTAAGTCATGCTGAAGGCGAGCGCAGTCGTCCTGGTTCTCAATGATCCTCCAGATTTTCAGATCATCTGCAAACAGGGCACATAGTGACTGGAGCTGCTGGGGAAGATCGTTGATATGAATAAGAAATAATACTGGCCCAAGTACAGTTCCTTTAGGCACTCCACTAGTCGATGGGAACCAGTCTGTCAGGTAGTCATTGACCTGTACTCTAAACTTCCGTCCCACAATAAACTCGTGTAACCACTGAAGTAACGTGCCACCGATTCCGTATGTCCTCAGTTGACCAAGGAGTACCTCGTGGTTCACTCTGTCAAACGCCTTACTAAAGTCGATGTGCACAACGTCATCCTTCCGTTCGTTGAGAGCTCGTACTCACAGGTGGTTTGCGTACATCAAGTTGGTGATTCTCCGGAGCTCACAGTATATCCAACCTTCGTGCGACTTGCTAGTCGCGTAAAAGTGAAACGCTGGCGCGGTGTGCCATCATCAGCATTATACACGTTAGCTAGTGGTGGAAAACACCTAAGCTACTGTACCGCAATGCATAAAAGAAAAAATACATGCAACTGTTGCATGCCAGATTAGCGACCAATACCGGATAAGCATCGTTCCGGAAAGCTATCAGCCGGCTACTATGCAGCTAAAAATTATTATGCAACATTACATTATGCTAAGAAATGAGATCGCGATTGGAGGGGGGACAAAGAAACCCACAGCACGAACGCCATTGAGGTCAGCTCCTAGCCTTTTCAGCAAGTGTATCCATCCAAACATGTTCATTATCTTTCGGACCCCAACCAGGGAGCCGAGACGCTCCAACCGATGCCAGCTTCGAAATGAGGGGCTTCATTGCCCTCGACCAATTCATCGCTTTGCCACCTCTCCTCTTCCATCCACGCCCCTGGCGCGCAAACAACTCACGTCGCAGGAGCCGGTTGGCTGGTGTACGTAACACAGCCTAGCCATTGGAGCCTGGGTCATGAAATAACGGTGCTGATTTGTTCCCTTCTTCTTCCTTCGCCATAAACAAAGCGTCGAACACATTCGTTGATCACGCGGTGTTCCCAGCAGATTTGAACAAACTGCGAAGGCACTGGTACGGTGTGCCGGCCTGTTGCATATGCCTCGGTGGCTTGAGTGACCCTCTGGGGCCTTGAACTTTTCTTTCATACTTGTTACTCTAATGCTTTTATCTCGTTGAAGTCGTCGTCCCTTAACTTTTTGTACTTTCTGTCAACGTTTCCTACCTTCCCCTTCCTGGATATCCTATTTACGTGATCCATCTTCAGCCGGTTGGCACTTTTTCCTCGTAGTCGTGTGGATTATCCTCACATTTATTCTCTGTATACGTCTGCGAAAAGTTGCTTCGTCTTCCTTTTGATGATCACCGTCATACACTAGCCGAGGTAACAGATTTTAACCTAATTATGGTTTCTCCTATCACGACTGGCCAACGTCACTGACCTGAGGTATTTGACTGAGCCATTTCACCACTTCTATGCTTGTACTCATTCTATCCTACTCTACTCCAGTGGTGATGTCTACCATACAGTGGACACTGTGACACGTTACTCTTTGACCACTCCGGTCGAAATCCCAGGGACGGTCGCAGTCGACTCGGTATTTGATGCCGAAGCGGACGGCCATGTACATAGTCTAGAAGAACCTGTCGCATCACATCGTGTCACCATCCGAATGATCGACCGACCTGACTTCCATTTAGCCATCTCTGGCAAAACATGGGCTGTGATCAAGGAACACTATCCGTGGCTTATTCCGAAAGTGAGTTCTCATCCCTTCTGTCTCTGACTCATGTTGTCTGTCACTTGTGACTGTGCGCTTCGTACTACTGACAATTTTAGATCTAATGATGAGAGTGTTGAATTTACCTCTTTCCCGTCTTCACATGAATTTAATGGATTTGAAGTGATTATGATACGTGTGATCCAACTAGTCTCCTAGTGATGTGTGTTCAGCTGCGCTGTTCCTCTGATAATGGGAAATCCGAATTACCATTCTTTGTTCTGTATCGAGAATTCGCCTTTTTTCCCGTCTTAAGACCCCAACTGTGTCCTACTAATGACCCCAGTTTTTCGCTTATCCATTCTAGCCACCACGTGCGCTTTGTAACACGGAGCCATAGATTTCCTTTCAGTCATTTACAATTGTTGTGTCTTCGTTTGTGCTGACAATTTCTCCTCGGAGCACTAAGCACGAGTACTTTTTCGATGCCGAATCAGCCAATCAGCTAGGCAAACAATCTGCACGGATGCTTAAATTGCCCGTTTGAACACTTATCCATTAGTATTCAAGGAGATTGTCTCCATTTCCTTTTTCTGAGAAAACATACAAAGGCGGATCCCTTCGTTTTCTACACCTTTTCTCAATACGTTGCATCGTTGCATCGGTCACCGTTGAAGCTGCATCGTGTGCGTCATGTGACACGTTGCGCGTGTGCACTCCTGGGGTTACCAATCCCGAATCATCCGCTGGTATTCCATTCCGTGTGCTCATCTGGAAAAGAGCGAGCAGCTGTTTCTTCATACCAGATGCGGAAGCTACGTTTGCGTGTCCAAAGCCTACGCAGCCTTTTTCTACCGAGCTTGTTCGTGCTATCTAAGGACTTCAAATCGAGGCGTAAGCAGACGCCAAAATCCCTCACAGAACCTGTGGGATATAGAGTTTGCTAGGCCAGAGTGTACGTTCGACCATCTCCACCCTTAGGCTTATAAATGCCGATTGGACACAGTTGACCGTTAGATCAACCTCTGCAGACCACATGAACAGGCAGTCAAGGTCCTGCTGAAGAATGTCGCAGTCGTCGGGAGTGTCAGTTACCTTCCAGATTTTAAGGTCATCTGCAAACGAATCACAAGAGGACCGAAGAAGCTGAGGTACTTCCTTGATGTGAATTGTGGACACAATGGGCCTTGGCTTGTTTCGGGCGTGGCTAGTTATCGTCGATGCCTGAAGGAGAGGGACACGCGGGATTTTCCAACAGTCTCGTTGATGCTCCATTTTCTACACAGTGCAGTTCCAAATTTTTTAATATTCCGTTTGAATCATGTAGTTCTAGCTGAGCCAGCGAAGCACATGCGGGCCATCGTGCGCACCAGCGCATGATCACATTCAACACAATCCCACCGGTACGATCAACAAACGTTTATACCACCAGGTGACTTGTACCTTGTTACGGTACCGTCAATTTACTACCTCCGCTGGACCAGTGATGGGAAGGACACCAGGTAACGTGTTAGTGGTGCCTAAGATGACGAAGCTTTGTGTTAGAGAGGTAAATTTGGTGGTTGGCGTGCAGACAGCGGTCCCAGTTATGACAATGATGGATTGTTAACGGTTGATTCGCCAATCTCTTTGTATTGGGCACCTGCCACATGTTGTTACTTTTACTGATTCGTCTCAGCAGTTTACAAACCGTAAAAGCACCGGACGACCATCTCATCCCTTTGGCACATTCTCCGGAATCGAACCCGTTAGGAGTTTCCTCCACTAGACCGCAGCTTATGTCACTGAGCCATGGGGATAATGGCAGACCGTAATATTTCACATCCTACCCACTCCAGGGCACCATTCGAACACTGTGCTAGAATAAGTGTATGCTTCGTCTTCTCCACTTTTTAAAGCATTTTTTCTCACCACTGTTATATCCCTCCACCTCTCTCTTCCCCCTCCGGCAGCTGGTCGTTAAGGGCACCGTGTTTGCCCGCTTCTCCCCGGAGCAAAAAACCCAACTCATCGAATCTCTACAGTTGGTCGGCTACTACGTGGCCATGTGTGGTGACGGTGCGAACGATTGCGGTGCACTGAAAGCGGCACACGCGGGAATCGCTCTGAGCGACGCGGAGGCCAGTGTGGCCAGCCCGTTCACGTCGAAGCAACAGAACATCGGTTGTGTGCCCACTCTGATTCGCGACGGTCGATGTGCTCTTGTGACCAGTTTTGGCACTTTCAAATTCATGTCCGGCTACTCGTTAGTCCAGTTTTTCACAGTCATTCTCTTGTACACAGTAAGTGCTTCGTTTCTTTCCCGCATGCTCTGCCACCCAACTCTTACTCATTGTCCGGTCTATCTCGGATCCACTTACTTTTTACTTTACTGCGGTTTGCTCCTACGACAGGATGAATTGGCCTCATGAATTTCGCCGCTTGTAGCTGCCCAAGTGTGGCAGTCGGCGCCAAGCTCCACACAGGTACTGATCCAATGATTCCGCCGGTGACTAGCACCATACACAACCTGGAGTCCTATAATATTGACATCCGATTTCACTGCAGCGATCTACGTTTTCAATTGTCTATCAAGGCGAGGACACCAACCCTGGCAAGGCGAGGGTGAAACCACTGCGCTAGTGAAATCAGTGTCTAGTTTGCGGAGGACGTGACCAAACCACTGAAGTCTGCGGCCTTCAATGGGCGTTGTGAGCTTCGGAAGACCGTAACAGCGCTGAGGGACTTCGTCATTCGTGATACGCCCATGCAACTGCTTTTACAAGATAAGCCTTAGACACCAATGGTCGAAGACTTCCAGCTTCCGGGTGTCTTCTGATCGCAGCGACCATGTTTCGCAACCGCAGAATAAAATGGCACGAATATTTGCTGAGAATACTCCGATTTTCGTTCTCAGATTACTTTCCGTCCTCCGCTACAACCTGTTCCTCAGTTGTGAGAAGGCTATTCTGGCGATGTCAATTCGATTCCGGATATCGGATGTAGCCTGACCACTGGGGAGAATAGTGAATCTTAGGTACTTGAACTCAGGAATAGACTCGATGAATTGTCCATGTAAGGAGAACGACGGAGCGGATTGGGTGGCCGACGATGAAAACTACTTCGTATTGCTGATGTTAATTTCGAGGCGAATCATAGAGGCTGCTTGGTCAACCCAATTTAGCAATGGCTGTAGTGTTGTAGAATTTTCTGCGAGGATAGCGGCATCGTCAGCAGATTCTAGGCCTGACAGCCAGAAGTCAGGGCTAACTTGAACATCACGATAGCCCTCAAGCGCATGATGCGAAGTTGAATACCACTGGAGAAAGTGGACAGTTCTGTCGGTCTCCAATATTGCTGTCAAATTCCTTTGTTTTCTTTCCATAGACCCAACTACGGGCCTTTGTGCAGCGGTAGTATGGTTTCATCAATTTAACGAGTTTACCCGGAACGCCGTCGGCAAGTAGGATTCTCCGGAGTGTTTCACGGTCAACTGAGTCAAAGGCAGCTCGAAAATCAAGGAAGCAAGCAAACGTGGGCTGCTGGAACTGGTGCCGGTGTTCGAGTACCTGATGTAGAGTGGAAATCCACGTTCGACTGTAATCCCAAATGGTGTATTGCTACAGCTTCTCAGTTTGTTAAATCGCCGATTCACTCACTAGACGGTCAACACAATCTCTTCACAGTAGGCTAGCCGCCTAAGCTGTCGGTGGGGAGTGTTTTGTCGCTCAGACTACTTGGTAGCGCCTTAGATTGCTCGGTCCCATTTATGCTTCAGATTTTCGCCATTGCGAGAATTGCACCAATACGACTTCCACCGACCTCATATGCTTTTAAGGTCCTCTAACAGAAGCAGACGTACTTGAAGACAATCTGTTGGTTTAAGCTTAATGGTTTCGTCGCGTCATTCGAACATCACTATATCTTTGGCGGTTTTTTTCACTGTTTGAATTCTCATACTCTTGTATAATTGAGATCATCGGAACGCTACATCGCTTCAGTGCTGCCTTCGCTCAGGATATGCTGTGCCGCTGAATAGATGCGCAGTGGAAACTTCCACGAGTGCCCCTCATTCTTCGCTTCTCTCTTTGTTATCCTGAAGTGCCCAGTGGTCCTTGCAACTTCCACAAATGCATTTGTTTGTTTTCTCCTTCCACCTTGTTTTCTGACCATATATATCACATGACGCAAGTTAACGCACAGCTCAGCCTGATCATGGTTGACTACACAAATGGGATTAAACTGGGATTCCACGATATCACTAATTTTGAGATTCTGACTCCTCTTTATACCTTTGAACGTATTTTATTCTCCTTTTCCCATTCTCCTGACATCTGTGTCTAGAACTGACTCTTTCATGGGATCTTCGAGGTTGCTACCTTTCCTCACCTTGTTTTGTTGGCCGATCCGAATTGAGTTTGGGTCCGACAACTGGTGTTTCAGTGTTATGCATGGTAGCAACTATTACTTCTCTTGCACGATCTTCAGTACCACTTGCTCTCTTGATACCTTGACATCAGGCTTGCCAATCTTGAACCGTAATGGATCTGTATGCCGACACAAGGTGCACATTTGACTTTCAATGATTCGGCTCTCACGGGAACTAGTACGTCGTCGCAGAGTGATATGCTTGAGAGTTTTGAGACAATGGAAATAAGGCTAGTAATTTCTGCACAAAATCCGTTGACACATTTTCAATATGAACACAACAGTTCACAATCGCCAGTCCATGACGTGGCATAGAGGCGTGAAGAAATTGACTTCGAGACTTGGTCAGGTTGATGCGTGTTGTCTTTGTTGATGGGGGCCTCGGGATGGTTCAGACAAGTGGTTAGAGGCCCTTTCAGACATGACGCTCACGCAGTCACTGGCGTTCCCGCATTCGATTTATTGCATGTGGTTGTTAATTTTCGTTCCATCCCGCTTACTTTAACGCACTTTCATTTTGATTTCATTTTCTTTGTATTCAGCCTCATTCTACAATCATAGTTTTTTATTGATATTCTTGTAATGTGAGTTGTTGCAACTGGATCCACCGTACTTCTGTGTCCGAGTCATGGTTGTTCAACTGTAATGAACTATGTTAATTGAGTCTGGAATAAAAAGACGATAACTATGGCTCTTTAGTGAAATACAGAAGATACTGTACTCCTTGATCGATAACTTTAGGTATAGGCGTACCACTCGCTTATCGGCTAGATACGACTACACCAATAAGTATATGCGTTTGCTGAGAGTTTACTCATCCTGGACGGGGCACGCGCATATTCGCGGAAGCCTTTCAATAAACTATCTCACTTGGAAACCATCTCGTGAGTCTGCCGCCTACCGAAGCTCTGTGTTAGGAAACCAGGCGCGCTCATGTCTGTGGTAGGCAGATGTACAACCACCACGCTCTGAAGTGCTTTGTGAGATTTCTGTGAAACGTTTACCAAGAGCTAAATGGCTTGCCTTCGCATTATTTACTCGGTTTTCATACTAGCGTCTAACGCCGCACTCTTCCTGTTTCCTCATCTCCCAATAACCCTGTCTATTTATAGGTTTCTGCAATCGGTATATATATATATATATATATATATATATATATATATATATATATTGAGCTATCGAAAAGCCATGAGGGAAAAATTAGAAAAAAGTACAATTGTCAGGAGCAGATAACAAATATTTTTGGCTTTTTGTTTTTTGCCTGTTTCCACATGTCTTTTTGGCGTTTTGAATGGTATAGTTCTAATTGTATTGTTCAAAACATTGCAATATGCAGTTCACCCATTTATTCGGGTTTCGCGTCATACCATCATGTGTGTCAAGCCATTTTTGCATTCCTCATCTTTGGGCCCCCAACGAGGAAGACGTACTGGGCCGTCGATTGCGAGACAGGTCAGCGATTTCATGGTTCGCCGCCATGTGGTTGACTGGCCACCACGCCTTCTCTTCCAATTCAATCCAGTTCGATCCAATAAGGCGCGGCATGGTAAACGCTCGCATGACATATGTAGAACGTCTCCAAGCCACCTCAATTGACGCATTGCGATAAGGCGATTAAACGGTAGGCTCACGTTTCCCAAGACGCGACACCGTACTTCATCATTGCGAACCCGGTGCTGCCACCACGCACGGGTTATCCGCTGCAAACATGTGTTGTCGAAGGCCGAAAACCTACTTAAATCATCCGCCAAGACTCACTTCCGTACAACAGAACCGCGTGCACACAAGCGTTGTAGATCCTCCCCTTTAAGGAGAGGGATATGTCCCGACGACGCCGCAAATGACTCATGTTGTTACATGCCGACCAGTCTGTGGCGATGCGAAGTGATACTTCTTCCCTAATATTGCCATCAGCATAAATACAGCTTCTGAGGCAGACAACGTCGTCCACAGGCTCTAGCTGTGTTCGTTCAATGGTAATTGAGGGAGCAGACGACTTCCAGTCCTGGAGTAACAATTTACACTTCAAGGAGGAAAGGCGCATACCATACTTAGACGCTTCAATCCCCAGACGGTTCAAAATAAGCTGTACAATGGGTGAATCGTCACCGAGCCGCGCGATATCATCAGCGTAATTTAACTCGGTCACACGATTGCCAGGAAGAAGCTCAACACCAAGGTTTTTCGAGCCTTCCAAAGATCTCAACAGGACGTCCTCAAGTTGAAGAGGAATGGAGACAAAGTGCACCCTTGTCGCACACCACTAGGGATAGCGACGGGTGAGGAAAACTTCCGATAGAAACTCACTCTACCTGACACTTGCAAGTAAAGCGTCCGAATGATAGAAGTGTGCTTTCCGGAGACTCCATTTCTTAGAAGACAGTGCCATAAAGCAGACCGATCAACCGAGTCAAATGCGGCTCGAATGTCCAGAGAAACGACACTGGTTTGCTGGTGGTTGAGATGGTGTTGTTCAAGGATTTGACGTAGCGTGAAGGTCTGGTCCTCGTATCTTCGACCGGGACAAAAGTCAGTTTGTTCTTCTCGGTCAAACAGCTCGGGGATCTGGGATAGTCTGCGGATCAGAATGGATGCCAGCAGTTTGGAAGCAACCGGCATGAGACTGATTCCCCTATGGTTAACACAGGATGTGCGAGCACCGTCCTTGAAAATAGGGACAGTTACTGACTTACCACAGGTGTCATATCTTGAAAAATCGATGTCAACTGCCTGACAAGTGCTGAACCGCTAAATTTGAACATTTCCGGAAGAAGTTTGTCCGAGCCGCGGGACTTGAATCTCTTAAGGTGTCGAATCTCGACGAAAACCTCCGCTTCATTAGGTGGCTCCAATGAAATGGCCCAGGGCATGCAATTGGGTGTACTTGGCATACTAGCGGACAATGGATGGGGATTGAATTGCGAGTGAAAATGTTCGTCTCAACACTCTACGCTTCTTCGCAGGTTAGTGATTCATGACCCATCCGCTTCACAGATAGGCTAGCTGACACCGGGCCTTCTGGGGCCGGTGAACCGAATGAGCTGGAAGAGCTTGCGGAAATTGCCGGAGAGAGCAGCGGTCTCCATCTCCGCGACGCGCTGAGACCACCAAGTCTCGCGGTCATTACGCAAGCTTTGTTTGAGTTGCCGATTGAGAGTCTGGCGCATTGGATTATGAGCTGAGCCAGGTGGTACATTTCGACGGCGGTCAAACAGCTCTAGTGTGCGAACGGAGATCCAAATTTTCAAAGGGTGTTGGGTGAGACCACAACGCCATTGACCAGAGGAAAACATCGCTTCGTGCGAACAAGCCCGATGTTGCTAAACATCCTGCGGTGAAGTACAGGTAAGTGCATCCGATAGTGCAGCTTGATAGCTCAGTTGGACAGAGGGGTCAACTAACCTGTTTGCGTCAATCTTACCATGCAGTCGTTTCCCGTAGAATGAGTGCTGCCACAACCCCCCGTCGCGGAAATGTCGATGGTACTTTCATAAGAATCGTCAAGCAATAAAACAACTAGGCATGGTGGCTAGAGGTCTGATATAGGAAAACGAATTCCTCCTGATGGTGCCATATTCCATAGATTGTCTACTAGCTGATTTGGCTTATGCCTGGCTCCACACTCGAGGAGATGACAGTCACAGGGGATGGAACGGAAGAGGGAGTGCATATTTACGGTAATCTGGTGTGCACAGACAGTACTTTCTATCTCTTCATTCGGAAAAGCTTTTGCTCAGTATACAGTGCCCATAATATTTGTCTGAAGAGTGACCTACATGTCTGCGTATTAAATGGATGTTCGCTTGAGGGATTCCATCCGGATCTGTCCATCTGTCTCTAGATTTGTTTTCCACTGGCTTATGCTACCAAACTGCTAACCCTCCTACACTGATGACATCACTTCGACTGGCGATGGAACATTTGCGAATAAACCCCAGCCCGTCGAACATCACCACAACTAAATCGCTTCTGGTGCTTGTTGTGCACTAGCGAGCGCCGATGCCCTGTCTTCTCAGTGCTTCTAAGACATGAATCACCGGCCAGCTACAGGAGCCATGAAGCACAACGACAGCACACTGGTGCCTCGACTTCCGCCGTCTGATCCACCGACTAATTTCTCTAATGGCTTCACCACACTTCTTTCTTGCACGCGCATTCTTTGGAGCTTGTGGCGGCCTTTTGGTCTGACACTGTCTTCCCATTCTGCCACTTACATTCTTTCATTCGATATGCTGTTGTTTAAACTCTGGGGCAGGCAATTCTGTGTGTAGGTGTTCTAGTGCTGCTGATATAATGTATAGAATTGCTCTTGACCTTTGTATTGCATTGTATAGGCAGCAGTCTGTTAAATAGACTGAGCCAAATATAACCATAGAAATCACTAAAAGCACACAGGTATAACACTGTATCATCATTATGACACATTAACTGAAGGTGCGAAACGCACTTCAGCTATGGTGCCGCAATAAAAGAAAAATAACGGAGCGCTTTTTGTTAGTTCGCACACATCATTTTTATCCGTTTCAGGCGCTAAGCGATTATGTCCACAGATCTTCCACTGGCTTCAATTACAAACCATATTCATCTACTCCCACCATCGCCATTCTTATTGAAAGATTAGTTCAGAAAACGTTAATGGACTTCCTTAATTCTCAGAACCTATTTAACGCATCTCAACAGGGTTTGCTTGATAGACGTTGCTGTACGACCTCCCAGCTACACCACCTCAACTACACTTCAGAATCCATAAACTCTCCGGTTATGCAGTAACAATCATTTTGTTTTTGGACCTTGAAAAAGTATTTGACCGTGTACCACACAAACGGTTGTTGAAGAAGGTTGAATCCTTTGACATCCAGTACCCGATTTTAACTTGGCTTTCCTCCTACCTTAGCAATCGGTCTCAAATAGTCACTTTGGGTGATGACTACTCTTCTCCTCGTCTACTAACCGGCAGCGTCATCCAAGGAACTGTACTCGGACCTCTGCTTTTTCTCAATGATATCGGCAAGTCCATCAAAAATGGCCAACTCTTTCTATTTGCAGATGATATCAAGATTCTGAGTAAGACAATGAGAAGACTGGTATTGCGTGATGGAACCATTTCGTGTTATCTGCTCACTCGCAAACTAACAACATATATGTGAATCACGTGGCACAAACATCGGTTTGAAACTGGTCCCTATTGAAAATTACGTAGACGCAAGAATAACAGATCAACGAGCTTGATCTTAGGGTCATGAGCCCCAAGGAAGCTTTAGGGAGACTGTTAATTGTTTCTGTACACAAAGGATAGGGCGATGCCGGTTAAGTGCCACCGCTTCGGCAAACCTCAAAACTTTGGGGTTTTCATTTCGATAGATAACTGTAAATGTTGACCCAGGGTCAACCTGATGGCCTGTTTCGAGTAGATGTCTGGCGATAGATGATGCCGGCAGCTGCTTGTTGTGTCCATAGTTTGGCAATCCGTTTTGGGATATGCGCTCTAATGCGCTTACCCAAGAATCGATCTGTTCTGCCAGTGTAACTACAAACGAATTGGTAAAAACAATGTGTTGTATCTCGGAGATCGGTTGAGTAGGCTTCACTGGAGGCATAGGCAACTTCTTGCTCTCCTACGAAACGTTTCCATCTCGCAATACCAGTCTTCTCATTGTCTTATTTAGAATGATAAAGGGAACTCAGTGCTTTAGATATCAAGATTGTTTACAAACTCCGGCGTTATGCGCTTTGGAGCACACTACTTTTAATTTAAGATCACTCCCTTAAAGAATGGTCTGAGACGTTGTTGATAAATTCTCAGCCGACAAATCAAACATTATGCTATGTGATTGCTCGATCCCCATCATTAAATCATCATTTTATACACGTCAGCTAGAGATGTCGAATACCTCAGCTACCGTGCCGCAATGCATAAAGGAAAAAGGAAAATAAATACAACAGTTGCATGCCAGCTGAGCTGCCAGCAACGGATAGGCATCGTTCCGGTAAGCTACCTGCCGGCTACTAGGTAATAAGAAAAAATTATTGTTTTACGCTACGAAATGAGATTGTAGGTGAAGGGGGAGACTAAAAGCGATGGGGAGCGACAAACAACCTCACAGCAGGAACGCCACTGAGGTCGCCTCCTTGCCATTTCAGCAAGTGTATCCAACCAAACGTGTTCACCGTCTTTTGGACCCCAAGCAGGGAGCCGTGACGCTCCAACCGAAGCCAGCTCAGAAGTGAGGGCCTACATTCCTCTTGACCAAGTCATCGCTTGCCCACTCTCCTCTTCCATCCACATCCCCGGTGAGCAAACAACGCACGTCGGGGAAGCCGGTTGGCTGGCATGCGCAAAACGTGGCCGAGCCGTCGGAACCTGGTGCGTGAAATAACGGTGCTGAGCGGTTCATTTCCTTTTTCTGTGCCGTAAACAATGCGTCAAACACGCTCGTTACTCACGCGGTGTTCCCACCAGATGTGAGCCAAACTGCGAAGGCGCTGATGGTCGAATGTAACTAGCCTCTTCATGTCCACTGATCTTAGGGGCCAGGTTTCACAACTGTACAGTAGGGTCGAACATACTGCTGCATTGTACACTCTACCCTTCAGGGCTAGAGTAATGTCGCGCCGCCATAGGTGGCGAAGGTTAGCAAAAGCGCCCCGAGCTTTGGTTATACGGTTCGTGATCTCGTCTTCGATCCCAAGGGCGCTGATACAACTTCCGAGGTAGTTGACTTTCCGAACGATTTCTAGCTGATCCCTACCAAGGGTCAGTGCGGGAGGCGATCCGTCCCAATCTTGGAGGAACGATTTGCATTTCGATGGTGCAAACAAAGCCCGAAGCGGCTGACAGCCAGTGCTAATCTGTCCAGCGCGGCTTGGCACGGCTGGGAGCTGTCACAGATGAGGACAATGTCGTCTGCTTACTCCAAGTCGAGAAGTCGTTCTCCTGGGAGTAGCTCCACACCTTCCAAATCATGTCTTGTAAATGCAATCTCCATGACTTCGTCAATTGGTCCTTTAAACAGCAGAAGGACATGCATATGGCAGCGTAGTCGTAATCTTGGAATCCGCTGCTCTTCTGCCTTTCGTTTTTCAGAACAAGCTCGATACCAAATCCATCGGACTAAATAATCCGTGACTAACATATGCCACAAAATCCATAGAGTCCCTGCCAGATTGGAATTATTTAATACTCTCACTCGTCCTATTCAGGAATACTTCAATTTCACCTATGGCTGCATGCGGAAGTTAGACAGGAAATCTATGGAAAATTTACAAATGTTATTCGCCAAATGTTTGTTCAGTAGCACATCCACTCTAAGCTCTGGCGAACGTTGCAAGCAGCTTCACATCGAGCCTCTCTGGCTGCGACGTCTAAAGCAAAACTTGATGCTCCTCCATTGTTTGCTGCACCAGAAAACGTACTCTTCCCTGCATAACTTAGAAATACAACAAGTTAACCATCACAGATTCCGCAACAAAAATTTACGCTACGGATACCAAGGTCTGGAATATCAATGCGGTCCAACTTTTTTCTCTTCAGATACGCCGTCCTGTGGAACTACCTACCAACTGCAATCAGGACATGTGAAAACCCTACTTCATTTCACACCAAACTCGACAGATTCTTAGATCAATTAGTGTTATCGTCCATTTTCTCATCTGACAATTCATCCAATGAAATATTCCAGGCTGGTCCAAAAATTATCTAAACGGCTAAGAATTACCAATAACACGCACTCTTACAAACGCATGAACATTTCTATACGTACTGATATGCTCCTAATTTAGGAACAGTTTCTCACACCTTCGATATATATATATATATATATATATATATATATATATATATATATATATATATATATATCCTGAATTGTTTCCAGCCGTCGGCACTCCTCGTCCTTTGCTCCCCAACCACGCAGACGTGTGGACCCAATGATGGCAAGACATGAAGTCAACAATTTCATATGCCCTCGCCAGGTGGATAGTGGATCACCGCGTGGTCTTACATTTGAATCCTGCACATGCAAATAGATCGCGCGATAGGCCAAATGCTCAGCTGATATACCCAAGAGGTTACTGAGACATTCTACCTGGCCCAGCAAAACCAACTTGTTGAAATGGGATGCTCGCATTCCTTAACACACGGCGTCTGGCTTTACTATTGCAAATGTGTTTTTACTACCACACACGAGCAATCCTTTTCAAGCGCCCGTTGTCGAAAGCCGAGTGCCGGTGCATCTCGTCTACGCGAACTGGCCATGACTCGCTTCCATATAGCAACACCATCCGGCGGTGGCATTGTAAACACGACTCTTAACCAAGTGGGAGACATCTCGACGACGCCACAAGTGCTGTAGGTTGACAAACGCCGACCGAGCTTTGGCGATGTGAAGAGGAACTTCCTTTCCAGTGTTACCTCCAGCAGACACACAGCTGCCCAAGTAGGCAAAGCTATCCACTTGTTCAAGCTGTGTACCTTCAGTAGTGGGCACGGGAACGGTTGAGTGCTTATCCGGAATCAACACTTACACTTTGACGGAGCAAAGCAAATTCTGTACCTAGATGCCTCAATCGCCAAACGGTTTAAAATGGTTTGTATGCATTCTTAATCGTCACCAATTAAGGCGATATCATCGGCATAAGCTAACTCGGTCGCTCGCTTACCCGATATTAGCTGTAGATCAATATTTTGGTAACCGTCTAGCGCTATCCACTGGACGTCTTCGGTCGCAAAATTGATGAAGAAGGGGGATGTTGGGCAGCCCTGACGTACACCGCTATTCACTACGAAGGACGACCAAAGCCTGTCATACACCCTCACTTTACCGGAGGTGTGAAAATACAGTGCGCGTAGGATGGCAGTTTACCTTTCTGGGATACCCTTCCTTGGCAAACAACGCCATAGGGCAGGTTGATCAACCGACTCTAATGCGGCACGGATGTCCAGCAATGCAACAATGGTAAGCCTCTGGTAAAGGTGGCGGTTTTCCAGGATTCGACAGTGTGCATCTCTGATCTACACACTCGCGACCAGGTCGGAAGCCATTTTGTTCTTCCTGTTACTGCAATTCATGAGTCGTGCGAACCCCTGAAATCTCTTCAGCAAACCCTCCTTGTGTCGTATGCGCTTAGCGTCGCTTGTGCACACATATGTGACTGTTTGCGTCCAGTTAATGCGGTCGCTCAGGTCAGTGATGTTCTGGGTTGACGATTTGACGCCCACATCTTAACAGACATTGGTCTGACCACGTCAACCGACATGGTAGGAAACCGTTTGACTTATGCTGGACGGCGATGAATACGTTAAACAGACATTTAGCTATGTACTTCACGTTATACATACCAACGCGAGAATCTATTCCTCACTCATATCACGCAGCCATTTTAAAATGGACACAATCTCCGGGTAATTGTCTAAACCGTAGCATCATTTACACTGTGTTCGAATTTAAAATGTTTCGGAATACTGGTAGCTCTAGTTGATGCTTCAATTGTTCATTTATTCTCCGAGCTTGGCGGTTTTGTTGCAAACGTTTCACCACCATGTGGGGTGGCATCCTCAGTGCAGTAAGATGCGGCGTGCAATCTTACTGATGGTGAAACCTTTGCAACAAAATCGCCAAGCTCGGAGAACAAATAAACAATTGTGTTCGAGTACGAATTGCCCTTTTAACATGACAGATTTTCACTGGATATTTCACACTGCACAACCTCCCATCTCGTTTCCCCGTAATTATTCGTCCACACACAGGCTATACTTGGTCCAACCCCCACGTTTGCTCCGTCTCGGACCGCGCTAACCCTCATCCATACTAGGCATTGTCATTTCTACGTTGTCCAGCTAACGCGTGTGATTATGGCTAATTCGCGTAGGTGGCACTTGTTTCCCTTACTATCTATCTGCTGGTTCCACTTCTGTTCCGTTCGCCTAGTTTCAAGTTAAGTCAATAAAGTGCTTTACGCACCCAGAACGAGTGACTATTCAGCCGTAACACACACACACGCTTTCAGCGATACAGCATGATATAAATGCAATTCAAAAACGGCTCAATATTTGAAGAAAAATATTATCATCATAGCCTAATCCGGTTTGTTTGTTCTTGGACAACTTTGTTTTGATCTAGCAAAAATCGCGCTAGGTAAAGGATAATTGACCAACGGTACGTTCGTGTACGGACCTATATATAGGTTAGTACTTCTGTCTGCTTGAGGAGCTTGACACACATTCAGAAAATACACAATGAACAAGTTGATTTGTGTCGATAAGTACTGTTGACACTAGTCTCTTGCAAGAACCGACATGAGTGGATACAAGTATATCCATAAACAGCTGCTTTGTTGCACCGCTGCATCCCGACAAGGGTTTTAACGACCTGGAGATTAATCTGTAGTCCTTGCTCAATAGACCAGGAAGAATCACCAATGAGCAGAACGTCCAGTGTAGAGGAACACAAGTAGTAACAAAGCTAAGCATGACACCCAAGTACTTTACTGATGTGGGAGAGTCCAAACTCTCGCCATCGATGTTAAGTTCCGGGTATTGCTGGAGAAGCTGCTGATATCGATCTCCTCTGTGAGTGAACAAAGGATATCATTGCATTTTACCACGTTAAGTGGCAGCTCGCGCGCCTTTGACCAAAACGTGCAATCGTTAAGAATATTTTTCAATCTGATAAGTTGCAGTGATGGATTGATTGACGCCCAAGACAATGTCATCTGCGTACTTTAGCAGCGTTGCTTCTCCTGGGACTGGTATTGAGCTCATATAATTGGAAAATATAGATGGTGAGAGAATAGCTCTCTGAAGAACACCGATGTTTGTGATTAGGGGCGAGGAGATTCTACCTCCAAATCGGGTAACCTCAGTACGACTGGCAAAATAATCCCTCAACACAGGAACGTTGGAAGGATGTATTCCAACACTGAGTAGATGTTTCAACAGCAATTCGCGGTTTACGCAACCGAATGCCTTGCTGTTGCCCAGTAAATAGACTCGGATGAACTTCACTCTATTGTCCAGTGATGACAGAATCGAGTGCACGAGAGGCTACTGCGTCTTGGGTTGACCTCGAACAGTGGTATGCAAATGGCAAAAAATCATTTGTCTTCTGTGGCTTCAGCATCCTCACAAAAATGATTTTTTCTAACACTTAAGGCTACCGAAATACAAGCAATAGGTCGATATTTGCTTGAGCCCTTTTTCGTTATTGGTGACCGTCGTAACGTGACTGGACCTTAACCTGGTGCGAGGGTTTGCGTGCCTCCTTGACCCATTAAGCTATACTAGGTGGTGCCCCCGGGCCCCTTGAGAACTACTCTTACCAGCTTTGTCAATGGTTAGTCAGACAAATTCCGTCTCCTGGTCCTCTAGTTTGGGGCTTAAATGGGATGGCATCCATTTCTGTAACACTTCCTTGCCGCTGCCTTGCCAACAGTCTTTTGAGCCAAAAGCTATGGTTGTTGACCCTACTAGTTCTCCTGTCTAGGTCTGGGCGCCCTGGCAATATCTCAGCCCACACACAACCATGATATTTTCTTCAAGCTTCAACCACGTCTTACATCGGCCGTCGCGCAGCTTAGCTAGGGTCGCCTTATCTGCTGCATACAGCAGAGTGTATAAGGGCAAACATGCAACTGCCGGCACCTCCTTTTTTCTTTTCCTCCTACTTCTCCTACTCCCAACCCGCATTACTAACCCTTCTATAATTCCTAGCTTAATTGACAGCAACCGAAGCGCTACTGGAGTCACAGCATCTGCAACCACCTTCCCGCAGCACCCACTGGACGCTTGTCGGCTATACTCCCTTATAAGGCCACCCTGTCCCCTTTCCCTGGCGGCGTTCAACGTTCGCACTCCATGACAAATAGGTCAACAGGCTGCAGTCGCATGCACCTTGGACACTCTAGGTATTGACGTGTTGTGTTCGAAACTAGGATCAATGACCTTAATGGGGTTGTTGAAATAATTACACGCGGCTATTGGTTGCACGCATCTGGGGACGCCGATGCAACACTCACGGGTCAAACTAGAGTACATATGGTTCTCAGCTCCAAGGCTGAGTCAATTGTTGGTTGATGGGGTTCCGCTAAATAACTGTTTGTGTGCAGCCTGTTTGACGACATCAGTTAATGTGGATTCACGAAGTAGCACTACGTGCTCTTTGTTTGTGGTTTCCACTTATGCGCCCACCGACTGCAGTTCAAATGCTGTGAAGGACACATTTTATCAGGGACTGAACGCTCTACTACGCAGTGCTACTAATTCAAATATCATAGTACTTTCACGGAACATGATTGCACAAGTGGAGCGTCTGTGCTCTTCAGAAACTCAGCTGGGTGGTAAAAATGGGTTAAGCTCCGAACGGACTGACGGCGGCGAGCGTCTGTTGCAGTTGTGTGCGGAGCACCAGCTGTTCTCTAGTAGCACCACTTTTACACACAGTGGACGCCGAAGTGTCATTTGGCGTCCTCATGTAGCTGGCCAGCGATGGACTCAAATAGATCACATTGCCATATGTTACAGATGGCGTGGTTCCATCTTGGGTTGTGACTCGTTCTGCAGTACTTGCGCCGATTCTGATCACGCCTTGGTACGCCGCCGTTTTACAACGACCTTTACTGGGAGGCGCACCAAGCGTCTCCCCCGATTGGCAACTGAGAAGTAAGCTCAGCTCTCGGTCAGGCTACCCTACCAAGATGCACTGCGTACCGAACTTTCGCTCTCTTGTCTTAATGACACTGAGCTTCGATGGAATTGGATTTTGGCCGCTATGCACGACACAGGAGCATTTGCTTGCGGCACTATCATTCGTCATCGGATCAGTCACTGGATATCCGAGGTCGGTGAACCTGTTGGAATCCAGAAGAATCTCAGCTGGCTTTGAGCACAATGTGACCAAACGGGCTATTAGGCGCGAACTAAAGCGGAGCCTACGTGCTGACAAGGAAGTCTGGTGGACCAGTTGGGCTCAAGAAATGAAGGAGGCGGGAACAGTAGGCAACTATCGCTAGCTCTTCCGGCTGATCCGCACCACTGGTCTCAAGTAATCGGGCGTCAGTAGGACAATCAGAGACCGCGCAAGTGCACTGATACACAATACGGAGCGTTGTATGACTCTTTGGGTATAGCACTTTCGTGATCAGTTCAGTTGGCCCCTTCTCCTTGACCACTTCTTACTCCGATGCTGCAGGCTGAGCCATGGCCGATTAGTTTAGAAGCTCCATCACGATCCCGGCCCTCAGTCGTTTTCGTGTTGTTGGCCCGGATTTCCTCCCATCCGCACTATTTAAGAATGTAGGTGAGGTCCTCTGCCAAGCACTGACCTCTCTATTTGAATATTTCTGGAAGGATGACAGTGTCCAGTTAACTGGATTGAATCGCTAATAGTGGCAATACACAAAAGGGACAGTTGTACAAACTGTGCTAACCACAGGGGGTATTAGCCTAACGCCAGTTGTGACAAAATTACTGGCCTCGCTTCTCCTTCGTCACCACACAGCGGAACGGGAATCTGGGAGTACGGAAGAGCAGGCAAATTTCCGCCCAGGACGTGGCTGCGTTGACCATATATTCACTCTGCCACGCATACCACAAACCGAAAATAGCTGTATTATTTGACTTCAAGAGTGTGTTCGCTTCAGTAGATCGATGCATTCTGTTCGAAATAGTCGCGCGGGAAGGTGGTCGCACGAAATATATGGACAGCTTACCTGGTCTATACTCGAACACTACAGGTCGCGTCAGGGTCTACAGTGACTTCTCAGATAGCTTTCCGACAACAACTGGCCTTCGTCAAGGTTGTCCGATTTCCCCATTTTTGTTCAGTTTCTTCGTGTACTCCATCGATGAGTGTTCCCCTATGGAGCAGGCGTTGAGCTGCTGACCGATCCGATCTCCCCTCCAACTGTTATCACACCGCTCCCTGGTCGTATACGTCCAGCCAGTTCTGCATTTCTCCACATGCGACTGTGATCAGGTCAGGTGAATGCCGCTTCATGAGTTTCCTGTCCGCTGGTCCACTGTTGGCTCCGCTCACCGGAACCACCAACTACCATCACAGGGCTCTTTGTTTATGTTAGGTATTCACCCTCTTCACTTGCCTCTTTCATATTTTGTTTCTTCGTCTTGTAGACCGTAAGAAAACCACCAGCTTGCTGCTACCTTATTTGGTTCATTTACAATTCCCGAATTCCCTTTTCTCTCATTTAGACTACCCTCTTCCTCAATAGTCATACACCTGTTCCCACAAATTACCGAATGACGCTGATTTCGGCACATTGGTCCTTGACTCCTCATCACTCTGGCTACTGTTGTAAACTAGTTTAAATGAGTTCACGCCTTTGCCTAGCGGCTACACCTCTACTCTTCACCGTGCGACCAAAGCCTGCTTTTTTGCACGCACAGTTGTTTTTTAGTGCTATCGAATATCAGTTGGGCGATTCGTTAATCTTGAAGCTTTTCAACTGACGTTACCTGCCAGCGCCTTGAGCCATATTTCTCTCTTTCTTTGTCCCTCCTCTCTACAGATCGGCGGTAATATGTCCGATGCTCAATTCCTGTTTATCGATCTGTTCATTATCACAACTCTCAGCGTAACCTGTAAGTTGCTCACTTCCACTGTGTTCTTCCGTTTTATCTTCTTTTCATCTCACTCACTCTCACTCTGTATCCATTTTTGGTGCACATTTCTCGCGGTCACCTCGTTCAAATGCTCGCCTAATCGTATAGGCGGCAGGGACTATGCCTGTTTTCTTTTTCCTAATTCATCTGACGCACCAATCGGTGCGTTCGTCTATGTACTGTCTCGGCCCGCCTAAGTGGAGTAGTTGATCTTCCTCTGCTCACCATTCGACATCGTCCTTTTCATTCTGCACGTTAGCTACTGGTGAGAAACACTCTATCTTTTCTGTCGCGATACAATCGTACTATCTAGTCTTGCACGGAAAAAAGAAACAAAACCAAAAAACTACTATTATGCCTTGTTTTTATTATGTATCGAGATTGATATTGTGACTGGAAGGGGAGGGGTAGTGAAATTCATGACACAAACATCACCGATGTCGGATTTTGTGCATTCCCACAAGCATCTTCATTTAAACATTTGCATGGTCTCTCGGATCCAAATCCGGGAATTGGTGGGCATCAGTCGAGTGAGAATCTTCGTTTCTCTTTAGTACGTCACCGATTGAGCTCACATCATCGTCTTCCCCGAAAATCCAAGCACCGCACGTCACAGGAGTCTGTTTACTGGCTTACCTAGAACATCGCAGCCATCGGAGCTTGGTGTGCGAAATAATCATTCCAAGTGACTCACCTCTTCTTCCTGCACCATAGACACTATATGAGCACACTCGTTACTCACGCGATGTCCCCACCAGATGTGAGTTAAGCTGCGAAAGCACTGATGGTCGAACGCAACTAGGCTCTACATCCTTCGAGCTGATGCACCAAGTTGCGCTACTATACAGCTTGGTTAACTGTACGGCTGCACTGTTAGACTCCACTGTTCGGGGCGTGCGTGCTGTCGCGTCGGCGCCACAGGTGGCGCAGATTAGCAATGATAGTTCGTCTTCCATTCCACTAGTGCGAGTACGGCTGCCGGATAATTCTGAGACGATTTTTGCTTGATTTCCACCAAGAGTCAGCGCAGGGGCCGCCTCTGCCAATATTTGAGGACAGCTTTAAGTCGGAAGATGGAAAGCGTGACCCGAAATGATTGTACCAATCCGTCCTGTGTTGTTTGGTACATTTGTGATTTGTAACAGATGAGGGCAATATCGTCGGAATGCTCTAAGTCGAGAAGTCGATCACCTGGGAGCAGCTCCAAACCTTCTAAGACTAGTCCAGCTAACATAGTGTCCATTGCTTCGTCCATGGCAAAGTTAAAATTGGAAAAGTGACAGCGGGCTTCCTTGTCTCACATCAGTGGAGAAATTAAAAGATGATGACAGCTTGCTGTATGCCAAAACTGCGCGCATTTAGCGCTCCGATACTTTTTACATACCTTTCGGGTACTCCTTTCCTGACTAGACAATCTTAAAGGGCACTTTATCGCCACAATCAAGGTCGTCTTTGATGTCGAGGAACATGACTACGGTGGATGGACAATAAATATGGTGGTGCTTCAACGATTGAGGTGTTGTGATCAATGCAGTCGCGACCCCTACGAAACCCAGCTTGCTCCTCACGAATCTGATTTTTGCGGGTACCAGTCAGAAACAAGTACTTTGCAGGCTAACAGACTGATTCCTTTGTGATTGCCACATATCATACGTGAGTCCCCTTTGAAAATCTGGGGCAGCTCCAATCGCTTGGAACGTATGGTGCCCGCACATTCGCTATTAACTAGTGTAAATATTCCACATAACGGGTCCACAGAATTTGGTGAATGGTGGGGCATGTTTATTATTTGGTCGGCAAATCCGCTTGATGTGCTAAGCACGACGAGATAATGCCACTTGCAGCTGTCCACTCCATCTAAGTTTACGTTTTTGGGTACTCACTTTTCTGATGCTTTCTCATCTGCTGTATACTTGTTTATTGTTACAGAATTTCTCTATTAAATCTCTTAGAAACCCTGGGGTGTACCGAAAGAATTGATTCGGATCGGACACTGGTGGCACCGTTGCATTCGTCCCCGTAACTTGATTTCCCATTTTTAATCTTTGTCCTATGAGGTAGTTTGTTTAGTATGTTGGCTATTGTTTAGGGCGCGATTCCTCCATCTTTTCATTATCTACGGGCTTGCATTCCCCACCTTGATTCATCATCTGCACTCGGATGCGATTAAAATCTGATTCCACCATTTTAACCTGTTTAGTCTACTCTCCTCTATCATCCTTGCAGTTGGTTACGCAAAAGCCTACCCGCATTTGTCCGTTGAGCCGCCCAACATGCGACTCGTCTCTGTCGTTACCCTGATGTCGTTGGGATTGCAGCTTTTAGTAAACTGTATTCTTCAGACCGGCATTTTTATTTGGGTTCGTGTACAGCCCTGGTAAGTGCCAGCTGTTGTCTTTTCTGTCGTCTTCATCATGCTCTGCGCTACATTCTCCTGGAGATACATTTTTATTAAGAGGGAGATGTGTGTTGCACTATTCTTATTGATTGTTGACCCTTGCACAACTGCGTCATACGACCTCCATCCCATCGGCTTCAAAGTCATATTGTCCAATGCCAGTCGTGTTCTTCTACGACTCAAACGTGCACCTGCCGTTTTGATCTGACGGACACCCACTTTTCCTCTTAGCTGCTCGAGGAAATTTTATGTTTGACTGCATGTTACTCGATCTCTTATGTGCATCATTATATTTGGTACTAGCTAGCCATTCATCCATATCCCTGTCATTTTGCTTCTCAGCTACACCAATGTTTACTTGTTAACCGATTGGTTTCCTTTGTCTTCTCTCTCTTCTCGTATGCCCCACCACTATCCAATCCAGCTATTTCGTTCATTCGTCTGCGTAGCATTGCTCCTTTTTCACGTTGCAACCAAGTCGCCTTAGCAACTTATATGGCACCTCAGCTGGTGACTACTTGCGAAGGAAGTAACCGCTCTTAAGCCGACTTTGCTCTCTGCACATTCGTAACGTGCATGATAGGAGAGGATAAGCGGCGCTATATCTCACTTAGTACCCAGTCGTGGCGGCCCACCGTCCTCACTCAGTAGCTTTAGTCGTTGGCTAGTTTCGGGTCGGGGGGCATACGGTTGATATGCGCTGCTGACGAATCTCAATAGGACAAAATGGCCGCCTATCTTCTATCCGGTTGTGTGCTGGCTATTCACCTGACTTTGGCAGCAAATCCAGTGTCTAACGTAGATAGCATGCGGTAGCTGGATCACTTCTAACAATTGTCAGTGGGCTTCAACAGCTGGTATTGTTTTCTGACAAGGTACGTGGTAGGGGGAAGCAACATGATAGTCAACGGATAACCTAACAAACGGCCTAAGCAAATCGACTGGTGCGTCTCGGCCCACCGAATGGGGATTTCGGGGTGGACTACGCAACTGATTGGTTGATATCTCAACACTGCCATACTATGATAACGGTAGTGCCCTCCCCCTCTTGCATCTAGCTGTTGATTTTCCAGTCTAACGATCTTGCCTTTTATTTTTATAATTTCCTGAATTGTTGCTATTTTTTGTCTGTATGCCATTCTCTGCAATCCCCCTCTTTGTTTTCTTTATCCTTGTTTTGTTTCAAACTCTAAACGGTTTTAGTTTCGACAACTACGTCGCTTTCTCTTCGTACTTCGATCATAGTTAAACAATAGCAACTAACTTTCGACTCTTAGATATTTGTAAGTAGGTACAATCAGTACGCTGAAACACAACTTCACTGCCACGCAACGACCAGCTGTTGCTTGTGGGATGGGATATCGCGAAGTTACCCGTATCTATTAAGCATCGAACTGCTGACCCGTGAATTACTTAACAGAAGCCCGAACGACTCCGCTACCGATATATACCGTGTCAAATTCCCGTTATTGGAGGACACCGTTTTTGGCTAGAAATACACCGACAATTCGTGATGATGCCTCGGTGCCACGCGACTGACCGTCTTTGGAGGCACCATCAGGCACGCCCTTAACAGACCACAACAATGGCAATGAACTTACGTCACGCTCATACGGCAGCGGTCTCCCTTGCTCTTCTCTCACCTGCACATTCACGCACACCCTTGCACCCAATCCCGATGACTCTTTCCCAGCTGCTTCGCGCCCCATTGTGAAATTCCTATTTCTGCTTCAAAACATTTGTACACGCTGTGCTTAGGTGTTCACCCATTAATCTTTGTCTGCTGAGACCAGGAATAAACGGATCAAAAAGTGTATTGCCGGTACTCTTTCGAAATTAAGCACCAAAGTATCACGTTCCGCAGCCACTAGATGCACCTAAACCCCATCCGTAACCGAATCATCATGTATATTTGTTGTTTCGGAAGATGCTAGCCCATCTGTCACATCATCATTATGCACATTAGCTAAAGGTGGAAAATAGCTGAGCTATTGTGCCATAATGCGTAAGTATATATATATATATATATATATATATATATATATATATATATATATATATATATATATATATATATACTTGGTGGTATCCGGTTACGGATTAGCCTGTCACTGTGGCCTCCACGGAGACAGTCATAGGATCCCCGCACCTTCAGAGGGACCATGGGGGGCTCACGTTGCACCACTCACAACGCCATTCACATACTCCATATACAGTGTAAACCCGAAGGAATAAGACCAAAAGGCATGTGGATGGGAGCCACGTTTTATCAACGGAACCGGCCCACACTCCTTCACAGGCAAATACAAGCACGTTGTATTTTGGGAATCAAGTGCACACAAGGCGGTGGTTCGGCCGTAGCCCGTTCCACACACAAACCATGTGCATAGAACCACTCTTCGAGCCTAACACGGTCACGAGGTCCATGCATCTCATCCCCTTCAACAAACGATTAACTGTCTTCTAGATCCAGTGTAGACGAGGTGGTGGATAACAGACAGGTAGGCACCTTGTCAACATGCACATCAACAACAGCCACACCGGGGATATCAAGCAACAGTCAATCCTTTGTAATAACGATACCAACTTAAATAAATCGAATAATGCATTCGGACACAGTTACATAACTCTTCAATAAATGAACATATGAAATAAATCGGTTGCCAAAAAATCCGCGTTAAGTTAAAGGCGTCAGAAAATATATTTAAAGACAATGCCACAAACGCGATGTTATCGAAGTTAACTACAATTAGCTTAAGCGACGTGTGCAAGTTTACAATTCAGGTAGACATTAATCTAAAAAAGCATTAGGACAATGTAGCAAACCCACCACCTGAAATAAATTGACTCAGCATGCAAGCAAGTGGTTAGTAAATCGAATGCAGCGTACCTACAAACGCTGCGCTGGTTCTGCCTACGTTCTCTGCAGGACACGTCGTCGCTTCGGTAGTGGTCCCGAGTGGCCTCGCTCATGGCTCACTAGGCCTGCCTGACTCAGGCACCCGCGACCGTATGTGCTACAGCACCACGCTCTCGCTGTCGATGGAGTACAACCCATCGGCGCCTGTCGCTTCCGCAATCGCCGTTTCTTCTCTGCATGCACGAGGGCCTTCTTTTTCACTTTGACAATGGCCTTCGTGATCAGATCGCGCGATGCACGCCGATCAACAGCTTTCGAATGCCATGATCTGAAAGCAAGATTAGAACGTGAGGCTCACTTTGGTCATGTCCTGGTAACGAAGTTTCGGTTTCCCCGCATGCCGCTTCCCAATATTTAGCTGACCATATTATAGTCGTTTCGGTATCCGCGTTGAATCCATGCGGCTCACATGACCGAACCACCTCAGGTTTCTCAGGAAAAGTATGTAGTCCACTGCATACATTCCACTACGGTACAACACTTCCGTGTCCGCAACTTTATTCCATCAACCCATGCGCAGGATCCATCGTAGACACTGTTGATGAAACCGCTTGAAATATCGCATATACCGCCTGTAAATCATCCACCTTTCGCTGCCGTATGAAAGAACGGACAGTACCATTGATTTGTACACCATCAGCTTCGTGTCGACGGTAAGCTGATGGTTGTTCCACACTCGGTATTCTAGCTTCCCGAATGCCGCTGCTGTCTTTGAGACGCGGATACGAATCTCACTGTGTATCTGCTGGTCAGTCGACACCACACTCCCAAGATACTAGAAGCGGAAGGTGGTTTCCCATACTTCAGCACCAATGCTGCTTTTCGGCAGTATTGAAGATTGCACCTCCGGTGAAGGCTGAAAGAGCCAGAAAGTTTTGCTTGTGTTGATGGTGAGCCCGAATTTGGCCGCTGTCAAAGCCAGAGAACTAGTCATACAGCACTGCATTTCGACTAATATCACGATATGAATTGGTGGCATGATCATCGCTTGTTCAAGTGATGGAGAGACTTACAGCGTCAAGCCGTTGATGTTTACTAAGTGTTGCTATGTTCTGTGAAGGCATTTAAATGGTTGTTTTAGTGTTCTCTCGTTGATGTTTGTCCGTATCCTTCTACTGACACATTTGGTACCCCCACCTCGGCGACAGTTATGTCTTTCGGCTGTGTTTTAACTAGCTGATTCGCTGTGCGTTCCTTGCCAATACTTCACTCTGTTGGGAGAAGCCCCGAATCGCCGTTCACTGGCGTGATACCGTTTAATCACACCTGCGATCCGTTTAGCTCATACCGTCCACCTCCGGAACTGGAGCATCCGGATCGGCTACACTTATGCGCAGCAATCCCCTCGGTTATGACGCATTCGCGTTATCGCACGGGCGCTGTTGCATGCGCTCCCTTGAATTATCTTTTTTGCGTCTTCCTATTCAGGTTCAGTTTGCATTATTTTCTGATCCATCTGAGTCCCAGTGTACCCGTAGTCACTTCTGTTCATCCTGTGTATGATAATGGCTTAAGTGAACTCTCAACGCTAAGGTATGCGTCACACTTAGGAGTTTATTATCAAAACTCGGACACAACCGTGTCGGAATGGTTCTGGTAATCAAGAACGCCACTAGCCCTTTAACTTGGTTAATTCAGAGGGACTTTCTACGGTACGTTGTTGGTCTCTTTTGATCCAACCGTCAGGCATCGTGACCCAAGTTGCCTCCCGTCAGTTAAGTGACAAACTTCTCGCTATTTCCGCCCAGTTGCAAACTTGTACCTTTTCTGTTGCACGGGATGAAATAAGGCTCATGGATCCGAAGATCTTTGCTGAGAGATGATGGTGACTCTTTGTTGACTTGACTCGCTTCTCTGTTTAAAATGCTTTGGAATGCTCAAGAGGTGCCTTCAGACTGACGACTATCAATTGTCGTACCGTCTTTAAAAAGAGTTAACGTACTTTGTGCGAAAATCATCGATATATTAGCCTTGTTTCCGCTGCCCCCAAATCTCTCACGGGTATCAGTCTCCGACGACTTATCGGTCCCCATACAGACCGATTCACTGAAAGTCAGGCTGGCTTCCTCCATGGTTGTGGTTGTGTCGATCACATATTTACTCTTCGCCAACGTTTAGAGTAGAAAGACTTATACATATGACTATGGTGATTTTCCTTGCTTTGAAAGCCGCCCACTACTCTGTTGACCGCATCAGCTTACGGCACTGCTTATCTCCACGCAGGGCGTGCTGGCCAAATTCCTTTTCATTGTGCAGTCTCTCTACCGTGACTCCCGTGGCCTTGTAATGGTCTACGGGAAACCCTCTCCTGAGTACCACCCCACTACAAATGGATTTCGCCAAAATTGCCATATATCTCCTTCAATTTTATTCTCGAAATGATCATGAATTGCCCGGATTGGAAATTCTGGCAGTTGACCGACTGACAAACCTGGAATATGCGGACGTCATAGCTTTTCTTGGGTCTGACACAGTGGCTATACAAACACTACTGGTTAAACTGACGCCTAGTGCTGCCCACTTCGCGTGCACTTTTCACCTTCAAAGTGCAAAGTGCTGTTGCAATACTGGCTTTAGCTATTTCTGAACAGTCACTAGTAGTGATGGATCGGTTCACTTACCTTGGTAGCTGTGTCATCTCTGGTGGTCGCATCACTGAGGAGGTTACTTCTCGTATCAGCAAGACTTGTGTGGCTTTCCAGAGTCTCAATCACGTATGGAAACGGCGGGATATCCACTGGTCAGTGAAAGGTAAAGTGTATAACATTGCGATAAGACCGGTGTTACTGTATGGATCAGAGACTTTACCAGTTCGCGGCGAGCATCTTAAACGCTTGGCTGTGTTTGAACACCGGTGTATTGCTTACATCTGGTGAGAACACCGGGTAAGCAATGCTGAGGTCCGCCAGTTGGTTTTTGGCAAGAAGCCTTCTGATGCCTTACTCGAGTGTTTCTTGAATCTTAATTGCTTACGTTGACTAGGCCATGTTCTCTGTATGCCCGTTGACCGGCTTCCTCGACGTGCATCATGCACCGTGGCTGCACGCACTTGGGAGAAACCGCGAGGTAGCCAATCCATGAGGGGCATAGAGTCATGAAGAAATTGACCGTGGGACTTGGTCAGGCTGGTGCGTACCATCTCCCTGGATGGCGGCCTCGGGACGATCCACACCAGTGGTTGCAGACCGTATCAGACATGGCGCAGTCACGAAGTCAGTGTCGTTCCTGCATTCCGTTTCTTGCATCTTGTTTTTAATTTACATTCTCATTAGTCTCACGCATCTTTTTGCCTTCATTTTCTTTGCATTCTATTTGCATTCAATCTCACTATGTTGCTGTTGTTATTTATGGTTATTCTTGCGATGTGAGTCGTGGCAACCTGATCCACCGCATTTCGGTGCTCGTATCATAGTTGAGCAACTGAACTGTTGCACTGAATGTATCGCAGTACCCTCCAGCCTAAATTATCATATGCGAGTTCACTTAAATTGTTAATTTCCAGATAATGTCACTCGGCAACAATCCTCTCTTACTCTACGCCTTATTGGCTGTCGATTTTGAACCGTTTACTCTGTTACGTTGCATTCTTCAAGTGTCCCCACGCAACTGACCTCCACATGTTCTAAGGTTAACTGGAAAGTTTCGAGTCCAAAAAAGCAACTCCAGCTACATATTGTTATGTATTCATGAGTAGGGGATTGTGATATACATAATTGCGGTTCGTCACAACCAGCTTCCAAATCAGATACTCCTCCACATGTCCGGAAAAGCACTAGACTGTGGTTTCAGCCTATTGGGCATCATCAGTTGTGCGCATCCAGCGGATCCATCAGGATTCGAACCCATGACCACCAGCGGCTTGCACCGGCAATTAGCAGCTGTTGCCACTGGGCCACGGGAGATAGCTCCGGACCGTCATGATTTACAAGCCTACTGTGATATGGCTCGTCTTATCCTTATTTTTAGTTGACGTGCTTACACCACAGCTGTTTGAGCGTCTTTATCCCAGTGGGGAAAAACGATAAGCTTAAAACTCCTCAGCGACATGCATTGCTTCATTGTCGTAGGGTGAACATCGGCCAGCTACGGTATTTTCGACTCGGTGTACAAGTGAAAGTCTGAAGGGTGGATCGGGGACAACTTGAGACCTACCCTCACAAGTTGTTATTATGTTGGAAGACAATGTTTGTCAGCGATTCTGGCCTCTTCCCCCGAATTTCTTGTCTAATTAGGCCGGCACAATGCTCTATGCTGATGGTATGACCTCTTTTAAGCTAAACCTTTGATCAACACACGTCTGGCATCTTGAATCGCTCTTACCATCGCCTTCCCTGTTGGCGTGACCTTGGCGTTGAAGTGGGGGTATGCTTTCATGGCTTGGATTGTTGTCTTGTTTCATGCTGTTAGTTGTGAACCCAGCACTCATCCACAGTAATAGATCGAACAGGCAAATAGTCTACACTGACTCAAAACACTTCCAAATTGTTCATTACTGGGTTGCAACGAATGCGGAGTTGTACGCTATCGGGCGCGTCCCCAGGTTGCGGATCGGGGAACTGCGAGGTTACTGCGAATAAGTATCGTTTGCTTTGCAGGCCAGATGAATAAGCAGCTGCGAACAATCAGCGGCAACGTCTTAGAGCGTGGGGAGTTCTGGGCAGGTTACCTGGTTCTCCATTAGATATCACAGGAGTTTCTACGGTGCTGTGTCAAAGCCAATGTGACCGGCTATAGGGTCACTGGCCACCGGCTTCTCTGTGGACTGCTACTGAACACAAAGAAGGCGAATGAGCCACCTGGATGTTAACGGTTTTCGTGTTAGCCCCGCTGCC
Organism: Dicrocoelium dendriticum; assembly: GCA_944474145.2. Lineage (NCBI taxonomy): Eukaryota > Metazoa > Platyhelminthes > Trematoda > Plagiorchiida > Dicrocoeliidae > Dicrocoelium > Dicrocoelium dendriticum. The sequence goes on from OX104067.1 coordinate 114,527,792, forward strand.
TTACGGGCCAGGCCTTTAAAACCAAAGGCTTAGGTGGGGCCCCTTAACTCAATCGCCTTCCTCGGTTTGGGCAACCGGGAAGCACACTGCCCGCACAATACACGGATCTTCGCATCCCTTCTTTTGGCTCTCTTCTTCTTGTTGTTATTACTCATGTATTGTGGCACTACCAAATATTTATTGACCAATATATATATATATACATATATATATATATGTATATGTGCACCGAATGCGTTTTTGCTCGATGGTCAAGGGGCTAGGTGCTCAGTGAGTGACGACTTTTGAGTAGTGCAATTCATTCCTCAGAATATGATCTGCTTCCTCCTGTGAGATACCCAACCTTTGTGCTATTTGATGTGATCTTGCATCATCATCATGTCCGCGACATTGAAAGCGCTTTTAACTCTTGCTGGCAATTGCTTTTCTCTTTGCGCTCAGCTTATTTTCAGCACTCTCTTTGCTCTGTTTAACTTCTTGTGCCTAGCGTCCGATTCTGGCATACCAAGTGCTGAGCAGCTCTCTTGGTATTTCAGCTGACGTCATTTCTTTAGTCCCACAGTGATAGGCGAATTCTCATATTTTCAGTGAATCGTTGTCCTTTATCCACCTCAAACCTCTGTGGACAGAGAAACGGGTTAGGCATCTGTGCATATGTTTCAACAGAAGAAGAATGAATTATAAACACTTTCATCTGAACTCAATACATATTTCTTTAAATCTAGGGTCGAAACGCTTTAGTCATCTATCGTACTGTTCCTAAAGGCTCTGTATGCGTGGGTTATCAGTCATTGATTCGACGAAATATATTGAGAACCAAACCAGCACCGAACCCTTTGGACAAAATGGTTCATTCCTCTCTACTGCGTGCTGCCCGTCGCAACGAGACTGGACCTTAACGTGGTGCGACGGTTTGCGTACCTCATTGACCCATTGAGCTATACTGGGTGAAACCTCCGAGCATCTTGAGAGTTGCTCCTATCAGGTTGGTCAATGATGAGAGGTCAGACAAACTCAGTCTCCTGGACTTCCAGGTTGGTGGGTTTGAAATGGGGTGGCGTCCATTTCTGTAAAACTAAATCACTGTCACCTCCCCGCTGCCTTGCGGACAGGCTTTTAAACCAAAGGCTTTGGATGAGGACCCTAATCGTCCTCCTGTCTAGGTCTGGGCGCCCTGGCAGTATCTCAGCCGACATACAACCATGACATTTTCTTCAAACATAAACTTCATCCTGCATCGGCCCTCGCGCAGATTATCAAGGGTCGCCTTATCTGCTGCATACAGCAGGGCGGATAAGCGACAACATGCTACTGCTGGCGCCTCCCTTCTTTCTTTTCCACTTTTTTCTCTTACTCCCATCCCGGCCCCCATTACTAACCTTCCTTCTATAATTCCCAGTTTAATTGACAACAACCGAAGTGCCACTGGAGTAGCACCATCTGCAGCAACCATCCCACAGCACCTATCGGACGCCTTTCGGCAAAAGTCTCTTATAAGGCCACGCTATCCCGTTTCCATGGCGACATTCAACGTTCGAACTCTAAGACAAACAGGTCAACAGACTGCACTCGCACGCACCTTGGACACACTGGGTATTGATGTGTAGTGTGTCCGAAACTAGGATCAATGACCCTAACGGAGTTATTGAATTAACTGCACCCGGCTTATCCTCTCTTTATTGGTTGTACGCATCCTGAGACGCCGATGCAGCACTCACAGGTCAAGCTGGTGTAGGTATCATTCTAAGCTCTAAGGCTGAGCCATTGCTGGTTGATTGGATTCCGGTGAACAGCGGTTTATGTGCAACCCGTTTGACGACATCAGCTAAGGTGAATTCGTGAAGTAAAACAAAACGCTGTTTGTTTGTGATTTCCATTTATGCTCCCACCAACCGAATCATCATGTATATTTGTTGTTTCGGAAGATGCTAGCCCATCTGTCACATCATCATTATGCACATTAGCTAAAGGTGGAAAATAGCTGAGCTATTGTGCCATAATGCGTAAGTATATATATATATATATATATATATATATATATATATATATATATATATATATATATATATATATATATATACTTGGTGGTATCCGGTTACGGATTAGCCTGTCACTGTGGCCTCCACGGAGTCAGTCATAGGATCCCCGCACCTTCAGAGGGACCATGGGGGGCTCACGTTGCACCACTCACAACGCCATTCACATACTCCATATACAGTGTAAACCCGAAGGAATAAGACCAAAAGTCATGTGGATGGGAGCCACGTTTAATCAACGGGGCCGGCCCACATTCCTCTACAGGCAAATACAAGCACGGTGTATTGGTAAACAAGCGCACACAGGGCGGTAGTTAGGCCGTAGCCCGCTGCACACACAAACCATGTGCATAGAACCAATCTTCGAGCCTAACACGGTCTCGAAGACTGCATCTCGTCCCCTCCAACGAACGACCAGCTGTCTCCTAAATCCCGTATAGACGAGATGGTGGATAACAGACAAGTAGGCGCCTTGTCAACATGCACATCAAGCGCAGCCACACCAGCAACAGTCAATCATTTGTAATAACGATACCAACTTAAATAAATCGAATAATGCATTCGGATACAGTTACACAACTCATCAATAAATGAGCGTTTGAAATAAATTGGTTGCCAAAATATCCGCGGTAAGTTAAAGGCGTCAGAAAATATATTTAAAGAAAATGCCACAAACGCGATGTTATCGAAGTTAACTACAATTAGCTTAAGCGACATGTGCAAGTTTACAATTCAGGTAGACATTAATCTAAAAAAGCATTAGGACAATGTAGCAAATCCACCACCTGAAATAAATTGACTCAGCATGCAAGCAAGTGGTTAGTAAATCGAATGCAGCGTACCTACAAACGCTGCGCTGGTTCTGCCTACGTTCTCTGCTAGACCCGTCGTCGCTTCGGTCGTGGCCCGAGTGGCCTCGCGCATGGCTCACTAGGCCTGTCTGACTCAGGCACCCGCGACCGCATGTGCTACAGCACCACGCGCTCGCTGTCCATGGAGTACAACCCATCGGCGTCTGTCGCTTCCGCAATCGCCGTTTCTTCTCTGCATGCACGAGGGCTTTCTTTTGCACCTTGACAACGGCATTCGTGATCAGATCGCGCAATGCACGCCGATGATCAACTTTCGAATCCCATGATCTGTAAGCAAGATTAGAACGTGAGGCTCACTTTGGTCATGTCCTGGTAACGAAGTTTCGGTTTCCTCGCATGCCGCTTCCCAATATTTAGCTGACCATATATTAGTTGTTTCGGTATCCGCGTTGAATCCATACGGCTTACATGACCGAGCCACCTCAGGTGTCTCAGAAAAAGTATGTAGTCCACTGCATACATTCCACTACGGCACAACACTTCCGTGTCCGCAAATTTGTTCCATCAACTCATGCGCAGGGTCCATCGTAGATACTGTTGTTGGAACCGCTTGAAATATCGCGTATACCGCCTGTAAGTCATCCACCTTTCGCTGCCGTATGAAAGAACGGACAGCACCATGAATTCGTACATCATCAGCTTCGTGTCGACGGTAAGCTGATGGTTGTTCCACACTCGGTATTTTAGCTCCCCGAATGCCGCCGCTGCCTTTGAGACGCTGATACGAATCTCACTGTGTATCTGCTGGTCAGTCGACACCACACTCCCAAGATAGGAGAAGCGGGAGTTGGTTTCCCATACTTCAGCACCAATGCTGCTTTTCGGCAGTATTGAAGATTGCACCTCCGGTGAAGGCTGAAAGAGCCAGACAGTTTTGCTTGTGTTGATGGTGAGCCCGAATTTGGCGACTGTCAAAGCCAAAGCACTAGTCATACAGCACTGCATTTCGACTAATATCACGATATGAATTGGTGGCATGATCATGGCTTGTTAAAGTGATGGAGAGACTTACAGCGTCAAGCCGTTGATGTTTACTAAGTGTTGCTATGTTCTGTGAAGGCATTTAAATGGTTGTTTTAGTTTTCTCTCGTTGATGTTTGACCGTATCCTTCTACTGACACATTTGATACCCTTACGTCGGCGACAGTCATGTCTTTCGGCTGTGTTTTAACGAGCTGATTCACTGTGCGTTGCTTGCCAATTCTCCATCCAGTTTGGAGAAGCCCCGAATCGGCCGTTCACTGGCATGATACCGTGTAATCAAACCTGCGATCGGTTTGGCTCATACCGTTCACCTCCGGAACTGGAGCATCCGGATCGGCCACACTGATGTGCAGAAATCCCCTCGGTTATGACGCATTCGCGATATCGCACGGGTGCTGTTGCATGCGCTCCCTTGAAATATCTTTTTGCGTCTTTCGGTTCAGTTTGCATTATTTTCTGATCCACCTAACTCCCAGTGGACCCGTAGTCACTTCTGTTCATCCTGTGTATGATAATGGCTTAAGTGAACTCTCAACGCTAAGGTATGCGTCACACTTAGGAGTTTATTATTAAAACTCGGACGCAACCGTGTCGGAATGGTTCTGGTAATCAAGAACGCCACTAGCCCTTTAACTTGGTCAGTTCAGAGAGACTTTCTACGGTATGTTGTTGGTCTCTTTTGATCCAACCGTCAACCGTCGTGATCCAAGTTGCCTCCCGTCAGTTAAGTGACAAACTTCTCGCTATTTCCGCCCAGTTGCGAACTTGTACCTTTTCTGTTGCACGGGATGAAATAAGGCTCATGGATCCGAAGACCTTCCTCCATCTTTGCTGAGAGATGATGGTGACTCTTCGTTGATTTGACTCGCTTCTCTGTTTAAAATGATTTGGAATGCTCAAGAGGTGCCTTCAGACTGACGACTATCAATTGTCGTACCGTCTTTAAGAAGAGTTAACGTACTTCGTGCGAAAACGATCAAGGTATTAGGCTTGTTTCCGCTGCCCCCAAATCTCTCACGGGTATCATTCTCCGACGACTTATTGGTCCCCGTACAGACCGATTCACTGAAAGTCAGGCTGGCTTCCTTCATGGTTGTGGTTGTTTCGATCACATATTTACTCTTCGCCAACGTTTAGAGTAGAAAGACTTATACATATGACTGTGGTGATTTTCCTTGATTTGAAAGCCGCCCACTACTCTGTTGACTGCATCAGCTTACGGCACTGCTTATCCATGCAGGGCGTGCCGGCCAAATTCCTTTCCATTGTGCAGTCTCTCTACCGCGACTCCCGAGGCCTTGTGTAATGGTCTACGGGAAACCCTTTCCTGAGTACCACCCCACTACAAATGGGTTTCGCCAATATTGTCATATATCTCCTTCAATTCTATTCTCGAAATGATCATGAATTGCCCGGAGTGGTAATTCTGCCAGTTGACCGACTGAAAAACCTGGAATATGCGGACGTCATAGCTTTTCTTGGATCTGACACAGTGGCCATACAAACACTACTGGTTAAACTGACCCCTAGTGCTGCACACTTCGCGTGTACTTTTTACCTTCAATGTGCAAAGTGCTGTTGCAATACTGGGCTAAAACATTTCTGGTTTTAGCTATTTCTGAACAGTCACTAGTAGTGATGGATCGGTTCACTTACCTTAGTAGCTTTGTCACCTCTGGTGGTCGCATCACTGAGGAGGTTACTTCTCGTATCAGCAAGACTTGTGTGGCTTTCCAGATTCTCAATCACGTATAGAAACGGCGGGATATCCACTGGTCAGTGGAAGGTAAAGTGTATAACATTGCGATAAGACCGGTGTTACTGTATGGATGAGACTTTACCAGTTCGCGGCGAGTATCTTAAACGCTTGACCGTGTTTGAACACCGGTGTATTGCTTACATCTGGTGAGAACACCGGGTAAGCAATGCTGAGGTCCGCCAGTTGGTTTTTGGCAAGAAGCCTTCTGGTGCCTCACTCGAGTGTTTCTTGAATCTTAATCGCTTACGTTGACTAGGCCATGTTCTCTGTATGCCCGTTGACCGGCTTCCTCGACGTGCACCAACTTGGGAGAAACCGCGAGGTACCCAATCCATGAGGGGCATAGAGCCATGAAGAAATTGATTGTAGGACTTGATCAGGCTGGTGCGTGCCATCTTCCTGGATGGCAGCCTCGGGATGATCCACACCAATGGTTGCAGACCGTATCAGACGTGGCGCAGTAACGAAGTCAGTGGCGTTCCTGCATTCCGTTCCCTGCATCTTGTTTTTAATTTCCATTCTCATTAGTCTCACGCGTTTTTTTGCTTTCATTTCCTTTGCATTTGCATTCAATCTCACTAAGTTGCCGTTGTTATTTATGGTTATTCTTGCGATGTGAGTCGTGGCAACTTGATCCACCGCACTTCGATGATCGTATCATAGTTGACCAGCTGAACCGTTGCACTGAATGTATCGCAGTACCCTCCAGCCTAAATTATCATATGCGATTTCACTTAAATTGTTAATTTCCAGATAATGTCACTCGGCAACAATCCTCTCTTACTCTGCGCCTTATTGGCTGTCGATTTTGAACCGTTTACTCTGTTACGTTGCATTCTTCAAGTGTCCCCAAGCAACTGACCTCCACATGTTCTAAGGTTAACTGGAAAGTTTCGAGTCCAAAAAAGCAACTCCAGCTACATATTGTTATGTATTCATGAGTAGGGGATTGTGATATACATAATTGCGGTTCGTCACAACCAGCTTCCAAATCAGATACTCTTCCACATATCCGGAAAAGCACTAGACTGCGGTTTCAGCCTATTGGGCATCATCAGTTGTGCGGATCCATCAGGATTCGAACCCATGACCACCAGCGGCTTGCACCGTCAATTAGCAGCTGTTGCCACTGGGCCACGGGGGATAGCTCCGGACTGCCATGATTTACAAGCCTACGTGCTTACACCACACCTGTTTGAGCGTCTTTATCCCAGTGGGGAAAAACGATAAGCTTAAAACTCCTCAGCGACATGCATTGCCTCATTGTCGTAAGGTGAACATCGGCCAGCTACGGTATTTTCGACTCGGTGTACAAGTGAAAGTCTGAAGGGTGGATCGGGGACAACTTGAGACCTACCCTCACTAGTTGTTATTATGTTGGAAGACAATGTTTGTCAACGATTCTGGCCTCTTCCCCCGAATTTCTTGTCTAATTAGGCCGGCACAATGCTCTATGCTGATGGTATGACCTCTTTTAAGCTAAACCTTTGATCAACACACGTCTGGCATCTTGAATCGCTCTTACCATCGCCTTCCCTGTTGGTGTGACCTTGGCGTTGAAGTGGGGGTATGCTTTCATGGCTTGGATTGTTGTTTTGTTTCATGCTGTTAGTTGTGAGCCCAGCACTCATCCACCGTAATAGATCGAACAGGAAAATTGTCTACACTGACTCAAAACACTTTCAAATTGTTCATTACTGGGTTGCAACGAATGCGGAGTTGTACGCTATCGGGCGCGTCCCCAGGTTGCGGATCGGGGAACTGCGAGGTAACTGCGAATAAGTATCGTTTGCTTTGCAGGCCAGATGAATAAGCAGCTGCGAACAATCAGCGGCAACGTCTTAGAGCTTGGGGAGTTCTGGGCAGGTTACCTGGTTCTCCAGTAAATACCACAGGAGTTTCTGCGGTGCTGTCAAAGCCAATGTGACCGGCTGTAGGGTCACTGACCACTCACTTCTGTAATCAGAAGTGAGTAACTAACGAAGAGCGGATGAACAACCTTGCTGGCCACCGGCTTCTCTGTGGACTGCTACTGAACACAAAGAAGGCGAATGAGCCACCTGGATGTTAACGGTTTTCGTTTTATCCCCGCTACCTTACGGGCCAGGCCTTTAAAATCAAAGGCTCAGGTGGGGTCCCTTAACTCAACCCTCTTCCTCGGTTTGGGCAACCGGGAAGCACATTGCCCACACAACACATGGATCTTCGTATCCCTTCTTTTGACTCTCTTCCTTCTTCTTGTCGTTATTACTCATGTATTGTGGCACTACCAAATATTTATTGACCAATATATATATATATATATATATATATATATATATATATATATATATATATATATATATATATATATATATATATATATATGCACCGAGTGTGTTTCTGCTTGATGGTCAAAGGACTAGGTGCTCAGTGAGTGACGACTTTTGAGTAGTCCAATTCATTCCTTAGAATATGATTTGCTTCCTCCTGTGAGATACCCAACCTTTTTGCCATTTGATGTGATCTTGCATCATCATGTCCGCGACATTGAAAGGGCTTTTAACTCTTGTTGGCAGTTGCTTTTCTCTTTGCGCTCGGCTTATCTTCAGCACTCTCTTTGCTCTGTTTAATTTCTTGTGCTCAGCGTCCGATTCTAGCATACAAAGTGCTGAGCAGCTCTCGGTGTATTTCAGCTGACGTCGTTTCTTTAGTCCCACAGTGATATGCGGATTCTTATATTTTCAGTAAATCGTTGTCCTTTATTCACCTCAAACCTCTGTGGACAGAGAAAAGGGTTTGGCATCTGTGCATATATTTCAACAGAATAAGAATGGATTATAAACAATTTCATTTGAATTCAATACATATTTTTTTAAATCTAGGGTCGAAACGCTTTATTCATTCACTTTTTCATTTATTTTACTTATTCATTCATTCATTATACACATCAGCTAGAGGTGGGAAAACACCTCCGCTATTGTGCCGCTTTAGTCATCTTTCGTACTGTTCCTAAAGGCTCTGTATGCGTGGGTTATCAGTCACTGATTCGGCGAAATATATTGAGAACCAAACCACCACCGAACCCTTTGGGCAAAATGGTTCATTCCTCTCTACTGCGTGCTGCCCGTCGCAACGAGATTGGACCTTAACGTGGTGCGACGGTTTGCGTACCTCATTAACCCATTGAGCTGTACTGGGTGATACCTCCGAGCTTCTTGAGAGCTACTCCTACCAGGTTGGTCAATGGTGAGAGGTCAGACAAACTCAGTCTCCTGGACTTCCAGGTTTGTGGGTTTGAAATGGGATGGCGTCCATTTCTGTAAAACTAAATAACTGCCACCTCCCCGCTGCCTTGCGGACAGGCTTTTGAGCCAAAGGCTTTGGATGAGGACCCTAATCGTCCTCCTGTCTAGGTCTGGGCGCCCTGGCAGTATCTCAGCCCACATACAACCTTGACATTTTCTTCAAACATAAACTTCATCCTTCATCGGCCGTCGCGCAGATTATCAAGGGTCGCCTTATCTGCTGCATACAGCAGGGCGGATAAGCGAAAACATGCTCTTGCTGGCGCCTCCCTTCTTTCTTTTCTACCTTTTTCTCTTACTCCCATCCCGGCCCCCATTACTTACCTTCCTTCTCTAATTCCCAGCTTAATTGACAACAACCGAAGTGCCACTGGAGTAGAACCATCAGCAGCCACCATTCCACAGCACCTATCGGACGCCCAACGGCAAAAGTCCCTTATAAGGCCACGCTATCCCGTTTCCATGGCGACATTCAACATCCGCACTCTAAGACAAACAGCTCAACAGGCTGCACTCGCACACACCTTGGACACACTGGGTATTGATGTGTGTTGTGTGTCCGAAACTAGGATCAATGACTCTAACGGGGTTATTGAATTGACTGCACCCGGCTTATCCTCTCGTTATTGGTTGCACGCATCTGGAGACGCCGATGCAGCACTCACGGGTCAAGCTGGTGTAGGTATCATTCTAAGCTCCAAGGCTGAGTCATCGTTGGTTGATTGGATTCCGGTGAACAGCCGTTTATGTGCAGCCCGTTTGACGACATCATCTAAGGTTGGTTCACGAAGTAGTACAAAACGCTGTTTGTTCGTAATTTCCGCTTATGCTCCCACCGACTGCAGTTCTAATGCTGTCAAGAACATGTTCTATCACGAACTGAACGCGCTACTACGCAGTGCTACTAGTTCAGATATTATAGTACTTGCAGGGGATATGAACGCACAAGTAGGGCGTCTGAGCTCTTCAGAAGCTCAGCTGGGTGGCAATTATGGGCTTAACTCCGAACGGACTGACAACGGCGAGCGTCTGCTGTAAGTGTGTGCAGAGCACCAGTTGTTTCTTAGTAGCACTGCTTTTAGACACAGTGGGCGCCGAAGTGCCACTTGGCGTCCTCCTGTAGTTGGCCAGCGATGGACCCAAATTGACCACATAGCCATAAGTTACAGATGGCGTGGTTTCATCCTGGATTGCCGCTCGTACTGGAGTACCTGTGTCGACTCTGATCATGCCTTGGTGCGCTGTCGTTTCTCCATGAACTTTACCTGGAAGCATACCAAGCGTCCTGTACGATTGTCAACTAAAAAATTGTCTCAGTCCTCGGTCAGGCAAGCCCATCAAGAAGCACTGCATAGCGAACTCTCGCTGTCTTGTCCTAATGACACTGAGCTTCAGTGGAATAAGATCTCGGCCGCCATACACGACGCAGGAGCATCTGCTTGTGGCACTATCCATCGTCACCACACTAGTCACTGGATATCCGAGAGGTCGGTGAACCTGTTGGAAGCTAGAAGACACCTCCCGGCTGGTTCTGAACACAATGTGACCAGACGGGCTATTAGGCGTGAACTAAAGCGGAGCCTACGTGCTGACATGGATGCCTGGTGGACCAGTCGGGCTCAAGAAATGGAGGAGGCAGGAGCAGTAGGCAATTACCGCAAGCTCTTCCAGCTAATCCGCACCACTGGTCCGAGAAAACCAGGCATCAGTGAGACAATCAGAGACAGCGCGGATGCGCTGATACACAATAAGGAGCGCCGTATGGCTTGTTGGGCTGAACACTTTGAAGCTCAGTTCAGCTGGCCCCCTGTTCCCGGACCTCTTCCTACTCAGGTGATGCAGGACGAGCCGTGGACGGTTAGTTTAGTGCCTCCGTCGGAGGCCGAGGTCCGAAACGCGATCACAGCCCTCAATCCTTTTTCGTGCCGCTGGCCCGGATTCCCTCCCACCTGCACTATTTAAGGATGGAGGAGAGGTCCTCTGCAGGGCACTGACCTCCCTATTCAAACGTATCTGGAACGAAGAGAGTGTACCGGCTAATTGGACCGAATCGATTATAGTGGCAATATACAAGAAGGGCAGTCGCACAGACTGTGCGAACCACAGGGGTATTAGCCTAACGCCAGTTATGACAAAATTACTGGCCTCGATTATCGTTCGTCGCCTCATTGCGGAACGGGAATCTGGGATTAGAGAAGAGCAGACCAGTTTTCGCCTAGGACGTGGCTGTATAGACCATATATTCACTTCGCGGCATGTGCTAGAGCAGCGCCACGCATACCGCAGACCGACAATAGCTGTGCTCCTCGATTTCAAGAGTGCGTTCGACTCAGTCGATCGATCGATTCTGTTCGAAATACTTGCGCGCAAAGGTGTTCCCACGAAATATGTGAACATTCTTCGTGCTCTATACTCGAACACTGAGGCCGCGTCAGGGTCTATGGTGTCCTATCGGATAGCTCTCCGACCACAAGTGGCGTTCGTCAGGGTTGTCCGATTTCCCCATTTTTGTTCAATTTCGTCATGAATTCTATCATTGAATGTTTGCTTGCGGAATCCAACGATGTAGGCGTTGAATTGCTGCCTGGTGAAAGGTTAGTGGACCTAGATTATGCGGACGATATCGTCTTGCTTTTCGACGATGTTGGGGCGGCGCAATCAACCCTGAACAGCCTGTCCAGAGTGGTCCCATTATTTGGTATGCACTTTGCACCTTCAAAGTGCAAAGTGTTGCTGCAGGACCACCAGCCACTTGATGACCCCTTGACGCTTACTAACGAGGAACTCGAGGTGGTTGATCATTTCACTTATCTTGGCAGCTGCATCAGCAATGATGGGCGCATAGAAACTGACGTCAGCTCACGCGGGCTAATGGCTGATTATGACGTGGGGTAGTGAACGTTGCAAGGAAGCTGTCTCGCCGATGCCGCCTTATCTTTGCACGATAGCCAGCTGTTTGTGACGGTATGTTGTCTACACAAGGTGTAGCCGCCTTGACCCTGAAAGTTTGCTTAGGGCATTAAGGTTTTCAGGTAAGTCTCCCTTCTCTCCCTCTTCTTATTCTTTATTTCATAGGTCCTCATGGTTGTATGGCGGCGAAACATCAGTTCAAATGGCTGATGTACTGCTGTTGATGATTATGTCGATGACTGCGTGCTGCCCATCAGTAGTTGTTGTAACGCTTGCTTCTTTCCCTTTCTGTCACTTACACCTGCTGTACTGCTGCTTTGGTGCCCTGTGAGATTGCAACTGTCTGACTGTTCAGCCACGCGCCTAGTCAACTGAAGGACCACAAAAGGTCAGAACTCCGTATACAGAGAGAGTATCCACAAGTTAGGTTAACTCTATTTATTGGTACACGAAACATGCTAATTAGGAGGTCAAGGTCACCCACTCTTCTGCGTCTGGTTTTAAGCCAGTGTGGGTGAATTTCGCTCCATGGGTTTATCATATTGACGGAATTGTTAGGTTCCTTTGACGCGGGCTGACATTTGGTGTCCGATCAATTCCCACTCGATTCCCAAATTCCGCCGAAGGGTCACAGGTCGTAGCACACTCGGGATAATGACCTTTGCATGTAGCGGACAACCTACGTGCTCCGCCTGCATCACTATTAGTAGTATACCAGTTCTCTGTGTTGATGCTTTGTTACCGCACAATCACAAATGACAGTATTCGGATTGGACTGCTTTAGTAGCACCCAAACTCCATCCCGGGGCATATAAGCTTGTCGGATATGCCCCGCAGAATTGGCCTCACCGCATGTTAAACACTCGTTTTGATGCTTCGCTAAAGCGTGGCTATGATACGATAGTGGTGACAGAATTTCCATTGGTATTTGTGTTATCATAACCATCTGTATTTCCAGGCTGATACTCACATCTGTTGGGAACACCGAATGAGTAGTGCTGAGATCCTGTAGTTGATCTTTGACAAAAACCCTCTGGTGCTTCAGTGGTATGATCCCTTCAATTTCACCGCTTACTTTGGTTAGGTCATGTCTTCTCTTATGTCCGTTGACCACCTTCCTCGGTGTTCATTATATGCCGCCGCTGAGCCTAGTTGGGTGAAACTGAGAGGTGTCCGGTTGCAAAAATGCCAAGAAACTAACCGATTGACTTTGCTCTAGTCCCTGTGTGTCGTCTTCATGGATCGGGTCTTCGGGATAGGCCACACCAATGGTTGTGATCCCTGTCGGACATGGCGCACTTCCGCAATCAGTGACGCTTCTCCATTCGAATACTTGCATCTGTCTGTCATTTCTATCCACACTAATTCGTTTTATCCCAATTTCTTTTATTTGTATTCTCTCTATTTTCTGCCTAACCTTTTTCGCCATTATTACTTGCTCTTATTCCGGCGATGAGATTCATGGTAACTGCATACACCGCTCCACGCTACCCAAGTCACAGTTGAACTGAACCGAGCTGTTTTATCATAACAAGCTAGATCATCGCGACCGCAACACTACGGTCATGGAATAGTTAGACCAGTGCTAGCTTCTCCTTACCACCCAAGCGGATCCCTTCGCGATAACTATTCGATTGTCGGTTGCGCATCTCACAATTTACCGGCGACTTTGAAACCCAGCGGTGGTCTCAAACTTCGTGACTCCACGCGCATAATGTCGTCCCTCTGTTGCTAGCTCTGCGTTCATGGAATGGTTAACTCAACGAAGAATCACATCGTGCATATCATGGTGATTGTACGGCTTTTCATCCCCATACTCAACAGCGATGGATGTTAACAGCCCATACGTACGGCTACCACCAAGATCCTCAAATTTGATCATCGATACATACCGTGTTTCCGCACTGCTCCGATCAGGCGAACTCTTAGCTGCCCACAGTATGAATGCGCTGATTGCAACTGTCGACAGGCTGTATACACGCTGCTTTTTCTCTCATCTTGAAAACGTGGTCCCAATCCCACAAACGCCAGAGTCTGCAAATCCTGTCAGAACAAAAGTCATTCATTTCTGCCGCTACCATCAGTTTCTGTGTTAGTATCCTTGTTGGCACAGCACTTCGCTTTTCTTCGCTATAGATGGTAACTGTTACTAGTTAACCGCATATGGTTGGCAACATCCGGTTCCGGATTTGCCTGTCACTGTGACCTCCATAGAACAGTTACAGGACGCATGCGCCTACAGAGAGACTGCGGGTAGCTTGCGCTGCACCGCCTACAGCTCTATCCACACCCCCTATCCAGTGTAAACCCGAAGAAATAAGACCGGGAGGCATGCGGATGGCAGCCACGTTTCATCAACGGAGCTGATTCACATATGCACAGCATCGGCATTCTTGTCTATGTATGTCGGGAATCCTGTGTACCAGACGTGCACAAGCCGGTGGCTGAGTCTTAGTCCGCTTCATACTAGATGGAACCACTCTTTGAGCCTAGCACTGCCACAAGGACAGTGCATCCCGGCCCCCCAGCAACGATCCCCAGTCTTCTGCAGCCAGTAATCGAGGTGGAGGGTGTTAGACACATGGACACTCTGTTAACATTCTCTTCAAGCGTGGCCACGCCGGAGATATCAAACAAACCCGACTGAACATCCACAAGTTGGATGAACCAACAGGGAAAACGCAGATCAACAGAGACTTTGTGAATTTCTCTCTCTCCCCTTCCATGGATGTCGATCAACACTAGTCAAGTTTGCAACAAGCCATACTGTCCCCCGGCTTGTCCAGCTGAGGCCTCAACCGTTGCACAGCCAAAAGCTAGCCTTCCGTAAGATCTTCCGAACTGCCAGATCGTCGACTGGCTGTGCCCGCCGGTGCGAAGCACAATGTACTCTATCGGTCCATCTCTCAACATTTTAAGTCAAGTCTTCGCTCTGGCTGTAAATTCTGATGGTCAAAACGAGCTCCTGAGATGGAAGCCGCTGCATCGGCTGGAAATTTCTGAAACTTATTTTTACCACATCAGGACCACTGGTCGCAATTCACATGCTATCAGTCAGACATTTTGTGCGTTAGACGGCACGAAAATCACCAACTTACACAGACGCTTGTGCCGCTGGGCAGAGCAATTTGCTTTCCAATTTAACCACACAGCGCCGCTCACAGTGACACCTTTGTTTCCCTTGCATGTTGCTTGGTCTGTCCCCACATATCCTCCTACGGAAGCAGTTATCCGAAGCGCAATCTAGTCTTTGGAACGTCGTACAGCTCGGCCCTGACTCGGCCCCGACTCTTTTAAAGGATGGCGAGAATACAGTTGTTAAGGAAATCCTCTCACTGTTCACAAAGGCTTAGGCTGACGAGAAAGTCACAGTTGCATGGGATGACTCAGTCATTGTCCCGATTCAGAAGAAAGGCTCCTGCGAAGATTGCGCCAATTACCACGGAATTTCTTTGATCTCGGTTGCGTTCACGATTTTCGTGTCTGTCCTACTCCGCAAGCTTTCAGCCATAAGAGAGAAGGCGTTTCCCGAGAGGAACAAGCCGGTTTTCGTCCACTCAGAGGTTACATCGACCAAATCTTCAATTCCCGCCAGCTTTTTGAACTCCGTCACGTCCACCGACGGCCAACAACCGTAGTGTTCTCGGAAATCCGAGCGGCATTTCACTCGTTGGATTGATCTGCGTTGTGGGACTGTCTACTAAGGAAAGACTTGCCCGACAAGTTTGTAACCATCCTGAAGGAACTACACAACCGCACATCGGGCAAAGTCAGGTCTTACAGCACGCTTTGTTCTCCGTTTGCTGTCACCAGCGGCGTTCGCCAACGTTGCTGTATTTCAACTTTCCACTTCAATTTTGCCATTGAACGTGTCGTCAATCGAGTATAGGAAGGCGTCCAAAACTTCAGTATTGAGCTTCTCCCAGATGACAGAGTCGCGGACTTGGACCACACCGATGATATCGCTTTGCTTGGTGATGATCCACAAGCCGTTCAGAACGCTTTGAACCGCTTAGCGATGGAGGCGTCTAAGTATGGACTACATTTCACCCCAAGTAGGTATAAAACACTACTCCAGGATTGGCAGATGTCTATGCCGGCCCTCTCCATTGCTAGTGACGTCCTGGTACAAGTCCACTGCCTCACTTATCTATGAAGTTGTATCACAGCTGGTGACGGTGTTGGTGATGAGGTCTCTCACCGGCTCGCAAAGGCCCGCCTTTCATTCGTCAGACTGAGACTCCCATGGCGTCGTCGCGACGTCAGCCCCATGCTGAAGTGCAGAGTGTAGATTGCCTCTTTCCGTGTGGTCATCTTGTACGACTGTGAGACCTGGTGTATTCGCTCGGAAGACATGAGGCGATTATCAGTTTTTGACAATCGTTGTCTGCGTATGATTGCTCGCGTGTGGTGGAAACATCACGTAAGCAGCACTGAAATCCGAGACCGAGTGCTTGGAGCAAACAGCTCATGCCTTCAAAACGTTATTCGCCGACATCACATGCGTTAGCTCGGCCACGTATCGCGCATGCCAGCGCGAAGCTCAAACACCTTTCTGACTTCAGGTCGTGGTTGTGTGAACCATAGTTTTGTTCTGTAGCCTGCACCAGACCAACAATGCTACAGGTACCGACATATTCCTTATTTTCTATTGCTCTTTTAACAGAATCGTTTGAGCATTTCTGTGCTTTATGCTTTCTTGAAAGTGTGTTCATCTGAAGTATCTATGCAACACACCCGAACATTTCATGGGGAAGTGTCAGCTTCCGTTGCGAATTACCAAGTGACTTTACAATATCAGGTGACGTACGCCACTGTCGTTCTATTTCCCAGATTGCGCTCGATTTTACCGTTGATTCTATCATGGATGGGAATGTTATGGTGCGTTTATTGGGTTGCTACTCGTGGGAAAACTGGAATACGTGGGTAATTTCCAATGATGAGTTGCCACCTTGACTTTTCTCTCTGTTCCTGTGTTATCGCTGGGTCAACTATGACGCGTATCATTGAATACCATACTGAAGCTGTCTCGCGAATGTCACTTTGTTTTCGCATCATTTCCACCTGTTTGTGATTGCGTGTTTTTGACCTGATTGTTTGTTCGGGGTGTTTAACTTTTACGCTAAGTTCTCTTTCCCCTCATCCGTTTTCCTTGTTGGAGTTATCATAACTGTATAGCTACGAAATCTGTTCAACTTGCCGACATACTCTGATTGATATTGATTTACGAAATAGTCCCATCGTCTGACATACTGTTTGCACCCTGAAGGGCAGGCATCAACTGATTGCTAAACCTTTAATCCACGATGACAAGACAATGGTGCGAGTTGATCAATTCACTCGTTTTGGCAGTTGCATTTCCATCGATGGAAATACAACCGCTAAATTTGGCTCACGTGCTGTGGAAGGCGTGGAGTTCCTCATGCAACTGAGACACCATTTTGCGCCAAAATGTTTGATCCTGGACCACGCTGCTGACTACCGTGCTCTCTCCGGCATTGGACAGGTTACCTTCTGTGTGGGAATGTCGTGTATACGGTGTGTTACGCGTGCCGTTTGGAACCAGTGTATCAGGCGGCGATGATCGGATCTGGTCGGTAGTTCAACAACTCGGAATAGGTAAGTTCGTTCACTTTGGCAGGTGCAGCGCATGCCTGCGCTTTGCTTACTGGAAACTTCAGCATGTTTATTCGAGGCTGGATGATTCGACATTGGTGACTGTTGACTCGGCAACGTGAAATGAAGTTATTTGTGCTTCTTCGCCTCCCGGACTGGGGCCTACGTGACGCATTTTGTTCTTGATCTGAGGCTTTGAAAGTTATGGCTTACAACTGGGACCAACGACTCGTTTTGCACAGCTTTTTGTCGACGATCTATCTTACTATGGTATGTATGAAGCTGAGTTGTTTGTAAAGTAAGTTGACTTGTAACGTGACTGGCGAGGGCCGCAAGGAAGTTTTCTGACCGATGTCGCCTTGTCTAACTTCATCCATTGGCCAGCTGTCTCCTGCCATACAATGTTGGTGAACTTTATGGGCTCATTCGGGGTTTCCAAAGATCTCATCATCACCTCTCTTGTTATCCCTCATGAGTCGTCATTCACCTGCTTTCTGATGTACGGCAGCAAAGTCATAGTGCAAACGGTTGATGTTTTGATGACGACGATGGTGACCGCCTAGTGCTTCTTCTTTTCTTAACTGTCCTACTTTCTGACACCGTATGTTTTCTTCAATCATTACAGTTTAAATGTGTCGCTGTGCCGGTAAGTGCTGCAATCTGCGCGTATTGCCCGCCAGGTCTCACGTTCCCCATACATTGCTGTGGACCGCTCTGTCATATTCGTCGGCTGCAGAACTTCTTTAGAACTGGTTGCTTCACTTTTGCACTAAGTATAGGGGGCGGTTCGTTTAGCTATCTAGTTCGCACGTCGTGGACATGAAAGCATTTTCATTGGGGAAATCGCATCGCTTCTGGCCACGGTGCCACAAGATAGGAGTCTGGACGCCTCGAAATTTCTGTAGTTATACTCGGCTATGTTGCCTTCTATTCGTGTTGAACATCCCATACAACGTGTACATATATTCGCATCATTCTCCGCATCCGATGTTCCCGTTAGCCCAAAGGTTATCTGTAACCTGGGTGAGTCACGCATGTATTTTCGGGCGTAAGTAACATGTTTCTCTTGCTACTTCGTTGCTAGCGATCAGTCGGTGTATCGGGCTTGAAAATGCCGACGCAGATTTCTTTGCCTTTCTTCATGCGTGAGGTACCGTCCTAGTCTACTAATAGCTATTGTACCTCGGGCTCACTATATGTTAATGCTCACTCGCTCTCCATAGTGGTTGTCATCACTTTCAATAATGCAACCCAAATTCGCTACTTCAAGAACTCAGTGGAAACACTTATCATTCCGCTTAGCTTGCACCACATTTTATTGCGAGTTGCTCTTCCGAGATCCCATCGGTCTGGTTTCCTTTTGGGCGTACATCCGGTTTCAGCAACCTTTTCTCCATCGGTTGCTTCACTGATCGACATGATTTGTGACTACCGCAATCAACTATGAGAACGCATTCTGTTTGTGTGTCCCGATTCTTCGTCACTGCTTTGACCTTTTCTGTCAATGATTCACTTCGTTCTTTCTCTGTTGACGCTTAGTATACAACTACCTCTTTGCTGGCTTGTTTACTTCGTTGACTAGTTCGTTGCTGTCACTTTGTCTCTGCGTGGATTCCCCATTTCGATCACTGTTAGAGACGTCTTTTACAGTGGCTTCTGTCGGCCACTTGGGATTCCACTTAAAAAAGAACAGCTTATGTTGCACCACTTATTAACCCCGTGCATGGCATACACCCGCATGAATTTGCTTGAAAACCATGCGAATGGACGAGAGCGCCGCCCGGTTGTCAGATGATCCAACCTTGTAATCTACAGTTTGCCGCTTCGAGCCTGAAAAAGCACAGGTAACCTTACCATATCCCAACACCGCATGCGGCTGCAGGTATTTGTTGTTGTGATGCCCCTCCGTGAAGCAATAAACCAAGTCTGGGCCTTGATCAACATTCTGTGTTTTAGCAAAACACAGTCATTTTATACTCCCCACTAATTAAAGCCACTCAAAGTCGGCTCACTTCATCAGGTCGCTCCTCTAGTGGGAATTACTTGAGTAATGTTCCCGCCAGGGCAGATCAACTCACCGCTTGCTGTCATCGATTTAGATCTATCGACACGAGCAAGCAATCGTTTTGTCTGGGGTCACTGCTCTTCGCTCGCCAGCTATCACCGCAGTCGTATTGCAGCCAAGTATTCGCAAGCTACCAGAATTCTCGACAAGTGCATGCCGTCGTATTGTCAACTTCTTGTCTGTTGGATCCGGTAGGGCAGCATATAGAACGAATGAACCTTGCAGACAAACAAGTTGCTATCATGTGCAACCTGAAATCCCAACTAAATCTGTCGAGTCAGTGGCGTAGTGACCCGAGGGTGCTTGCGCATAGGATACCACCTACCGACGATCTATCGTCTAACGACGAGCGGTGATACTGCATCCTACGGCTTAATCGTTTCTCATGTGTCTTCACAAAACGCCGTCTGTAGGACACAGACCTGCTGTGACCCTGTGTGGTTCCAGTGCACAAGTGTGACGATCGAAAAACAGTAAGGTTTAGCCAAATGAATCCAATTACACTGCAGCCGGTGGTCTCTTTGCGACCCGCTTAACTCATGACAAGGGAGCTTTTAATTTCATTCACCTCGTTCTATGTTTGTGTTTGTGGTCGATAACGGCGTGCATGGTATGTCTCTAAGATGCTTGCTACCTTCGTTTTTGGAACCACAAATAAGATGATCATCTGTTATCCTACCATCTTGGTCGCTATCCTACTCAAAACAGTTTGTCGGATTTCTTCACTCATGTCTCCGCGAGGAGCGTCGTGATGACACTGGACGCTAATAACACAATGCGACGTTTTACATACCTTTTCAATCTATTGAGTTCTACTGGTCAATGGTAAGAGTTAGAATCGGAACTGGGATGTCACCCATTTCTTTCACAGTGAGGCGCCATCGTATTTCTTCTGCTTTGCGGTTAGGTTTTTGTGCCAAAGGATTTTACGGGGGACTCTCCAGCGATTATCCATCCGTATATGAGGTTTAAGCTATCAAGCTCGTCCCTATGTATCGGACAAGGCACCGTAACAGTATCCCAGACCGAATGTAGACAATACTTACCCCACAAACTTCATCATAGTTTTGTATCGATCGTTACGCGAAGCGCTGGTAAACGAAAATAGGCTACTTCTGATGCTTGCCTTCTTTTCCATCAGTTTTTTCCACACGCTGACTGTCATCAACAATCTTATCCTTATGATCCCAGCGTGATAGCAGTTACAGTGTTGCTGTAACACTGTCATCTGTTCCTATGTCACCACAGGATTGAATTAACTTCTTGTTACCAAAACTCCCTGTCTTCGTTGTTGGCGTTCAGGTCATAAAGGTTGACAATCTGCACTTATATTCACTTCGAACGCCGTTGGATTTGGCGTGTGCTGCATGTCGGAACCTACAATTCATGGTTCTCAGTCAGTTATCGAACTTCCTCTACCTATTTTTGTCTTTTGCTGTTTGTCGCACACATCCGGCAGTTCGGATGATACAGTGGTCGAGATTCAAATTCGAGTAAGCATCCTTCTCAATTTTCGGGATGAATTGCCATTGATTGGTTGTTTGGGTTTCTATAAAATTCGACTGTACGCAGCTCGTTTCATAACGTTATTCACGACTGGAACACTGGGAGACATTGCACTTCGTTCGTGCTTACATTCCTGATACTACGAAGAACAATTATTCCCACTACGAAAGCAGTGCCACGTGCTTAGGTGTAGTTTTAGTTGACGATGATGACAGTCTGACTGGCCTCCTGCCTCAGTTCTTTTATTCTACTCCGTCATCGTTTAAACATTGCCCAGTTAGTTTACGGGCTTATCCTAAGAGGGGCATAGAAACAAAGTATTAACCCTAACCGGATGAATTTTGTTGCTCCGGGTTCCCTTATGGTCCCATTGACCATGAATTGTGGCGAAGTCTTCTGCAAGCCAGTAGCCCAACAGGGCCACGTGATAGATACATACAAGCGGAACACTTGCGCAGTTCGTATTAATCTAGTTATATAGCCCCTGTGATGACCATGCGAATGGCTTACACCAATCGACGGCTTTACTGCGTATGAGAATCGCGGTTATTGAATAAACAGGCATCGCTCCTTTCATACTTATCACAGGCCCAGTGCATCTGTGTTCCTCTCCTGTTTGGTCAACCCCCTATTCAGTTCTGTCCGAGATAATTTTCCAGAATTATATTCCCATGTTATGTGTTAGCGTTTTACATTTTCTCTTCTCGGAGACTCGCAGTCGCACCAGAATCTACAGCAAGTTATCGGACACCATTCCGTCTTGTGGTGTTCACCAAGTTTATCCCATTTCAACCATAACAAATTTCATCACAGAGTGTGCTTCCCTTGCAGAACCTCACGATGCAGATTTTGAGGCGCCGCCTGATGAGAGACTAATTAATCTGGATTAGGTGAACGATCTCGTCTTACTTTTCCACAATTGTGGGACGGCACAGTCAACCCTTGGTAAACTCTGCGGACTGATCTTATCCCTTGACAAGCGCTTCACACTTGCAAAGTGCTGTGACAAGATCAGGATCCAGTTACTGTTGGCCGGTGGTCGTGGGGATGAGGCGTCCTCTTTGTAATCCGGAGACCACTGGTTCAAATCTGCTTTGGTGCTGGTGAATTTTCGGTATCCATAGCCTAAGCGCGACTGCAGCGAACCGTTGATGCGACGCACCGATTTACTTCGAAGGCTTTATAGCCAAAACTTGATTCTTCCCATGTAGAACGGCGAATACTTGGTCAAAACATCTATCTTGACACCTGCATTATCGGCGATATGCATGATTGCGGTTGACAAAGCTAGAACTACAATCGTAAACATGCAGGGCATGGGGCACCACAGACGGGGTTTCTCTTCAACAGACGGTGTATGGGCCCCTTTTTCCGGCGGTATGGTATGACTCCTTCGGTTTGCGAACCCGAGGCGCTTTTGATTGTTGGCTGCGGAGCATCTCTGCCATCACCTGGTATCCATATGTCCACGGCTGAGAGCTACGCGAGTGAAGAAATATCGACGGCAGTTAGATTAGCTCTCTTGATCTGAGGTGACACCGGCTAGGTCTGGATGGCTCTACTAGGTTTCACATACACCCGTTGCCATTTGCAGCAGGGTCATGCTGTATTACCGAAACGACGTTGGCATAAACCTTGTTATGAGCTGCAATCCATGCCTTTTACTTGCTGTATATGACTTACTGCCACTTAACTGGATTTGTTAATTATAGTGTCCCAGATACTGAATTCTCTGTGTACTAAGGTTGCTGATTCTGATGGGCATTAAAAGCTACAAAAACACGACCCCACTAACCGCTTAATTCTGAGACGAGAGTCCGCTGTTTATGGTGATGCATTGTTAGCAGGGAATAGACTCCATCTGTAGGCGTCTGTTCAGGGATATTAGATTTTACTCTCCTCATTTCCCATTTGTAGACTGCTTCTGCTTGTATGCTAGCGATGCGTCAGTACAGTGTACCGATTTGCTGCTTCTGTCGTTATTCGTTTATTTGTTGTTGTGCCATTGAGAAAGTGTTTTTAATCCACGGATCTTTTCCCCATCCGCACATCCTAGTTCGCGAAACATCATCCAACTGATTTTGTTTATTAAGCCGCGAGTTCTTTCCCCCCTCTACATGCTCACGTTAATAGTGTCCGTTTTGCATCCGCCAGTCGCCATCTTTGATTGCACTTGTGTCGGTTTTGTTCAATCCTCATCGGTGCGCCCAGCTCATGACGTTTTCAAATACCCCGAAACCTGCTCCAATTTTTCCGTACTTGGTCCCCTCACTGATGTCGTCTGTACGCATCCATCATGCCCCGTCCACAGCAGTTGTGCTCGTATCCTATCCGCCAGATTGCCAGTTGCCTAGTGTTGCTTCTTCGTCCCCCCCCCCTATTCGATTCATTTCAGTACAACTATTCTTTCTCCCATCCGTGTTTCTCAGGTACATCGCATTGTACAAAGTGAGTACAGAGTACGAACTGGACAATTACGAAGGCACCGCTGTGTTCATAGTGGCCGTGTATCAATACATCATACTGGCCATTGTGTTCTCCAAAGGTGCCCCATATCGACGGTGTATATTTTATAATTGTAAGTTTCAACTTTTGCTATTTTATTATTATGGTGTGCAGATTATACTGACCTCTGCAGTAGCTTACGAGCGGACGCGTAGCGCTGCATCCTGCGGTATGTGCCTTACACATGCGAAGTACACACCACAGTTATAGCAGGGCTTGGCCGACTCATTACAAATTCCCACCACTGCTCTACGCAGTCAATCTGTTTACTTATGTGGTTAGATATTCCTTTACCAGATCTCGTAACAATATGTTAAGTCAGGGAAACCCAACATGTGTTTTGTTAATTCGTCTTCAGGTTTATGTGCGCAAACCAGCATATGTGGACAGTCACTACAAGTCATCTAGCAGTCGCGGTCAGTTAGATTACAACAACCGACGTCGCAGATCATAGTTTACTAGCATTTTGGGCCATGGTAGGCCCAGCCCTTGAGTGAGCATCCTCCGAACACAAACTTCATTTCATACCGCTGGATCGCAATCGCCTCAGCAACTTCTAATATCCGCATGCGCTTACTCAGGGCATGGTAGATAACTTTGAGCGAATAAACTGGTTTTGGATCATTTGCATTGTCGGAAAGATGTGTCGCTATCGAGGAGTTGGCTGTCTTTGTGCTTCCAGTTCCTAACTATGCTAGGTGGTGTTCCTCCACTTTCTTGTCATACATCCAATATATTCTGCTCCACAAGAGCCGAAGTGTAGCTACACATTGCCTTGGTATGGATAGACCTCTTACCCTGCGAATTTATTGTTACCGCCGGGGTACACTGAAACTGCATTTGTGCTGCTGTGTCAATGCGCTTGCGAAAGGCAGCGAAGTAGAAGTTCCACCTTAACTTATCCCTTCTACTGCGACTGTACGAATATCGTTATCCGTTCTGCCTTGAATACTACGGGATTGTTATGGTGTCCCATTATTAAAACTCATCTGGTTTCAATTCTCTCACAACACTAAATGAATGTGCTAGGGTTCCTCCGAAAGCAGGTTTCAAACAAATTTTTTCAGCTCAGCTCACTTGGGTGTGTATCGGGTTCCGTCAAATCCAAGTGGCACGAAGTTGAATAAATTAGTGGACCACTCATTCCACATTGACTTCCTGTGCACGCAACTATGCAGCGCACCGCCATCATGTCTTTTCACGACTGTCCCTTAAGCATCAGAAGCTTGCCTTGTAATCTGAGCGCGGGAGTTCGAGCCTACGTAGAGACCGGGCGCCCTTCGCAGTATCCTTGGCTCGCGTGCGACCGTTGGTGGTTGCGCAGTAGTGAAGCGTCCGTACTTCTGAATTGTGCGTAAAGGTGAACTTTATTGTTGAGTGCGCTCGGTTCGATGGATTATTTGGCTCCTGGTTACTTCGAGAGGCCTGAAGCAAATTGAAGTGGTCGTTCACGTACCGATTGTATCAAATGAAGCTTGCAATTGCTGACTTTAACTTGCTCTGTTACTACATACTCATGAAGACGTCAGCAAGGAACGTTCTAAGTGGGGAACCCGTCGCTGTGAGACTCCTTACTCTTCGTCCTCCTTTGCGCTTATGCCAGCTCATTTCTTCGAAGCGGTACTCTTACAGGCACTATTCCTCGGAGTTCTTGATGTGAAAGCACGAGGGCACCTGTTAACAGAATATGAAACGCTCCTGACTTGGAAACAAGGTTATAGTATGGAAACATTCTAGTGTTGCTCATCCCAACACTGGCAACCCAAGACCGCGGTTTCGTCCTGGTTGGGACTCATCAGTTCGAGATAGCCTGAGTTGGGCTGGAACTCAGAGCCTAGTGACTCATGGTTGATGCCATAAGCACTATGCCACTGAGATCTGCGGGCAACACTTGGTAGGTTATAGTATGCTTCAACAACCCACGGACTGAAGTTGAGCCAGTTTCACCAACTTCACCGATCCATGGCCGCGGTAGTAAGCACGCGCAGTATGCGCCTCACTATTCACACTTCCACCACGTTTTCCCATTCTTGTTCTTTACTCTTGTCGCAGCTGCGTGCGTCCCAATAGCTGACCATCCCATTTCTGTGTTTGGCTGGCTCATTTAGTTATTTAGTCCTAATGAACTGCGATAGTTGTGAGATCGAATCAAATCATTTGAAGTTGTCAGTCTGTTTTGTCGGCCGACTTATATTTTCTTTTTCTTCGAACTAGTTTATTTTCGCGCGGTTTAGTTGCTCGCCACTTAGGTCACTTTTTTCCCCTCATCTTTCCCTGGCCACAAAAACTGGCGAAATAGTCAATCATCTGCATTCCACCTGAGCGTTAAACTTAGCGCCGAAAGATTGCGCTCTCGACCCCTCCTCCAATGAGATTTGTGTCAATTGTTCTGTATGAAATCCTCGTCTTCTTCGGAGGAAATGGACGCTCACTTTTTCAGTCGGTTCTTCCTCATCGAATGGTCAACTGTTAAGCGCGCAACTCTAATTCCTTTTCGGGTTCCCATTATACTACTGATTAGTTTACGTGGAGGAGAATCAGCACCAGAAAGGAAAGAAGATCTGTGTTATTAAATGACTAAAAATCTCAACAAGTGCTGAGTGCAAGGGTTTCGGTTACGTAAAGCCGGAACTTGTGTCAAACCACTAAGCTAACCCACCCCGAAGTTGCCCTACAGGATGACCTCCCTCTTTGATGACTCGCTACTGGCGTTTACTTTTTGTTAACAGTTTATGGTATCTTCGACAGACCGCCGTTGGGTGAAAACACGTGTCACCCGTAATTGTCCTTTGTGCTTGTCGCTCGGTCAAGTCGATTAAAGACATCAATCATAGCTTGTGCATCTGCTCGTAAAAGTTTGGCTGCGATCCCAGACCGTGTCGACGATGTTTGTGACCAGATGGGACAAAATGACTGTTCAAAGCTTACTTAAACTTAATTAACTCGATCTCTAGCCGTTTGTGTTTTTTGTAACAGATAGACCAAACCGTACTGTCAGTCGGGCCTAACCTGCGGTCTATCTTTATCAAGTTAGTTAGTTGGAAAATTCGTACCACATGGGCGGTCAATCTTCTCCCTCCGTTCATGAGGAACGCATTACCCTCCCAAGCATTTTGGTACGCGGTTCATCCACAAATCTTCTGTCACTAGTCTACTGCAACGCATTTTTCTACCATACCTTATTACCTTTTTGAGAACCTTTCTCTTAGACTTCAACTTCACTGTATCTTTTCAGATTTATTTGTCATCAATTTGGTCGTGTGCGTCGGAGTCTCAGCATATGTGACTTCATATCCAGCGGACATCATCCTCCATCTTATGGAAGTAAGTGTCCCCTTTCATCTTATTCCTCCGCATCGTTGCTGTGGCCACCATCCCCATTGTCGCCTAATTATCATCGGTTTGCTTTTTGAGTGCTGTGCACACGATGCCAATCACACTGTCGAGGATACGGTTTCGACGCAGACTGGCGTGACACCACGCTTAGAGCTTCTACGGTGTTTCTTGAAACTTTTTTTTAGCTCCTGTGGCAATTATTCTTCTCCCGATAATTATCCATTCCTCAATCATCAATACTCTATTGCAAGTAATACTAATCACATTGTGTGGTCTGATGTGTCTGCTAGCGTCGTAAACCGTGCTGTATGCGACAGCGGTAACTTCCACATCGAGCCACTCGAACACACAATTGGACTCCGGGAATATGTATGCATCTCCCGCGCATTTGTTTTCTGTGCTTTCTTCTCCAAAGCAAGCATACGTGCTTGCCTGGTCATTTGTCGTCTTTGGGGCATGTTCATGCCCATCTCTATCCCACCTTTATGCAACTCCTCCCCTCTTCCGGGGGAAATTTGTCAACCCTAAGAGAAACGGCTGAAACCGGAAAGACAGCTTAGTCTGCTTTGGACACATCTTTTGAAATAGTTCTATCACCTGGCAACCATCTTCAAAGTACTGTTGCACTTCAATTGGTCGTTTGATTCTTGTTGATGTGTAACGACGGACTAATTCACTTATCCTTTAGTGGTGTGGAGAACACAACTGTTAAAGTCAGCTTACGTTTTACGAAACCCAGAATCACATTCTGGTATCTTTTACACGTGTAGCGTCGGAAGTGGATTTTTCTCAGTTTAAAGAACCTTGGATACTAGCCCACAGTGAAGGCCTCTGTGTGGTACTGAAATGTGACTACTTCGGTCAGAGGTCTGAGTTTCCGACCATCGTTGCCTACAGAACATTGCTGGTGTCGTGTAACACCAGAGCGTCCGTGATGATGATGTCCACGAACAAGCAGTGATAATCAAACCACACCACTCTGAAGAGTAGATGTATCAACGGTTGAAGTTATACATCCTACGACGACATCAATAAACTTGGGCGGTAGGGAGGTCTTCGATATATAATAAAAACAGTAGAGGAGAGAGAATCGCTCCCTGTAAACCATCACGATAGGAGCAAAGTGTTGTGGATTTTTTCCGTTATGCTGCGTGAAGTGGTCTGTGATCCGGTTGCAGACGTTTGTATTTCTCCCACTCGTGAACAGCTGGCTGAGTGGAATTGATCTGTTGACACTCCCAAAAGCATTGGACTAATCGAGAAACGATAGACGCACTGCTCTGCATTTTTCACCCAGTGACGATGATACCGAATGCACGAAGTACGACAAAACATCCAGTGTGGAGCGCTTGGGTTTATAGGCAAACTGGTATACATCGTCTGCCTGGGTACAATTGCAGATCCGAGGTACAAGCAGTTTCTCAGACTTTTAACATCACCGACGTACATGCAATCGGACGATGGCTTTGTGATTCCTACTTGGGCACAGTCGTTATCCTTAAAGGTCTCCAACTGTCAGGGATTGTGCCACTCATAAGACAGGGGCTAAGTAGAGCGGTTAAGAGTACCGCGAGCTAATCTGCGAGTGGTGCTAAAGCGTCAAGTCCAGCAGCTTTAGTAATCTTCATTTTTTGAGTTCCCTGTACAAGTCCAAGTGATCAAGGGTGAATTGCGGCACAGGAGCTGAGGTGTTTCCTATCTCTAGCTAACGTGTATGAGGATGATGATGATGATGATCAAGGGTGACTACGAGACCAGTGTTGGAGGAGGGGGGTGGGGAACAGAAACCCTTTGAGAAATAACAAATTTCGGCATTTAGTCTGTCCACATCCACATTACCAAGATGCTTCATTGAACTTTTGTCACACAGGTCACGTGACTATCGTGACTATGTAGCACAGTTTCAATCTACAAACTATTCAGTCGCATTACCTCTGATTTTATTGCCAATGTTAGTCGTTTAACTTGGGCAGACAATTTGAATTTATATGTATGTTCCTACTTTTGTCTAAGCCGCTTCAGTAGTGGTGTAGATCATGTGTGCATGCGAATGTAGATAGTTCTAATGGAGTAGAATAGATAAAAGCAGCAGTTGATACAAGTGGCAAGGTATGCACACTACAGTGATAGGTTTTCGTCCGTGAAAACGGAAAAGTCATTTGAAGCCAGCATCGCATGTAGTTTTGCAAAACTTTCCTTATAGCAGTCTCGCCGTCCGTTGGTTTTGAAGGACTTCCCTTTCGAAAAGCTGAGGTTTGTCTTGCTGTAAGTAATTGGGAATATTCTCAGGACATAGTTACCGACGAGCTCGACGTAAATTGGAAAAAAGGTTTTATTTATGAAAACAAAATTCAATTGCGCACTTAGTATGATTTCGAGAGATACCGTATTTTAGACCAATTGATTCTTGATAAGGTCGTATCACATTTGCTAAAACTATCAGCCAGCGATACAGACAGAACACATCAATTTTAGTCAGCCACACTGATGTGAAGTGATCTGCGAATTTTGACCTTAGTCCATGACGTGCTGCCGAGGCTATGTAGATGTTTCCGGTGATGACGGAAAGGAATATACTAAGACATTTCAGTTTACACTCGATTAAATGACAACTAATTTTTGTTTTTGAGTATGTAGAGAGCAAGGTAATTGTTTTACACCATGACTGGTACACATAGGTGTGGCAACGCCTTCTCTGTGATTCTGTGGCTTTCCAGGGTGATCGGACCTCACGACACGGTATCCTTTGAGTTGAATAACCTAAGCGTCCAAATCCGGATGTAACCAAGTTACTTGTAGCATTAAAATAATTGCGACTGCATATTCCTTACACTGCATAGTGGCATTGACTTGGGCAACTTTGCCAAGCAGAGAGCGCACATTGCTAGAGATAATTAGCAGAAGTTGCACTTTATTAATTGGACAGCGTCTGAGTTTGGCTTATCGGCTAGCACGGTGTTTTCTTCTTTTGCCAAAGCGTTGTTTTATAATTCGTTTGATGATTTGGTGACCGAATGTAATATAAGGCGCACTTTTCACAGTATCTCTGAACAATTTCAAGGAGTCGGGAGTGTAGGACAACATCGATGACCTCAGCATGATCCAGGTAAACAAAATGCGGGAAAAGAGACCAAATTGATATATCCACAGTGGGTAGCGTAAAAATAGTACCTCAAGCAGAAAATGGCGATGGCCGATTTGAAGGCCGGCGATGTCACAGTGACGGTTATCATGTAATTTTTTCGCACTTTTTGATGTTGTAGCGCATTAGTGCATTTCCGATCTTTACATGCTCTGTTGTTTCCTTTGCATTAGATTTGCTGTCTGAATGGATAATTAATGCGACCTGCTTTCGCCTACATATCTGTTACTTTGGTGATCCACATGTTGGTTTGCACGTTTGCATCTCATTACCACGCCACTGTCTCAATCGCGATTGCTTCCGGTTCAATCACTCGTTTGTTGTTCCCTTGTGGTTTACCACATTGCCTCCCTGTCCATCTACCTCGTTTCACATCCACAGATGACGCGCATTCCGTCTGCACAGTTTTTGATGATTCTTCACGCACTCGTGGTGGCCAATTTTCTCCTCTGTTACATTCTTGAGATGATTGTGGATGGTGTGTCTTTTCGCCGACGCATGTTGCATATTCGACGCGCCCTGTTCCCCAGGTAAGCTCTCATCGATTGCGTTGCCACTCTTGTGCTTCATCTACGTGATCGTGATGATTACACCGTTTCTACTGTATCCGTGGTCGTACTGGATCAATCTCTTTATACCTACTTCTAACTATCTGTCATGCGGTTACCTAGTTTCATATTACCGTCCAAATACTACACTCGGCATTATGCTCAGCTCTTCGATAACGTGGTTCTCTTCGGGAAGTGACTGTGCTCACTTGTTTCCATTATCTTTCTGTACAACCATTTGGTTTACCATGTCTACTAAACTGATGGCGATTGTTCACAGCGCATGGCTTCTGCTGTATGCCATTGTTTGCCCGAAAAAGGCCTGCACTACAGAGTTAACTTGGGCTCCAATAACTACCTAAACAGAACCCAGCTGACGGGCTGCTGCCTGCACCTCATCCGCATACTACAGTCCGGTGTTTACCTAAATGGCTGCTGCAATTACTATGGAATAAAGTTGGTTATGACTTACTGCGATGGAAGCTACAACGAAGCTGCTTCACCGATACCGCGTTCTCTTCGCAAGATAACCAGTATTTTCGGAAGGTGTTCTTGACAGTGTATAAGCGCGCTGCTCCTCAACATCTACTTTTTATCGACTTCGATCGTGCATCCTCTTTTCTCTTCATAATACAGTTGTCTCTTATAATTGGTTTGTACGCACTGGCATAGCGAATACGTTTGCCGCCCTCCTGACGGTTGTAAATCCGTAAACGCTCAAAATCAGCCCAGGGTAAAGTACACGTTGGCTTTCAATGAAATGGATGGTAGTTTGGAGCACTGAGAGATAAATTGCGTGAAAATGACCACAGTGGGACAATTTAGGGGGTAGCTGAGAAGGATGTTTGCAGAGGTGTGACTTATGACGTAAATGTGTAGTTTGTCATGTTTAGTGTCGAACTATCAGCGGTGCTCAAAATGCCGCCCTTGTCACATGCCTCCTGGGGGTCCGCCCCTCCCCCCTATGCTTCGCCTCCAGTTGTACAGCAACCAAATATCTTACGTTTGACATCATATACAATAACTTCTGAAGCTCTCCTTACGTGTTCTCAATCACTGGTCATTTGGAGCATAATGTGTCCTCATGGATGAAGTCCTTTACCATGCACTGCACGTGTTTAACGACATTCCAGCAAACCTGTCAGTGGCTCACATTAGATATACGCACCTATTCTTTCATATATTTTTATTTGTAGAACATGGGGTGGCTGGGGGCTAGCTTTGTCGTGATGTAATCAGACTGCAGAGGATTGTGTGTACGCCTTACGGATGTCAAGTCCATCGGTAGTCACGTCACAGCCCCCTGTCATAATGGAATTACTCTTCTACACTTGGTGAGATCTTTGATGTATTCTAGTCTTACAGCATTCCAAGGAAGCTTGGCGCTGTCATGTGATCAGTGAAATATACGATGCTACTGGATTATAGTGTACGCTGTCTGTCCTAGCATTAGCGCAACCTGACTTATTATAACACATTCGATGAACAGACAAAACACCAAATTTGGATGCACCGTTTATTCTGACGCTATCGCAGCCCAAAGCAACATTTTTCCGGCAACCTCTTAGGTACTGGCCCACTATATCACTCGCCTGAGTTCTAATTTATCAACCGGATTTACTCACGGCGCAAGT
>OX104067.1:114560490-114586448 GCA_944474145.2 Dicrocoelium dendriticum
TCTCAGTTGTTTTATTCTACTCCGTCATCGTTTAAACGTTGCCCAATTAGTTTATAGGCTTATCATAAGAGGAGCATAGAAACGAAGTATTAACCCTAACCGGATGAACTTTGTTGCTCCGGATTCCCTTATGGTCCCAGTGACCATGAGTTGTAGCGTAGTCTTCTGCAAACCAGTAGCCCAACAGGGCCACGTGATAGATACATACAAGCGGAACACTTGTGCAGTTCGTATTAATCCAGTTATATAGCCCCTGTGGTGACCATGTGAATGACTTACACCAATCGACGGCTTTACTGTGTATGAGAATCGCGGTTATTGAATAAACAGGCAAGGTTCCTGTCACACTTATCACAGACCGACTGCATCTGTGTTCCTCGCCTGTTTGGTCAACCCCCTCTTAAGTTCTGTCCGAGATAATTTTCCAGAATTATATTCCCATGTTATGTGTTAGCGTTTTACATTTTCTCTTCTCGGAAACTCGCAGTCGCACCAGAATCTACAGCAAGTTATCGGACACCGTTCCGTCTTGTGGTGTTCACCAAGTTTATCCCATTTCAATCATGGCAAATTCCATCACAGAGTGTGCTTCCCTTGCAGAACCTCACGATGCAGAGTTGGAGGCGCCGCCTGATGGGAGACTAATTAATCTGGATTAGGTGAACAATATTGTCTTACTTTTCCACAATTGTGGGACGGCACAGTCAACCCTTGGTTAACTCTGCCGACTGGTCTTATCCCTTGACAAACGCTTCACACTTGCAAAGTGCTGTGACAAGATCAGGATCCAGTTACTGTTGGCTAGTGGCCGTGGGGATGAGGCGTCCTCTTTGTAATCCGGAGACCACTGGATCAAATCTGCTTTGGTGCTGGTGAATTTTCAGTATCCATAGCCTATGCTCGACTGATATTGCAGCGAACCGTTGATGCGGCGCACCGAGTAACTTCGGAGGCCTTATGGTCAAAACTTGATTCTTCCAATGTAGAACGGCGAATACGTGGTCAAAACATCTATCTTGACAGCTGCATTATCGGTGATATGCATGATTGCGGTTAACAAAGCTAGAACTGCAATCGTAAATATGCAGGGCATGGGGCACCACAGACGCGGTTTCTCCTCAACAGACTGTGTATGGACCCTTTTTTCCGGCGGTATGGTATGACTCCTTCGGTTTGAGAACCCGAGGCTCTTTTGATTGTTGCCTGCGGAGCATCTCTGCCATAACCCGGTATTCATATGTCCACGGCTGTGAGCTACGCGAGTGGGGATATATCGAAGGTAGTTAGATTAGCTCTTTTGATCTGAGGTGACACCGACTAGGTCTGGATGGCTCTAGTAGGTTTCACATACACCCGTGGCCATTTGCGGCAGGGTCATGCTGTATTACCGGAATGACGTTGGCATAAACCTCGTTATGAGCTACAATCCATGCCTTTTACTTGCCGTATATGACTTACTGCCACTTCCTAACTGGATTTGTTAATTAAAGTTTCCCAGATACTGAATTCTCTGTGTACTAAGGTTGATTGTTCTGATGGGCATTAAAAGCTACGAAAACACGACCCCACTAACCGCTTTATTCTGAGACGAGAGTCCGCTGTTTATGGTGATGCATTGTTAGCAGGGAATAGACACTTTATGTGTGGGCGTCTGTTTAGCGATATTAGATTTTACTCTCCTCATTTCCCATTTGTTGACTGCTTCTGCTTGTATGCTAGCGATGCGTCAGTACAGTGTGCCGATTTGTTGCTTCTGTCGTTATTCGTTTATTTGTTGTTGTGCCGTTGAGAGTGTTTTGAATCCACGGATCTTTTCCCCATCCGCACATCCTAGTTCGCGAAACATCATCCAACTGATTTTGTTTATTAAGTCGCGAGTTCTTTTCCCGCTTTACATGCTCATGTTAATAGTGTCCGTTTTGCATCCGCCAGTCGCCATCTTTGATTGCACTTGTGTCGGTTTTGTTCAATCCTCATCGGTGCGCCCAGCTCATGATGTTTTCAAATGCCCCGAAACCTGCTCCAATTTTTCCGTATTTGGTCCCCTCACTGATGTCGTCTGTGCGCATCCATCATGCCCGGTCCTCAGCAGTTGCTCGTATCCTCTCCGCCAGATTGCCAGTTGCCTAGTGTTGCTTCTTCGTTCCCCCCCCCTATTCGATTCATTTCAGTACAACTATTCTTTCTCCCATCCGCTTCATGTGCTTGTGTTTCTCAGGTACATCGCATTGTACAAAGTGAGTACAGAGTACGAACTGGACAATTACGAAGGCACCGCTGTGTTCATAGTGGCCGTGTATCAATACATCATACTCGCCGTTGTATTCTCCAAAGGTGCCCCATATCGACGGTGTATATTTTATAATTGTAAGTTTCAACTTTTGCTATTCTATTATTATGGCGTGCAGATTATACTGACCTCTGCAGTATCGTACGAGCGGACGCGTAGCGCTGCATCCTGCGGTATGTGTCTTACACATGCGAAGTACACACCACAGTTATAGCAGGGCTTGGCCGACTCATTGCAAATTCCCACCACTGCTCTACGCAGTCAATCTGTTTACTTATGTGGTTAGATATTCCTTTACCAGATCTCGTAACAATATGTTAAGTCAGGGAAACCCAAGATGTGTTTTGTTAATTCGTCTTCAGGTTTATGTGCGCAAACCAGCATATGTGGACAGTCACTACAAGTCATCTAGCAGTCGCGGTCAGTTAGATTACAACAACCGACGTCGCAGATCATAGTTTACTAGCATTTTGGGCCATGGTAGGCCCAGCCCTTGAGTGAGCATCCTCCGAACACAAACTTCATTTCATATCGCTGGATCGCAATCGCCTCAGCAACTTCTAATATCCGCATGCGCTTACTCAGGGCATGGTAGATAACTTTGAGCGAATAAACTGGTTTTGGATCATTTGCATTGTCGAAAAGATGTGTCGCTATCGAGGAGTTGGCTGTCTTTGTGCTTCCAGTTCCTAACTATGCTAGGTGGTGTTCCTCCACTTTCTTGTCATACATCCAATATATTCTGCTCCACAAGAGCCGAAGTGTAGCTACACATTGCCTTGGTATGGATAGACCTCTTACCCTGCGAATTTATTGTTACCGCCGGGGTACACTGAAACTGCATTTGTGCTGCTGTGTCAATGCGCTTGCGAAAGGCAGCGAAGTAGAAGTTCCACCTTAATTTATCCCTTCTACTGCGACTGTACGAATGTCGTTATCCGTTCTGCCTTGAATACTACGGGATTGTTATGGTGTCCCATTATTAAAACTCATCTGGTTTCAATTCTCTCACAACACTAAATGAATGTGCTAGGGTTCCTCCGAAAGCAGGTTTCAAACAAATTTTTTCAGCTCAGCTCACTTGGGTGTGTATCGGGTTCCGTCAAATCCAAGTGGCACGAAGTTGAATAAATTAGTGGACCACTCATTCCACATTGACTTCCTGTGCACGCAACTATGCAGCGCACCGCCATCATGTCTTTTCACGACTGTCCCTTAAGCATCAGAAGCTTGCCTTGTAATCTGAGCGCGGGAGTTCGAGCCTACGTAGAGACCGGGCGCCCTTCGCAGTATCCTTGGCTCGCGTGCGACCGTTGGTGGTTGCGCAGTAGTGAAGCGTCCGTACTTCTGAATTGTACGTAAAGGTGAACTTTATTGTTGAGTGCGCTCGGTTCGATGGGTTATTTGGCTCCTGGTTACTTCGAGAGGCCTGAAGCAAATTGAAGTGGTCGTTCACGTACCGATTGTATCAAATGAAGCTTGCAATTGCTGACTTTAACTTGCTCTGTTACTACATACTCATGAAGACGTCAGCAAGGAACGTTCTAAGTGGGGAACCCGTCGCTGTGAGACTCCTTACTCTTCGTCCTCCTTTGCGCTTATGCCAGCTCATTTCTTCGAAGCGGTACTCTTACAGGCACTATTCCTCGGAGTTCTTGATGTGAAAGCACAAGGGCACCTGTTAACAAAATATGAAACGCTCCTGACTTGGAAACAAGGTTATAGTATGGAAACATTCTAGTGTTGCTCATCCCAACACTGGCAACCCAAGACCGCGGTTTCGTCCTGGTTGGGACTCATCAGTTCGAGATAGCCTGAGTTGGGCTGGAACTCAGAGCCCAGTGGCTCATGGTTGATGCCATAAGCACTATGCCACTGAGATCCGCGGGCAACACTTGGTAGGTTATAGTATGCTTCAACAACCCACGGACTGAAGTTGAGCCAGTTTCACCAACTTCACCGATCCATGGCCGCGGTGGTAAGCACGCGCAGTATGCGCCTCACTATTCACACTTCCACCACATTTCCCCATTCTTGTTCTTTACTCTTGTCGCAGCTGCGTGCGCCCCAACAGCTGACCATCCCATTTCTGTGTTTGGCTGGCTCATTTAGCTATTTAGTCCTAATGAACTGCGATAGTTGAGAGATCGAATCAAATCATTTGGTGTTGTCAGTCTGTTTTGTCGGCCGACTTTTATTTTCTTTTTCTTCGAACTAGTTTATTTTCGCGCGGTTTAGTTGATCGCCACTTAGGTCACTTTCTTCCCCTCATCTTGCCCTGGCAACAAAAACTGGCGAAATAATCAACCATCTGCATTCCACCTGAACGTTAAACTTAGCACCAAAAGATTGCGCTCTCGACCCCTCCTCCAATGAGACTTGCGTCAATTGTTCTGTATGAAATCCTCGTCTTCTTCGGAGGAAATGGACACTCACTTTTTCAGTCGGTTATTCCTCATCGAATGGTCTACTGTTAAGCGCGCAACTCTAATTCCTTTTCGGGTTCCCATTATACTACTGATTAGTTTACGTGGAGGAGAATCAGCACCAGAAAGCAAAGAAGATCTGTGTTATTAAATGACTAAAAATCTCAACAAGTGCTGAGTACAAGAGTTTCGGTTACGTAAAGCCGGAATTTGTGTCCAACCACTAAGCTAACCCACCCCGAAGTTGCCCTACAGGATGACCTCCCTCTTTGATGACTCGGTACTGGCGTTTATTTTTTGTTAACTGTTTATGGTATCTTCGACAGACCGCCGTTGGGTGAAAACACGTGTCACCCGTAATTGTCCTTTGTGCTTGTCGCTCAGTCAAGTCGATTAAAGACATCAATCATAGCTTGTGCATCTGCTCGTAAAAGTTTGGCTGCGATCCCAGACCGTGTCGACGATGTTTGTGACCAGATGGGACAAAATGACGGTTCAAAGCTTACTTAAACTTAATTAACTCGTTCTCTAGCCGTTTGTGTTTTTTGTAACAGATAGACCAAACCGTACTGTCAGTCGGGCCTAACCTGAGGTCTATCTTTACCAAGTTAGTTAGTTGGAAAATTCGTACCACATGGGCA
This sequence comes from Dicrocoelium dendriticum, assembly GCA_944474145.2. Classification (NCBI taxonomy): domain Eukaryota; kingdom Metazoa; phylum Platyhelminthes; class Trematoda; order Plagiorchiida; family Dicrocoeliidae; genus Dicrocoelium; species Dicrocoelium dendriticum. Next base: position 114,565,848 of record OX104067.1, read on the forward strand.
GTCAATCTTCTCACTCCGTTCATGAGAAACGCATTACCCTCCCAAGCATTTTGGTACGCGGTTCATCTACAAATCTTCTGTCACTAGTCTACTGCAACACATTTTTCTACCATACCTTATTACCTTTTTGAGAATCTTTCTCTTAGACTTCAACTTCACTGTATTTTTTCAGATTTATTTGTCATCAATTTGGTCGTGTGCGTCGGAGTCTCAGCATATGTGACTTCATATCCAGCGGACATCATCCTCCATCTTATGGAAGTAAGTGTCCCCTTTCACCTTATTCCTCCGCATCGTTGCTGTGGCCACCATCCCCATTGTCGCCTAAGTATCATCTGTTTGCTTTTTGAGTGCTGTGCACACGATGCCAATCACACTGTCGGGGATACGGTTTCGACGCAGACTGGCCTGACACCACGCTTAGAGCTTCTACTGTGTTTCTTGAAACTGTTTTTTAGCTCCTAGGGCAATTATTCTTCTCCCGATAATTATCCATTCCTCAGTCATCTATACTCTATTGCAAGTAACACTAATCACATTGTGTGGTCTGATGTGTCTGCTAACGTTGTAAACCGTGCTGTATGCGACAGCGGTAACTTCCACATCGAGCCACTCGAGCACACTATTGGACTCCGGGAATATGTATGCATCTCCCGCGCATTTGTTTTCTGTGCTTTCTTCTCCAAAGCAAGCATACGTGCTTGCCTGGTCCTTTGTCTTCTTTGGGGCATGTTCTTGCCCATCTCTATCCCACCTTTATGCAACTCCTCCCCTCTCTCCCGGGGGAAATTTGTCAACCCTAAGAGAAACGGCTGAAACCGGAAAGACAGCTTAGTCTGCTTTGGACACATCTTTTGAAATAGTTCTATCACCTAGCAACCATCTTCAAAGTACTGTTGCACTTCAATTGGTCGTTTGATTCTTGTTGATGTGTAACGACGGACTAATTCACTTATCCTTTAGTGGTGTGGAGAACACAACTGTTAAAGTCAGCTTACGTTTTACGAAACCCAGAATCACATTCTGGTATCTTTTACACATGTAGCGTCGGAAGTGGATTTTTCTCAGTTTAAAGAACCTTGGATACTAGTCCACAGTGAAGGCCTCTGTGTGGTACTGAAATGTGACTACTTCGGTCAGAGGTCTGAGTTTCCGACCATCGTTGCGTACAGAACATTGCTGGTGTCGTGTAACACCAGAGCGTCCGTGATGATGATGTCCACGAGCAAGCAGTGATAATCAAACCACCCCACTCTGAAGAGTAGATGTATCAACGGTTGGAGTTATACATCCTACGACGACATCAATAAACTTGGGCGGTAGGGAGGTCTTCGATATATAATAAAAACAGTAGAGGAGAGAGAATCGCTCCCTGTAAACCATCACGATAGAAGCAAAGTGTTGTGGATTTTTTCCGTTATGCTGCGTGAAGTGGTCTGTGATCCGGTTGCAGACGTTTGTATTTCTCCCACTTGTGAACAGCTGGCTGAGTGGAATTGATCTTTTGACACTCCCAAAAGCATTGGACTAATCGAGAAAGGATAGACGCACTGCTCTGCATTTTTCACCCAGTGACGATGATACCGAATGCACGAAGTACGACAAAACATCCAGTGTGGAGCGCTTGGGTTTATAGGCAAACTGGTATACATCGTCTGCCTGGGTACAATTGCAGATCCGAGGTACAAGCAGTTTCTCAGACTTTTAACATCACCGACGTACATGCAGTTGGACGATGGCTTTGTGATTCCTACTTGGGCACAGGCGTTATCCTTAAAGGTCTCCAACTGTCAGGGATTGTGCCACTCAGTAGACAGGGGCTAAGTAGAGCGGTTAAGAGTACCGCGAGCTAATCTGCGAGTGGTGCTAAAGCGTCAAGTCCAGCAGCTTTAGTAATCTTCATTTTTTGAGTTCCCTGTACAAGTCCAAGTGATCAAGGGTGAATTGCGGCACAGGAGCTGAGGTGTTTCCTATCTCTAGCTAACGTGTATGATGATGATGATGATGATGATGATGATGATGATGACGACGGATGATGATGATGACGACGACGACGACGATGATGATGATGATGATGATGATGATGATGATGATGATGATGATGATGATGATGATGGTGATGATGATGATGACGACGACGACGATGATGATGATGATGACGACGATGATGATGATGATGATGATGATGATGATGATGATGATGATGATGATGATGATGATGATGATGATGATGATGATGATGATGATGATGATGATGATGATGATGATGATGATGATGATGATGATGATGATGATGATGATGATGATGATGATGATGATCAAGGGTGACTACGAGACCAGTGTTGGAGGAGGAGGGTGGGGAACAGAAACCCTTTGAGAAATAACAAATTTCGGCATTTGGTCTGTCCACATCCACATTACCAAGATGCTTCATTGAACTTTTGCCACACAGGTCACGTGATTATCGTGACTATGTAGCACAGTTTCAATCTACAGACTATTCAGTCGCATTACCTCTGATTTTATTGCCAATGTTAGTCGTTTAACTTGGGCAGACAATTTGCATTTATATGTCTGTTCCTACTTTCGTCTAAGCCGCTTCAGTAGTGGTGTAGATCATGTGTGCATGCGAATGTAGATAGTTCTAATTGAGTAGAATAGATAAAAGCAGCAGTTGATACAAGTGGCAAGGTATGCACACTACAGTGATAGGTTTTCGTCCGTGAAAACGGAAAAGTCATTTGAAGCCAGCATCGCATGTAGTTCTGCAAAACTTTCCTTATAGCAGTCTCGCCTTCTGATGGTTTTGAAGGACTTCCCTTTCGAAAAGCTGAGGTTGGTCTTGCTGTAAGTAATTGGGAATATTCTCAGGACATAGTTACCGACGAGCTCGACGTAAATTGGAAAAAAGGTTTTATTTATGAAAACAAAATTCAATTGCGCACTGAGTATGGTTTCGAGAGATACCGTATTTTAGACCAATTGTCTTGATAAAGGTCGTATCACATTTGCTAAAACTATCAGCAGCGATACAGACAGAACACTCAATTTTAGTCAGCCACACTGATGTGAAGTGATCTGCGAAATTTTGACCTTAGTCCATGACGTGCTGCCGGAGGCTATGTAGATGTTTCCGGTGATGACGGAAAGGAATATACTAAGACATTTCAGTTTACACTCGATTAAATGACAGCTAGTTTTCGATGTTGAGTATGTAGAGAACAAGGTAATTGACTTACACCATGACTGCTTCACATAGATGGCAACGCCTCCGCGATTCTGTGGCTTTCCAGGGCGATCGGACCTAACGACGCGGTATCCATCGAGTTGAATAACATCGTCCATATCAGAATGTAACCAACTTTCTGGTAACATTAAAATAATTGCGATTGCATATTCCTTACACTGCATAGTGGCATTGACTTGGGCAACTTTGCCAAGCAGAGAGCGCACATTGCTAGAGATAATTAGCAGAAGTTGCACTTTATTAATTGGACAGCGTCTGAGTTTGGCTTATCGGCTAGCACGGTGTTTTCTTCTTTTGCAAAAGCGTTGTTTTATAATTCGTTTGATGATTTGGTGACCGAATGTAATATAAGGCGCACTTTTCACAGCATCTCTGAACAATTTCAAAGCGTCGGGAGTGTAGGACAACATCGATGACCTCAGCATGATCCAGGTAAACAAAATGCGGGAAAAGAGATGGAATTGATATATCCGCAGTGGGTAGCGTAAAAATAGTACCTCAAGCAGAAAATGGCAATGGCCGATTTGAAGGCTTGCGTTGTCACAGTGATGGTTATCAAGTAATTTTTCCGCACTTTTTGATGTTGTAGCGCATTAGTGCATTTCCGATCTTTACATGCTCTGTTGTTTCCTTTGCATTAGATTTGCTGTCTGAATGGATAATTAATGCGACCTGTTTTCGCCTACATATCTGTTACTTTGGTGATCCACATGTTGGTTTGCACGTTTGCATCTCATTACCACGCCACTGTCTCAATCGCGATTGCTTCCGATTCAATCACTCGTTTGTTGTTCCGTGATGGTTTATCACATTGCCTCCCTGTCTGTCTACCTCGTTTCACATCCACAGATGACGCGCATTCCGTCTGCACAGTTTTTGATGATTCTTCACGCACTCGTGGTGGCCAATTTTCTCCTCTGTTACATCCTTGAGATGATTGTGGATGGCGTGTCTTTTCGCCGACGCATGTTGCATATTCGACGCGCCCTGTTCCCCAGGTAGGCTCTCATCAATTGCGTTGCCACTCTTGTGCTTCATCTACGTGATCGTGATGATTACACCGTTTCTACTGTATCCGTGGTCGTATTGGATCATCTCTTTTATACCTACTTCTAACTATCTGTCATCGGTTACCTAGTTTCATATTACCGTCCAAATACTACACTCGGCATTATGCTCAGCTCTTCATTAACTGTTTCTCTTCGGGAAGTGACTGTGCTCACTTGTTTCCATTTATCTTTCTGTACAACCATTTGGTTTACCATGTCTACTAACGATGGCGATTGTTCACAGCGCATTGCTTCTGCTGTATGCCATTGTTTGCTCAAAAAGGCCTACACTACAGAGTTAACTTGGGCTCCAATAACTACTTAAACAGAACCCATCTGACGGGCTGCCTGCCTGCACCTCATCCGCATACTACAGTCCGGTGTTTACCTAAATGGCTGCTGCATTAACTATGGAATAAAGTTGGTTATGACTTACTGCGATGGAAGCTACAACGAAGCTGCTTCACCGATACCGCGTTCTCTTCGCAAGATAACCAGTATTTTCGTAGGTGTTCTTGACAGTGTATAAGCGCGCTGCTCCTCAACATCTACTTTTTATCGACTTCGATCGTGCATCCTCTTTTCTCTTCATAATACAGTTGTCTCTTATAATTGGTTTGTACGCACTGGCATAGCGAATACGTTTGCCGCCCTCCTGACGGTTGTAAATCCGTAAACGCTCAAAATCAGCCCAGGGTAAAGTACACGTTGGCTTTCAATGAAATGGATGGTAGTTTGGAGCACTGAGAGATAAATTGCGTGAAAATGACCACAGTGGGACAAGTTAGGGGGTAGCTGAGAAGGATGTTTGCAGAGGTGTGACTTATGACGTAAATGTGTAGTTTGTCATGTTTAGTGTCGAACTATCAGCGGTGCTCAAAATGCCGCCCTTGTCACATGCCGCCTGGGGGTCCGCCCCTCCCCCCTATGCTTCGCCTCCAGTTGTACAGCAACCAAATATCTTACGTTTGACATCATATACAATAACTTCTGAAGCTCTCCTTACGTGTTCTCAATCACTGGTCATTTGGAGCATAATGTGTCCTCATGGATGAAGTCCTTTACCATGCACTGCACGTGTTTAACGACATTCCAACAAACCTGTCAGTGGCTCACATTAGATATACGCACCTATTCTTTCATATATTTTTATTTGTAGAACATGGGGTGGCTGGGGGCTAGCTTTGTCGTGATGTAATCAGACTGCAGAGGATTGTGTGTACGCCTTACGGATGTCAAGTCCATCGGTAGTCACGTCACAGCCCCCTGTCATAATGGAATTACTCTTCTACACTTGGTGAGATCTTTGATGTATTCTAGTCTTACAGCATTCCAAGGAAGCTTGGCGCTGTCATGTGATCAGCGAAATATACGATGCTACTGGATTATAGTGTACGCTGTCTGTCCTAGCATTAGCGCAACCTGACTTATCATAACACATTCGATGAACAGACAAAACACCAAATTTGGATGCACCGTTTATTCTGACGCTATCGCAGCCCAAAGCAACATTTTTCCGGCAACCTCTTAGGTACTGGCCCACTATATCACTCGCCTGAGTTCTAATCATCAACCGGATTTACTCACGGCGCAAGTGTGTCACTCCTACCCGCATTTGTTTGTTTGTTTTGTTTTTCTTGTGGCGTGCTTGCGGCTTCCTCACGGTCCACTTGCTCTGTTCACACAACTTATTTGATGTGATTACAATTTTGGCTCCGATTATCCCATTCAACAACGTTGCATCACTCGTTATCCACTGCTCTATGTTCCACAGACATGTTCAACGAAAGGATTACGAGCGAATTCGTGAAGAAATCGATCGCATGGCTGGCTCGTGGCCTCCGATTATCCGCTCAGCCAGTGTGCAAGCTTTGCCGCGTGAGCTGTTCCACGACACATACACTGTTCCCATGCCTGCGGCGCCTCCACCCGGGGGCCGGGCCCGCCATCGAACTACTTCTGGCATGTCCTCGAGTTCCGAGGATGACAACTGGTCTCCGGTCCCCTCGAGATCAGATATCGCGCGCGACAACGCCGATTCTCTCGCCGGCGGTGAATTTCGCCAAGGTCCTACAAATCCGCACAGTGTTAGTGGTGTGAGTTTTCGTCCTCGTTAACTAATTCCCTCCATCTTTATCCACGCTGTCGCGCTCATTCTCTAAAAGTATTTCTCACCTATGTTCGAAGCATGAAGTCGTTACAGCCAACTGAATCTGTCACATCTCTGTCTTCAGAAAGTAAACCTGAGCGTCGCTCCCGTCGAGCGACATTAGGGTTCCAGCAATAACCAGATGCCGTGATGAGTGTCAGGCGGGCCAGTTTGTCAGATCAATAAGGTGTAATGAGTTCCATCACTTGCAACTGATCATACACTGAGGTTCGTTTTGTCCACTGTAGTTGTATGTGACTTTAGTTTCGTTAAGTCACTAGTTCAGCTGAGCTGCTACGGCCACTGGCCACATAGAAGTTTTCGGGCGATATTTCTTGCTTCCAGTCGAGACAACCTTAACCTGGTATGACGGTTTGCGTTCCTCGTCTACCCGTGGAGCTATACTGCACTGGGCCCTTGGACTCCAGGTGGACAAAAGTTGACTCGACGGCGAGAAATGAAGTCACTAATGACCAAACTCAGTGCCGTCGGTCCGTCTCGCCTTCCTGGCTGGGGTCCACGTGACCCGCCTTGTGCTTGGCTTGAGACATTACAGGACATGGATCGCAGTCGATACCAGTGACGTGTCTGTTATCCTCTCCTAGTCGGATTGCCCGTTTGAACTGTTCAATGCTGATCAATCTGCTGAGTATTTGCTGATTATGACGCGGAGCAGTGAAAGCCGCCAGCAACCTGTCTCGCTAATGCCGCCTTATCTTTGAACGATAGCCAGCTGTTTGTGACGGTTTGCTGTTGACTCAACTTGTAAACGCCTTGACCCTGAGTGTTTCTTTAGAGCATTAAGGTTTTACGATAGGTCCCCATCTCTTCCTCTTACTGTTCTTCGTTCCATAGTTCACCGTAGTTGCACGGCAGCGAAGCATCAGTTCCAATGGCTGATGTACTGCTGTTGATGATGATGATCCAGACATCGTCGGACATGGCGCTCAACCGGAACCCGTTATATATTACTTTTCATAGCATAGCTGGTCTAAGCTGCAGGTGATGATATGTTGTCTGCGGTTAAGTCAAGTCGCTAATGCACTCTTATGCACTCAGGAAAGGTGAATTTTCAGTCGTCATACACATGCCATCGGCATGACACAAAGTTATGGTATGGAGACAAAACAGTAGCAAAAGAACAAACTTAGTGCGAAACATGACCTCACTGGTATTATGTATCGGTCAGTTTTAAAAAGATAACATTTTCGAGTCTGGTTGACGAACTAGATGTCCAGTTAAACAGTGCGCTGTGCAACGGGTGGATGATATCAGTGAATATTTTGGAATCGAGAAGCATCATGAATGCAACATCAGCCTCAGCATGGGGCGCGAACTATATATATATATATATATATATATATATATATATATATATATATATATATATATATATATATATATACTGTTTTCTGCGTTGAAAACTTGCTCATCTGTGAATCTAAGGCACGTATCATCTGTGCTGTCAATGTAAACGCTACAATAACTATCTGTCTACGAGTATACGGTGCTCGCAATTAGTTATACTTTGCTCTTAGTTCTCTTATCTCTTGTTGACAACGTCGTCCCTCTGTGCATGGTAACTTGACGTCCATGTTAACTGCCGCTTAACTACTCATGTCATACTTTTGCTGTACTACCCCCTTCTACTGCCTTTGCTCGATATTTCTCTTCTCATCACGCTCTTGCATACCATCTTCGCATGATTCCTCTTTCATCTTGTCTGGTAGCTTCCGCGAATCGCCGATTCACACACTCGACTCAATCGTCGGTGTAGTAGCATTTCTTTCTATCCAGTCAATTCGTTTTATTCGTTCAGCTCTCCGAGTCACGTTCACACGTTGCTGTGCGGCAATTCATCTGGAATTGCTCATGATTTTAGCATTGGATTTGTGCTGTGACTTGAAAGCAAACCCATTCAACTGTCATAGCGTGCATTTGCAGTGCTGCAGCCGCTCAGTGTCTATCTTGTAGTGATTGTGCAATGCTGGTGTGTTTCTGAACACATGAACTCTGCTTAATGGTGGATGTTTGTGAGTAGTGTAAAGTTCGAAGAAAGTAGAAGCCACGATTAAAATTCACGCACAGTAATGTGCCTCGACGGGGAGTGGAACCCCGGTCCACGAATTTCCGGTCCGTTGCTCTACCACCTGAGCTACCGAGGGCTGACGATTAGTTGCGCAAATTTTAACACATGTCTTCTGCTTGGTGCGCGACATGTTGCCAATAAGCTCACACTACCTGTCCTGATGTTGCAGATTGGCTCACTCACCCGTCACTTCCCAATAGACCGAAGTTCCTGTCCTTCAGACGTCCGATGGGCGATGGTAGATTAATGTTGAATGTTTGTGAACTCTGCTTGCTCTAAACCTGGTTGGGGTTCTACTCGGAAATGTTGATCGCTGTGCCAAGCACTGTTCGCGAATCTTTATGGCCTAGTGACAGAGGCTTTAGCCCTCAACCATTGCACCCCGGTTTTAACCCCATGAATTGTTTGCTCTCAGCAGTTGGTGGCACGATCACGGTGATGCTATCATGTGCAGGACAACGATCAAAAGCTATTCAGGAAAATAGGAAGCTTATCAGATGACGCGTGGGCCACAGAGATGTATAATGGGATGTTTTGTTTCGGCGATGAAGAGCACAAGTCACTGTTGCATGATCAGATGCGTCTACTTCTGCACGAAGAGTCTAACCGAGGATGAAACCAGTCCTAGGGAAGTTTTTTGCATCAAGTAACACCAATACCTCTACTTCTGTTAGGGTCCTAATGCTCGGAATGACTGCGTCACGATCCACTTACACATCGGGTATTCCAAATTTAGCATCGTATACTCCGAATTCGTTATTCGGACCACGTGAACTGGTTATCTCTGTCAAAAACCAAAGGAGCTTTTCTATACAACTTCTTTCTCATCAAATACGCTGTCGCGTGGAATAGCATACCAGGCACCATTAGACCCTGTACAAATTCAATAACATTCTGCATTAAACTTGAAAATTTCCTGGACCAGAAATCCATAATGACCATGTTTTCCTCGGACAGCAGTTACGCAGAGCTCAGTGTTTCATAGTGTTTAGTTGACGCGTACGCACCAGAACACATATTTCACACATGCATGAGTCGGGTCTGTCCCAAATTCAGTGAAAGCCTCCCACACAGTCGATATATATATATATATATATATATATATATATATATATATATATATATATATATATATATATATGATTTGGCGGCGTCCGTATCCGGATTTGCCTGTCACTGTGACGTCCATTGGGACAGTCACAGGACGCCTGCGCCTACAGAGGGACCATGGGTGGCTTGCGCTGCACCACCCACAGCTCCATCCACACACCCCATATCCGGTGTAAACCCGAAGGAATTAGACCGGGAGGCATGCGGATGGGAGCCACGTTTCATCAACGGAGCCGGCCCACACTCCTTCAACAAGCAGAACGGAAGCATTCCGACCTAATTGAGAAATCATACACACCAGACGTACACGAGGCGGTGGCTGGACCGTAGCCCGTTCCACACAGGATGGAACCACTCTTTGAGCCTAGCACCGTCACGAGGACGGTGCACTCCGTCCCCTCCAGCGACGACCAACTGTCTCCTGGAGCCAGTATGGACGAGGTAGTGGGTAATAGACAGGTAGGCACCTTGTTAACAGTCACATCAGGCGCATCCATACAGGGGAACTCAAGCAACGTCTACTTCTGAAATGTAAGATTACTCATCATACAGGCAAACGTACCACATACGCCGCCTTATTGGCCTGGATTAGTAAATTTAATGGGAACATATTCATGGTGCTTCTATTCCGCATACGATTGTGCCTTCTCCGGCACCTGAGAAACCGCCCTTTTGAGCATTCCACGGAATTCGCACCGATCAAATTTGCCTTGGATTCGCAACACCTGAGCTCAACATGAGTTTGTCATAAACTCACCTTCTTCATGTTCTGGTAATGTTATTTTCGGCTTGCTCGAATGTCGTTCTACTGCACTTAGTTAACCGTACAAAAGCGGTATGAAGATCCTCGTGGAATTCATTCGGTATACATATATACATAGATTGGCCTCATCTGTGTCCAATGGCAGTTCGAATGCAACATATGTACATGCGTGTATCCAAACTTCAGTGTGAGCTGTCACAAACTGGATAGAGACACATTAGACATCATCACCAATGGTACGACAAACGTGTATGGGTTTCGTTTGGAGGTCAGGCTAACAACCACTTTCGCAGGTATGAGAATAACTACCCAATACGAACTGTTGATGTTTTCTTCTCCATTTAGACGTGACTGCCTTAAATATTGGGCATCCATATTTGAAGGAATCCGATGTGGCAATAGTAAAGCAACTGCTAGGTGGAATGATGACTAGACTACTGGTACAGTGAAATAGTGTGCACTTAGGTCTTGCCCTCTATATGTACAGTCTGGTTTGAGTAGCTGATGTGGGAGATCACACAGCATGCGAATGCGATACAGTGTCCACTTCTGGCTCTCTGTGTCTCCGACCGGTTCGGTCATGTGCTGCCCGAGGCATGTGCACCTACTCAAAGAACGATTGATGCGCAACCTTTGGTATTGACAAGTGACATCAACTAAGTCCTGCTGCCCACTGTCAAACATGCGACTTTCCAAACTGTGTTCACATTTATTGTGCAAATGTCCAAGTACTCAACCGTTTATACCTACCGACTTGTACTCTACTGTGGCCATAAGCTATTTGCTAACGGTCTATATCGTACGTTCCAAGTGCAGCCCATTCGGTACTCATAAAATCATTGTTGCTATGCGCCGATTCATTTCCGATGTTATATAATAACACACTGACGTACCATTCCCGTTAGATGCAACCTTTTACTTAATCCATTCAAAAGATTGGCCATGTGCAATGCAACTTCTGGTAGGCGTCTCTGCACGTCTGCCTTCCATCCGGTTAATACGTGTATTTTCATAGGCCCCGGTAAATTCAGTATGGCTGAGGGATAACTGGAACCATAACTATACTCACTCTCTTCACTAGCCTGCCGAGTGGAACATGGAATGGCAACATCGTGATAATCGCTAGTCGGTTAATTGTCGGGATTGTTCACTTGACACAGATTTTCCAGGGAAATTTCTCTTCGAATGCCTAATCCAAAGTGGTCACACGAAGGACAATCGTTGAGCATTGTGTTACAAATGTCAAATTTGACATTTTATGCGTACTGTAAACGGCCAAGCGATGATAACCTTTTGATTCAAACGTATCCATCGGACTGGAAACATACACAATAATTTGCCACCGTAGCATTGATCCGTAGCAAGCACACAAATCGCTCGGAAATACCGCACTCACATCAATTACGAATGAGCTCATAGATGGACGGAACCATTATTCTACGGTGCACCGGCTCTCTAAGCATCATGCAAGTTAGCATTGAGCAGCTAGTCAAGCTACGCTTATGGTGAGCAATACCATGGAGCTTACATAGTGATATGAATCGCGGACGAATAGTAATACGAAGAGGAAGATGCCATAGCTCACTGTCTCGGTATGTAACCATACTAGACACCGCTTGAGTCAGTAGTTAATCATTCTAGAATGAAACTGCACCCAAGCCCGAGTAACATGCGGTGTATATGGAATAAGGATGACACCAAAAAGAAGAATGACGGAGATGGCGTAAGCAACTTTCCAAATTAGCAGGGAAATGGTGCGATTATGTCCACTGCAGGCTATCCGTGTCGTAAGGTAAAACCAGAGCCGGTTCTAATCGTCTGTTGTCCGAGGTGAGCGAGAATCAACTGGGAGGTAGAACCATCAAGCAGTCCGTCATGTGTTACTATTTATTTCCCCCTGGTCATTCGTTCGGACCGCTAGCATATCTCGACCAATCCATCAGTATCTAGAATTCTACCTATGCCCATGCATTTCGATTCGGATGTTACAACGTATTGCCACTGCTCCGGGAATCAACCTAGATGACTTGTCTGAATCTCAGTGCGTTTACCTGAACGCGGCAGCAGTACAAGGGGCCGTATAGAGACACTTGAGATGGGATACATTGACTTCATATTGCAACCCCTAATAAGTCACGGTGTCACACGAGAAGAAATGTAATAAGATCTATTTGTCAAGTGGGAATGTATCAAGACACGAACAGATGGTAGCGCGATTTGTACTTTAGGATAGTCACATCGAGCCAGCAGATAATGGTGTTACGCGAGTGAAAATGACATGTCTGTCAAGCTGAAGTGTGGTGCTTATAAGTGTTTCTAAATGGCTTCCACTTAGTCATGCAACGTGAGATATCAGTTAACACACCAAAGGTCCTTGGTTCGAGTTACAGTACTGCAGTGTTGCGAACGGGCATTTGTTCACACTTGTGTATGGACTACCACAAACTGGAGGAAGAAATAATAACCGTCATGAACCATAGTACAACGTACGTGATCAGTTCACCTAAGTAATATATATATATATATATATATATATATATTACTTAGGTGAACTGAGCACCCTTATTCCACTTATTATGACAGTGCGAGTACACTGAAGGTGTTTGTTGCATCGGTATGCTCCGTTTATTGTTGTTTTCTCTAACTGGAAAACTGTGAAGGGTGTCTTCGTAGCAGTTTCCAAATCAGCTAGTCCTCTATCTGTCCGGAAAACCACCAGGCGGCTGTTTCGACCTAACGGGTCTCGTCACTGGTGCGCGTTCATCGGATCCATCAGGATTCGAACCCATGACCATTACAATCTTGTACCGCCAGCCTGCCAGCAGCTTATGCCATCGAAACAGGTGGAACAGCGACCGACCGTCTGTGCCTTTCCTTCAGGTGGTGGACCATCTGGCTTGGGCGGTCCTGCGAACGTCCTCCAACTATTTACGTCAAAAAGTCCTACTCACGAGTAGTCATCGATTGTTGCCCGCCCACAACAAAGCTATATCGAAGTTTGCTTGCACAACATAGCCGTCCGCAGCTGCACCCAATGGCTCAATGACATTAGCTGCTGGCTGTCTGTACATCTCATTAGTGGTCATGGGTTCAGACCTTGGTGTACCCGATGGATGCACATTTCTAATGCGACCCAATGGATCGAAACAGCCGTCTAGTGCGTTTCCGGGCATATGGAGGACTATCTGATTTAGAAGCTACTGCGAAGAATCCCCTAACTATTTGAATCAAAAATCCCCTCCCAAAGACTAAACTTGAAAATTCCAATTCCAGCTTCGATGGCATGATGTGGAAAGTGTGCCGTTGCTTTCTGTGATTCATCGTCAGTGTCAAGACGAGGCTTTGATAAAGTATATGGCACCCATCTCTAATTTAATTTCCTTTAAGCTTTAAGAAGTGGCCTGGACAAAATTCGATTGCACCTGTTTCCTGAATTGCCACAGGACCCCAGTAAATGTTGCGGTCCGTAGTTCGTGCGCTGGAAATAAAATCTTGGTCCTCCTCATGTAATTTACAAACCCCGCTTTTGTTGAAACAGGTGTAACCTATCAGACGTCAAAATACTTGGTGCCGTGACTTGATTACTTGTGTACTGGATGGGAGTGTTTATTAGGCGAAGGCATTTATCCACCCTGACTTTACTTAATCTGAAGACGTGTTGATCAGTGTCATGCCGGCCATTGTTCGAGTCTGGTTTGTAACCCAAAAGTCACCGGTTCGAACCTGTGTGAGTGCAAGTGACATCGCCTTAATCCTAGCCCGCACATCACTATCGCGTGACAGCCAAGAGTCGGTACGGTGTGCCGGCATACTGCTGTCGATTGGTCAGGGTCATGGATCAACGCGAGTCCCACCTCATCATCGCCAGCAGTACATCAGCAATTCAAACTGATGCTTCGCTGCCGTGCAACCACGGTAACTTACGGCACGAAAATTAATAAGAGGGAGAGAAGGAGGACCTAGCGTAAAAACGTAATGTCATAAGCAAGCATTCAGTGTCAAGGCGCCTACATCTTGTTTTGACCACATACCCGTCAAAAACAGCTAGATATCTTACAACAGCAAGGTAGCTTTAATACCCCCTCGTCGTAATTAGCCATTTCCCGCAGATGATAGCACCACACTCACTTTAAAGAGGCAGTCCGGTTATAAGAAGAGCCACTGATGTCAACTGTGATCCATGTCCTGTAACGTCTCAAGCCAAGCACAGAGCGAGTCATGTGGACTCCAGCCAGGGAGGCGAGACAGACCACCGAGTTTAGTCATCAGGGACTTCATTTCCCGCTACCAATTTATCTTGTCCACATCGTGCCTTGCGCCACCCTACCTCTGGCAAACGTAACAAGTTCACCTCGGGCATACCTTGTACAAGCCCAAACCAATGCTATCTGTTGATCTAAAGTACTAATCTCATTATCACTTCGTAGCACTCGCCTGCGCACATCGGCGTTGCGCACACGCTGCTGCCATCCGACACCAACATTGCTTCGCAGACCGCCATGATCAAATTAACTGACTTCAGTGGTCACGCATCCGTTATTGCAGATGCAGCTACCCACCTAAGTGAATTGATCAACTATGTCGAGTTCCTCTGCCTCAAGTGTCAACGGGTCATCAAGTGACTGCAACGATACTTTGCAGGTGCGAAGCGCATGCAAAATGACGGGGCCACTCTAGATAGGTTATCCATGGTTGACTAAGCGGCGTCAACCTCTTCAATCAGCATGACACTATTATCCGCATCATCAAGATCAACTAGCTTTTCATCAAGCAGCACTTCAACACCTGTATCGTAAGATTCCGCAAAGGAACACACCGTGATGAAGTCTACGATGAAGTTTCACAAAATGGGGGATTTGGACGATCGTGACGAACGCCCTGAAATTGTTGTTATTGAACTAATATAGTTGGCCTTAGCGTCTCCCGTTTTCGTTGATCAAATTAATCTTGCATAGTCTGGAATTTCCGACCGCCACCTCTGTTTTACTGCCATGAGTTCCGTCTTGCAGAGATCATTCTACCTCCGGTTTTTCACCTTATCGTATTGGTAGTCGCCTTCGATTCTTCACTGCTGCATATGTCATTTGTCTCAGGTTAATAAAAAGACTCAACCTGAATGTGCCTGTTGAGTGGTGATTTTTCCACCCAGCTCCTCTTCCATGCATTATATTTTGTTTTAGGAGACCATCCATTTTGCGCTCTTGTTACTGGGCTACGCTACTGCTGCTTCTTCTCCTCTGTTCAATGCAGTCCTTATGCATTGCTTGCGTGAGCGACTCTGAGTTTCTTTTGTTTATCAGCTGCGCTATGCTCAACATTTTACCACTGAGAAATGAATGTTGTCAGCAGCCTACCTCACGAAAACCGAGATAGAAGAGGTACAACTTTTAACTGGCAGATCAACAGTTAAGGCAAAAGCGGGGATGCACGCGTGCAGCCACTGGCTGCGCAGTGTCGGATAACCCCTCCATTCGCTGATGCGGCTAATCCCATGACCTCCATCCCGGAAGAAATACGTTCCCTCTTCATTACCTAATCTTGTCTTGCCGTCGTAGTGTGGCCATCTCGAATCTTCCTCAATCTGATGCGTTCGAATTCGGGTCGAGGTGGCTTTCCTTCACTATGCTTTAAGTAACCCGATACAAGCTTTGTTCCGCAATGTTACAAGCATTCAGATATCTCTCGCGCTAGTATATCTGCGACAAATGGTAACCTATATCCTGCGCTTTTGTGTTTGCCTTGAACGAATCGTGGTGTGATCTCACCAGTTTACATCGGTAGCTAGATTGTGAGAGCACATGAACTTTGCTCGAATCCGGTTTAACTCTATTTTCAAAGTAGTATTGGTGTTTGTCATTAATATTGGCTTGGCGCAATTTGTCGTTGCCTCTTTTCTGACACATCAACTGACCACTGTTTTCGTCAGTGTGATCTTCAGACGTCCACACACACCAAGTTTGTCCTGTCATCAGCATGATCCTGTGGGGTCGTCAGTTCGGGGAAGCCATCCGAATTAATTTTCGTTTATTGCAGCTCAAGGTACCTCATGTGTTACTTAGTCTTTCCTTTGTGTCCCTACTACACTATCACTTCCACTGGCTCGGTTATGCGCTCCACATGTCAGCCAATTGGCCTCCTGCTCGAATAGTGTTTGCTAACACTGCGCCTTGTTGGTTAAAATCTCGAGGTGGTCAGTCAGGGACTTAGCGGAGGAGTAAGAAGATTCTCACTAAAAGTCTGAGTCGGGTTGGTGCACGTCGTCTTCCCCGATGGTCGGTTACTCGAGATCCTGCATATCGATTGGTTCAGATGCGGCACAATCTTCAAGTCATCGACGCTACTGGATTCATGCCATTACTTCTGGTTCCTAGAGATTTTATCTAGTGACATTATTTATTACTCACATCCTTCGAAGCATTATTACTATTTTGCTACATGGGTCATGCCGACTGGGTCAACCACACCTTGATGCATGGATTTTAATTGTTCACCTGAGTTACGCTGCACTCTAGCCTCCATTTATCTTGTGAGTTTTACCTCCATCATCTACACACAAATCATTGTTCATTTATTGTGTTTACCCCACAGCAACTGACCAGATGTCAATCGTTGGGTGATCTACACCTAAATTCCTACATTGCTCCTCCTCTTGTACATTCCGGATCCACAACAAACTCAGCAGCTGGCAATCAAGTGGAGGAGTGTCATCATCCGGCCGCTAGACCCGTGTTTCTTGTCGAGAAACGTAGCCGCTCACGTAGCACTGGACACCCATCTGCCAAGTGGGGCTCTCCTCTGACACCTCCCCGATGAGCTGTCCCCATTCCAAATCCATCCCTCTCAGCGACGCAATGCTTACCGTCTGTCAGTCACTTTCATTGTAGTTTCACACACATACATTGTAGTCTCGATCATCTGTTGAACGTATTGCTGCTATTACCGGGTGTAACTGACGACTTCTGATTCTACTTTGGTCACATGTTCATCCTATCCATCTCAAAACCTAGCCTATAAACTATTCTTTCCGTACACACATATCTACACTTTTCCTTTCGAAACACCATGTGGTTTTCCTATTTTTATGTTCCGCTTTTCTATGCGTTACCCACCTTCCACTTTGTTACCCCTCACATACCATTACCAGTGCAGAACTTCAGAGTCTTGAAAGCCATTGCGAGCGCTTGCACTTACCCGTTCCCTGCAAGTGTGGTATCTTTACAATCGATCTCAATCGTTTGTCACAATGAGCAATTCTTTCCCCATTTGCGTCATCATTGCAGCACGACCTGGTTGGAATGTCGTACTTACCTTTCGTAGTCTTCAAGACGATTCGTTTAAATTAATGTCAGAGTGGTTACGGTCACCGCTGACTGTTGCTTCACGAATAGCTCCGCCCATTTACTGATGCTGTTGGCCTCTTCTCATCTTCCACCTCACTGTTAACTTTTTCTTTCTCGAGGAATTCCCCCATCCTTTTTCATGGGCATTCGCGCGACGCGACCCTAGTCGTGCCGATGACATTGTTCAGGCCTAGTGAGCTGTCACTTGCTTGAATACCGGTAATCGCAGCTGTTTTCCCACCTCGATTGATAGAGGCTTGCAAAAGAACACGTAGCGCTGGAGGCCAACAGTTCTGCATATCTATAACTCGCTAACAGTGGAGAACGGGCCGTGGTATATCGCAGCTATCAAACCATCATAGCGTTCGATGACCGCCATTCATAGCTCATTCAGTAATAACAGTGAAATCATTGTTTCTGATCTAGCTGAATTTGGCACACATGCACACTACTGGTGATTCTCAATAGGACAAGGCGACAATCCTGCATGCCATTTAACCTATCGTCTTCCATTGGTTTCCTTGGCTATGATTGGTGGCATCCGGTTCCGGATTTGCCTGTCCCTGCGACATTTATAAGACAGCCACAGGACGACTGCGCCTACAGATGGGCCATGGGTGGCTTGTGCTGCACCACCCGCAGCTCCAACCACATACCCCATATCCAGTGTAAACCCGAAGGAGTAAGACCGGAATGCATGTGGGTGGGGACAACGTTACATCAACGGAGCCGGTCCACACACCTTAAGCATGTACAGCAGCAGTATTCCTATCTATCTAATGAGAGAATCGTGCGTGCCAGATGTACTCAAAGCGGTGACTGGGCCGTAGCCCGTCCCACACTGGATTCATAATTACTTTTTGAACCTAGCAAAGCCACGGGGACCGTGCACCCAGTCCCCTCCAGCAACGAACAAGTGTCCCCTGGAGGCAGTATAGGCGAGGTAGTAGGTAATAGACAGGTAGGCACCTTGTCAACAGGCATATCAAGCGCATCCACACGAAGATGTCAAGCAACAGCCAATCAATTGAAATGATGATATCAAATGAAATAAATCGAATAAAGCTTACGAATATGGTGACATAATTTCACTTAATTAGCGTATGCAATAGATGTGTTATCAACATATCCACACTAAATTCGAGAAAGCAGAAAAGGAGATCAAAGAGCATATGCAACAAGTGCGTATAAAATTAACCACTTTTCATTTAAGCGATGTGTGCAAATGTGCATTACAATTGTGTTACAATGTAACTACAAAATATTGTAAACCGCCCACCTGTGGTAACGAAACGCAAGCACACGGCTACTAAATCGTATGCAGCGTAACTACCAACGCTGCATATATATATATATATGTATATATATATATATATATATATATATATATATATATATATATATATTAGTGCCCCATGCTGAGACAGATGATGCATTCTTGATGCTTCTTCATCGCAGTTGAGGCTAAACCAACTTACACTTAAACTAGGTCTTTTTAAGCTGGATAAATTTCATTCCACTTTATTTGGTTTGTTCTGCCTACCTGAATAATGTTCTATTAACTGGCCACGTTGCTTACGCTAATTGCGCTTATCTTCGGTAATTTTGTTGCGTTTGTAGCATTTTTAAGTAACTTGTGAGACATTTCTTACTTATCGCGGATTCGTTGCTAACCAACTTACTTCATATGGTAATTTAGGGAAGAGTTATGCCACCGTATCTGTATGCATTATTGGATTTATTTTATTTCAGCTTGTCATTTGAAGTGAACGGCAGTTGCTTGATATCCCCGGTGTGTCTGCGCTTGATGTGCATGTTGACAAGGTGCCTACCTGTCTATTACCCACTACATCGTCCATACTGGCTCCAGGAAACAGTTGGTCGTTGCTGGAGGGGACGGGGTGCACGGTTCTTGGGGTCCCCGTGTTAGACTCGAAGGGTGGTTTCATGCAGTCAGTGTGTAGCGGATTCCGGTCCAATCACCGCCTTGTATGCGCTTGATTCCCAAGTACAGCATGCTTGTATTTGTCTGTGAAGGAGTGTGGGCCTGTTCCGGTCTTATTCCTTCGGGTTTACACTGGATATGGGGTGTGTGGATGGAGCTGTGGGTGGTGCAGCGCAAGCCATCCATGGTCCCTCAGTAGGCGCAGGCGTCCTGTGGCTGGCCACAGTGACAGGCAAATGTGAAATCGGATGCCCCCAACCATATACATATATATATATATATATACTATATATATATATATGCGCTGGATACGCGAGGTCGTTCAAACATACGACCTTCGATTCTTGGCTTCTTGGAGTCTGGTACCGCGAGCTCACGCTTCAGCTTTGACTCAATTTCGGATAGCACAATTGTTTTGAGGGCGCTTGCAGCACTTGAGCATCATGTGCGGAGCTATGTGAGTCCGGGTTCCCTAGCGTCCTCCACATTACACCTTTTTTGCGACTGACTCAGATTGTCCGAACATCTGTTTTTCTATATATTGCAATGAGTTCTGCTTCCTGGAACGTGGTCCACAAGCTATGCGTTCTTACTCTACGAACCTAAAATTATCGGTGTCATGTTTAAGCAATTCCGCACTTATCTGCTTTAAACAGTTGACTATTTGGACCCGCCCAGTCACTAGTGGACTCGGCATGCACCGAACCTTTAGTTTAGTGCACCATACAAAGAAAACGAATAGCCGGAGCCATCATTTCTCATTATACGCGTTAGCTACAGGTAGAAAACACCTCAGCTATTATGACGCAATACAAAAGAAAATACAAAAACATGAAACAGAGGTACGCCGGCTGAGTTACCGGTAATGGGTGGATGTCGTTTCGGAGAGGTAACGGCCGGCTATTGTGC
>OX104067.1:114586948-114632755 GCA_944474145.2 Dicrocoelium dendriticum
GAACTTTGATGATGACGCTGCAGCTACTGTCGGCTAATGAGAATGATTTCGCTCTTCGCTGATTCTCCCCGACACAAATGAGACAACGACTTAATGGCTAAGTTGATTATGTATTCGATTGTTACCAACTGGATAAACAAGTTTGACTTTTAAAACAGAACAGCACTCAATTTTACCAAACGGACTAGTAAGTTAGATATGCGCAGTTAGACTTGCGCAATGTTACACTTTAGACAGGTGCAACGCTTGTACGGCACCGGTGACGGGGAACTTACGTAAGTATACGCACAAGTATGACCGGGGAATATGATGGTTCCGGTAATTGTAAGTAGTTGTTCGTTGTATAGGAGATTTATAGAGGAATCGAAATAAGTCAGGCCAATTTGACGTATGTGTCCATTAGAAATATCAAGCGACCATAGTCTGGTTGGACGTTAGTCAAGTTTTGCAGACGAACAGGGGTTCCCAATAAAGCATTTTTTCAAACACTCTTTTCATACATACAGTATTTTTGATGATGGTTGAGGTTATGATGGGGGGGGTAACTATGATATTTGACGAGTCAACATCTGAACATCCAAAGGACCCCAATCCAACCACTTTAGCTGTTACGTTCTTTGCGTCCAAGCTGAAAAATTAAGCAATTATAAACTATGCGAAATAGCTTTACAAGACATAAAAATCATAACCATAAGTACCGACCACCGTTTCTATCATTAAAACAGCGATGACTTTAGTTTTGCCCATTTGAAATACAAGGGCAACTTCTATCTTGCGTGGATTCTTTATCTAGAGAAAGTCGGTGGAACTCGGCACATAGTGACCATGGGTGAGGTTTCGGCTCCAAGTAACTGAACACCCCAAAATGCAGTTGGTACCCAAGAAATAATTTGTCTAGCTTCCACACCAGAGCTAATGCGCTCCGATTCTTCTCCATTATGTAGTGCTGTAGTTCAGCGTTCCTGCAAAAACAAATCAAACGAATGTATCTACTACTGGGCTAGCTCTGCCTGTTTACGTGCGTTCCGTAAATAAATAAATAAACGGCTTATTTCTCGACAATGCGAGGCACAGTCCAACTGAGTGGTATTAGCTGTCTCTGTTCCCATTATGAAAAGCAGTTCAAAGCTTTTATCATCAAGGAATACAGCGTTAGTTACACAGTTAAACACATTAGACAATTCCTAATTTGCAACACTAGTCTACATGTCATTTCGCTTCCTGATCGCTTAGGGGTCTTGTAACGATTGTAGGTGAATATATGAAATTATTTATTTACTTGTAAGGAGCATTAACCTTTGTTTTTACCCGTTCGTCCAAGCAACTTACAAGTCAGTTAGACAAAGCTCCAATGCTGAAAAGCACTAGAGGATCGGTTCATCTTATTGAGACTCGTCAGTGACGCACATTCCTTTGGTACACTGCTGGGTGTCGAACGCTTGACCACCGCAGCTTATGCCACTGAGCCACGAGGGACGATAGCGGACCATCACTGATTGACACCTAGTTGTTATATTGCCCGACCAATCTTGCACTGCCATGCAGAGCACAGTCGTTTGCCATGCGGGCCAGAGCTTCTCTTGCCAGTGCTGTGAATCCACACGGCATTTTGAAGACCGATAGAGCTTAGTTTATGAAACCTAATGAGTAGGTGGATCAGTGCGTAAATTTATTTGGTTTATTGCAATTAGCTTACAAACCGCTCAGGTGTACTATCAATCCGGCAAAGCAATAGATGATCCTCTCGTTCTATTGGGGATCGTCAATGATGCGCACTCTTCTACTCCTTCGGGAACCGAACCCATTATTGAGAGCAGATATGATTGGAATGAACTCCGAAAGAACGTCATATCAAGCGACCAATGCTTTAAGGCGTTGAACGAGCGCGTTACTTAATTGGTGAAGCAAGCTATCAATCATATATATATATATATATCTATCTATATATATATATAGAAATATATAAATAAATAAATAAATATAAGATTGTTCAAACGCTTAGGATAAGGTGTGAAGCGTTGGCTGTTACTTCGGCAGACAAAACGGAACTGATCGTGGTATTGGGAGGGAAGATCTCAGAACTCGATTTGCAGATTAGTGCATTATGTAGCCCGAATCCCGACCTGTTAAAAGGCAAAAGTTCACTAACAACAATGCTACCCAGTTCAGCGAAAGACAAACACCGTTAGTGAAAAATGGCCATGAAAATAGGCCGGTTGAACGGTATCCCAAGTCTCACGTAATGATCCAACGTATGCAGAGTTACGCACGAATTGCACGATCACCTCCGTCAGTAGCTGGGCAACAACAATTGACCCCTACGGATGGTGCAACTAACGGCGTTGCACGTAAATCTCTTGCTGTAGCCTTGGACTATTGTCCACGGAAGACAAGCCAGACACCTCCACCCGACTAACCTCCGCTCACAAGAAACTGCAGAGCAAACAATTATTACGCAACCAAAAGGCGATGACAGTGATATATTCAAACGTCCCAGAACCCACCAGCGAATCGCTATAAGGTAGACAAGCCGAGGAGCAAAACCGGTGGGCTGAAATATCCTGCGCACTAGGACTGAAAGTTCTCCCAACTAGTCTTACACGTCTTTCACGAAATCCATCATCACCACACGTAGGGGAACCTCGGTTACTGCGAATAACGTTTGGCAACGTGCGCGACATGGAAGATGTTCTCTTAGCAAGCCACATTCTAGTGAACTCTTCTGTCAGTGCCCGCCTTTTTCCTGACAGTCCATGGGCAGAAAGACAGAAGCGTAAATCCAACCCTAGTTCGTCACGTCAAAATGAGATGAAGAAAGTGGTACTGGTTCATGGTGTGCCAGGATTGAAGCATGACGATAGTAGTGAACGACAGAAGCACGACATCGAAGAATGGAGGTATATCGAAGAGCTCCAACAACATGCAGAATGTCGTGGCTTTTGACCTCAGTCGTCTAATTGCTTCCACAAACTACCAAGGTAGCAGGCCACGAATTTTTAAAGTTACCTTGGCTGCTACCGAAATGGTATGACAAGTGTAAATTTGGGCCACCAGAAATACGGTTAAGACCATTCCTTCAATTAGTACAGACCTCAGATACAAATGAGCCAGCCTCAATTGTACCTATCTCAAATCAGCCAACTTTGCAAACAAACGCTTCAAAAAACTTCAGCGGACCGGCACTATTTGTGCCGGTCACTCACAGCGAATCGAGCTCCTGATGCGCCAAAAATACAATGTCATTACAACAACACTCAGGGGTTGTATTCTAAGCTCTCGGAATTGCGCCATCGACATGAAACAACAACTTGGGACCTTATAGCAGTTACTGAAACATGGCTCTCAAACGACATACTTGATCCAGAGATTGAACTCAGTAAGATGTCAGTCATTCGAAATGATCGTCCATCTCGCAGTGGCGGTGTTGTTCTCTAGTATCGCGATTATTTGAACTGTGAAGCTCTTACTGAAAATTCCCTTGTTATTCCCGATGCACTGTTTTGCCGAATGCACCTAGTAGGTCTAGATGTTGGTTCACAGACGACGAGTGATGCTTGCCTCTTGGCAGTTATCTATACACCTCCGAACTCGTCAGCAGACAGCGATAACATTCTGTTAAACGCTCTCCGCTATGCTGTTTCACAAAAGTACTCTCACAATCTTATGATGAGTGACTTAAATGTTCCTTCAATAGCATCAATATCCCCTAATGGTCCATCATTAAAATAGAAACTCCTCAAATTCGTGGATATGGCAGTTTTGTATAACCAAGTGCATCTACCAACCAGACACCGCCATTCAAACAAGCCATCACATCTAGACTTAATCCTGACTAGTGCAGAGTTGATGGTTGAGTCAGTAGCATAGGATCTTCCACTGGGCAGTAGCGACCATTTAGTCCTAACACTTGGTTATATGTGTAATGCCAGTATTGTTAATAGAGAAAGAGCAATTCAACGAAATATTACGGACTATTTTAAGCCGCACCACTTAGCAGCAACCGTTGACTGGGACTTACAGACACAGCTCAGCGAATGACGCATGGAATGAATTGAAAAATAGATTTATTTGGATCATTCATACAAGCAGCATCGAAGGTTGTACCACCACGAGCATTGCGCCGGACCACTACGTGGATCTGGAGTAGAACACGTAAATGGCTCAAGAAAAGAGATGAAATTTGGAGGCAACATTCACTAAGCCCATGTGATATCACATGGCAAAATTACAAAGTCATCAGAAACTACTGCATGTTACACATTAGAGTGGGTAAGTACGAGTAACACCAAACTACTACACAGATTTGTGAATGGCGAAAGAAAGGTTGAGCCCGGAATACCACCACTCAGGACGACCAGTGGCCTAACAACTACTGCTGGGGATGCGTCAAACGTTCTACTCTCACAGTTTGGCTCGGTAGTTACAAATACCATGGAACCTTCGCCCTATCAACTCCCAACAAATGTCGTTGGTTTATCCAGCTTCTCCTTGAATCCGGCAACTGTTGCAGGCAAAGTACATACCTATGGGAGTACAGTACCCCTGGAATCGACATGATCTTCCCAAAAAATATGAAAACCCAACGTTTTACAATAGCGGCACCACTTGCAACCTTCTTCCAGGGTCTGCTTAGCTCTCATAAACACCCGTCTGTGAAGAATGGAATTACCAGTCTAGTATACAAAGGAGGTAGGCGATCGGATCCTGACAACCACCGACCTATTACTCTCCTTTCTGTTTCATCAAAAGTGATGGAATCGGCAATCGCAAATGAACTGACGCGAATACTTTGAAAGTAAACAAATAATTTCTAATGCCCAACATAGTTTTAGACGCATACAATCTTGTCTCACCAATTTACTGATTGCTCTGGGCTCATGGACCAGGGCGACCGATGAAAGAGACCCCATAGATGTGATTTAGTTGGACTTTTCCAAGGTTTTCGACAGGGTCAATCACTTCTTTCTCCTCCAAAAGCTTGTTGCCTACGGTATCAACGGTTCCCTACTCACCTGGTTAGAAGACTACTTACAAGATAGAGCAATCAAGGTAAGAGTAACCGACACTCACTCTGCAAGCCTGTGCGTCTCCAGTGATGTACCACAAGGATCCGTCCTCGACCCGCTACTGTTTTAAATTTACATCAATGACCTATCAGCAGGCATTCTATCTCTGATGCAAATATTTGCAGACGATGCTGACATATGGAGAGCAATTCACTCAGCAGCCGACCGTGTCTACCTCCAGGAAGATCTGACTGGGATAAACGAATGGGCAGAAACAAGTCAGCTCCCACTGAGCCCTGCAAAATGCCACCTGCTGACGGTGCGCAGCAGCTTCGTCAACACATATCTTTTGGGGCAACACGTCATGCAACACGTGACTAGTGAACGCGACTTAGGTGCAATCGTGTAACAGAGTCTTACTAATTAGCTCCAACGTTCGAAAGCAGCAGGTGTGACGAACTTGCACTTTGCCTTGCTCGGCACATTTGAGCGAGGACTAGTATCAGTGTTGATTAACTTCTACATTCGCCCTCACGTTAAATATGCAATTCTTGCAGGTTGTCCATGGTTAAAATCAGATATACTTCTATGGGAACAACCCCGATGAATGGTCACAAAGGTAACGCGTGGACTATCCACTCTAAGTTACGAACTGCGTCTTCTTGTACTCGGTGTGTTCTCATCAGAATTCTGACGGCTTCGGGGAGATCTTACTCTCACATACCGGATACTAACTGAAAGCGAGCATCCATGTACATCATTGTTGACCCTAGCCCCTTACAAACAAAGCCGAGGCAATCACCTGAAAACAAGGATGCAACACTCTCGTTTGACTTGCAGAAAGTATTTTTACTCAATTAGAATTTGTTCACACTGGAATGCATTACGAGATATGTGGTGAACGCACCAGACATGACGACATTCAAAAGACTCTTATGCTTTCATCTTCGTGATAAACGCTACACAACGGTGTGATCAAGTGTAATGGTTTAACCACTGATATTTCAAGTTCCACATTGGAACATTTTGATTTTAAGTTTCTTTTGCATATCCATCCTGCGGGACTAGTAAAGTTATGTTTTTCTCTCATAATACACTATTGAACCATTGAACTATTGAATATATTTACCTGATATAGTCGCTTTCATGTGTTCGCTATTCACACAGTGTGTAAAATAAAACAATGATTGTTATTTAAGACAGTCCATATTTGAATGTACTGTAGCTCATCATTGGTTCATGTTAAATGCCTTGTGTCAGAGGTTCATGATTTCCCCTAATTACTTTCTCTCCTGCCGTAATTTTCCAAACACTGTGAAAACGGCGTTTATCGGAAAAGGCTGTCTCAATAAATTTGTTGCTTCAATAACGCACTCAAATGATCACTGGGGTCTCACTAAATAAGTGCCGGTTTTGATGAGTCAGCACAGAATGCAGGCTTTGCATTTTCAAATACATTGTCTAAAGCAACTTGATTCTACTAAAGCAGTCGTGATCGTTCCATAAATTTTATTATTCTCTTTCGGCACTATTCCTTGGGGAAGCGTCTTATCTCAGAGGTCGTTTGCCGTATTTCGGTCAACCTACCTGTTCTATGGTGTGCTCATGTCATGATTTGATTTTTAATGCTTTTATGACTCAATCGCATTGTACAGAGCCGTATCATGTGTTACCGATTAACGTGTAGCGAAACGTCCTTAGGCTTATTGTTCATTGTTCAAATGGACTGGACAAAAGTGGTCAACCTATTGGGGTCTGATGAACTTTCAGGCAATGAAAATTAAAACGGTCAACTTAGAGAATTGGTGTGGTTATGAAGGTCGGCAACTTCTCAGGTTTAGCTGCATACATATGGTCAAATGCATATAATTTTGATCTGTTGGCATCGTTTAACTGTTATAGACTATGTGGTATGATTCTAACACTCATCAGTCAAACTAGCTCTCAAAGTGGCAAATGAAAACTATCCAGTTGGTTAATGCGGTTACATGTTCAAATCCAACCGAAAAATGTTCTACCTTAAAAGCATCCAAAAATAGCCTGAGTTGAAACAGAGTAAAAATCAGACCAAGTGCGCTTGGTTGGATAAGAATTGTATGTAGGTTACATGATGCGTGAATGGGTTAAAAGAACGAACGAAGCAATGCGCTGATCGGTTGCGGAATGCGGATACTATCCAAAGTAACTATGCATTAAGTTCGAATTGCATTCATCTGTCAATAAAATGACAAGTAAGAATTAAATTTCTAGTGTGTTCAGCTAGAAACCTAGGAGGTGGTGGGCCATATACTTATAGGCAATGATTGAATGTGGGGTCATATTGAATTAGACGTTGTGTGATTAGATTGCGACTGGCAATCGCAATGTGGGCCGTGCTTTGTTTTTAACTTAACCTAGGCCATTGAATCACTAGCACCGTAGATAATGAGGATGCATTTCGGGTATTGCTCGAAGGCGAAGAGTGCACTCGATGACGCGTTTCAACTTTGTTTGAGCTCACCGGGTAGATACAACAGGCTTCGAACCCGGGACCACTGAGACGTTAGTTAGGATCTATACCTCTGTAGCCACCTGACCACGACAGGCAGCGCTTGTCGAAACGGTTAATGCCTGAGGTACTCGTTGTGTGGTCGTATTGCCACGTGCAATCTACATAACTTCGGACATATTCTGTAGATAAACGAACACTTCACTTATGAATGGAAGGATTTTGGTGAGTATTTTTTTTCGTCGCAATCAGCCGACAATTCAGATATATCGACCAGCTATCCGGAAAAGCACCAGACGGCCGTTTCGCTCTATTGGGGCTCATCAGTGGTGCGCATCCTTCCATTCATAAGTAATACCAATTCATCCGTACGGATTCCACAAAATGCTATGTCGATTCATAGCTGCCGTAACCGGGAAGTCCTGACGCCAGAAGGCCAACCGCTGTCATCTGCATGGCAGGTGCCTGCATGGCATTGGAGGATGCGTCGGGCTATATCGCATTTAGCTAACAATTCATGATAGTCAGATACCGTACTCCATGGCGCAGTTGCATAAGCTGCGGGCTAGTTGGCAAGAGCCACTAGCAGTCATGGGTTCGATCCTCCGCAGAGGACCGAAGAATGCGCACCACTGATGAGCCCCAATGGGACGAAATGGCCGTCTGGTGCTTTTCCGGATAGCTGGTCGACATATCTGAATTGTCGGCTAATTGCGACGAACAAGAACGCTTCACTGCATATGGGTTAGCTGTTTCGCTTTTTCCTTTCAAAAACTTGCTGTTATCTTAACTAATTACATGCGAATAAATTAGTAGTTGTTAAGCGAATCGTTAAGATGTCATCTGAATAGATTTGAGCTACTCAGCAGTGAACAGCACGAATTGCGGGAGTGCTTTTCTTGATTGACAAGATTACTGATATCTCATGAAAGCTTTGTTGATGCAGGGGATACTGGTCATGCAGTGTACCTAATTTCCGTCAGTATTTGAAGGTATTTGACATGGTACCTCAGTTGAGGCATACCCAAAAACCAGATTCTTAAGGAATATCCCGTTTCTCTCTTCACTGGGTGTTTGCATTCTCGGATGGTAGAGAACACTATGTACACATGGGGCACAGCCTATCATGTAACAAGGTGATCTTAGCGGATCCTTACATGGCTCCGTCCTTAGACCGATGCTCTTTTCCATCTATGTAAACGACATCACCCTGGAACCTTGGGTTTCATCGCCATTATATACTGATAAGCTAAAGCTCTGGAATGTTATATACGTCTCCTGGGTTTCTGAGGCCATTAAACATAACCTGAAGAGGCTCTTGGTCCAGTCTACTTTAAGGCGACTGCCCAAACCAAGTGGTGTTCCGTTCTTAGAATTGGAACAAGTTGTCCGTGCTCGAGTTACTTCGTCGGTGAAGTCAATCACCCCAGTGCACCCAGCCAGATGTATTTAGGCGTCGTTAACTCAGGCGACAAATAGAAAGGGATCGCGTGTATAAGGTTCCGTATGTTGTGGTTAATATGCCGTTAGTTCGGATTTCTGACGGCTGATAAAGTTGTGTTACAGTTTTTGGTTTTTATTCGGCCCCATCTGGAATACTGCTTCCTGGCTTGTCTGCGCTGCCTTTTCCGGAACAAAATGGAGCTGGAGAGGCTTTTAAATTTGTGCACTAGGTTGGTCGTTATATTAACGGGATGATCGTACACTGAGTGCTTATGCTTATTATTAAAATGAACAAACTGCTATGTGATTGGATTAGAGCTGAAACTCGGTCATCGAACCAGGTTATTGCGCGCTGGGACGCGCTTCAATTAAATGCTATCACGGACTTTACCGTTAAGAGTTTGACAGTCAAGAGCATACTTTTAGATGCAAACAGAAAACTTTTCCCTTTGCTTTACCATACGTATCCCCATGTTTTGATTTCATCTTCACCGCTTTATTTCACCCACTGAATTTGACTTTTATACCAATGGCATTCCTCCTTATTTACCCGTTATTTTCTTTCGACATTTCGTTCACTTATTGTGACGGGCGCTGCAGGGACTGCTAGTGCAGGAAACGTTGATGAACAATGAACAATGATTTATCACGGGATAAAAGCGAGTGCTTGACACGTCCTGTAGGATGGTTGAGGTGAATTTGATGAAATCAAAATATATCTGGATCATCTATCGAACGTCTGCCGAGATGAATACTTTGATAATTAACATCAGTGTAAACTTAAAAATTATCAAGCGTAAACATTCAGAAAGACATTGTGGTGCAGTGATCGTTGATGTAAGGAGTGAGAAAATTAAAATATGGTCGCTCACTTAGGTCCTTTTGATACATAAATCTTGTTGAAAAGCATGCTTGGCGTAATCCACAGTAGAGGAGTTTAAGCAACAAAATGCTGGGAGCTAAGAGCAACATCTAATCGTTTTTTGGAAACGTCCAAGGTAGGGGAGGATACAACTGAGTCGGAGAGTGCGTTCCAAGGTTGGGAAACCCGAAAGGAAAAATAATTCCGTCGACCCTCTAGACTTCTATATTGTTCCTTCAGTTTTATGTAGTTATTGCTGAGCTACGTGTTGTGGCTAAGTTTCAGCAAATGGTGGTGTACGTTGTTGGGGTCACTCAATATCTGATACGCTAATATGAGATCCCCGAGCAGCCTTCGTTAGCGATAGTAATAGGTTGACCAAGTTGGGACTCGATTGATTCATTTTGAATCCATCAATTACTCACAACAACTTATCAATTCCTGGTTTAATGATCTGCTCGAGAAACGGTGCACACGAGATTTTGCTGTCGTTCCAACCATACCTTAACTTGAATTTGGTGATTCGCCACATAAACGAAGTACATAAATATTCAAAAAAGTGACAAGTTGACTTAACATCAGAATCTTCCATTTTCTCCGTTAGATTGGATCATATTGACTGGGTTAACATTTATGTCGATTTATCCCAGCTGGAAAAATATGATCCTATTGACAAAGCGCAAAAGGATTTAACTTCCATGTCAACCCAGCTGATTCATTTCAGCTACGGTTCAATTGTTTGGCTAGCCCTATTTTGCTTGTGGTCAGAAAGGTATTTTCTTATGGATTCCAATAGGTTCAACAACTTTTCAGAAATTCGCTAGCTGGTGTGATGACCACTAATGGTGCCGAAAGTATAGGGTCTCACAAAGTGCAATTGCGCTGTGGATGCTACTCCGCTGAGGCTCAGAACTCAGGTTACTTAGGAGTAAGTAGGGTACACCGGGCATCCAGACAGTTTTACGTAAATGAACACCAGTTGTCGAACTGAAAGTAAAAAGATAGTTTTGCTTTACCACCCGGTAAATGTTAGGGAAATTCAGCAGCACACTAAGAACAGCTTAGATTCAACACAGACGTTCCATAACGAGCAGCGACATGGAATGGGACTATAACGCAAGAAACCTAAAGCTAGATAAATATAAATAAATAAATAGATATTTTATTCTTAAATTTATAGAGACACACCAAATCAGGCATGATCGAGGTTTACAGGCAGCTGAATATCACAACGATACTTTGGATCCAGTCGTGTGTAGTGTAAGCCGTCAAGGCACTATACGTGCAGTGAAACGGTACCTACTTTAGCAAATTCTCCGAAATATTGGCGTATGTAGGCAAGCGAGCATGCCTGCAAGCCTGTAATCCACTGTTTCGAGCAATGGAATGTTTGTTAACAGCGACAGAGCATCGAATGTTATCATCGTTTCGTTCTCAATGTTGATTTCAGATATCCTCTCTCTCCCACGCAGTAAGTGCAAACCAAATTCCGTTACGGCTGCAGCTTAGCCACCATTCATTGGGCAAACAAATGCCGGGGAGAACCCACTATGTTTACGATTGGGCGCATTGGGATGCCTTGCTTGTAAACTTTAGGCAGGCCATAGAATCTCGGTAGGTGTCCACCTGAAGGCTTCGTCTTTCCGAATTCCTCTTTCTTGAAGAGTTTGGCTTGCATCATTCGCCTTTGGCAGCCGGTCAACTGCTTCTCTAACCCCTGTGTTGTCTTTTCCTGCAATGAGCCCCTGGAACTTACTCTTATCCCTGTGGATGTGTGCATTCTAGATATAATTCACCCTATGCATTGGCACTACGCCGGAACCATTATCTGGCTTAGCGATTATGAAGTTCTTGTTTAACCATAGCTCTGTAAGTGACCTCATTTATTCCCTAGTGGAACTATCATTACTAGTTGCTTTTGTCTTGACGTATTCGTGGCAATTAGGAACTAGAGTATTTCTTAGATTCTCAGTATCCCTTGATGAGGTAGGAAGGAGGTCTATAGTCTGAGAAAGCAAGCTTTCAGACTCTAAATCTAAAGCCACCAGATCTATTTTCTTACCTAGAATGCAAACATTTAAACCCAACTATAACACGTGCAGCTGCGTGAAATATACTGTGAGATTTATGGAGTGACCTTAGGAGTTCTTTTGGGGCCGCTGCTGGCTGATAAGTTTATGTCGAAATTGGAACATGGCCCACTTACAACGTACATCGGTGCAACCGAAATGTACGTGCAGTAAGTTGAAGACACCTTGATACTTTGCAAATCTGAACTCACGCGAATCAGTTGCTGAAAGCTTTCAGTGACGCACACGAGAATCTCCACTTCACCTGTAGACACGAATCTGGGGACCGGTTACCTATTCTGGAGGTAGAAGTTATCCATAACTCGAATGCATCACGCAGCAGAAAACTATACAAAAGCGTGCATGGAATGGGCAGTATAGCAAACTCCACTGCGCATTAACTCTACAGCACAAGCGGAGTTTAATCAGATCTCTCGCCTTCAGGGCGCGCAGTATTTGTACACCGGATACCGTCAAGGAAGAACTACAGTGAATCAGCGACGCCCTCAGGGAAAATGGTTATCCTGATAAATGTATCATCAAGCATTTGAAGGAACGCAATCGGAAGCATTGCGTAGAAGCATTGCTCCTAAAAAGAGCTTGTCATACATATGCCATTTAAGGACGGTTCTGCAGCTGATATGTTATCCCGACGCCTGAAAGCTGCTGTTGAGAAAACTTATTTCGCGGCTCGCCTGCGAATTGTTTATCACAACAAAACCCTTGAAAGATAGACTGCTGTTGTTGACCCGTTTAATGATGGTTTATCAGTACTCGTGCCCCCGTGGTGCACGATACGTGGGTCACACTATGAGGGGCTTATCACAGAGGATCCGTGAGCACATCCCTGCATGGTTTTGCAAAGGCGCAATGAGGTCCTCAGACAGCTCAATGATCTTGCACCTCCTTGAATGTGACCATAAATCTTCCAGGAATGAATTCAAACTCTTCTACTCACTACCTGAACACTTCCCTCAAGGATTCCACAAACAGCTCTTGCCCATCACCGAGACTATCTGCATCCACCACCTGAAGCCAGAATCATGTGTACTAAAACGATGCATACGTCCGATACTATTACCGTGACCACCGGACACTGGTACTTGCTTATTTGGTTGTTACCGTACCTACTTTATTACTTCCGGCTACTGAGCATATTTTATGCATGTTTAGTTAGTGCATTTGGTTTACCATCTGGATGCCTGTCTCAAGATATCGATCTTGATAGTTCAAACAGTCTAGAAGTCAATCCCAGCCCGAGTAGACGCTTTCCCCACACTCAGTACTATGTAACCGTTTGGGTCTGATGAGAGTTTACCGAAAAGCATTTGTTACCCTGAAATGGTTTCTGATACTGCTTCAGGTTTTGCATATTTTCTTGATCGAAACAAGGAACAGGATAGAGCATTTACAAGGAATATATTTCCTGTGATCAATAAAGTTATCTAATTTTTCGGTTGCATTTTAGTGATTTGGCGGTTGTATGAATTCCAGAATTTTTTTTGATTCGCTTTGGTTGTGGTTTCTAACAAGCGTAATAATAATTTTGTTTTATGTTTTAAATAGAAATTTAGAAATATCTGTTGGTTTTTATGCTTTTAGGCATTGGAACATAATAGGTGATATTCAAACCGTTCTCTTCGTTTTCGCATTCACCTGCTTTGCTGCTTGCTCGCGGAATCTAATATTCCTCATCTAGCATATCAACATCCTTTTAATCAATGCTAGACACTGTGAGCGCATGTCTTTCTACATGAGCTACTCTGCATATAGATCTATTAGACATTTTAATGCTTTTTCCTTACTCAGTGTCCAACGTAACAACCTTGTTGCGTCTTAATTGTCCAAACGCTATACAGTATTCGACCTAAAGACCATTAGGGTCGGATTCACGGTAGCTGTTAGCTAGGTCCTTGACCATTATAGACCAAGCACTACCCGCTGCGCGGGTAGTAACCCGTACGGTTTTAGAGGATGAATCAGGCTAAATCGCTGGTGGATGTCAGGCAAAGTATCGTTTTTCATGGCGCAGTGTCATAAGATGTTGACTAGTGGTACTACACACTAACGGTCATGTGTACGGTTCCCTGAGTTGAAACATGAGTACGTGCACCATTAAGAAATGCAAATACGACTTAGCGACCATCTATTGCTTCTCCTGACTGGTAGTTCGTCCATCTGATTTTTAATCTGGTTGCGATGAATAAGCGATTTCGCACCACATCCTTCTACTCAAGACTAGTTAACTGGATTATCTGACAAATTCCGAACCGTTTGGATTTCTAGGTACACTCTAATGGGATCCCATGCCGTCCTAGTTGATCGATGCAAGTTGGCCATTTTTATCTCTCCTGTTCTAAACTAGATTAAACACAGTACATTCAGCTCACATAACGGCCCTTGTTCGTCACGTAGAGTGATAACACATCTCCTTAAAAGGGGAACCACAAGCGATGATTCATTGGCTGTCTATCGAAAGACGTTTAAAATGGGAAACCTAAACCGTGTACGGAGTACTTGCAGAAATCAAAAATTACTTCAAAGCATTACTAGGAAAATTTTGCAGTATTCAGTTGGCATCCTGCCCAAATGCAAAGAACAGTCAGATTCTCTTTGTGAATATTTTCGCACTGCATTGGCCATATCCGTCATCTGTTTGGTAACACTAGCCACCCCATAGTGTTATACATCCCTCCACTGATTATTAGATTAGTATCAGGAGGCATTTATCAATAAGCACGGTTCTAAAATGTACGCGGCTTTTCTTATGAGTGAAACACTTATGCGGGTTAACCTCTACGCATATGTCTATTGTGGGGATGCTTATTAGTTGTATGTTAAGGATGTGTTGTTGGAGATTCTCGCGCATATGAATGTTAACTCAGTCCGAAACAGCTTTGTAGTGTTAGGTGTAGGGTTCAGGTGCGAAGTAATTAGAGTAACATCCAGATACCAGCAGAAGTCAAAGGATCAAGCAATCTGCATTTAAGCACTACCAAGTAACCTACATCTCGATAGATAGTCCAACTCGACCTGTAGTCTTACAGTGTGATTCACCATTCTTAGCGTTTAAAGAAGTTATCGACCTGACTCTGGAGACAGGAACAATATTGTCATCTCCACTGACGTGAGCAGTTTCATTTGCATGGAATAAAGTGGTTGAGATATTAGTTCTAATGTGTGCGCACTGACAGCATGAGTATTGCCTACCAGAACACTGCTGGTAGTACTCGTAAAAATAATGACACACATGTTTTCTAGTGATCTCTTATGTAGCTATGACAAGGCAATATATGAAGCGACTGTTGTATGTCCTAACCAGCAGTTCTGTCCACCGAATTCTTTCGCAGTGTATGTATGGAAAGGTTTGACTCCCCGCTAGGAGCTAGCTGAGTGATGGGTGCACCAAACGACGCTAGAGACTAGAGAGTTGTGATAACAGCTTACGCTTGAACAGTTTCCTTGGTATTTTTAGACTTTTCTTATACATTGACACCTCAGGATACTGCGTCATAATTATCGTTTGATAAAGGAAAAGGGTTGCTCGATGGTTCTATGCAGTTTGCGATTATTTGAATGTCGTTACAGTGGTGGGTGTTTCGTTTAGAACTAGACAAATAAGCACCAGTTTATAATCAGTTAGCAAAACGGGCAAAAGAGTTTCATTCTGAATTGGAAGTGATGGGAAGTACAATAGAGTCCGTGTGTTCACTGTCTAACTAAAGGCACCTTTAACGGATTTTCGAATAAACGAAAATTAATCGTATCTTACCACCTTTAAAGCACCTTATGGCTGTGATTCAAGCAGCGCCTCAATGTAGTACGAAGGATGAGAGATTAGTTGAATGGCCATCTTAAATACCAGTTGCCGCGCGCAACCTCACTGTAGAACTTGATTCGCATTGAAGCGAAGCTTGGGCAACGCGAACACGGAGACCGCACCTGAAGCAGTTGGAAATTAGGCGAGGCTCACCCGAAAACACTTCGCATCACAACGCGTTTAGACCTTGTTGGATATAATCATGTGGCTCAAAGGGGTGGGAACGAAACTTACATCAAGTGCTCTCGTTTCGAAACAGACCATATCCTCCTAATGAGATCAAAGAAGATTCGTCTCAGTTAGACTCAGACAGCTGGCCTCCACACATCCATCACATATCCTGCTATGTAGTGGCTGTCTACCTGTGTCCACCTGCGACGAATCTTCACAAAATACTCAGTAAGTCCCCCTAGTAATTACAGAGATAAACTGAGGTAAACTCGCGTCGTGGTGCCCAGTTTTTGGGCGAACAACACCAAATTATCCATAAGCTACAACCATCGGAGATCATTGAAAACTATGACGCAGACATCCCCTTGGTGTCGTGCCGTCCCACAAGTACAGAGCACGCGAATTCCGTGGATAAACACTCACTATACTAATGCTCCCCACCGAGCCTATACCCATTCCAAAGTTTCATGTGCGGAACTACTTCATTTTCCAAGTATACTTTGGGGTTTCATTCTCATTAGAAAAGATTTGTACCAGGCTAAAGGAATATTTTAAACATCTACTCATCCGAAACCGTGTTTAGTCGATGTTTTACGTTTTACAGCTTCCGGTTAACTACTGTTCTTCAAATACCCTACCCAAGAAATCATCCACATTTGATGTGTTCACCGCAACCACTATAGATTGGGAATCTACGCAATGCTTTTTCCCGCTTTGTATGACTAGCGTGCTTCACGTCTACCGGCAAGCCACCTACGCAGTTTATCTAGCCAGGCGTGTGACCTTGTGTGCATGTGTTTGCACCTGTGCGTGGGTAAAAGACCGCCTTGCGCCATCTCCGGGCCTAGCCATTGCTAGAAACAGGAAGTAAAACGAAGTTCAACGTATGATGGTTAGAGAGACGTAGCCAAACAGCATTTGTGGCCTTTGAGGAAGCGGTATGATCTGGTATTTTTTGCTGCATGCAGCACAGATTATCACGCCAAGTGTGCTCGCTTAAACGCAAGGGAAATGAAGGAGCTAGACAATAAAACAACTTGTTGGTTCCGCATTGCCTAAAGGACTGTCTCACTTGTTAGATGCATATATATTTCGGCACAGAAATTTAACAACCCAACGGCGACTTTCGAGGAAGCTAGACTGAATAAATGTGCTTGTTCCGATGCAACCTCGACTGGCTCGTACCCCAACGCTCCACAGATAAACTGACAGTCCAATCAAGGGAAAGCGTAATCTCGTGAGTCTAGAAACATGGAAAACTGCAATCCGAATTCAAGCAACCGACCCAGTTTTATCTACTACGGCAACTTCATCATGGCTCAGTTGCCATTGCATAAGAACAAATCTGTGGAGCCAACAATATCGGCACACGCGGACTCATACGCTACTGCGAAAGGTATGGCTATATAGGCTCCTGTTGCCGCAGACAAAGAACCAGAAGCAAGGCCTATGGCTGCACCTAAGCAATTTCACAGGGCACCAGCAGTGCCACACAAGCGCCCATCACCACCAAAAGCCCAGATTCCATTTCATCACAAACCGTTTACTCTTAGACAAGCGCATGTTTCGTTGAAGATCGTAATTTTTAGTAATTCTGAACCCATCATGACCTCTATAAAAATGCTGGACAACCGTAAACAGTGGGTTCTTTATGTCTGCTAATGGGTATCCAAACCAACCCTGCTATCGTGTTGCGCATCATAGTAGACCCATCGCGACACACTACGGTGAGCCACAGCTACTATGGATGTTGCTACAATTAGCAAACTAAGTTGCAGTGGTTCATTTGCCAGCCACCCGCATTCGGATAAGTTAATGTGGCGTTTAGATTTACACTAATTTCCTTGGAGCAAGCGTCAGCAAAGAAATCCGAACCCTGATGACTACCATCATCCGAACAATACAAAGTCGGGTATTATTTGTGACGTACCGGAGGTTCAAGCCTCTGATGAACGTGGGACTAGGACTCATGATTGGGTGGTGTGGCGCTGCCTGCGTCTCACGATATCACTCGGAAAGATGATCACCAAATCGATCACAAGTGTATGCTTATTGTCAAAGTGCAAGGGGTATGGCTCCAAAGTGATGCAGTTTGTGCTCCAGTCCAAACATGGCAGAAACTGCACTTAAAACGCGGCATAAGTGGCGTAACAAGCTTCTCTTGTAGTCAAGAATAAGAGCGTTTAACGCTAAACCACAAACGACAGACAGGCAGCAAAGTCTTCTGGGTCTGACAGTGACTCTATGAGTTCTTACTTCCTAAATGGACCGCTGAGTAGCAATAACATCTGTTAAACGGGCAGCAGTATTCCCAAAACAAAAATACAGATTGGGTTTATTTTACCAATTAACCAGAAGTAGTGCAAAGTTCAGAGTCAACAGCTCATCAAAATACGATTAGCTGTGCGTATCACAAGCGTCGGTAAAGCTTGCATTTGTCACTCGCATCGTCATGTACGCTTCTGATGTTTGAGACACTCTCCTTTATATTCATACATGGTTAGGACCCCAACAACAAACGAAAGCAGAGACTGCTTCTTCAGATATAATCGTCCTAAGTAAAGCTCGACCTAGTAAGTGTAGTGGTGTAAATGAGTCCAAGCGCAGTGGTCTACATTTACCAGTCCTTGACGACCCGGAGCTTCAAGGTGTGGGCTGAATATGATGCCGCCTGCAACTAAGAGGTGGCACCGCAAGTTGGGTTACCATCATGTACCTTTCTCCCATGTCCTCGTTAGAAATGGACAACCGTCTATCTTCTGCACAGGAAACTTTTATGTTTTTAGCTTAACACTCAGGTTCCCCTTGTGGCAGACTTCGAATTAAATGCACTAGAAGTACCGGACGCTTTTGGTGAAAATTTTAAGGTAGAACTGCAAGAACTAGCCGTTGGCCTACCAGTTCATAATCACGTCATTTCCCATAGGACATTCAGAATGTGGAACAACTCGACTATTCAGGACTCCTTCATTACTAATGAAAAAACTGTGATTGACACACTAACTGTAAGTAGTCCATTAGGGCACAGTGACCATGTACCGCTGCTTTTCCGCTACGTCCGTTACGCAGAACAGTTCAACGGGGAAATCGTAGAGGTCCGTATAATAACACAACATGACAATATATCCGACCGCATCACGAGCAATGCTTGGTCGTTCTAAGCAAAACCGCTCCCTGATACCGCTTGGGGAAGTTCTTCAATCAATCTAGCGACCCAGTATCAAACTTAGCAGTAGCAAAGTTGTTTAGAAAGCAAAGAATAAGCATTTGCTTGAGCAGCATTTTAGGAAATCAGCGACTCTGAGGGATTACCTTTGGAAAACATACAAATCTAATCCAGACGCAGGAGACTGGAATGTCTATATAATTGAGCAAAACCATTGTGTAAAGTGGCCCGCGAAGCAAAACTTAAACGACAACGGGATTTAGAGATGATGATCCACTACTGTCTTAAGCTAAATTACAGGCATATTGACAAGATTCGAAAAGTACAGCGCGACATCCCGCCTATAAGTACTGCCTGTGGGCAATCGCGGACTGTCCAAAAAGCAGCTAATACTCGTAGACAGTTCTCTGGTATTTTCCAGAGCAGACCGACATCTCATCCCATCCACACACAGATCACGTCACCGCTACCATTTAGTTATATTACCTCTGCGGCGGAAGTGACTAATGTCACTATGCGGGTGCAGTTTACTTGGTCCGGATTGCATACGCTCCAAATCATTGATTGTACCTACCACTAGCTTAACTGAACCATAATCTCATTTTTCCCCACGTTGTCTCGATGAGATACAGGTTCTAACTAAATGAGAGTGTGGGATAGTCATCCCCATTTACGAGGGATGTAATCGTGTAGTGCCATCAAACTACGGACTGATTACTCTTCTTTCTGTACTAACTAAATCTATGAAATCTGTCGTTACAGAAACACCCGTGGATAGGTAGAGAGGTGTAATATCAGCATGAAGGAGCAGCATTAGTTTTGCCAAAACCCCTTATGTAAAACGAGCCTTTTGTTATTCCGTGTAAGCTGAACGGAATCCGTCCATGATGCAGTAGGATTCGCCGGCTGCCTCAACTTCTCAAAGGCTTTAAATTCTTTAGATCACGGCACTGTTGTTCATAAGCTTCGGAGCTACAGGCTCTGTGACCCCATCCTAGGCTGAATTCATTCATTCATAGTCCAACAACGCTTGAAGGTTCGAGTTTGCAGCGCTCTGTTCGACCCACTGAAGATTCACTGTGTTTAACCTGTCAGTAGTTCAATAGTGTATGATGGGATAAAAAGCATAACCTTACTAGATGCACAGGATGGATATGCAAAAGAAAATTACAGTCGTAATGTTCCAATGTAGAGCTTGAAATATCAGTTGTTAGACCACTGCACTTTATCAAATTGTTGTGCAGCATTTATCACGAAGATGAAAGTCTAAGAGTCTTTTGAATGTCGTCATGTCTGGTGCGTTCACCACATATCTTCGTAATGCATTCCATTGGGAACAGATTCTAAGTGAATAAAAATACTTGCTACG
Organism: Dicrocoelium dendriticum; assembly: GCA_944474145.2. Lineage (NCBI taxonomy): Eukaryota > Metazoa > Platyhelminthes > Trematoda > Plagiorchiida > Dicrocoeliidae > Dicrocoelium > Dicrocoelium dendriticum. The sequence goes on from OX104067.1 coordinate 114,607,343, forward strand.
ATTCAGACAGGAGTGTTGCCTCATTATCGTCAGGTGGTTGCCTCGGCTTTGTTTGTAAGGGGCTAGGGTCAACAATGATGTACATGGATGCTCGATTTCAGTTGGAATCCGGTATATGAGAGTAAGATCTCCGCGAAGCCGTCGGTATTCTGATGAGAACACACCGAGTACACGAAGTTGCAGTTCGTAACAGACCGGATAATCCACGCGTTACCTTTGTGACCATTCTTCGGGGTTGTTCCAATCGAAGAATATCTGCTTTTAACCATGGAAAACATGCTAGAATTGCATATTTAACAATGAACAATGAACGATGAATTTATACGGGTTAAGAAGCGTTGCTTTACAAGCCCCGTTGGATAGTTGGTGGGGATATCAACATAACAATTATGATGAAAAGGAGAGTAAAATAGTTACTACTTTAAATATGAAAATAAGGACTTATCGTTTGCTTCGCTGCAGTCATGCGATCCACTTAGATTCACAACACTCACGGTTAACAACAAATAATTCCAGGGTAAACTCCAGGTGTAGGATGGAGACATAGTGTTAAGTAACAAAGTGCAAGTGGATGAGTGCATCGTCCAACCGTCTTTTAAATACTGTTCGTGTCAGTGCAGAGACGACCGATTCTGGGAGAGCATTCCACGGGTGACAGACACGAATGGAAAATAAATTCCTGCGGCACTCCAGACGACTGGATTGTTCTGCGAGTTTCAATGAGTGGCCCCTCAGGTTTGTATTGCTGCTGAGTTGCAGTAAAGGGCGACACACATGATGTGGGTCTCGCAGAATCAAGTATGTCATAATCAGGTCGCCTCGTAGCCTGCGATAGCTTCCACTGAACAATCCTAGTCGTCGCAGCCTCTCCTGGTAGGACCGATTGAGCATTCCAATTGCGTTCTTAGATGCCCGGCGTTGTGGCTGCTCCAGTGCATTAAGGTCGCGTTTCAGTCATGAGTGCCAGGCTTGAATTGCATATGCCACATGGGGGAGAACATACGCACTGAGCATTTGTCGAAATATGGAGCTGTTTATTTGTCCAAACGCCCGCCTCAACAGCCCAACGTGTTGGTTCCCGGTCTTCGAGGCCTTTTCGGATTGCCTGGAGCAACCCAAGTCATCTTGAACCAGGACACCCAAGTCACGTTCGAGAGTTGATTGTTGCAGTACATCCGTTCCGAGTCGGTATGAGTAGCTGCTTTGATGTCGGATGGAAAGCAACCTGCATTTACTGACGTTGAAATGCAATAAGTTTTGGATCGACCATTGATACACTGTATCTAAGTCACTTTGGAGCACATGTTGGTCGGCGTTCGCCTGGATTCTGCGCCAGATCTTGATATCGTCGGCAAACATTAGGAAGTTTGAAGCGATTCCCTGTGCAAGGTCATTAATAAACACCAAAAACAAACGTGGATCTAGAACCGAGCCCTGCGGCACACCACACTCGACTTGTATGGGGTCCGATAAAGAGCTCCGAACTCTGACCACTAATTGCCTTTGAAAGAGAAAGTTGGCGATCCAGCTTAAAAGAGGGTCGCCGATCCCGTAATGCTGCAGCTTGGAGAGTAGTATCCGATGGTCTAGACGATAGAAAGCCTCGGAAAAATCCAGGTAGATCACATCAACACCTTCTCCAGCGTCGGCTGCCTCGGTCCAACTACTGCGTGCAATTAGTAAATTAGTTGTACATGACCGCTGTCGACGGAAACCGTGCTGTTCAGGAGTGATGATGTTGCAGTCTTCCAGATAGCACACCAGGGCATCGGCAACTATGGATTCCATGACCTTGGAGAGTATAGGAAGAAGGGTTACTGGGCGGTAGTTGGAGGGATCAGATCTGCTTCCACCTTTGTGAATCGGGCTTATTATTCCAAGCTTTCACATGGCGGGAACTTGGTTCTGGTCTAAGCAGTGCTGGAAAAACTGAGCTAATGGTCCTGCCAGTTGGTTTTCTGCTGCTCCCAATGCCTTAGGACGAATGGCGTCGACACCCGGCGAGCTGTGTTTGCGTAGTGAAGTCAGCTTTTGCAATATGGCCTCTGCGGTAAAATTGATGTGAGTTAGTCCTGGTGAGCAGAATACAAAGCTTGGTAGATGGCTTGGTTGTAAGACTCTTTGAAACGTGGGGGCGTATTGCATCTGCAGCGCGTTTGCAGCTTCCATAGACGTTCTCGTTGGGTCATCAGCCATATTGAGTGCAGGAAATCCTTGCCTCATCTGTATAGCAGTTTGTGGTTAGCACTGATGGTTTTTGCGATGTTCTGCTGATAGGCGGCTTTGTCTTCTCTTAACAGTTGAGTACATTGATTACGTTGGGCTACGTAGTTGTCCCAAGTTTCTTGTGGTGGATCATCTCGGTACACTCGCCATTCTGTGTTGCGTGCTGTCATCCATTTTCGGGCTCTGCTCCTAACGAAAGAAAAGGATTTGCACGTACTGCAAGCTTTTGTCTCTGAAGCCTGTGCAATCAGCTGACTGAATGTGTTGACGAACTCGAGCCAGGCGACTTCCGGGGGTTCTTCTTCGAGGAAAGACCATGTTGTGGCGCTGACTAGCTGTGCGATTCGGTCGTACCTTGGGATGGTTCGCACAGTATCATCGTTATCATTCCGATATTCTGCATAGCAGACGAAGTTGAAACTGATGACTGCGTGATCACTGCGACCCAACGGGCAGTCTAAAACCAACGCATCAAACATATGCTCCTCGTTGGTAAGCACAAGATCCAGCACAGATGGTCTGTTACCAGTTCTGAACCGAGTGGGCAAAGTGATGTGGTTGTAAAGAGGAGCAGTAGTTACTAGATCTTGTAAATCGGTTTTGAATTGTTCTCCGGTCGTGGCAGGGGCTTCTAAACAATGTACGTTGAAATCACCCATGATAAGAATGTGAGTGTACTTTTGTTGTAAACTGCACGTTAAAGCAGCCATTAGGTGGTAGTCGGTTTCGGGTGTTGAGTTAGGGGCGCGGTACACCAAGATAATAAGGCAAGCGTACCTGCCTTTTAACTGCAACCGGCACCAAAGAGAGTCGTGGAACTGCGAATCTGAATCCTCCACGGCTTCGCACTGTTAGTCGTTTCGGTAGTACAGGATTACCCCTCCTCCTTTTGTTAGTCTGTCGTTCCGGATCAGCGACATGCCGGGTAGCCACACTTCAGCGTCCGTCATTCCCGTGTGCAACCATGTCTCGGTGATACCAATGACATCATACGAGCCGGAAGCTTGGCGATCTTTCAGTTCAGCCAGTTTGTTAGAAAGTCCCTGAGCATTTGTATACAAGCAGGCCAGTTTCTCGGTCTCTAGGAGCCCGCAGAGAGGTGAAGCTGTCAAGTGTGGGAGAATGCCGACCGATGGGAGGTCGGCAGTTATTCGTCTTTTTGATGGGTCAATGATACCTCGTTTGCAACTTGATTCGGCCAAGACGCGCCCCAGCCTTCGTTTAGACCTACGTCAGAGTCAATTAAAGCAGCAGTCAAGTTACACTTCTGTACATTCGCCAGGAGGCTTGTTGCTTCGGTTGCTTTAATACTTGAGCTGTGCGAATTGTTTGCGACCTTTAACCGAATTTCGGAAGGAAGATGTTTCCGATTTCTCCGCCATCGATCCAAAACATCCTTTGCTTGTTACTCTGACTGAACCACAAGTTTTAGGATTCTAGGGCCACATCCTCTATAATTCGATGAGAGAGGTATCCTGGTAAGCGATAGTGCCACAACATCATCCAAAAAAGGTGTTTCACGAATGAACCGCCACTGTTCGAAATCGTGCTTTCCGGTATCTTGAACATGGTTAGAAGGATGTTCTGGCACGCCATGTATGAAGACTGTGTTTAGGCGGTCTTGCTTGCTGTGCCCCTCTTCGGTGTTTCGTTTTGGTTGTCGCGCGCTCCAAGGGACATCAGGATAAATACGTATCACACAGGATTCGAGTTTTAGCGCGCTTGTGGAGAGCAAAACATTTTCCACGTCGGTGGAGGATTCTAGAGTTACTCGAATAAGTCTAGGTTCACCATAGTTTGGCGAGTTCGGATGACGAGTAATTCGTAACAAGTTTATGGGCTTGGCTTTGATACTCATCTGCATACACAATGAGTTCCATTGGTCTTGGTCGTCTGATAACTTAGCCCGCAATGTGATGGCGGTAGATTCAGGGACATTTGAGCATACAACAGTCCGGGCACTGTTGTTGGATCCCTTTTTAATCGATCTACAAGGTATGGTACTCATTTGTCCTGACTTGTTGACAAGTGATTGTTTGCTGTTTTTCTCTCCATTTGCGTTAACGGTGTTTACAATGGAAGAGGACGCAACGGCGGCCTCTCGGTGGTCCCTTGCAGCAATCTCTGCATATGTAACCGATGTTCTGGGAGGCTTAGTCTCGACAAGAGATATTTGAGCTACAGGTACCAAGGGTTGGTGTTTGGCTTCTCCATCCTTGTTAATACTAGATGTCAGGTCTAGTGGAATTTGCTCAACCAGGCGTTTTGAATGGTGCCTGATTTTCTTTGCTGTGAGTACTGCTTGATTCACGTAGGTACAGTCTGTTTTCGCCCGGCGTTCTACCAAAGTTGGAGAAGACAACGGAGATGGAGACATGGCTGATTGCGGTGCAGGGGAAGCGATTTGTTCAGCATTCCGTTGCTTAGCAGCCGCTACGCTTCTGTGGTCCATACTCGCTCCCATTGAAGTAATCTTATTGTTAATCCTCTGCTCTGCTTCTGCGATTAACCGGTCGCATTTCTCAGCTAGGATAAGCAAGCACTTAACGAGGGGGATGGTGGAACACGCAGTACAGGACCAAAATGCATCTTGGGAGCTATTTCGCTCCCGTAACTGTTGTTGGGACACATTTGCACATTTCGTATGGTACCATGCTAAACAGTGCGAACAAGCCAGACCGATTTTTACTACCCGATGACATTCTCCTAACCCGCAAATGCCTTTCGATGGGAGTCTCTTCAGTTTCGCCTTTCTGCCATTCAATTTGGTGTCGTTATCTGACCCAGTGGGTTGGTTAGCGTTGTGTACTTGTACAGCTTTGAGAGCGGCGCACATCGGTCAGGCGAACGTGGTGGGTGAATATAGAAGTTAATCAACACTGATACTAGTCCTAGCTCAAAGGCGCCGAGAGCTCGCCACAAAAGTCTCAAGTGCAAGTTGGTCACACTTGCTGCTTTCGAACATTGCAGCGAAGTATCAAGACTCTGTTACACGATTGTACCTAAGTCGCGTTCACTAGTCGCGTGTTGCAGAACGTGTTGCCCCAAAAGGTATGAGTTGATGAAGCTGCTGCGCACCGTCAGCAGGTGGCATTTTGCCGAGTTCAGTGGGAGCTGATTTCTTTCTGCCCGTTCGTTAATCCCGTCAGATCTTCCTGGAGGTAGACACGGTCGGATGCTCAGCGAATTGCTCTCCATATTCCAGCATCGTCTGCAAATATTTGCATCAGAGATAGAATGCCTGCTGATAGGTCATTAATGTAAAGTTAGAAGAGTAGCGGGTCGGGGACGGACAATTGTGGTGCACCACTGAAGACGCCCAGGCTTGCAGAGTGAGTGTCGACTACTCTTACCTTGATTGCTCTGTCTTGTAAGGAGTCTTCTAACCAGGTGAGTAGGGAACCGTTGATACCGTAGGCAACAAGCTTTTGGAGGAGAAAGAAGTGATTGACCCTGTCGAAAACCTTGGAAAAGTCCAAGTAAATCCCATCTATGGGGTCTCCTTCATCGGACGCCCTGGTCCATGAGTTCCGAGTAAGCAGCAAATTGGTGAGACGAGATCGTCTGCGTCTGAAACCATGTTGGGCATTAGGAATTATTTGTTGACTTTCAAAGTTTCGCGTCAGTTCATTTGCGATTACCGATTCCATTACTGTTGATAAAACCGGAAGGAGAGTAATAGGTCGGTGGTTGTCAGGATCCGATCGCTTACCTCCTTTGTATATTGGAGTGATAATTCCATTTTTCCACTCAGACGGGACTCTATGGGAATTAAGCAGACTCTGGAAGAAGATTGCAAGTGGTGCTGCTATTGTGCGAGAAAAGGTTTTCAGTTCGTTTGGGTAGATCATGTCGATTTCAGGGGCACTGTACTCCCGTAGAGACTGTAATTTGCCTGTAACAGCTGCCGGAGTAAATGAGACGTTGGATAAATCAACGACATTTATTGGAAGTTAATAGGGCGAAGGTTCCATGTTATTTGTGGCTACCGAGCCAAACTATAGGAGTCGAGCGTTTGCTGTATCCCCAGCAGTAGTTGTTAGGCCACTGGTCGTCTTGGGTGGTGGTATTCCTGGCTTAACCTTTTATTTGCCATTCACAACTCTGCATAGTATTTTGGTGTTACTCGTAAATTTCAGCACCATGTTCTCCTGCTATTCTACTTATCGACTCTAATAAGCGACGCGCAGTAATTTCTGATGACTTTGTTATTTGGGCTTAGCGAATGTTGCTTCCAGATTTCATCTCTTTTCTTGACCCATTTACGTGTTCTGCTTCGGATGCACTTATTGGTTCGGCGCGATGCTGACTGCATGACCCAGTTACTTTTGTCTTTCAGTTCATTCCACGCGTCATTCGCTGAGTTGTGCGTCTCTAGGTCGCAGTCAACAGGTGCTGCAATTTTGTGCAGCTTAATATAGTCCGGAATAGTTTGTTGAGTCCCACTTTCTTTATCAACGATACTGGTAAAACGCACATAACCATATGTTAGGGCCGAATGATCTTTACGGCCCATTGGAGTACCGTATGCTACTGACTCCTCCAGCAACCCTTCATTAGTCAGGATTAAGTCTAGGAGTGATGGATTTTTGTACGGCGGTGTCTGGTTGGTCGATGCACCTGGTTATACAATGCTGCCCTATCCATGTATTCAATGATGTTCGATTTAAATGTAGCTTATTATGCGACATTGATGCTAAAATAATGAGCATGCGCAACAACTGCACCTGTCAATATCAACTAGGTGAACACATTTTACAGTATGCTTTCTTTGACTATGATATTCGGGTGCTCACACAGGATGATTTCGGGTGCGCAAGACAGGTTGAGATAGCAGTGATAAGATCAGCCGACCCATTGGCCCAGTTTCGAGGGCGTTTGACAGGTTTCATGTCATATATTTTTCATGTAAAGACTCAACGTTTACGTTCAACCCCATGTTGCTTACGCCATCCAAGTGTGGCACTCCTGGTAAAATGGTAACCACGCTACTCTTCAGAATCCACATTAGTGGGCAACAAAATTGTTAAGCTATTGCTGCACCTCCCTACGGTTTTAGACTAAAACTATAGGTGTTTAAAGTGAAGAACATCGTATTCTGCGAGGTGATCTCGCATTTGTCTAGCAGATCCCCAAGGATCCTTACCACCCATGCTGACGCTTGTTGAATCTCAGCCACAATACTTCACTGAGAGGCCGTGGTTTGAAGTTGGGCACACAGTATAGCCGGTTGGAACACCATGGGAACATTTTCTGTGCTCGCGTATCACAATCGTGGAACCTACTTCCGCATTCAGTCATCTCTGCTCCAAGGTTAGCGGAAGTTAAAACATGAGTTGACGATGCATCGGACCACATGCACGATATGAGGTAACCAAATTGACAGGAATATGGGAAGATGTAACCAAATCAAATGTTCACTTAAAAATTACGATAAATCAGCCGATACGCATCTTTTCTGTATATATTCATTTGTGATCTCACTCTTCATCTATTTAAATTGTTAGGTATGTTGCTATTTTATCCGTGATTAGAGCATTATTCCACTGCTCCATTATCCCAACAAGGTCAAATTTTAAACAGTGTGTACCAGTGTAAACTTCTAACGTTTACACCAAAAAGTCCACCGTATCTCGGGTTCGAAACCGACTACCGATTAACCCTATCGAAATATTGCAAACGGGGATTAACTTGCTAGTGAGGGGCTTACAGCTGCCGATCGACTTTAAGCAGACGATTTTAGCACTAAAGTAGCGTAATGGCGCTCCTGTCTGAAGCATGCGGACGTTGCCGATTACTTTTCCTGTTGACATGAACCCCAAACCATCCATGGGAGATCGTGACATACGTAGGTTACAACGCCATGAATTCTCTACGCTAGTCAGGGACGCAACCGAACTCAGCTGATATATATATATATATATATATATATATATATATATATATATATATCCCATGCGACGGATTTTGTGCATTGGGTGGGGCGACGGAGTTGCAGACACGGAAGTTTTGCGCCGAAGTGGGATGTTTGCAGTGGGCTGCATACTTTTATTGTGACACCTGAGGTAGATCGGTCATGTGAGGCGTATGGATTCGACGCGGATACCGAAGCAGCTATTATATGGTCAGCTGAGTATTGGGAAGCGGTGTGTGTGGAAACCAAAGTCACGATACCAGGACATGATTAAAGTGAGCCTCACACGTTCTAATCTTGATTGCAGATCATGGGAATCGAAGGCAGTTGATCGGCGTGCATGGAGCGACCTGATCACGAAGGCAGTTGCTGAGGTGCAGGAGAAAGCCCTCATTCACGTAGAGAAGAAGCGGCAAGTGCGGAAGAGGCAAGCATCGATGGGTTGTTCACCATCGACATCAAGCGCAAGGTGCTGTAGAACATGCGGTCGCGAGTGTCTAAGTCAGGCAGGCTTAGTGAGCCATGAGCGAGGCCACTCGGGACTACTACCGAAGCGACGACCGGTTCTGCAGAGAACGTAGGCAGAACCGGCGCAGCGTTTGTAGGTACGCTGAATTCGATTTACTAACCGCGTGCTTGCATGCTAAGTCTGTTTATTTCAGGTGGTGGGTTTTCAATTTTGCCTAAATGCTTTTCTTTCTCATGTAAATGTCTACCTGTACTCTATTCCATTAACTTTCACACCTCACTTAAGCCAATTGTATTCGATTTCCATAACATTTTTGTTTTTGTGGCATTCCGTAAAGTATACTTTCTGACCTCGTGAACTTATCTAGGATTCCTTTGTAAACAACTTATTTCACATGCTCATTAACTTAAGGTTTATGTCACCGTTTCCTTATGCATTAATCGAGTTATTTTCTTTGTCTCTCTCTCTCAAGTGATTGGCTGTTGTTTGCTATCCCCGGTGTGGCTGCTCTTGTTGTGCATGTTGACAAGGTGCCTAGCTGCCTGTTACCCACTACCTCGTCCATACTGGCTCCAGGAGATAGTTGGCCGTTGCTGGAGGGGACGGGGTGCACGGTCCTTGTGGCCGTATTAGGCTCGAAGACCGGGTCCAAGCAATAAGTGTGGAGCGGACTACGGTCCAGCCACCGCCTTGCGTGCGGTTGATTCCCCAAATACAGCGTGCTTGTGTTTGCCTGTGTAGGAGTGTGGGCCGGCTCCGTTGATGAAACGTGCCTCCCATCCACAAGCCTCCCGGTCTTATTCCTTCGGGTTTACACTGGATATGGAGTGTGTGGTTGGATCTGTGGGTGGTGCAGCGCAAGCCACCCATGGTCCCTCTGTAGGCGCAGGCGTCCCGTGGCTGGCCACAGTGACAGGCAAATCCGGAACCGGATGACGCCAACCATGTATATATATACATATATATATATATGTATATTGTAAACTTTTTTAACTCTCAGGAATTCTCGTAAGTCGTCCACAAAACGTGAGAAGGATGTAACTGTGTATACAGTAGGCATTCTTTAATCATCCTACTGTGAACGAAAAACAATGTCTGCTGTAGCTTCTTGCTTTACATATACGTTTGAGAGCCTAACAGATTATCATTTATAAATAGGATGCATTGCATTGATTCTCACACCCTTACGGTCACTACAGTATTCTTAAACAAGGGAATAGCGTGGGTTTGTTGTGGTATAAGTGAAAGTTCACCTTATTTGAACTCGGTGTGACAGTCATCCTACTCCCGGAAAAGCAATGTATGGCTATTTCACCCTTTCGGAAGTAGTCAATATTGCACATTCCATCTGACCCCTGTGGAGCTCGGACTCACGACCCGACTTTTCCTAGTCTATATTGAAGACCATTGGGGATCGGCGGCAAAGATCTGTTATCTTGATGCACAATTGTGAACACTGTATGTGCCTGTTAATAAGATACCTTAACTTCGTCTAGGCCTTTTCCTAAGTGATCCAGAAAGAATAATCGGAAAAAGTCGTGCTAATTATAGCTTCGAATGATAACCTTGAAGACGACTGAAGAGCCGAATTCATTGTATTTGCCTTCTACATTTGTATAGCAAATATGCAACCAATCTCCTTAATGTTTTTTTAATTTCTCCTAGATCTTCATACAAGGTCAGCAAAGAGTGTACATGGATTACAATGTAATTCCAGTGCGTTTGAACGACTGGACGTCACTAATGTCATATGTGCACAAATAGGTTAAGTCTATACTTTGTCCGGGCGAATGAAGTTATTAGGGTCAAGGTGGTGGACAATCTAAGTACCTCACTTTCCAATACGTTGGATCACTCACTCTGGACTCTTTGGGAATCGTACATAGATCCCAGTAAGGTCAATCGCCCGGACTGCGGATAGACTTCGCTTACTTCATGCAGATATGAACTTTGTTGATGCTCAGTCGTTCAAACACACAGGAATTCTAAAATGCGGTCAATTATCCAACGTGTTTGGTCAATGAATTAAAGTCTTCGTGACTTAAACAATTGGCTCAACGATACATAGGCCTTCAATATTCACGGTAAACATAGCCGTGGGTTCCTAGCGTCAGGAGGCTGCAGCTAATGAAGCGGGTGATTTCCAGGTTCAAAAGCAATCGTTTCGACCAAATTGTTCCATAAGGTGTTTTATTCTAGGAGTCCTCAAGGCACATCAAAGGCGGAATTTTAGTAAAAACAGCCTGTTTCTAACGATGTCGGCTACACCTCTTTATCGTTCACTTCAGTTTAGACTGGAGCGAACTAGGAGACAAGATATCGGAAAAAGCTTGCGAGCCACTTTTGCGCAGACTTGACATATAACCAAAAAAACGCTCCACGCAATTTCTGCCGATACGTGTCCGACAAAGTAAAATGTTTTCACTTTCTGATTATACATAGAATAACACAACATGCAGAAAACATAATATATCTCTGTAGAATTGTTTCATGTAGCTTTATATCTAGGAATTTCATGATTTTCTCCCTCTAATGATTAGGAAGGCTTGTTGTTTTTAGGCTACTCATATATAAAGGTGACCTGTACTTTCGGTTAAATAAACAGTAAGCTGTTGCGCCCATTTCTGTTTCAAGTAACGTGGGTACACAAGTCACCAGCGCATATCCAGTGCTACAGAGGAGACTTACCGCCAATTCTGACTTTTCAGGATCCGCCCCAAGGTGATTTCCGCACTGCATTTTTCGGGAAACGTAAACACACATAGCAAGTCATTAAGACCTGGCGAATGTTATAACTGGACATCACAACGTTCAAAGTTGCGTTTACAAAAAATGTTAAAAAGTGGTATGTCTCACTGTAACAATGGTATAATATGATAGAAAAAAGCAATGCTTGACAAGTGCCGGAGGATGAAACCCTTTTAGCTACGTATACTAGCAGGTTTTAACTTGAACAACTTAAGAATAACTAAAAACGTGTATTGAGTGTTGCTTGTCGAACAACGACGATTTCCCTAACTCACCACTCGTGAGAAACTGGATTATATTCATGATCGAACGACGTGCTGTTATGTGTTGGGCCAAACCAGTCAATGATAAAGATACATCCGTTGTTTCAGTATCTAAGACCGCATTTCAGCTAGTTGTATACATTTTCAGGATACACTTAATTTATGAACGTGTATTTTTTTCACGACACCTCGAAAACCCCCGTTGTGAACTTCTATAGTCACAGAATGATCTTGTTATTGTTACGGGGAGCCAACTTACAGTCAGCGTTCAAGCCGTGAGCCGTGGTCAAAGATTGGATCGATCCACATTTGGAGGTTGAACTTAAGCAGTGGTCAATCGCGAATCTGTGTGGGTCAGCAGCGCGTTGAACCCTGAACTTGAACCGTTTTGAGCTGTGTTACTTGATATTAATTAGCATCACCGATGTTGTTGTGTTTAGTAGCGGTCTTCAAAATATTTATTCCTCTATGATCTTATACAAAAGTGACCTCTGTCCTGGCTGGTCTTTCGTTGTTCTCATTTCGTCGGGGATTAAGGAGACGGGATGGCACTACAAATTCTGATGACGGAGGCAAACTTAATCAAGATGGTTATCTCAACAGAAATCCTGAAACCTATTTTGCTCTAATAGCAGCAGTAGTTCGAGGCCGCATAGGTGCAAATGATCGAGACCATCACAAGAACACTGTCGTTCCAGTCTACAACCACCCACAATGCTGAGTATCACTCAGTCGATGCAAAAGTCAACAGTGTCAATGAGTTCGTTTTTAATCCCGATTCAGGGCTGATTTTCGATGCATGACTCACGTTATGATATTTTCAGGGCGGAACTGGAAAATCTTTACAATGCATCAAAAGTGGGACTTTGTTGCGTAAACTCAGAACTGTAGAGCACGGCAGATACATCAATTGCATTTTGCCCAAGGCCACTCAAGATTTCAGTTTTGACGAAAACTTCCCGACTATCAGATGTGTTCCACGATCAGGCATCGCTTTTCAACAATCGGCACCATTGTCTGACGATGTGCAAAATGGCCAGCGACAGTACCATTGCCGACGCCTCAACAGTAAAGCGAGAGTGACAGAAAATCAAGCTGAAATCACTTACTGAAGAGGAATTTGAGTGTTTGATCTCGGAGTGCATTCTACAATCTCCTAAATATCCCGAGGTATGGATCAGAATACTGGGGCTACTAGAGCGAGACCGGGACATCACACTGCAAACGTTCGTTTCAGAAGCCCAGAGAATCATTTGTTTGAAACATAATACATCTATGCTATAGGATACAAAGACGCATTCCAATGATTTCGCAGTCCAGCAGATTTCCAGGAGCAAATTCCCAGCCATATGGTAAGCCACCATCAGCCTATTGGCAATACGGTGACTAATATTCTTAGATGGTGTCCATTCAATAAGTATATCTGCCAGAAGTGCCGTAGAGGTGGGCACAAAGAACCCGTTTGACTATCCAAATCACCTTTCCTGACAGTTCATGACAATGAAAAGAAGAACTACGGTCAGTTACAGGGTCGGTGAACACTGATTTTACTGTTGGTGTCCGAGATAGAAGAAAGTACATTACCATCAACATCAATGGAAGGCAAGCGCGTTTACAGATTGAATACGCCTCAGAAATCACGGTCATGTTAAAAAGGCTGTGGAGGATTGTCTGGTCGCTCGATATCAAACCTACCAGACAGCAGGCGAAGACTGCCAAAGCTACGGATTTGAAATTGTTCGGTCAAGTTGAATATCAGTCTCGTTATACCGAATCTAACGCATGGGGTCGCTTTTCGTCACACGCCATAAGAATTCGAATCTCCTGGGTCTAGTATGGATTGAATGTTTCAATCTGCTTGATACTTCTATAAACCAGATTTGTGCAACCGTCCAGATATACAAACCAACAGCTCCCAAAACAGTGGCCATCGAGCGCCTGCAAGTTAAGTATACAGCCATCGTTCGGGAAGGACTTGATAAGTGCACGAATATACAAGCTTCACTGTCCCTTAAGCCCGATGCCGTTCCAGTGTTTCACAAGAGACGCCCTACAACTTACACAGCAAAATCAATGGTAGCTCAGGATCTGAATGGTTTAGAGAGAGCCGGAGTTATCCACCCGGTAAACTACTGGTCCTGGGCAGCGTCTATTTTGGTCGTCAGAAAGCCGAACGGTAAATTCGTATATGCACCTATTTCTCGACGGTTCTGAACGCCGAACGGAACACTCATCAGTACCTCTTAAGACTTCTAGTTGATTTCTTTGTAAAACTGAATGGGAGTAAATATTACTTAAACTGAATCCTTCCGACGCATACCTGCAGATTAAGGTACGTGCAGCCTCACGAGAATTACTCACCATCAATACGCATCGAGATTCGTATCAGGATCACCGTCCGCCGTTTGAAGTCAAATTCGTACCAGTCATACTCCAACAGATCATGGACAGAATGCTGACAGACGTCGAGAGCGCACCTTCATACCTGGATGACATCATTGTTGTCGGGGGCAATGCTGATGAGCTATTCGAAAAGTTGCGTCGATTCTTGGCCGTGGTGAAGAGTATGGATTCCGACCTCTTCCTGAGAAGTGTACCTACTTTATGGACCCGATTAAGTTTCGAAGTTGTATAATCAACAGGGATGACAGATGTCCAGACCCAGGGAACATCGAACCTATGAAGAAAATACTTCCGCCCAAAGCTGATGCAACACTAATGTTCTAATAAGACTCAAAAGCCAGTACATCACCATCCTGCTACATATACGTCGCTTAGGTGATCCTTTGAATGAACTGCTGACCAAGGATAAGTCTTGGAACTGGTTTGAAGAATGTCAGTGATCATTAGAGCAGGTTAAAAGACTTCTATGTTCCGATCTTCTACTGACGAATTAAGAACTTACCTTGGAGATTGTGGTGGCCCCAGACGCCTCGAACTATGGCATCGGTGAAACCATAGCCCACAAGTTTTCAGATGGTTCAGTAAAGGCACTTGCACATGCATCCAGATTGCTGCTTCCGGCATAATGAAATTAGGCTCAGACAGAGAAAGACACTGGCTATAGTTTTCGAAGTAAGGTAATTTCACAAGATGTGTTATGGGAGAAAGTTTTCTTACTGATCCCTAGCTGCTGCTTACAATTTTTTGGCTAAAAGTTGGGCATCCTCGTCTACACACCGAACAGGATGCAACATTAGACCACCAATTTGATCGCTTACCACCTTGAGGTGCAACATATCTCCACAGAGAACACGGGTAAAGCTGACGGGAGTTCACGAAATTTGGAAAATCAGTAGGCTCAGAAAGAAAAAGCAATCGCAGCGATTTCTTTAGAGTCTGAAGTGAACCAACTGCTGATGGAAAGTAGCAGAAAACTTCCGGTTGAAATCAAAGTGTTGCATGATGTTTAAACCAGAGATCTCGCGCTTCAACAAGAGACCAAGTAAAACACCACACAATAAAACAAGAAAAATGAGACAGGTAAGTTGCATACATTGTTTCTTTAGAAGGATAAAATATCGATCAATTCATTAAAGAGGTAAGAAGACATAGATTGTGATATGCTAACATTTCGATTGCCCTCGAGAGTCGCGATGCAATAAAGGCACAACAAAATACGCATTATATACGGTTCACACTTAGTAACATGGAGAAACATACAAAATTAGTAAGAATGATGCAATCAGGTCCATAGCGAGCTAATGGATTGCCTCAGTTGTTTCTGGACACAGAGCGCGGCACAATTCAATGTGATCAGCAGCACCTCGCTAAGTGCCAACAACCGGGTTTCTGTTGCTCAGTAGCACTTTCAATGAATCGAATGGGTTCTTCTGATGACGAGTCGTCATCGGGTGCTTAATCAAAGATGAGGCAGTGTTCCGATTCATTCTTTGGTCTACTCCGCTTTGGTGGGACAGCAACTGTCTTAGCAACAATGGGAAGCGTTCAGCCACTCTTTGAGCTAGCTGACGACCAGCCCCGTCCAGGTTAGTTTCACCGCAACTGTAAGTGCACTGGTAGATGCGGTCAGAAGCCGAATTGACTAGCGAACTACTCGGACGGACGTGGAGAGGAATCCCTCGTGTAGTGTGAATAAGCTGTATTTGGGCGGTAGAGTAGGTTCGCACTACAGCAGACCTGAGCTTGTGCCCAACATTATTTGCCACATGATCCTCTTGAACGGTAAGACCAAATAAACATTCTTCTGCTCCGCTGTCCGTACTGGCAACGTCTTCTTGGGGGTCTGCTATGGGTCTGAATGAATTTCTCCGGATACCCAATGGAAAGCAGAGTCAGGTATAAATCTGTTCTTCAGCTTTCAGCATTTCTGGAATGCAAATTCGCTTGGCCCTGTAGAAGAGGGCTTTTACGAAGCCTGAGGAGAGCAATCGAAAGTTAATCTATCGCAACTTATGTCTTCGTACCTCGTTAATGAAGTGTTTGACGGTGATTCAATGTTGCTATTTTCTCAAATGAAGACACCTTGCTAACGTTTTGACTACTCTGGATCGATTGTTGTTGTGGCGCTTCAAAATGACGGTGGAACACATATGGGTTAAATTTTATTATAGATTTTATTATAGATTTTATTATAGATTTATCTAATCAGTTCGATTTCCATCACCATTCGTTGAAACCCTGTCGAGAAATAAGCTGCCCGCAAACAGTGTGAATCTATCCAGGATTGTATCCGCACATATCGATGCTTGCGTTGAATGAGAAGGTAATTTCCTGGAGACACAAAAGCCATTCCCGGATGTTTTCAATTGGTTGTCACTTGTTTGCCGTTTCAAATTTCGGGCATTTTCTGCTTAAACTCTCCAAGACATTGCGTAATCATCAAAGTACCCTTGTGAGAGCATCCAACATTCCTTTCCCTACTGAGGTTTAGAAGCATGTGTGCTGTCTGTCATCAGCTCGTTTCGCGCCAGAACAGTTGGAATTTCGTTCTTTAGGAATCAAATA
Organism: Dicrocoelium dendriticum; assembly: GCA_944474145.2. Taxonomy (NCBI): domain Eukaryota; kingdom Metazoa; phylum Platyhelminthes; class Trematoda; order Plagiorchiida; family Dicrocoeliidae; genus Dicrocoelium; species Dicrocoelium dendriticum. The sequence continues at coordinate 114,623,931 of OX104067.1, forward strand.
TCGAATACCGTCGAAGATGATGGAGAGGCTCCATAAAAGGATTAGTTTTGACTATCTTTACCAGCAACTCAGCGATCTTACTCCTAAATCAACGGATGTTGCAGGATGGTTTCGGACAACTTTGATGGGTATCCCGAACTAGTTCCTGAACGTGCCTATTAGTCAGAGATGATGCTTACATTAGGAACACACAGTATGGCAATCAAGAAGCTGGAGGAGCTGAAGCGCGTAATTTTTCTGCAAGTGCATAAAGGAACGGGTGTGGTAATAATTAACAAAGCTGATAAGATCCATAAATGGAGTCCATTCTCGGAGAGGGACAAAAGTATGGCATTGAAAAGACTCTGGACACCAAAATCTTGGTGGAGATGCAAACTGCAAGGAAACTACAGATTATTTTCTTCATGCTAATATATCAGTTACGATATCGGCAGTTAAAACCGAGAGGGACAGAAGCAACTAGGATGAGAGTTGCGCCGGAACTGCACAAATGGGGAATTTCACTAGGCCCAATAATGCGTATGGATACCTGTCCTTACCACAAAGTTGCCTGGTGATTGGCAAAGCTCTTAGAACCATTGCGTAAGCTTCTGAGTACTCATTGTTTAAAAGACTCCTTTGAATTGACCAATATACTGGAACAAACAACGCTCGGTGCAGAACTCAAGTATTCCATTGACGTGGACTCGCTTTTCATGAATGCGTCCCTGCGTGAAAAGGCCGACTAACTATGTTATTTCCATTTGAGTCAGAAACTGTATGGATCTTCCTCTGGAGTACCTGAAAGACTTGATCTTGTTGTGCACTGAGAATGTGCGATTTGAGTTTGATGGGATGGCGTAAAACTGCTCGACACTGTCGCTGTAAGTAGTCATCTGGGACCAGTTCTGAAAGTTATCTTCATGGGACTGATAAAAAAGAAAGCTACTACAATAAGAGCTCAAGCAAACTTTTTCAAGCGTTATGTAGATGACCTCGTCATCATAGATAGTGAACGTCTGAGAAAATTTGAGAAGATCTGAGAAATACAACAACATTGAGTCACCTTCAAACACTTCATTAACGAGGTATGAAGACATAAGTTGCGATAGATTAACTTTTCGTTTGCTCTTCTCAGACTACGTAAAAGCGCTCTTCTACATAGTCAAGCGAATTTGCATTCCAGAAATGCTGAAAGCTGAAGAACAGATTTATACCTGACTCTGCTTTCCATTGGGTATCCGGAGAAATTCATTCAGACCCATAGCAGACCCCCAAGAAGACGTTGCCAGTACGGACAGCGGAGCAGAAGGATGTTTATTTGGTCTTACCGTTCAAGGGGATTATGTGGCAAATAATGTTGGGCACAAGCTCAGGTCGGCTGTAGTGCGAGCCTACTCTACCGCCCAACTACGGCTTATTCACACTACACGAGGGATTCCTCTCCACATCCGTCCGAGTAGTTCGCTAGTCAATTCGGCCTCTAACAGCATCTACCAGTGCACTTACAGTTGCAGTGACATTTACCTCGGCAGGGCTGGTCGTCAGCTGGCTTAAAGATTGGCTGAATGCTTCCCATTGTTGCTAAGACAGTTGCTGTCTCACCAAAGCGGAGTGGACCAAAGAATGAATCGGAACTCTGCCTCGTCTCTCATTAAGCATCTAATGTCGACTCGTCACCAGGTGCTATTGAGCAACAGAAACCCGGTTGTTGACACTTAGCGAGGCGTTTCTGATCACTTTGAACTGTCCCGCGCTCTGTGCCCAGAAACAACTGAGGCACTCAATTAAATCGCTGTGGACCTGATTACGTCGTTCACACCAATTTTGTTTGTTTCTCGATGTTACTAAGTGGAAACCTTATTTATGCGTATTTTGTTCTATCTTTATTGCTTTGCGACAGACGAGATCAATGGAAATGTTGGCATATCTCAATCTATGTCTTTTTACCTCGTTAATGTAGTCTTTGTATTAAGTTTCTTAAATTGCTGTCTTTGGTCAAGGGATGCTTATTGCTGGCCGAACATTTTGTCGGGCCTTCGGTGTTTCGCTGGAGATTTCTTCAGCGTTTTCATCGATGGTATCCAGGTATTATCTTGATGCAAATTGTTATTCCCATGTTTATTTTCTGGCTGCATATTGACTCGGAACTGGAACAGATGGCATGGACATGGCAGAGACACGCATTTGCCAGCAGGAAGCTCAAAAAACAGGATTTATCCTGCTGGCTTTTGATAATGATACCGTGAGAGCGTGTGTGTGCACATATTTTGGCCTGGTGAAAGCGCGGCTGTTTTTGTTGCTGTTAACGCGTCCATTTTATGGCAGGGGTATTCTGCATAGAGTGAACAGTAACGCAACAGCAACGTACTGAGGAAATCTTTCTGCGTACATGAAGTGCCAGATGCTAGTCACAGACAACGGGTCACAGTTCACTTCTTGTTTTTCCAAGAACTGCGCTTAGAATAACATCACCCATGTACGCTCGGCACCGTTCCATTCACAATCTAACGGACAGGCAGCATGATTTGTCGATACCTTGAATCTAGCTTTGTTGAAAATGTTGGGAAATGAAACCACTCAGTAGGTGTTAGATGCGTTTTACAATTATGTACAGGACGACACTGGATCCCCATGTCCGCAATCTGCATTCACCCGCATAAGTCTTACTGGGACGATATTTTTTGCATAATGAATGCGTTATTGCTCCCGAAGTCCGATGCCCCGGAAGAAAGAGACCTGAGGATGGATGACTATTCCAATCAACGAAATAGGACACAAGCACGTCAATTCTACACAGGACCTAAAGTTTTGGTCAAAGACGACCATGCGAAAAGCCCACGATTGGCGACAGGTCTGATCCAAAGCAGATTGGGACGTGTCCTATATAAGGTTAAATTGGAGGACCACATTTGAACCAAGCATGCTAATCAGTTTCAACCAACTAGCATAGCGATAAGGAAAAGCAGTCGACTGCTACCGCTGCATATCCTGGTGGAGAGTATCGATATGCCGGTCAGTACAGAGAACGTTTCTGATGCATCTTGCACGACCATTCCAGAAGAGCCGATTACGCAACCAAGACGCTGTTCCGATCGGGTACTGAGACCTGTCGTCAGAATGCAGCTGGACCCAAGACGGAAGTCGGAAGTCGATTTGCGCGTGGAAGTCTTACGGGGAGCCAGCTTACAGTCAGCGTTCAAGCAGACAGCCGTGGTCTAAGATGGGATCGATCCACATTTGGTGGTTGAACTCAAACAGTGGTCAATCGCGAATCTGTGTGGGTCAGCAGCGCGTTGAACCCTGAACTTGAACCGTTTTGAGTAGTGTTCATTGATTTTAATTAGCATCACCGATGTTCTTGTGTTTAGTAGCTGCCTTCAACCTATTTCTTCCTCTATGTTCTAATGCAAAAGTAGCCTCTGTCCTGGCTGGTCCTTCATTGTTCTCATTTCGTTGAGGGTTAAGTAGACGGGGCGGCACTACATATTTTGACGTTTAAGGTAGGGTTATGGTGAACCAGCCATGAACACTAGGGGTAGGACATGTACGCATGTGTAGCTCGGGTAGCCGTAAAGTTGCACCAACATCCTACCGCTACTCGTGGGCACTACCGCGGACTAGTTGCGAATCTACCAGTTTTGCTAACCGTGTTCCAAGCCTTCACGTCGATGTAGTTTAGGCCAACTGCCTACAATGCTCGCAGCAGTGGTACTTTTATGCTACTGAGCTGCTGGTGACATAGACACAGTTCATTTGTTGCGTTTAATGATCGCGCCTATTTATGGACTATGGATCGCCCCTTATAATATCTGGTAACTCAGACACCTACAGCAGGGATCAACTCCGTAGCATCGAAAGCTGGAGAGTCGTTTGCTGAAACATCTTGGCGTTTGAAGAGACTGAGCGCTGCCGTTGTGCTGCAGCTAGGTAAAAGAGGTTTTCCACAATGCTTCGCAAATACGGTGACTATACCTCTTCTCAGTCAGTTACCTCCATGGCGCTTTCAAAGTTATTCGTAAGGAAATTATATTCCTTACTTAGTCCATCAAGATGGTCCCTACTGATATCAGTTTGCACTCAATTGGCGCGAACGCTCCTAAATGCCTTTAGTTTGTCGAGTGAACACTCCCACCTCAGCCAATATTATATAAAACGAGTAGACGGAATGGGGTGCCAGTAGCTGTTTTGTGGTGGGCCACTCAACGAACAATACATAGTAGCTTTCGCGCCCGTTGGAATTAATTTGATAACAATAAGGACCGTTTCGATAGATCTATAAAGGAACAGGATTCCCTTCAAAAGGCTTTTGAATGTGTCATGAATGCAAGTAAATAATAATAAGTGTAGTCTATACAATCAGACTCTAAACTTTTCTTGAATGATACCTCAAAATTCCTGGATTTTACAAGCCTGCGGCCAAGATTTACCTGTATGAAAGACCCGATTTCTCTCCAAATAGTATCTCCACCGCCACAGCTTCCAAAGTTCCGATGTCTACGAAACTCGTGGTGACCGTTTTCACACGGATTTTACGAGATTTTGAAGACAATAGGACGGTGGGCACAGCAAGGCGTATGACCACAATGGCTCAACCGATCATGTATTCGGTTAGTTTATGCTCTCTTCGATAATTCCATATGTACGTGGACCTGGTTCCTTATTGTCGTCAATACCTAAATGAAATACCCAATTGAGCTGAACTAGTCTTCTTTCTCCTCATTAGACTTCGGCTATCGATCGGAGACTCAAGGTCACTCGCCCCAATACAAAAGAGCGGAGAGCGGTTCCTGACAAGAAGAAAAATACGGAGTGCATTGGCTAGTCACAGCATCCAATATAAAGGTCATACCGAACATTCGGTGGCGATACTCAAAGCTCACGTGGAAGCCACTGGAAGAGTCAGCTTAAGTGCCATCGCACCATCGCTCTCATGCTAGTTAGCTGATTCACCCAGTTGACTATAGTTTCGTCCAAGCTGTGCTTTGGCTCCGCTGCTCGTCCTTGTTGTTGCATTGTAAGATTTCAGAAATGCGTTGACCTGCATATGTGACACGAACTTGGACCGACGCTTCGGCCTTCGGGTTGTCAGGTTTCACCACGAAGCTGAAGGTTGATATGTTGGGGTGTGTTGGGGAGTTTCCTGTTTGCCTGCGTCGACCAGTATGTTTAGAAGTAACTTCCATGCTGGTACATGCTGTTGTAGTTGTCTGTCAGTTCTCTAGAAACTGATTTATCTGCCTCACTCAAATTGCCGTCCCAACCAGGATACCTCAGATCAGGTTGCCGCTTTTGGATTGCACAGGAACCATGGCCCAGTTGGGATAGTGGTTGTGATAATCTCTCGCCAGGACTTGCTGAGCAACATGAATACTCGCATGTGAGCTCTGTGTCGAATGTTGAACTGACGGTCCATCTGGAGATTGCGGAATGGTAATGGTTCCTTCCGGGGTCTGAGGGCATCATGCGGCACCCGAATTTTCCTTTGAAACAGGATTTCATCCAGGTACAATGCGTTCGTTTTCTGCTCATCTAGAGTTGTACGATAAGTCAGAAGAAATGTGTTAATAATCTCCGCAAAGGTGTTTTCTTATTTCCTTTTTAACAGGACTCTTTAGAGTGTATCCACAAAGCACCCTGTGTATCCGATTGGTTGTGGGTGAAAAGATGGCGACCATATGTGGACAGTGGCATTTCTGTGACAGAAAGCAATAAATTTAGCTGAGGTGTACGGAGCACCATTGTCCGAAACCAAAGTATAAGGAACCCCGAAACGAGAAAATATCTGTCGAAGAACGGAGACTATGGCTACTGCAGTAGTTTTCACCATTAAGCTATCCACAGACCATTTGCTGTGAGCATCATCAACGATGAGAAAACGATGACCGTTAATTGGACCCTCAAAATCGATATAAAATCTGGACCGTGGATATTTGCCAGGATTGGAATTCCGTCATCCTGGGCTGTTTAGAGACATTGGCGGGTCGGGGACCATTCTTCGTTAAATGTTCTATCTGGCAATCCAGATTAGGGCCAGTGCATATATCTTCATATTAACAATTTTCTGAGATTCATTCCTACATGGGCAGTATGAAATTGTCGGAGAATTCTTTCTTGAAAGATGCCAGGAATGATGAAGCGGTCTGGGAACAGCAGTCGGTGCTTCCTTTTGTGGTTGGAGCTGTTGAAGCTTCGGCATTGTAACTTTCTTAGGCCGGCGATTGAGGTGAAACCTGATTACTTGTTGTAGGGTCACTTTCCGCACCATACTGAGTGTTAATGGTAGGGCACAAAGGACGTCGGACACAAGCTGATTAACCTAAGGTTCCATAGAGAATTAGACAAATACCTGATCTTCTCGTTCTTGATACTGTGCCAATTAAAGGAGATAATGCGTCCACCTGATCAATACTATTTATAGATCGGTAATTTACGTCAAAATTGTAATCAAGTAGAATATATGCTCAAGGTTCGAGACGATTAGTCCTACAGACCGGACTGCCTTCTTTTTGATTCAAAGACAGCAACCAAAGGTTGGTGGTCGGTAACAAGCGTGAATTTGCGTCCTTAGCATTTTGTGAAATTGCCTGACTGCAAACACTATAGCCAAAGCTTCGTTCTCTATCTGCCCATAGTTGCGTTCCTCTGGAGTGAGTAATATCGCTGCATATGTCATAGATTTTTCCGAAGCATCGAGGAACTTTGGGATTTGCTCACGCTGATTCCGAGGTATGACGCGGCAGAAGCAACCATAATCCCCAGGGCCGGATTGCAATACGTGGATAATAGGTCAGGACACAATATCGGTTCGACATCTTCAAACGCTACCTGAGCTTCAGATAGCTGCAATCCTTTGCGATCCTTCACGAGAAGCGCATGTTAAGGTCCTGGTAGCCGATGCATTTCGGACGTAAACGAGGTGTAGTGACTGAGCAACCCAAATAATGATCGGAGCTTCGCGACATTGCCAGGGGGAGGTTTCTGTTTGATGGTGCTAATGTTAGTGGGATCCGGAAGACGGTCATGTTTTTTGATGATGAAGCCAAGCTACTCTACAGACTTTATGTTGATATTGCACTTTTCCGCTTTCAAGTGAAACCTCTAGTCACTAAAGAGGTTGAGGACTGCTCGCAGTCCTTCTGTCAACTCTCGGTGAGTCGATCCATTGATAAACATGTCGTCTAAATTAGTGGCAACCCACCGTAATCCGGCTGGTATCGTATCCATAAGTTGTAGAAAAATCACGGAAGCAGATCTGACATGAAGGGGGCAAACAGTTGCACTGGTAAATATCTCGGCTTGTATTGATTGTCGGTAACTCCCTTATAACGTCCAATAGTTTAGCTTGAAGATAAGCACAGATAAGTCTACCTTTGAGAAGCAAGCACCAATAGTGAGCTTGGCAAATAAATTTTCTGGGACAGGCAAGACGTACCGGCCTCTTTGTAAAGCAGCATTCAATCCCGTAGATTAGTCAGCGCAGATATGAACACTTCCATTAATCTTCTTGCCGAAAACAATAGGTGCTACTTATGAATGGAAGGATTTTGGTGAGGTGCTGTCCAGGATGAGTAGGTTACAGGTTGGATGACGTCGGCTTGTTCCAGACGATCGAGTTCTGAACAACTATTGGAAGAACAGCGTATGATACCGGTTTTTTGATCAAAAGACCGGCTTGGCGCCGTTGTTGAAAGGCTTGTTTTGGCTCTTGTGCTTCGTCCCAAGTCGTTCCGAAACATTGACAGGAATTTCTCTCGTAGCAGCCCGATCAGCAATTTGTTTGACTAATTCATGTTCGAATGCGACCTCGTGTTTCTGAACTGGAGGTTGTTGCGGACTTGGCTCAGTGGAATGTCGAATTAGTGGAGCATCTGGATCCCGCCAAGACGACGCAGATTGAAATGCGATATCACCGTGATGTACACAATGCTACTTGCCCGGGTAGAGTCGAAAAGCATTTCACAGTGTAGCTCACCAATGCGCTTAGCTTGACCGCTAGAAGCACTGAATGCAGCATGTTCCGTTGAACTAATGGATGGAGCCCCAATATTCCGCCAGGTTACGTGACAGCTAATACGGTAATCCGAGGCTCTATCCAACTGAAGGCCACTTGATTCCCATTTACGTGGATTCTGATATACTTCCTGAGGTCCACATGTTCATCAGAGTAGGTCGCTTGAACCGTGCTATAATTACTGAATCTTTTGTGAACATTCGAATTCGGTCGTTGGTGTCTAGCACGTTTGGATAGCAGTTCGGATCGACAGTGCGATTCGTTGTGCCCCGTCTGCGACACTTCTGTCGAACATGTTTCAGGAATGGAGATACTCAAACAAAATGCCTTCACCATATTTTCAACAGGCAGTGGGGGTTACAAGATCCTCTCTCGGCTTTTCACGGCGTTTCACTTGGAAGCGGTTTATGTGAAGTGGTCCTCAATACACTAGGATAAAAGGTTATCTGTTACTTTTTACGTAAGCGTGTCATTCTTGATATTAAGCAGTCTTTGACCTTCGGTAGCGACGGTCTGGTGTGTCATTCGAGGGTCATATTCAAGTTCGCTCAGCAGTCTGGTGCGAATCTCCGCATCAAGTGGAGAATGTAGGCCATAGATCAAAAGCAGACATTTAGACTGATCAGCCGTGAGGGAGTTGAAGTCAATTGTTTCCTAATCGAGACTGACGATGTTAACATAAGTAAAGTAGTCGTCAGCGTCTGTCTTGTCGATTTCAGACATTATCATTGCTTGATGAAAATGGATAGTTTCTCTCCGAATATTTAGCACAACCACTTGTCAGTCTCTTCGAAAGCACCGTCTCGAGCACAATTTGGCAAGAGAAATATGG
>OX104067.1:114632785-114678859 GCA_944474145.2 Dicrocoelium dendriticum
AAGCAGAGATTTAATCTTAGGGTACTAGAGTGGAATCAAGTATTTTTCTTGTTATAATGCTAGACTATACAATTTACTAACACACTTTTCTTGCATTACTGTTAACAATAGTTTCGGGAACGCTAGCTGAATTAAGCCCCACGGCAACTTTCCTCTCTACGAAAGGAATTAACTCAATGCTGATCGGAGGTAGTTCATTATAAGCTTGAGTATCGAGGAATAACTCTTAAGCTGACACTGTTCATAGCCGGAGCACGAAAGATACGTAGCATGATTTTAATAGTTAGTAAGGTGATATTTATGTATGGAGCCCAAAATAAAAAATACCGTTGAATTGGTCGTTTCCTGAAGCTTTCGCGAAATACAATAATCCTTTCCATTTGACAAAGAATTCCTCTTTCTCTGTATCTTTCTAAATGCTTTAAGCGGAGGGTCATTTCTATCATCAAGCAAAATTGGCTGTGTAAAGAAAGCATTTTTGTTTGCAAGACCATGAATTTGCTGATACCTACGAAATATTTCATTAATCACCTTGTCTATGACAGACAGTGTTCATCTTTTATCACCGTCTTAAATTTCATCCATAAATCAGACAATTTCTCAACGTCCATCCATTGCTTTTGCCGAAAATAACGCTTCATATTTATCGCTAATTCGCAGCAGTGATGTCGGAATATTTATTGTCCACCATATTCTTTCTATTCCGAGCAAGTCAAACTCAACATTATGATAATTACAGAACTTTACTGCAGAATCAGTCGTTTTGTTTTAATATGTTTCTGTGTCATTGGTTGTTGGGAGATCAATGGAATAATCCGAAACGACCGTTCCGAGATGAACATTAATGTTGCATCTGGTCTTGTGGCAGAATCTTCACTTTAAACGGTGAGCTGTTCCAGATCAGAGATAATTACTGAGTATTTCTTCATCATAACCTTCACATAGTCTGTTCGTCTACTCCATCTAGTCTCCATAGTTGCTTGATACTTAGACCAGTCAATTGAAGTAGGACATTGTAGCTAATGTATGTGTAAGCTAGCGCAAGGATAACCGGCCCATTGGACCAAAAGGCGTAACAGAGGGAACCGTCGCGCAAGCTGCATATACACAAGCCAGATTCAGAGAAGGTTTTGTACATGACAGAAATGTATCCGTAAGATGGATTTCGCAGTTGCGACTTTGGACACCCGATCAGTAGCCCACCATAACAGTATCGTTGTCAAATGTCAAAATGGGTCCAGGAACTTCCTCTGCGCTTTTGCTATTGGTTTCAGTGAAACGAAGAAACGACTCTGCAACCTCCATTTCATTTTTATCCATTTGTACGCAGCGCAACACATCAGTTATCTGGTGGTTGAACTGTTCGCTGAGCTTGGCAATTTTGTTGCAAATGTTTCGTCACCAATCGAGGTGACATTATCACTGCATAGTTGAGTGGCATGCAATAGCGAAGAGTAGCGTAGCGGAGCTTCGGTGAGAGTGCGCTGAGCGTGGTGTGCGTGCGTCTTTATATCCCCGTGGCTGTCCGTGGAGACGAGCAATCCTATTGGCTGGGAATTCGATCCGCGTTCAGCTGGGTTGATGGGCAGATGACGTTTGACCTTGACCCCTTGTGTTTCGTGGCCTTTGTCTGCCTGCTCTTATGAGCGAGTCTGTCGTCAGTTCTGGTTGTCTAGTCACACGTTCCATCGGAGGCAATCGATGGAGTTGTCGGTAGTTCGCCAGTAGGGTTGCGTATACTGCGTGCAGTTCGATGTGTCAAGTGACTGAATTCGTTTTAGAGTACCAGGCTTCCAAAAACTCCCTCGCATGTTTTGTACCTCCATGTGCTAGAATCTTTACATTTTCCAGATCGAAATGGTGGCCTTCTTGATTTTCACGCGCAGAAACCAACGAGTGCGGGTCATGTCTTCTGACGGCCGCCTTGTGTTCGTTGATTCGTGTACAAAGCTTTCGTTCAGTTTGTTCGACGTAGTTTTTATCGCAGTCGCTGCACTTTATCTGGTAGATGACATTGCATTGGTCGGCTTGATTGACTTTTTCTTTGGGCCTTGAGATCAATTGCCTTAGGTTGTCACTTGGTTTGTGGGCCACAGTGATGCCATGTGACTGCAGCAGTCTTCCTCTGAGTTCGGAGACGTTCTTGATGTAGGGGAGCACTATCCGTTTGTTTGCTTGCTCATGTGACTGCTGCTGTTGCTGAGACGTTCGTTTCCTTAAGCTTCTTCTGATGAAATTTCTCGGATAACCGTTGTTGATAAACATTCGATATAGGCGCTTTTCTTCCTGGTTCCGCGATTCGGCTGTGTTGCAGAGCGTTTCCGCTCTTTTGAACAGGGTTTGAATGCAGCTTTTCTTGTGATTTATCGGATGGTTGCTGTGGTGGTTTAATATCTGGTCCGTTTGTGTTTTCTTCCGATATACATCATTTGTCTGATTTTAACAAGATACATCAGGAGTGCGATCAAAATTAAACAAAACGCTTACTTTCCTCCACCTGACTCATAATTTCCTTTCTGATCTGTTTTGCCAAATCTTCACAAGTGCACTTTTAACTACTGAAGACTGCTAAGGAGTGGTGATTATCTTTACCATCTAAACCATCACCAAATGTTCACGAACAACAGGGTCATGCCGCCAAATAGATGTACAAATTGGAAAATTTCCATCTATTTTCCAGACCTTATTTATCCTTCTGTTTGTCTTTTCGGTGCCCACGCAGTGTCATGTTCGGCTTGGCGAGAAACGTGACCATCATCAGTAACCCAGCTAGAATTCCACGCCACTGCTTTTTTCTTTTTCTACTGGCGCCGGACCTACTTTTCTCAAATATCTTTCGTTCAACTGGCCCTAGATCTAGCTCCTCTCAGTTGAGAAATGCACAAACATGCGATTTACCGGATAGATGGTCACATACTTTGGAGTTAATTTCCACCAGTTCCTGAAACACTCATCAGTTGAAAAACCAGACTATAACGTTGAAAAATTCAGCAACCGAAGCAAAACTGGGCATCTTTGGATTGAGAGCACATCTACCGTGATCGCACTCCTCTCCGTCTACTAAATCCCGAAACTAATGGTTCGTTGCTAACTCCCTAGATTCAACTTTAGTTTGCCTTCCAGGTCATGCTACTTCGTTGAATTCAGGATGCAGTTACCGCACCGTAGTAGATTCGAGCGAATTCGTGCGAATTCCAAGACCAATCTAAACATGTCACGGAGAAACATACGTAAAATCGGTTGGTGTGCGCGTTCTCGTGTCAGATTTTGGCCACCCATCAAATTCGTCAAATTCGCGAGCATTAGAGACATTTTGATCTACATCAATACTCTCAATCTCTCTTTCGTTGCCCGGGTTTCAACGTTTGCAATACCAATTTCTTCATCGATCCGAGTATGATTATTGCCCTTCGTTTTTTCAATTAGTTCGTGGAAGTACTTTCGTTGAATTTGCACTTCGTAGCGAACATTCATCTGTAGTAGGACTGCTCCCATAGCGAACTGCACCTCTCTCGCCCGGCAGGTTACGCTGAGGTTGAATATTATCCCGACACATTCGAAGCACTCAGCAAAACAGTCATTAAGCAGTCAAACCTTTAGTTGGAGTTACTTCTGTTAAACTAGTCCGGCGGTCGGTTCGTTTGCCCTAAGTTGTAGTCTAATTTCACGATTATCGGAGCCAAAATGAGATGTTGAGGTAAATTTACTGGTGCTGAATAGCAAACGTCATGGTACTGCATTGAAGCGTTTGTTTAATCGAGTCACCCTTGTGGGCTCTGTTAAATACGCATCCGCACAGCTCTTCGGATATCCATATATGTTGTCCATGACAGATTCTTCAAGGTAACTGCAGTCTTGGAGTATACAACTCAGAACATAGCGAAATAAATCAAGAGAAGTAGCCAAAGGAGTTGTTTCTTTAACTTCTTTACAGCATTTCATCGTGTTCGGCTGTATTTTGTGACACAACACGGTTGGAGAACTAACGAAACACTGGAATGGTAGCTATTACTTCTAATCACTATGCGATACGTGAGAGGTTTAACACTTGCACCTTTCATCACCTTTTCACATCGCTTTTAACCTGTCAATCATGGAGGTTCAAACCTGAAATTATTCCCTTACGGGTGTGCTAAATATTCCAATCCAACAACGAGGTAGATTAAAGAGCTATCGTTAAAAATCTCTTACCCATAAATCCTGCTCTTGGTCAGGTGAGTAACTAGGGCATGGGTTCCAATCTCACGACATCGGCTTGAAGATCATACCCGACTAATTAATCATTCGAGTCTATATGAATGCAGTTGCTTGGTGTAGTATTGTTAAAGCTAGTTAAATCGATTTTCTGTTAATGAGTGCACTTTGTGCTGCCAGACTGCCGCAAAACGCCAATTTATCTCAATGTGTCAGCCGTTGTAGGTGTGTCACCTTAATCTTGTCTGTACATTCTAGTCTAGGTAGGGACGACAAATTCATCACTAGCAACTTATAATTCACCGGCGAGTTATATTTGAAGTCGATTCTTCCCCACCCAGACGATCAAATGGGATAAGTAATCACTTTAAGTAACGTTTTATGTTCGTTAGCCATTTGAATCAGGCGCCGGATCCAGGTCACGTGATCCGTGGCAAATGTCAGCCGTTTATCACAGCGCGGTTGTTTCACCTGAACGAAAGTGCAACTGCTGAGGCAAACCGAGAGTCGCGAATCCATTGCAATTTGGTAACCAGTCGGTAGTTTACAACCGTGCACTCTGGTCAGCAGATGGTTCAGACTTGCCCCGTAGACTAAGAAGCAGTCTAAAATGTTTTGCATTAGTGTCATACTAGTGTAAGAAGTGAAAACAGATAGGTATTTCTATACAGACCACCAGGTTTCATAGGAATTTCGCGTCTTCATAAAGTGTCCTTGAGTTTAATGTTAGAAAGTACATCAGTATGTGCGATGTACTAGTACAATCTCATCGCGAATTCACTTGTATTGTGGGAAGAGGCTAACTGTATTCACTTAAAATTAAATCCCACTCTACTTGTCTTTTGAGGCAAACAATGATTGGTTTCAACAAAAAATGGAGAACAATAGCTGACTGCTGTTGATATTATCGTTAAATCTTCATAGTAGACATGTGTGTGTGTGGTTGCGTCGGTAAGTAATGAGGTTGATTCCAAAACCTGGTTTGTTTCAAAATACCAGTGCTAAAGAGAAGTAGATTGGTCCCCTATTAGTCCTAGTCTCTAGGCTAGGTAGCAAAATCAATCCAATTTCCCATTACAACCTTGTAACGACAAGCTTGCATACAAGACACCAAACTATATCATCAACCAAACCCTCTGATCCGGACCCAAAACAACCAGTAGTTTCACTACTCCCCACGTGCTAATATCTACCTTTAAAGTTCCTCGAAATAACATCTCTGAGCACGTGCGTCAGTGGTCCTACTGTGCATCAGGGTTCACCTGGAATTCATGAGCCGGATCTACCACGCAGGCAATAGTTACGGCAGCTGTTATGCCCGTATAGGTATTAAAATTGTGCACTTTCTTACTGGACAACGCCAAATTGCGATCTTAAAGGCCGAAAAATTGAATGTGGCTAATAACGAAGTGTCATGACACAACCGGAAGCGGTTGCGAAACTGGTATGATGTTAAACTGCTTGGATTTCATATCAACGCAAGTCCTTACACACTGACGTCCGGATTAACCAAAGTAAACATATTACGCAATCCAGACTAGATATGCAACATATATAACAGACTTTCTTTCGCACCTACTCTTTTCAGGGCCAGCACGAACTGGTCGAACTAATTCGCAATCCCACGGGGCCGATAAAGAAAAACAAAATTGACCGGTTACGTATATTGGCCACGAGTTTGCAATGTACGTGCGCACAGCTGGCTATCGGTGAGTATATGCATTTTCCATGTTTCTCCAAGTGTATTTGTTGACATACTCCCAGCGCATTGGCTTTTTTCAACGGTACATGGGACAGCATTTTTTGACAACCGGTGCGAAATGTCGTTCCACCAAAAGTATGCATGAAAAAATGTTGTTGAGTTTATTTTACTTTACAGTTTTAGTAGCGAAATAATATGAAACAATTAGGTCACTTCCGTAATTGGAATAAAGCCGTAAGGAAACGAACACTGGCAGATGTCAACGTTTCGTATTGTCTCTTCAGTGCGAAATCAAATACATGAAAATGTGTAAGACGACAGGTAGGGTGAGACGGGAACAAGTTAGAACAGCGTGGAGAGCAGGCGTGACAACTCTACGCCCAGGGCAGCCTTACGCTTACGAACAGCTGTTTCTGCACACAGAGTGCGGGTTTAATACGGCTGGTCGCGACTGCCTCTGCGAAACGAGGGCAACGGGCGTTAGCATGCATTAACATGATTGTAACCATTTTGGCCGGATCAAACGGAGGATATGTGGCCATTAAATGCCTATCTATGGATGAAGCAGGTGGCCTACTTGAACAGGGTATTAGCAACCGACGACTCGGTGATTTGACGCTGCAACCATTTAAGTACATATTCCCTTATTCTGGAGTTCAACGCTCTGTTAGTACGGCCGATGTATCGTGTACCACAACTACAGGTCAACTGGTAAATACCATGCAAGCTGGCGCCAACAGACTGTCTTTCATTCATTGGGGTAACAGGTTTTCGATCTGTCCGGTTGATAAGAACATTTTGAGTAGCACAATAAATCCTCTGGACTGCGGAACTTATGCTTTTCGTTGTCTTCATACTGGCAAAATTATCCTTAAATAGAAGCTCAATGTAGATCATTTTAGCAAGTGTAGCAACCATCGATTCCGGCACCCTCACCGGAATATGTATGTCGATGAATTTCCTTGGCAAGCCAGTTTTCAGAGCGTATCCTTGAGCACTTATCTCATAGTCTAAACTGTTGGTGGTGAACATTTTTTCTCGCACAATTGAATAGCGTCTTGACTAAGGTCTGCTTGTACCGCATTGAGGAAAAGCTGGTAAAGTGCAGGTACTGCCCTGAGCAAATCGGCTTTCGGTAAACCGCTCTTTTGTTGGACCCATTTGCTCTTCTGTAAATCAACATGTCCAGATATGGGAGACATTTGCTTTTCGCTATTTCGCTGGTTACTTTCAGATTTGTATGCACGTTATGTAGGCCATCGTCCAGACGCGTGACGTGCACTTCTGATGGTCTAAACGCCAAACTATCATCCACATCCCGCTTAAAATATGCAAGAAGCGAGATTTCAACACACTACTTAGTTTCAATCATCAACTTGAAAACATCTTTTAGAACTGGGCTCAATGGACTACCTATTGCCACCTCATCTATCTGGCAATGAGGAGTCTGCTGTAAACGGAAACCGATGTTCTCAGTGCATAGTAATAGGCTGTCCTTCAATGATTCGACTGGTATTGGGAGACTTAAATCGGAGCACGCTGCTAAATCACACACATAATCAATTTTTTCATGTAGTAAAATATTGGTGCAAAGCATTTGTACATCCAATGATGCCATGATTTTATCGTATAAGCAAAATTCATCTAAACCTTCGGTGAGCTCGAACGAGTTCTTCAGACCGTGTGGAGTAGCCTGCCGCTTTAAGGTCGCAAGTACTTCCACTAACCAACAAGCCAGCTTATGTTGTGCCGAGTTTGCCATAGACAAGATTAGTCTAAATGGTATGTCACAGCGATGGGCCTTTCACAACCCGTATGGCTGAGGTATGTTGGACCCTCCCGGTTCTAGGCTGTTATATGCTTTTTCCATAACCACACGCTGTAAAAGGAGCAAGTTTAGTTGGTACGTGAGGCGTCTTTCCACATCATTAACAGTCTCTGTCGTGATCAGCCGTATCAAACCCGCACTCTGTGTGCAGAAACAGCTGTTCGTAAGCCTTCAGTTGCCTACACCTGCCCTCCATCTTGTTCTTACTTGTTCTCATCTCACCCTACATGTCGGCTTATATAGATTTATTTGATTTCGCACTGAAGAGACAACACGAAATGCTGACGTCTATCAGTGTTCTTCTTCCCACGGCTTTATTCGAACTAAAAGATTAAGCGCAATTTTATACAAGCATGAATAGCGTGCTACCTTTGCTAAGGCCATTATCGTCTCTTCGTAATGTTGCTATCTTTACTTTCGTCAGTCTCGTCATCAAGCAGAAAGAGGAAATTCGTGACCAGACCACAGGAGGAACTCGACTGTCATTTTGTGCATATTACTCACTGTTTGGACTAAACACTGGTCATTTCACTGCTGGTGAAAGGTGACGGAATGAGTGGGTTGCTCAGTTCAGGTCAGCTATTAATTCAATCCTCACATACACGCTGTGTAAGCGACAAACTGCTTGGTGGCCTTGAGCTAACGCGTTCCCACCGAAATCAACTAAATAACAAAGCGGGCGCTGGATAATGGAACTATCTGCAAACATATATAAACACAAATTGTACAGCGCCACAATAGGACTTACTTTTGGCACAATACGACCAATAAATTCAAATCGATACGAATTACTAACTAATAAGGCTTCAAGTCACACGTGGAAAAAACTAGCGACGGCTTATCCAAAATAGCGAATTAAGACAACTGACCAACCAGAAAGGTCACACTGAACGGTGCACATTCAATCTGTGCGTTACATATACAACAGTGGTGACATTGTAAGGGGTTCAAATGTACATAGCTAAAGGGAGAACAACACGATAAGCTGCACGAAGGAAGGGGTTTCCATGTGTGTGACCTCCGCTTACATTGCAACATTGTAAGGTCACTATTGCAGTGCGTGGTAACATGATCCGCGTTCATAACGCATCAATGTCACGACGTAGCGGACACATCATCGTCCAACTGGAGACCGGAGTATAGGTGGATACATTTTAGAGCACCGATAAGATCAAGCGATACCGTAGGAGTCGATAATGAAGATTGTTTAGAAGGTTAAAACTAAGTCAACGCGTGAGCGATTAAATGCGATGCGACGAATTCACAGAGTGTAACTAAACACGGACTTAAGTTGACATTAGATCAAATAACCTGTCATTAGAGTCGAAGCACAAAAATTTTGGTTGGAACAAGGATGAGGGTTGAGTTAATGGTAGTGAAAATTGCAGTCATAGGCTCATTATAGTCCATTCGGGACTCCTCTGCACACATTTCAATGATGCCAAATTCTTTGTTACTCTCCGTTTTCGTCATTTAGTCTGTACATAACTTCACGCTCCACGGTTTGCCCCACTGAGGGAATGATCTTTGAGATGGCATTGCTGCCCTTTGGAAGTGGTCGGCTCAGGTTAATTTAAATGACGCATATCAGCTGTCGCTTTAGAGGTCGAAACATGGGACGCTATGAAGGATGGCTTGCGCCTGTGTCAAAATTGATGTATATACCATAGTCTCAACACGCTCTGTGACACTTAAATGGCTCTGCATGGCTGCACCTACTCGGACACGCAAGTTATGACTTCTGCCTCTGTTGAACGCTAAGCATTTAGTCATATCCGATTCACCCAGACTGACTCCATTATATCTTACAGGTCAGGAACTTTAACTTGTTAGGTATACGTCAACTCGATGACAAATTATAAGCTGACACAACATCGATCCGAATCAAGCGACAGCTGACAATCGGAGTACTTTGTGATACATGGTGGCTGACACGATCAGATATACCAGTTACCTTGCGTTGCTCGACAATGGAGTCAATATACCTTATCGTGACAACGTTTGCCTGGCCATCTCGGGCTCTGCGGCCAAGGAACACAGTCACTGTGACAGTGCTGGGAATTAAACTCCAGCAACTTTTGGAGATGATGGCTACTGTATGTTTTCAGCCATTTGCGTTTACTCTTGACAGTTATACCAAAGCGTCATTTTTACTTTCTCAAATGACAATTAGAAGTCGTTTTTCTTCGGAAGAGAACAACAGTTTTGCCTGATACTTATAACAATTCTACTTTTTGTTGGCTGTCGCCGATTGATGCTTATATTGGTTTACTTTCATTGAATTGTCCCGTCAGGTAGTTCCTGCGGACCGATTGGCTACCGCAGCTGTGCATTATTTATTCGCATTGCAGTATGCGGCGTAACGACAGTATGATTGCTGCATGTATAATGAGGACACATCATGTGAACAGTTTTGCGCAAGAGGATAGAATCCGAAATTGGTTCGTGGTACCTTCTGCAGCGGAGTAAGGTGACTATATTAACCAACAAGGTAGCTAGGTCAACGCGCTCTAGTCGAAGCTAGTTAATGCTTGGGTTTTTAAATGTTGGATCTAAATCAATCGGAGTTAATCGGTCGTTGATCTGCATCTCTTATGTCCTGAAAACCGATCTGGAAGACTGCAAACCCAGCAACGTTGAACTGCTTCCAGGGGACGAACTTCTCGATGTGGAGTATGCAGACAACATCGTCGTATTTTGTGATTCATCCCAGACTACCCAAAATGTGCTGTGTATATTGGAGGTGTCTGTTCCCCTATTTGGAATGACCTTCATTCCATCGAGGTGTAAGGTCTTTCTACAAGACTGGTTAGGAGTTGCTCCCGCTCTTAGTCTTTCACGTTATACACTGAAAGTGCTAGACAAGTTCGTTTTACTCTGAAAGTGCATCAGCGCCAACGGTTTAACGGAAAAGATCTCAGTGCGCAAGTCTTAGGCCGTGGCGTGGATGCGAACTGAGTCTCCCTCTGAAAGACCGAGTCTATAAAGCCTATTGAATAGCTGTCCTACTGTGCGGTTACGAGGCTTGGATTATTCGAGTAAAATACGTTTAGAGGCTGTCTGGTTCGGAGCACCGCTGCTTTGGGTGCATTGCTGGTGTAAGATGTCAACTTCACATCTATACTGAGGACGCTCTTCAAAGGATCAACAAATCAGACAGACTTTGTTGGCCGCTGAGCCACATAACTTCTCTGCACAGGCTCCGATGGCTTGAGCACGTGCCTGGCATTTCCATTTAGCGTTTATCTCGCGGTGCAATCTCCGCGTGCGTAGAAGTCGGCTGGAAGCGAAGACAACGTGGTCAAAGTATGAAGGCACAGACCTCAAGTTTGGTCGCGGTCGGTGGCTCTCGGCCCCCTTGCTGGGGAGCAAAGATCACGAACACACTTGGCTGGAAGCCCTCTCGAACATGGCAAAGAACCGTGAACATTGGCGAAATCGTTGTGAGAGTCGACTCTCTTAACTTCCGTTTACGTAATTTCTTCATCTCTCTCCCTATCGCTGTATTGTATTTATCCATAAGTTGTGGCACTTTGTTAATTGTACTATTCGTCAAGTGTTCAATACATAAAGTTCTCCCTTATGCTCTTGAAGATTATACTGCCTTTTCTAGAGTCCCGGCAAGTAACTATTACCGGAGGACGTAAAAGACTCAAAAGCAGTTTGGCCACTGCAGCAACAACACCCGAAGGGATCAATGAGAATCTTGTCACTAGCCATATATAAACAAATGAACAAATAAATAAATTCGTATATCTACCGACAAGCGGTATGTACATGGAGGGTCTACGTGTGTAACGTTGCTTATCTGCTAACGCCACAGGTCTTTTATCAAGTTGCACATCAAAGGACCATTGTAATAAACTGTGCGAAGGTTAACCGAACGGGTTTATTAAAATTGGAACTTGGGCAGGGCTTTTGTTAACACAACAGAGAGCATGTTTGGAAAATAGTTACCAGAGAGTTCTAATGGGCGTTGGACCTCGTATATCCCATGTCTTCGATCGCCCTACCTCCACTGTGTCGCAAGATAAGCGCTAAATGCAGGCGTGTCTATTAAGTAAACAAAATTTTAGCTGATTTTACCCACGGCAAACAAATTGGTGCTTTAAAATAGTTCGCCTTCTTAGGAAGGCAAATTCTTAAAATCAGTGACGCAAACATCGGATTTGAAGCATAATTCTCAGCACACGGACTGCTGCTTCCGTGGGATATAGTGATTAACATCAAAAGCTATACACCAGGCATTTGAACTGATGCTTCGTTGCCGCACAACCACGGTGACCTACCGAACGAAGAATAATATGAGGGAGAGAAGGGGGACTTGCCGGAAAACCTTAATACCCTAAACAAACGCACAGGGTCAAAGTGCCTACATCTTGTGTCAACAACATACCATCACAAACAGCGGGCTTTCATGCGAAGATAAGGCGGCATCGGCGAAGCAGCTTTTTGCAACTTTCACTGCCTCTTGTCATAAACAACCGTTACCCTGCAGATAACTCAGCCCTGAAGACAATTACGCAGCGAGGCGACGAACGAGAATTGAGGTCAGTAATAGTGTCACCACTGGCGTTAGGCTAATACCCATGTGATTAGCTCAGTCGACGGGGCTGCCGTTCTTGTATATCAAGATAATCGATACACTACAGTTAACCGGAACGCTCTCTTCCTTCCTAGTATGTGCTAATAGGGAAGTTAATGCTTTGAAGAGGACCTCGTCTCCATCCTTAAATAGTGCACCTGGGAGGGAATCCGGGCCTGCAGCACAAAAATGAGTGCTATGATCACGTTTCGGACCTCAGCCTTCGACGGAGTCTCTAAACTAACTGGCCATAGCTCATACTGCATCACCTGAGTGGGAAAAGGTCCGGGGGCAGGTGGTCTACTGAACTAACTGGTCTTGAAAGTGTTCTGCCCAACGAGCCAAACGGCGCTGCTTACTGTGAATCAGTGCAACCGCGCTGTCTCTGGTTGTCTCACGGACACCTGGTTTCCTGGACCGGTGGGGCGGATCAGCTGGAAGAGCTTGCGGTAATTGCCTGCTGGTCCTGCCTCCTCCATTTCATGAGTCCGACTGGTCCACCAGTTGTCCTTGTCAGCAAGCAGGTTCCGCTTTAGTTCGCGCCTAATGATCCGCCTGGTCACATCGTGCTCATAGCCAGCAAGGCGGTTTCTTCTGGATACCAACAGGTTCACCGACATCTCGGATATCCAGTGACTGATGCGATGATGATTGATAGTACCATAAGCAAATGCTGCTGCATGATGCATGGCACACATGATGTTATTTCACAGAAGCTCAGTGTCATTAGGACAAGGGAGCGAAAGTTCGTTAAGCAGTGTATCCTTGTAAGCTTGCCTGACAGAGGGTTGAGATTATTTATCAGATGCCACTAGAGGGTTGCGCATCGTGAACCTCCCGGCAAAATTCATGGAAGAACGACAGGGTGTCAAAGCATGATCAGAATCGAAGCAAGTACTCCAGAAGGAGTAACAAACAAGAATAGAACCACGCCACTTGTAATTTATGGTAACGTGATCTATTTGGGTCCTTCGCTTACCAGGTAAAGTAGGACACCAAATGACCCTACGGCACCCACTGTGCTTAAGACCGGTGCCACTGAGAAACAGCTGGTGCTCTGCACATAAATGCAACAAAGGTTCGCCGCTTTCCTTCCGTTCGGAGTTAAGCCCATTATTGCCACCTAGCTGATTCTACAGTGTCCAAGCGATCTATCTATGCATTCATATCCCATGCAAATATTACGATATCTGGACTGATGGCACTGCGTGGTAGTATATTCAGTTCGTGGAGGAAGGCTTCCTCCACTACTTGATGAATCAACCTTGGTGGCTGTCGTAAAGCGGGTTGCACACCAGCGGTTGTTCACGGGAATCCAACCAACCAACAAAGACTCAACCTTGGAGCGGAGAATGACGCCCCATCTCAGCTTGACCAGTGGTTGTAGTATCAAAATATCCGGATGCGTACAACCAATATTGAGAGGACAAACCTAGCGCAGATACTTCAACAACCCCGTGAAGCTCATTGATCCTAGTTTTGGACACACAACACGCTTCAATACCAAGGGTGTCCAATGTGCGTGCGAGTGCCGCTGGTTAACCGATTTGTCTTGGAGTGGGAACTTTGAACACCGCCAGGGAAATGAGGCAGCGTGGCCTTATAAAGGACTGCGGGTGGTGCGGGAATATAGCTGCAGATGGCTCGACCCCAGCGGCGTTGCGGCGGGGAGCAGCATGGCTTCCATCAAGACCGGTCATGCACCACCAACTTGCTAGCGGCAAGAGGTAGTTGCATGGAATTGGCTGGTAATGTGGTCAGTGTTACGTAACGGATTTGTGCAGACATGGTCGCGTTAGTTTACACGAAAGTTACGCGTACCCTGAGCCCGGTCCCTATTCCCGCAAGTATTAGTCTGGCGCATCTAGTCCCCCGGTCGTGTGCGCATTGTTGTCTGTTTTCGGGGACCCAGCGTGTCACCCGAATACGTGCGTGAATAGAGACAGTGCTCAGGTTACGCGTAACTTGCGTCTATGCTAACACAACCAGGTATGCGCAAATGCATTACAGTGGCAACGGAGGTGGGATGCAGTTGAACACTGCATAGTACAGCCCACGCACTTGCCTTTATGGCACTTCTTTGTGGGCACACTTGAAGTTCACTCAGCCAGTTGACGTCATTTATCTGGACTTATTCAATGCTCCAAAGACTAGAGCTACGAAATCGAAGATCCTATTTTTGTTTGGATTGCCAACTTTCTTCACCAACCGAAGCCATAAGTGCGTGTTAGCGGATCACTCTCTAACCAGATTGAAGTGGAATGTGGTGTCCCACAGGGCTCAGTGCTGGAAACGCGCCTGTTCCTTGTGTTTAGCAAATTTCCTGCTTTTCCCCGAAGATATCTTGATATGGCGGGCGACTAATAACAAGGAAGATCACAATCTACTCTGAAAGAACCTACATCGCATTTATCACTGTTCGACTAAGAACCTGCTTCAGTTGAACCCAGCTAAGTGCATACTGATTCATCTGCGTCGTCAGCCGGTGAACATTTACAAACTTGGAGACCACACCTTGCAGATGGCATCACAGGGGTGTGACATGAATATACCGGTACAGGAAGATCTCGGATGCCCAACACAAACTGGGAAGGCGTCAAGAACCGGCAATCGACATTTCAGCCGTCTTCGCAGTGCGTTTGGTCAGTTTGAACCATCAATCTGCCCGCAAATACTTGCCACCTACGTGCGACCGCAAGTGGGATATGCTATCCAGGCGTGGCAGCCGTGGCAGAAACAGGATCTCGTTGATCTCGAGACTCCACAACGAAGGGCAACCAAAAACCTCATGCGCCTCTTTCAGCTGTTTTATCAGCCTAGGCTGAAGTCTTCAAGAATATACAGCAGTCGATACTGGCACTTGTGGGGTTCTCATAATGGTCTACCAGCTTCGGCAGTACCAACACCACACTCGCCGCACCGTTGCAAGGAGTGAACCACAACCCTAACCTACGAGCTCATCCTCTGCAACTGGCAGCACAATATAGTCGGCTTACATGCCGTAGAAATTTCTATTTCCTTGGAAAGCTCTCCTAAATTATGTCGTCTCTGAAGCCAATCGATCAATATTTAAAAAATGCATTTCAATTTTTATTACTTGTTAGCCACGGAGCTACAAAACGCAATCAAACAGTGTGTTAACAAAATACCAACCAATGGATTAGTGGATGTATACCTTTAATGCTCCAGCATCTTCGCTATTCTACATAAGTTTATGGTATGTCTAACAAAACGCTTTTCTCTATATCACGAATTTTTCTTCTCTCAATAAATTCCGTCCCACGGGACTACTTAAGCATTCCTATTTTAGTAGTACTACACCACTGTTCTATTGTTCCAATGATGTCAGTTAAGTTGGGAATTATAGAAGGAAGTCTAGTAATGGGGATTCGGAGGAGGGTAAGAGAAATAGGCAGAAATGAAAGAAGCGTGATCCCCAGCTGTGGCATCTTGTCGCTTATCTGCCCCGCTGTATGCCGCAGGTAAGGCGAGCCTTGATAAGCTGTACGACTACCGATACAGGATATGGTTGAAGTTTGAAGTAGTCATGGGGGTACGAGGACTGAGAAATTGCCAAGGCTCCCAGACTTAGACTGGTGAACGATTAGAGTCCACAACAAAAGCCTTTGACTCAAAAGCCTGTGCCCAAGACAAAGAATTTGACAACGTTTCCTTGTTACAACAATAAACGCCATTCCATTTCAAGCCGAAAGGCTGTAGGAAAAGAAGTCTGAATTTGTCTGACCTCCAACCATTGACCAATCTTTTAGTATTAGCTCTCTAGGGGCCCCGGGGAACCACCGATTATGGCTCAATGGGTCGACGTGGTGCACCGAACTTCGCACCACGTTAAGGTTCAGTCTCATTGAGACGGATATTCATCATCAATAAGCCGGCACACTGTACCGACGCTTTGCTGTCACGCGTGGGCTGATTATACTGTGAGGACACCCGCCAGTACGACGATTCAAACCAGGCGTACAATGATTTGGGCCACCGGCTGACCAACAAAGTAGCGGTTAGGAGGATTTTCTTTCCATAAACCGGGACATAGGTCTGCCGCAAGTTGTAAACATCGTTGCTTACCTCAGAATTAAAAAGCAATTCAACCAGAAGGAATTAAAATGTTAACTACTGTGGCTGATATTGTGATATGTACTTCAAACCAGATGCAACAAAAACTGGGTTTTTTAATACGATGCAATCAATAACTGTACTATCTATCTTGTTTATTATACAAGTAAATCCTAGTGTAGTTCAGCCGATAGAAACACCAAAGGAAATTCCATAGTGAAAGAATTGACGCGTAGAGTTGGTAGAGAAGGCGCCACCACAAGGCAACAAAATACTGTTTCCTCAAGGCCAAATGCGGGTGTGCTATCTGCGTCGACTGTTGTAAACCCTACAAGTTATGCCTTAGTTTGTTACCTATGTTTTTTGAGATGATAATCGTAACTAGGCTTGTCATCGACCCGTCATTGAGTAGAGCCAATATCAACTCCCAATTGCCAAATAATATTACATTCTCTAGACATCTGAAGTTGTTCTAACCAACGTCAACAATGGAAATTCTCATTCAGTCCTGGGTTTCTAAATAGTTGGAAAGATACATCCGGTTGACTTCACTTGCGTCTACATCAGTCCACAATGCAAAACGTGTTTAATAAGATTGAAGCGGCGATATTCCATCGCAAAGCATTGCAAATCGCGCTTCTTCAGTAATATAGAGCTGGGGTTCCTTAAAGCCATTCGAGGTTTGACCTGTGTACACAAAACAGCCTGCAGTCGGAATTGCAGTAAGTGGTTGTTTAGGTTACACAGATTAAAATAACCCAGAGCGTATCCCGCTACGCCAGAATGTTCTCCGAGGCTGCTAAAAATTGCTTAGGACTTTGTACACCTACGGAAAGTTAGAGAGAGGTAGAGAGATAGAGACTATAAAGATATAAACGGAGGCACTTACTGGAGATGACATCTTCAGCAAAGGGCTTTACAGGTATCTCCATCATCAAAAAGACGGAATTTAAAGTAGTGCAAAGGTTGGCTTACCTCTTCGAAAATAATAGTTTTACTTAGGGTAATTGAGAGCAAATCATACCGGATTTGTCGATAATTAGTGGTCAGAAAACACAGCTTTCTGGTCCTTCTGGTTAGGCATTATAAATAGGATAGCGGTTTTTTATATTTGAAACCGTATCACTGCCAATTCCTAACCACCTTGCGTAGAACATCTTTGGCCAAAGCCTTTGATGGAAGACATTGACCATTCCTTAAGGAGCCTCACGCTGCATGGGTTGAGCTGCTGTCTAGTGATATCCTAATTGTTCTTGCTTATGCGGACGAACTTGTAATACGCTCTAACCATTTTCTGGCAGCACAGTTGCGATGGGGGTGGAAATGCTAGTGATTGGAAATGCTGTAATGCCCATCGAACGTCACAGGCCAGACCGATGGGAAATGAGCATGTTGGCGGAAGCTGATTGATGAGCCAATCAAGTAATAGTTGGTCCTTGATCGTCTCCAGCCTGCAACCATTCACTGAACGTGCAAGTGACCAAACAGGCACCAGCAGGCGAAGGAGCGCATACTTGTGCATACTTGAGCCAAGGCTTGTCGCATTGGACCGAGGAAAGAAGAGCGCGGGCCCCATCCCGCCAATCGTACATCCACTAAGAAAGTCAAGGTGATTTTAGACAGAGTGAACGTGGCGAGCAAGCATAAACCAATGGAAAGGGAGCCAGCGACACAATGCAAATAACAGGGATGAGCCATTGAAACGGACTGTTGTAAATAGTGTATATACTCTATAAATATTCTAGTGTAATCTTCATAAATGACTTCGGGATCACTGCCTAATCTTCTTGCTTCCCAGTGGACAAAACACAACAGTCAAGCGCGAATAAACTCTCCAGAGTGGTCCTATTATTGGCTTGCACTTCGCACCTTTAAAGTGCAAAGTGTTATTGGAGGACCACCAGTCATTTGATGCTCCCTTGTCCCTTGGTACCTAGGAACTCGAAGTAGTTGTTCGGTTCGTTTACATTGGCAGGTGATACGTAACGACGGGTGCATAACCATTGAAGTCAGTTTATGCATTGTGAAAGCTAGAACCGCTTCTTGAAACTATGACACCTGTGTGTGTTTCCCTCGGTCTGTAAGGCTGTGTGTACGAGGCTACGGTGAGGACGGTCCTGCTCTATGGGAGTGGGACTTTGTACCTACGGTCTGAGGATCATAGTCAAATACTAGTCTTTGTTCATCGCTGCATGTGAAGCGTTGTTGTGGTTGGATTGCATGGGTAATTGGCAAAATGATGCCCGTAAACGAGTAGCAGGCAGTGATAACATGCCAATTGATTAGAACATTAAGCACAATAGAATTAGTTGCGCTGGCTTGGGCACGTATTGCGTAAGCCTGGTCACCAGTTATCGAGGATGGCCCTTCTTTGTTTGCCAGTTGGATGATGGCGCAATGGCTATGAGGGAAAACATGACCTGCTTTCGGAAAATGGTCACTGCTTACCATAATGAGTGCTGTTGTTCTGTTCAGGCTCCTAAGCTAAAGTCTACGCCACTCAACATGGCTTGTGGTCGACCTCAGTTGTGTGCCGACTTTTGTCTTTTTGTCTGACTGCCTATTTACATTGATGATGTTGAGTTATCTGCTAGGTAACGGCTAACTGTGACTCAGGTCAATAAAATCTGCAAGCAAACTATCTGGCGATAGTCACTATACAGTCGCATGAAAGCCAGCTGTTTGTGACCGAAGTTGTTGCCTAAGAGTAGGCGCCTTCGCTATGGGTAATTGCTTAAAGCGTTCAGGTATTACATTAGGTCCCTCCTCTCGCCCTCTTACTATTCTCTGATCCTTAGTTTAGTGTTGGTGGACGGCTACTGTCGACTTTCTTGATGATGATGAGTATATCGATGGACACAGTCAACTGTTATATACTTTCCTCGGTTGCAGTTGAATTCCCGTCAAGCCCGCAAAAACCCATTCAGCTACGCGATAATACGCTACGATTTCACTAAGTACAAACGCATTGTCATTGCCACATCGACTTCAACTTCGTCCCTGCTGTGCTTCTAGACTGTGAACTAGCTATAGTGAAGTTGATCTTGATGTCATTCGGTGTTTTTAGCGGCCCCAATTATTAAACCTATTCTCTTAGATCGATAAGAATGTCCATCTGAATGCTCGGTTGTGGTAGTAAGCAAGCACATAAGCCTACAGTGATAATGAGTTTTACCGAAAATGCCGTCACGGTGTCGGAAAGTTGTAATGAAACACTGTGATCCACCCACTTTCATAATTCACTAGATTGACGGAATGTCCCCAGTGCTAACAATTCATGAACTGACTGACATACGTTGGACGCTGTATCACGAGTAATATCGTGAACACATAGTAGATGGGAAAAAGCTTACCCAAATTTAGGCAGAAAAAGATTATTACACAGTAGAAAATACCTGAGACGTTTGGTAGGAATCTTGTACTGCCATACTCATCCCGAAGGTTTAAAGTACAGTTGATTGGAAAGTGAAGCCTATTTAAACTTGTAGGCTGGACATAAAGCGATTACTTTTATAAAGAAGCTAATCTGCTCCTATGTACCTGGTGAATTTGAAGAACTCGATTAGCATGCACACAGAACGACCGACTGCGTCCGTGAAATGATCAGCAGAATTGAGCACAAGGTTTTCATTAATCGAATATCCACAGAGGTACAATTGTGATTTACGAAATATCAAGAGCGTTCGTGAATACCACTGGGTGACAGTTACTACCTCTGTCTCAAGAATGAAGCGGTTAGGAAATTTCAGCAAGGCCTGGAAGGAGAGTATCGTGATGGAAAAGGCTCCTAAGTTTACTAGCCGAGTAAACAATAACAACAACAACAACAACAACAACAACAACGTACTCATTGTCATACCCGGCAGATCTGAAGATGGTTAACTAATGAATGCAGACCAAGGAACAAAGAAATGCAGCATCCGCCATGCCTCAGGTATGAACAGCCTGTACCATGACGTTTCTTTATGGACCGTCCTTTTATACATAGTACGTTGTATCAATCACGTCCCAGCTCATACATATTAAACTGCTTGTGTGTTCGTGTTATGCAGAAAATGATTTAATAACTGATTGTTAGTTCATTCTGGTTGCGGATGCGTTCTTGTCAACCCTATTCAAACAGCTTGTTTTCAAGTCGCTCTACTGTCGTGCTTCGACTTGTTCTTGAGATTGTTTAAATTGTGAGCAAACTACTGAATACCCAATTTAGACTCTGAGCGCTGCGGTTCACTTTGAACTTTACCTTGACCAGTTCGTTCACCGGGACCATAGCTGGAGCGGATCACTGTGAAGTATGGACTGTTTCCAACTTGGCGCTTCGCGGTACGCTTGGCCTTTGTTTGGGGCATAAATGCTTGGAAAGTAGGATTGGTACTTGTGTCAAATATTTACTGTACTGTGACTTGTCATTTAACATTATGAACATAGATTTCATCAATCTGACAGACCACCAACATCTTGAAACAACTAAGTTCGAAAGCAACGCTTTAAAACGATGGACCGCCAGAGAAAAAGCTAAGGTTGTTGGTCAATTTTCCGATTACTGCGCCGAACCCGCCGTATCCTCGCACTATACTTAACTAGTTATGAATATGTGTTCTTGATAAAATGTAGATGAAATACTGCCGGATTTTTACTTGGAGCATTTAAGTTTCACACGAAGACCCTCTTATCTCCATTTTATCATTCTTCGTTCCCTAAGTCAAGCCATTACCAAAGGAATGAGTTTCAAATATATGCCAATCGCCTTCATCTCGGTTTCTTTGAAGATCTTTGAGAAGATTGTTCTTAAAAGAATTTCAGCCCAGACGCATTTGGATGAGTCTCATTAGTTTACATTCCGCTGCTCAAGCTCCAGCTTAAAGGCAGTAGCATGTCCGTTACCTACTGTGCTCTCGTCATTGGATGAGAAAAACAAATCCACCCACATCTGCTTCTTGGATTATAACAGCGCTTTCGGTTGAGTGAACCGTAAACTGATTTTACGCGCTCTTTCAGGTACTAGAGTTTAAAATTCTGTTGTTCTTCTTTTGAAAGGTTATTTTACAAGGAGTACTCCGTTTAATAGGTTTTAGGGAAAAACCTCTTCAATCACCAAGAATGTTGGTGTTTCTCAGAGAGACACTTTTTCCCATTCATGGTTACCACTTACGTTACCTCAATCCCCTTCCCTGAAGAAGACATCTTGCTGTACTTTGCGGCTGACCAAATAGTTAACGTTCAGCATCCAAGCACAGAGTCATTGGCCAAACTACAAACCCTCCTAAACAATCTTACAGCTTGGTCGAAAGCTCGTAAACTACCGTTAAACACTGTGAATTGCAAGGATGTCTATCATAAGGAAATCGCTACCAGCAAATCCTAAAACACTGCCCGCAATTCTACCTTGATACTCTATGTGTGATCACTTCTGCTTCAGTAAACTACCTGGGAGTAACACTGAGAAGTTGGCTTACGTGGTCCGTTCAAGTGAATGAAACATTCGCTAAAGTTAAAAAACTCTCATTCTGCTTTGCTCGTCCCGGATTTTCTTCCGTACCCCGTTTTTCGATCCAGCGTTTTAATACTGCATGTGTGTTACCCTACTGGACCTATTGCTCTCCTGTGATCTTTCCTGGTCTTCTGACTAAGGACCTCAAAGTAATTGCCAGATAAGGGAAGGATCTAACCCAGTGTAGTGGCATTTCAAGGGCGGAACTTGTTAGCATTACGTACCCAGCTGTGTCAACTCCTGCAAAAAGCTTGCAGCCAAAAACTCACTCATGTTAGTCACTGCACTATAGAGCGTTGTTTGAATGTGTATTAACCTCCTCGATCAGACAGAGCTACAAAACTATTTCCGCCTTAAGAAGGGCAAGCAGTTCCTTGCTTGCCACGTTTCTTGCATGATAAAAGTTCGGTCACACAAGAACTGATTGGTAATTTTTTTCAGTGCTGTTAGCTGTGTCAAAATTTTTACGCTTAGACGATTGTGGTATTATATTCCTCTTCTTGCATTAGTCTATTTCTTCTTTATCCCTGTCCGTGACGTATATGCTAGAGTTGAATATTCACCCTTCATGGGTGCGTACATTAATCACATTCTTGACTTGACTTCATGTACTTCTGTGAATGCTGTTGACGCTGATGCCGAAGATTGCTGAGCTCAACAAAAGTGTTGAAGGCCTGTGCAATCTGCCGACGCCTTATAGGTAATATATGAATTTTATCCATTTTTGGACAACTGCATTCACTGCAGCCTGTGCTTACTTTAATTTGTTCATCAGGAAAATCCTTTCCTGATTTTGGACACATCTTATGCCATCATTATATGTTCATTCTTTTAATATGTTTCAGCATGGTGCTTGAAAGCACCTCACATAAGCTGTGTGCTTCTTGGAGTTGCGACTGTCGACCAGCTTCAAGAGAATCTCGAGGCCATAGAAGTACGTGACAATTCTTAATTTCTACTACTATAAAACATCATCATTTTCAATCGGTCAGTTAGATCGTAATCTTATGGCGATCGCACTGAGATTTGGTTCATGGTCATTAGCTTTTCTCGTCTCGAGAGTTCCAAAGCTTTGAACGAAGATAAGCTTTGCTAATTACGACGGAATAACTTCCTTATTAGTCAAAGTGCAAAAGAAATTAAAATGTCTTATTACGGCTTCGAATGGTATGTGTAAGCAGCAGCACTGAAATGTGATTCGTGACATCTGGAGGCTAACTACTGTTCTCTGCAATGGTAGTAACCTGAATGACAGTGGAGGATAGGTTGCGATATACAGATAGTCTGATGGAAGAAGGCCGTTTAGCATTCATTTACCGACCATGGCTCGTTCACGGTAAACGCCGGTCATTTACGGTTGTTGTCCCCAACATCCAATAGCCATCCAATGTTTAGCAAAATTCGCAACATGCTACTGCGAGGGCAGAGACATGCATTTCTCTCTCACCTTAGTGGTGCGGACGTAAGGAATTCTCGGCAGACGAATGATTTAGTGCAGGGCTCAGCTGAGAAAAAGTCTAACCTCTAAAGACGCACCGACATGAGGCGGTTTAGCAGCCAGCGAGTCATAACGTGTTTCCGGCTGTCAACTAACTTCGCACTGAGTGAAGGTCATGATGCTTATCTCTGTGTGTGTCCCTGGCTACGCGGCAAAGTCGGCTTAGGCGACCGGAACCGCAACATGCATGTGCGCACGTGATGGCAGCTCAGCTGAGGACGAGGTTAGATATTGCAACTGTTGTCAATGTTATTGAATCACGGGTAATGGAGCACGGGCAGACAACGCAGTCGGGATCACGTAACGTTCCTGTTACTCAGCGCGCTGATTATTTGGCTGAACGGTGAATGCGGTTTAAACGCCGCATCAGCTTCAAGAAAATACAACGCAATGAACGCAGGAATGCGTCCCATCACCGCTCGGTACGTGCTTAAACTAATGAAGAAGTTCGAGCAAACTGGTAGTGTGTGTGACATGAAGAGAACTGGACCGCCTCGCATCACCACGGACGATCGTTCAACTTGCGCTGTAGTCAGTGAAGTGTCAATAAGTCCCGATCTCAGCATTCATCGGATCGCACAGCACTGACACGACCCGACATGCGGTACACCGGATATTACTGGAACGAAAATTTCGGCGGTTTCATGCACTTCAAGTGCAGGTTTTGAACCCATGCGATCGGGAAAAGCGGCATGAATTTTGCCGCTGGTTTATGGATCACGGGGATATTCGTTCTGTTATCTTTACAGATGAGGCATTGTTTCATCTGCATGGAACAAGGAAACTACTGTTGGGCTACCAGCAACCCACGAAAATTTACCGCATCACGTATGAACCACAGCGTGAAACTGATGGTTTGGGCCGGATTAACAAGCCAGCAAATCTTGAGCCCATATCTCTTTTCCGGGAATGTGACCTGTAGGTTGTTGTTTTGAAGTACTAAAGACTTATCTTTTCCTAGCATCGTTGTATTTGGAGATGCTGCAGACATTTGTGCTTCCCCAGTTGGAGGCCGAAGGGGCATTCATACTATTTGGTGCACATGCACATTCTGCTAAAACGGTGCGTGCTTACCTCACCGACAAATTTGGTCACCATCGGATCGGACGCGGTGGACCAATGGAGTGGCCTGCTCGCTCACCAGAGTTGAGTCCCATGGACTTTTTTCTATGGGACTGTATGAAGCGGCGAGTGTACAAAACAAGACCGAATACATTGGATCAATTGAAAGAAAATATTGTGAACGAATGTCGCGCGATCACGTGGGATACATTGGAGAAAGTGCTCGCCAATTGCATCAAGCCGTTTGTGCACTGTAAACAGAATGCCGGCGGACATTTTGAACATATCCTTCACTGGCACAGATGATCGTTCCAATACATTTCTGTTAATATACTTATCCTCTTTCACAAATGTGGTAACGACTAAACTAGGCCGCTGGCAAGTAGTGCTAATGATGCGTCCGGTCGGATGGAATTCATAACGTCCAGGCTGTCGTTGAGCACATAAACAACGTAGGAACCGAAACGTACAATGGCTACTTATGGCGAAATCACTGAGTCGCCATGTGCTGAGGTTAGTCTAGCCTTAATAAAAAGCCAACTGTGTTGTTGACTATTTCAAGCTATTGCCTGTAAAGTTGGATGAGTTGCAGTAGATGCAAACGTGGGTCGTTCCGTATCTGTAGAGTAATATGAGTTCCAGTAGGCGCCTGTAGTGTCTACTGAACACTGGAGTGTTACACTTGTGCATCTCTGCAACTCACCGAACACCAACTTTACAGGCAATAGCTGAAACTGAGTCAACAACACAGTCGCCTTTTCATTAAGGCTGGACGAACCTCAGCACATAGCCACTCAGTGATTTCGCCATAAGTAGCCATTGAACGTTTCGGTGCTTACGCTGTTTATGTGCTCAACGACAGCCTGGACGTTAAGAATTCTATCCGACCGGACGCATCATTAGCACCATTTGCCAGCGGACCAGTTTAGTCGTTAACACATTTGTGAAAGAGGATAAGTATATTAACAGCGTATTGTATTGGAACGATCATCTATGCCAATGAAGGATATGTGCAAAATGTCCGCCGGCATTCCGCTTACAGTGCACAAACGGCTTGATGCAATTGGCGAGCACTTTCTCCAATGTATCCCACTTGATCGCGCGACATTCGTTCACAATATTTTCTGTCAAGTGATCCAATGTATTCGGTCTTGTTTTGTACACTCGCCGCTTCAGATAGTCCCATAGTAAAAAGTCCATGGGATTCAAATCTGGTGAGCGAGCAGGCCACTCCATTGGTCCACCGCGTCCGATCCGATGGTGGCCAAATGTGTCGGTGAGGTAAGCACGCACCGTTTTAGCAGAATGTGCATGTGCACCAAATAGTATGAATGCCCTTCGGCCTCCAACTGGGGAAGCACAAATGTCTGCAGCATTTCCAAATACAACGATGCTAGGAAAAGATAAGTCTTTAGTACTTCAAAACAAAAACCTACCGGTCACATTCCCGGAAAAGAGATATGGACCCAAGATTTTCTGGCTTGTTAATCCGGCCCGAACCATCAGTTTCACACTGTGGTTCATATGTGATGCGGTAAATTTTCGTGGGTTGCTGGTAGCCCAACAGTAGTTTCCTTGTTCCATGCAGATGAAACAATGCCTCATCTGTAGCGATAACAGAACGAATATCCCCGTGATCCATAAACCAGCGGCAAAATTCATGCCGCTTCTCCGGATCGCATGGGTTCAAAACCTGCACTTGAAGTGCACGAAACCTCCGAAATTTTCGTTCCAGTAATATCCGGTGTACCGCATGTCGGGTCGTGTCAGTGCTGTGCGATCCGGCGAATGCTGAGATCGGGACTTTTTGACACTTCACTGACTACAGCGCAAGCTGAACGGTCGTCCGTGGTGATGCGAGGCGGTCATGTTCTCTTCATGTCACACACTACCAGTTTGCTCGAACTTGTTCATTAGTTTAAGCACGTACCGGGCGGTGATGGGACGCATTCCTGCGTTCATTGCGTTGTATTTTCTTAAAGCTGATGCGGCGTTTAAACCGCATTCACCGTACAGCCAAATAATCAGCGCGCGCTGAGTAACAGGAACGTTACGTGATCTTGACTGCGTTGTCTGCCCGTGCTCCATTACCTATGATTCAATAACATTGACAACAGTTGCAATATCTAATCTCGTCCTCAGCTGAGCTGCCATCACGTGCGCACATGCATGTTGCGGTTTCGGTCGCCTAAGCCGACTTTGCCGCGTAGCCAGGGAGACACACAGAGATAACCATCGATCGTTCCAACGCCTACGGTTGGCCATGACCTTCACTCAGTGTGACGTTAGTTGACAGCCGGAAACACGTTATGACTCGCTGGCTGCTAAACAGCCTCATGTCGGTGCGTCTTTAGAGGTTAGGCTTTTTCTCAGCTGAGCCCTGCACTAAATCACTCGTCTGCCGAGAATTCTGTACGTCCGCACCACTAAGGTGAGAGAGAAATTCATGTGTCTGCCCTCGCAGTAGCATGTTGCGAATTTTGCCAAACATTGGATGGCTATTGGATGTTGGGGATAACAACCGGAAATGACCGGCGTTCACCATGAACGAGCCATGGTAGGTAAATGAACGCTAATCGGCCTTCTTCCATCAGACTATCAGTTAGCTTACAAGTTACGACACTCTGCCACCGTCTCACACGGCACACTGGCCTTAGCTGCTAGCTACTTGGTACATACTTCTAACAATCCTTTTTTCGGTACCTGATTGTTATAATTGAGGGAACGCTGCCTCTATTCTGACTGCGTAACGCCTGATAAGATTGTCGCTGGCATGGTTGAAGCACGCCTACGATAACAGCCTGGAACGCTGACCAGTCGAACGGACTTGCGTTGACCTGATGGCGTTAGGTTAGCCGGGGTACGCGCTGGTGAGACGGAAATTGAGCGAGCATGAGAACGATCCTAGCCGCGCGTCTTCGGTAGACGCTGAGCCCTCGGGACGGACGCACACGACAGGGGGTCCGGTAGACGCGCACTAGTGACTTAGAAGCGAAGGCTGGCCAGCTAACGACTCACACAAAATCACGTGACCCGACCGACTCCCAAGTAAGGCGAAGAGGAAAGAAAGACAGGCGGTCCTCTGTAGGCTCTTTTATGACAAGCAAAGGGCGAATCACAGACAATGCTATGGGTCATTAAGTTAGTGAAAATTGCTACCACGACGAGGTGGTAGTTTGCAAATGATCGTTGTCAAAAGGTGCGCAGTTGGGCCGCTTCTAGGAGTGGCTGAGCGCTGCTGCGTTGTGGGGAGGAATTGAACCTTGCTTTCCACAGCCATTCGGCCGGGGTTTTTGGCGCGTTTTTGCAGGAATATTTGACGTGCCCGCAACACTGATATAGCTGGAGTACGCGCCCCCTTGACCAGCTCCAATAACACAAAACGGTCTTCTGGCGCCTTTCTGGGTTGGTGCTTGGAGTAGCTGACTTGTGAGCTGGTGTGACGAATCAGTAAGAGTTCGTCAAAAACCTACTCATTAGTAATGGCGAACCTGTCGTTGGCGCAATAAAATTTAACTTCACGCCTTGGCCCCTAAATGAGCCCTGTTTTCGTCATGTTTATCACCAGTCTCAGTAACAACCAGGTGGGATCAGGGATTATGCCCAGTCTTACCTTCGGACACTCTAGCTGCTGCACTGGTTAACCGTTTTCGTCGAATGATAGAGATTGAAACTCTACGCCAGCATCCTTTTAGAAAAGCGAAATATAGTGATCCATTATCTAGACAATCTAGTTTTCTGTAAATGGCTTTACCCGTTCCATGTCGTTTTAGTAAATTCCTGCAAAAAAGGATTTCGAATTTGTCAGTCACCTCAACAGTCGCCAAATGGAGTAATCCAACTGAGAGAGACCAGATGCTTGAGCTTCCCTCTTATCCTACACGTGCCCTGTCTTTAAAAACAAATCAGTGAGGGCATGAACGTATGTGCGTCTTTAGCTACATGACATGTCTTCCTCAGCGAATGGTGGACAATTCATGTTTCGAGGTTACCTAAAATCATCATGGTATCTGAAAGTCCAGCATGTTTGGGTGAAAGGGTAAAACTTGACCAGCTAGAACATCTGGATTAACTTATTGCGCTTTGTCCAAATCTGCGGTATTTGGCAAGAAATATCCCCATTGCAGAGATGCACTTGATTACCCAACTAGTTCATGTCGCCCTTTATCATCTTGCACGTCTGCTACCCAGCCTAGAAGTGTATTTAAGGGGATTATTTTGTCAGCAACAACTTCAAGTCTAATGATTCCATCTCGGAAGCAAACACAGCGCATTCATGCCAAATTGATTTCCGGTTTCCGGTCGTTAAACTCAAAGCCACGTATGTACGTCGGAGAAGTGCGTCAGCTCACTTGCAGGAAGTAGTTTGGTACCTGGTCGAGAGGAGCACTTGATCAAGTTCATCAAATATGGGATTATCAACCGTTATTTCGTTCTATAGACAAGAAAGAGGATGTCCTGTAGAAACCTCTGAGATGTTATCGTTTGTTCTTTTATTGCCGACCTCCGCATGGGTATTCAAACCGGTGGAATCGTCGGCCCTGGTGTGCCGAATGGACGGTGTCATAAATGGCTTCCACTTGGGTATGAAGCTTGCAAAGGAACATAGCCTGTGCACGAACTGTAACATTTGAGCTGGATCGCTAACTTCCTCCTGCAATGACAATTAGTGGTGAGTCCGGAGTTCCCGATCTTAACCCAAGACGCCCCAAGACGCAGTTCTAGATCCACGGTTGTTGTTGGGATACACCAATGGCCTTGCATGGTATAGCGCTTTAAATTTCCTGCTGTTTGCTGACAATATCAAGACCTGAGCCGGATTCAGGCGGATGCCGATCCGAATTTGCGTCAGTGTGACCTAGATACGATACATGACTGGTCAACCCGAAATCAGTTACAGTTCAACGTGGACAAATGCAAGGTAATGGAGACACAAGCGGAGCTGAATTTGGGAATCGAGTGGGAATTGATCGGCCAGCAAATGCCATCTGCATCAACGTAATCGAACTATTGCGTCAATATGATTAACCCGTGGAGTGGAACTCACTCACATTGACTGAAAACCAGACGCAGAATAGCGAGCCACCTTGACTTCCTAAATTAGCATGTTTCATCATCCTCAACATCATCATACACGTTAGCTAGAGGCGGGGAACACCTCAACTACTGTGCCGCAATACATAGAAAAAAAGGAGAAAAAAAGCAACTGGTGCAAGCTGGCTGAGCTACCGGTAACGTATGGGCATCGTTCCGGTAAGCTACCAGCCGGCTGCTGTGCACCCAAAAAAATTACTATGCAAAATTATATAAGGCTAAATAATGAGATCGTGGTTGGAGGGGGAGGCTAAGAGGGATGGAGTGGGACAAAGAAATTCACAGCACAAACGCCACTGAGGTCGGCTCCTTGCCATGTCAGCAAGTGTGTCCAACCAAACGTGTTCATCCTCTTTCGGACCCCAACCAGGCAGCTGAGACGCTCCAACCGAGGCCAGCTCAGAAGTGAGGGACTTCATTCCTCTCAATCA
This sequence comes from Dicrocoelium dendriticum, assembly GCA_944474145.2. Taxonomy (NCBI): domain Eukaryota; kingdom Metazoa; phylum Platyhelminthes; class Trematoda; order Plagiorchiida; family Dicrocoeliidae; genus Dicrocoelium; species Dicrocoelium dendriticum. Next base: position 114,662,745 of record OX104067.1, read on the forward strand.
ATTCATCGCTTGGTCACCCCTCCTCTTTTTCCACCCACACCCCCGGCGCGCAAACAACACACGTCGTGGGAGTCGGTGGGCTGGGATGAACAACACGTGGCCGAGCCATCGGAGTCTGGTGCACGAAATAACGCTGCTGAGCGGTTCATTTCTTTTCCTGCGCCGTAAAAAAGGCGTCGAACACGCTCGTTGCTCACGCGGTGTTCCCACCAGATGTGAGCTAAATTACGAAGGCACAGGTGGTCGAACGTAACTAGCCTCTTGAGGTCCGCTGCTTTAAGCGGCCAGGTTTCACAACCGTACAGTAGGGTCATGTTTCGGCTACCAATAAATGGAGTTAACCTATCCTGTACACAGGATACTCTCTCTGTCTACCGAGTTCTGGCCTTTTGAATTTCTTTGTTTGGCTGAACGCCTGACTGAGTTGTCAGACACTCGCAGTCTCCTAGGGCGGTTAGCAGCAGTACAACAGTTGTCAGTGGCAGAGAGCGGAGGGAAAGAAGAAGCGTTACAACAGTGGCGACGCGAGTTTCACTCGAACCCCGGATGGTAGTCAGTTTCGAATAATTGCGGACACTTTTGCAGCTGCGGCAGCAGCAGCAGCAGTAGCAGCCCGGAAACTCACAGAGGCATGCGATCGAACTGCTATCACAAAAATTAAACACTTAAGTAGAATGGGAACCGCAACTGAAACTGACATCGCGAGAAATTGTTTCAGAATGCCAGAGATTGCTCAACTTGAATCCTGGTACAAATGTGATCGCAAATGTAGAAGACGGGGAAGAGCAACACTTCTGCTACACTGCCACTTCAAAATCTGATGTGCCCAGCAGACCTGAGGATGCGACAGTAGAAATCAATGGCAATCAGATTACTCAGATGGATAGCCGTCACGAAGCAATACTCCAACGTGGTCCAGACTGTTGCAGAATCACTAGTGCTGCCATGAACCTCAAGTCAGTCATTAAACCAGTATCCAGAGCAAAGTGTCTTGTGCCAAGCAGCAAAGCAAAGCATTACTGTTGTGCTGCGGAGGAAAGCGGGCAGACGGCGTGCGTCATTTCCAAATTGAGAACATGATGTACGCACGAGAATTCCGACGACTGAGGAGGTGGTCGACAGGAAGAGTGATGCGCAGAAACGTTTGGGTCATCTACGAGCTAACGGTAGAAAATGAGAAATGGATCAAACACACCAATCAGCTGAGGCCGAATCACGATAAGACTCAAAGTCCCCCAGAACCGCCATCCCTATCATGTGACATGCTGCTAGACACGTTTTGTTTGGAAGATGAAGCTGAGCGGCTACGTGGATCACAACATAAGATGCAAGCAGCAGATGACGCACAATGCAGGCCGATCCGAAAGCGGAAACGACCACCATGGCTGCAAGTTGATCCAAGTCGAGTTCGAACGGTACGCTGGCATACTCAATTCGAAAGGGGAGGTAATAGAGACGCAAGCGGAGCTGAATTTGGGAATCGAGTGAGAATTGATCGGCCAGCAAATACCAGCCCGCGTCAAAGGAATCGAACTATTCCGTCAATATGATTAACCCGTGGAGTGGAACTCACTCACACTGGCTGAAAACCAGACGCGGAATAGTGAGTGACCTTGACCTCATGAATTAGACTTTTTCGGTTACCAATACATAGAGTTACCCTATTCTGTAGTGACATACTCTGTCTACCGAGTTCTGGCCTTATGTAATCCTTCGGTTGACTGGACGCGTGGCTGACCAGTTAGGCAGTGTCAGTCTCCTAGGGCAGCTAGCAGTAGTACAACAGCTTGTCATTGGCAGAAGCAGAGAGAAAAAGCAGAAACGTTACAATCCAAGGTATGCTCCATCAGACACCAGAGTACCTATTCCTACAAACTGGGAACGCAATTACTGCATTGGTCATCCGTCAAACACGACCTTGGCGTCCTTGTTCAGGATAAGGTGGGTTGTTCCAAGCAATCCGCAAAGATCTCGAAAACTTCTAACCAACACATCGGCTTGCCACGACGGGAGTACGGATAACTAACCACTATTTTCACACCGATGCTGAATGCGTATGTTCGCCCCCATGTCGAATACACAATCCAAGCCTGGCAGTCATGACTGAAGCACTACCTAACTGCACTAGACCAACCTCAACGTCGGCCTTCTAAATGCGTCACTGGAGTGCGCCACCTTCCATACGTACAGTGACTCAAACGTTTACGAGTATTCAGCGGGCGGTATCGTCGACTACGAGGCGACTTGATTCCACACAACCCAAATCATGTGTGCCGCCCTTTACTGCAACTCAGCAGTAACACCAAACGTTGAGGCCACTCCTTGAAATTAGCAGAGCAATGCAGCCGCCTGGAGTGCCGATCAAACTTCCTTTCCATTCGTGTGTGTCAAGTATGGAATGCTCTCCTTGAATCAGATGTTTCAGAACCCACGCTAATCATATTTAAAATTCGGTTGCATGACGCACTCCGCCACTTAAATTTTGTTAATTGACCCTACTGTCCATCCTACTCCCGGGAAATTCCCAGAATTTACATTTTTCGCTTATTGAAGATATGAAAACACTCAGGGTGCACGGTTACTGAATCGAAAACTATAAGTCCATTATTTTGACAGTGCGACTACTAACTGCTTTTTCATTAACATTTTTTGCTAACTTAACAGATTACCCAACGGGGCTGGTAAATCAATGCCAAGTGAACAACGGAATAATAAGGGTTAAAAAAAGCCAACGCTTGACAAGTTCCATCGGATGATTTGTGCGAAGCACATAAGTGCGAAGAGAACACTTTGACACTGATAAGAGACACGTTCAACTACTAGTTCCATGCATTCAGTGTTGTCAAGTGACGAATTTTCGCTTTGAGTGCGTAGCAATCGGAAAGAAGCCAACGGGGGTAAATAAAACCGTGTTAGATGCGATTACTTACAAGTAGTGTAGATCAGCGCCGCTTGAGACACGTGGACTATGCTGTAGTGGCCGTGGCTCTTGTTTAACATTGAAATGGGCTACTAACTTTAAGTAGTAGTAAATGTAATCCAGGGGCGAAGGTCGGTGACAATACTGTGACAAACCAGCCCTGCAGCTGTGTTACAGTCGAATGTAACAGCGATGGGACAGGACCCCTGAATAACTGAGGGGTGTGGGTATTTTGGTGCAATTTTTTAAATCTGGTTTAATTTTGGATGTTTGTGAGTAGTGTAAAGTTTTTAGAAAGTAGAAGTCACGACCAAAATTCACGCACAATAATGTTCCTCGACGGGGAATAGAACCCCCGGTCCACGAATTTCCGGTCCGCTGCTCTACCACTGAGCTACCGAGGGATGACGATTGGGTGCGCAAAGTTTAATACTTGACTTCTGCTTGATGCGCGACGTATTGCCAATGAGCTCACAGTACCTGTGAAGGACAGGTACTTCGGTCCTTTGGGAAGTGACGGGTGAGTGAGCCAATCTGCAACACCAGGACAGATACTGTGAGCTCACTGGCAATACGCCGCGCACCAAGCAGAAGTCATGTATTAAAATTTGCGCACCTAATCGTCATCCCTCGGTAGCTCAGTGGTAGAGCAGCGGACCGGAAATTCGTGGACCGGGGTTCGATTCCCCGTCGAGGCACATTATTGTGCGTGAATTTTATTCGTGACTTCTACTTGCTATAAATCTAGTTTGTCGCAGTCTCTACGACATCTGAGTCTCGTCAGTGGCACGCCTTCCTCGGTCCCTTGCCGGGTACCGAGCCAATCACTCTCGGACACCAGCAGCTTGTGGCACCAAGCCATTGATTTCGGTGGCGGACCTGCAAGACTGACAGTTGACAACGGTTTAGTGCATGAAACACAAGGAAATGGATGTGGACTCCGAAAGAAATACGGAAAGCTATGTTTAGCCATTGTGAACAATGTGTCCTTGTGATCGTTGCCAAGCGCAATGCTGTTCTACTGTTCGTGCTAACTGCCTTCACATAAACTTGTCATGATCTTCAAACTCGACCCGATGTACGTCCACAGTTCTCCCACGAACAAAAATGGGAAATGTATCGATTTAGCGTGGGTAACAAAACATGTGTTTGGCAAGACTGGGTAGAACAAAAACTACAGCAGGAGAACCAATATGCGTCGCCAGTTGAAGTGCCTATCGCTTTAAATGAGCTGCCGCATAACGATAGAGTGAACTAGGAATCGAATGCTCGCATATAAAACGATATGGGGAACAGCTACAGTTAACGGTTTCCGGCAGAAACTAAAAACCCTTACTTCTGTACACTTTCTTGATATCTATGTGGTATCTAAATCCGGTATGGGGCCATGATCATGATATTCCACAGTAGTACAGTTTAGGTTAGGAAGTACCGGGGACTAACAGTAACACCTACACAGTTTTTGAAAATACCCAAAGTGGGAGGAGACAACTGAGTTTGGAAGGGAGTTCCGAAGTTGGCAAACTCAAAGAGGAATGTATGTTCCTCGGCATCTTAGACGGTCGTATTGTGCATTCAGTTGCAGGCGGTTACCTCTGAGTTTGGTGTTGTGGCTGGGTTTCAGGAAATGGCGACATGCGTGATTGGAGTCATATGATATTTTGTACACTACGATGGGATCACCGGGTAGCCTTCGGCGACGTCCGCTGATTACTCCCATTAACTTCGGTCTTTGCTGGTACGGAAGATTACATAGACACAATAGCGTCCTTTCTTGCTCTGCGTTGTGGTGTCTTTAGCACCTCGAGTTCGTGCTTCAGCCAAGGTTTCTAAGCCTGGATAGCGTACCAAAAGGGAGGGCGCAAGTAAGAATTGTGCATCATTGGATATATTGATGAGGTAAATCTCCAGAATGTCCTTCGGGGCAGACCGACGTGGTGGTTGTCCCTTTTCGCAGCTACCTCAGACAGTTCTGGACAGTTGATGTTATTCTGTATGAGCGTACCGAAGTCAAGTATCTTGGAACGGATCTGCAATATTCGTGCTTTGAACCTAGGCATCTAGTAATACCTATGACGTAGTTGAGCAGCGACCTTTTTGTACACTGTATGGTAGAATATTCTGTATTTACCATTTCGAAATCGCATCAAGATCGGGTTGGTACACTTCGTGGTAGTTTACTTGCGAAGAATAACAACTCGAAAGCCGGTGCCCATATTAGATCGTTTACGAAGATCAAAACTATCTGGAACCCTAGCATCGAGCTTTGCAGTATCTCGCACTCGGCCTCAGCCGTGTCCTACAGTGATTCCAGGACTCCGACCTCCAACCGACTTGCATGCAGAAAATTGCCAGCCCAACCCAAGATTGAGTCGGTAATGCCACAGCACTGCACCGAACGGAGGACAATTCGATAGTCAAAATGATCATACGCTTGAGGAGTCTAGGTAGACGACATTGATTTTTACTCCCACCAGCTGTTTCGGCCAAGCTACCGTGTACAATTACTAGGACTGAGGACTATGCATGATCTCCTGATCGCCGTGGACCGCAACAGAAGGTGCACAATTGCATAAATTACGCGCGAACTTAGTAAACTTGTTTGTCGGCGGAATTAAGTAGCTGATTATAACTGGCTATAGGGATGGGCTAAAATAATCTTTCCCCCAAAAATTTGTTCAACTGTCCCCAGATAACCTGGGGTGAGATTGAATTAGTGAGACAGGGAGTTGTTCGCTCTGACATTCGTATCTCTGTAGAAATGCAGACAAGTTACTTAGGATGCGAACAAAATTGACAGGCTGTGCTTGAACACGAAGATCGGTTTGTTCGTATAATGGTCCACAACTCACCGAACGCCGACAAGACTAGGTGATTATCGAAGGTATGTGTCCTTCCCGGGGATTGTGGTGGCTATTTGGTAAAAATTACGAAAGTCCATGCACTGAAACAGTGATGAAATGCTATACTAGCAGAAAACATCGAAGTATTTACACAATGAGATGGACGGATAGGATTAAAATAGAAGTATAGACTTTACATCATCACATGGGTAGTAAATTGCTTTGGTCCCGGAGAGAAGAATGATAATAATTAGCAACTTACAGTTCTGTCTATATATTTTGTGACCTATAATTCAAATTACGGCCAGAAACGCTAATTCGAAGCTGTTTATGCAACCAATTGAGATATCCAGTTGATTTTTGGTGAATCGCCAGAGTGGGGGCGGAAGCAACTGAGTTTGTACGGTGTTTCAAGATTTGCAGACCCAACGTGAACAATAGCTGTAATGAGAACGTGGATGATTGTAATACCAGCCTAGTTTCAGCTGGTAATTTCGTTACCCAGCCTAGTGACTGAATCTCAGACGATTATAATAAACTAACACTTGCTACGCAAGAAAGCCGTCACCGTCCAGTTGTCGGTAATCACATCCTTGCAAACCTTGTTACCGGATACAGTGAAAAATCTAAATCATCGAGGCCACGCCCCTTCCGTTTGTTAGGCTTTGACATCATTTTCTACCCAACGTAACGAGTACTTACATGTTAAGTATGGCCCTTAGCCAAGAAACGGAACCGAACGCGCACGCGTAGTACGGAACTGATTTACTAAAAACATCCTGCGTTACAGTGGCTAGAAAAACCAAAAAGGAAAACCAATGAAATAAGGAAAGAAAGACAAGAACATTCCCAACCAATCATGTGAGGGCCTGTGTTTACAAATCGGTACTCAAGTGTGTACGTGACAGCATTGATCGGTATGGAGAGTATGGATCAAAATGCGTTCTTTGTTATACAGTATGGTGGCAGTAACACACCGGACCGTCATACCGACGCCTCACCGCGGCGCGACTACCACCAGTAGCGTTCGGCTTGGAGCACTGCGAAGTTGATGAAACTACTCGGCCACCAGATGGTCGATGGAGATTCCCCATTGACCTCCCTAAGAGTGTTGACTGTTCCTCTTTGAAGTTGGCTTGCATGTCTCAAATACGCGATGTTGTCTTGAGATACGAATCCGAATTCTTAGCCCTACCAGTATTCAAAGTTGCTGTGTGGATTCACGGCGATGGCAAGGGAAGACCTGACAGTGATGGCCAAGCACTGTCCTCTGCACGGGCAATAACCTGCACGGCAGTGGAGGATGGATCGGGCTATATCGCAATTAGGTTCCCATTTTTAGTGGTCAGTTGTTGTCCCCCATGGCTCAGTGGCATAAGCTGCTGGCTAGTTGGCGTCAGCCATGAGCGGTCATGCGTTCTATCCGCAGTAGGGGACCGATGGATGCACACCACTCACAAGCCCCAATAGGGCGAAACGCGAGTCTGGTGCTTTTCCGGATTGGTAGCTTACCTATGCGGCTTGGAATCTAATTGAGATGAACCAAATTGAATCCGAAGTCGTTCGCGTACGCTGATTGTCTGAAGTGAATTACAGCCCGCTGTAGAACGACAGTAGCAGTGTCGGTTAGCAGGTTGCCCTTACCTGATCGATAGTCATCGTTTCAATTTAAAGACCGAAGACGCGGTGAACACGGCTGTCTGCCGAAAAGTTTACTGGTGCACAAACAAGAGCTCATAATAAGCCAAAACGGGTCGATATGTAGCTGCACGGTAAGCTCGGAAGGTTCAGAGCACAACAGTGTCAACTAGATGCAACAGCTAGACTAGGAATGAATGAAGTGCGTCTGCTTGATTTTCATTGACATAACTAAGCTTTTTGGGACTTGTGGACTTGTAATGTCCCTCTATACCTGAACAAATGATTTTCAATGGGTGACAAATGAAAGCTTGACAAGTCCCATAGGATAACCAGAGCAAGCGTTATAGAACCAAAAGTGAGAGTGGCCAGAATGAAAAGGGCGAAATTCAGGTTTCAAGTGACGATTCACCTGAACCCAAATGCAGGTTTCTTCAGCTCTACCTTATTAAGACTACTTGTGAGCACACGGTCTATACAGTTCGCATTATTTCTTCTTTTTGACTGAAACGGACGATTCCGCGTAATACATAGGGATATGCCATCTGAAATTGTACTACGATTTACGATGGAGTAAGCTGTAGTTACTCCATCAATCACTGGGACAGCATCCGAATAACAAATGGTTTCGGAGCAGCTGAGGAACAAGCGGATCTCAACTCAGCAGTTTGTGCGCAGAGATAATCATACTTCATGAAGTTTACTTAGTTTAACTACATCGAGTGAGGCGTGATCGATGTAGCAGTTAATCAGTTGGTGATCCATCACTGTTACTTATGGTTCAGTGATTCAAGTTGTTGAGTCGCGATAAGATCCATGAAGATCCGATAGATGTGCGCTATTGATGAGTCCCAAATGGACGAAATATTTTTCTTCGAGGTTTTCGATATTCTATGACTTTGATGACTACTTCCGACCGTGAAAAAGTGTTTCATGAACGTTAAAACCACTAATATTCTCTGAAAAACTGACAACGACACTTACTCACCGGTTTGATTCACGGTAGTCTTGCGACCTCCTAATTTGCCGGCATTTGAAAGGGACGATAGTGCACACTAACCCTCATTTGTGCTTAGCAGGAGTTTCGACGTAATCGGAACACTGATTCATCTTTAATAACTTGGCGGAATCCTGAAAATAGTCCAAATGCACTGCGAACCACATGCGAGAGGTCAGATAAACTGAACGTACACATCGGTTGGCATGCTGAGATGCATACCCAAGGGAGCTCATGAATGTTTTCATGATCCAGATAGCATAAACACAGAATTACCCCGGTTCGTGCATTAATTACTTCTCCCCTACTTCCCATGTGTTGTCCACGGCATAGCAACCCTAGGTGTCCAGAAGAATCCTTGGTTTTATCTGAGCAGGTAGGTTCAGCACAGGTTTACTTTAGCAAGCTGGTAGTTGTATTTCCCAGGGTCATCCTAAGTGCTCAATCTTCTGTAGCAGGATGGGGTGAGAACTGCACTTCTTAGCACTCAGAAATTACAAATGAGTAGATGGATTTAGGTGTGATTTTATTCGGTTCATCGCAGTTAGACTACGAGCCGCAAAGGTGGGCTGCCAATCCGGGAAAGCATTAGTCGATCGTCTTACCCTATTGCGGCTCGTCGGTGGTGCTCATTTCCTCTTGCCCCTATGGGAGCATGCCATGCACCACTACCCAGCAGCTTATTCCACTGAGCCATGCGGGACGAAAGCCGACCATCACCGACTGAAATTAGATTAGAAGTTACATTTCAGTCCGTGATGGTATGTTATCGTCCCCCATGGCTCAGTGGCATAAGGTGCTGGCTAGTGGTGCAAGCCACTATCGGTCCCGATTTCAATCCTCACCAATGGACCGAGAGAATAAGTATCACTATAAGAACGTTTTAAAACGCTGCTACGTTGTTCACTGGCGCATATCGCCGGTCAGCAACCTGGGAACTGCTACTCATCCCCGCCCACGTAAATCTAAGGGCAGGGTGGTCTGTAGAACAGTGCACATGACGAAACACATCAGTCGTCATCTGGAAGTGTTTTGCACCCGCATCCATTAAATGTGACAATGCCAGAATAGGATGAACCATAGCACTGTAAGCGTGAGGTATGTATCCTCAGGTTTGAATTTCTAACCGGCTCAAACTCAGGCTGCGAGCAGTATTTTTTCGCACAATACTTTTTAGCAATCAGCATAGATGATTATGTTGCGGCGCGCAGTATTAATATTCAATTCATTAAGATCACATGGATGAAATTGTGAATAATTTCAAAGTGCCCATTTGTTGTTAATCGAGAATTAAGAATCGTAGTACCGTTCGAACCACGGAAATGTACGGAGCTCTTGGTGATTTCATTCCAAAACAAAACAGTCTACATCTATCCGATCAACAAGACCCTTTCTCTAGGGGGGATGTAGTTCGACTAGAATTCCCTCAGTCGTGTCCTCTGAACTCATAGTTCAGTTGGTTGATAGAACCTACAGTTTAAGAGGTCAGACAGTACAAAGCTCCAAGATAGATTGATGGGAAATGCTTCTGCCTTGGCAAACTAGGACCGAATCTAGCGTCCTCTATTGTGCATGTAACATTTTGTATGTGACATGATCTTGAAGCTTAATGAGTGGAACAGATCACATTTTAGCGGCAATATTTTAGGAACAGTACTGCCAAAAATGTAAGGATCATTGATATCTAAAATAATGTACCCCAACCTGCTAGTATTTAAATACTTTCTTGTTTGAAGTTGTGTTAAGACGCCGACTAAAATGATCCTATGTGATACGTTATCATTTTAATTTAGGTGTTGCAAGACCTGGATAGTTACGTAGTCGAAAGCATATAGCTGTTGTAGGGCTCACCATTTTCGACTGGAGACAACACCCTAGGGGTTTGTCTCGTTGACACAGTTTAGTCAGCCGTTTGTTGGATTCACAATAATAGGAGAAAATGCTGTTCACTTGGTAAGTTGTTCGCACATAGCGGACAAACACAAGGTTGCAGAAGTGGTGTACTATCCGAGGCAGGAAAAAAACGAGGGACCGAAACAGAGCTTCTATTTAACAACACGTGGGCTAGTTAAATGCTCTCTTCGGATTCTTGTCCTTCTTGTGTAATTGAACAAGTAGGACGCCCTGAAAAGCAAACTGGAAGGTGGCGTCAAGGTAACGACTCAAATTTGAACAAGCGCCAGCAACAATCTCGGTCTTTCGTTACAGTGGGACAGATGAGCAACATCAGCTCACTATCCTGCTTATTTGGCGCTGGGTTAGAAACCACCCGCACTTTGCTGCCATGCTCGTTTCCAACTTGCAGCGAGCACCACCGATCCCCAGAAGCATGAGTTCCTTGTTTGGGCAGCCGTGAGTATTAGAAAGAGATTTAGCTAAATCATAGAAATGATACTTCTCAGGTCCATTCATTTGGCTTACCTCTGAAATCCAGTAACGAACCGGTCATCCGTTTACCTCCTCGGATAGTAGTGCTTTTCCGTATTTCACCTAGACTTAAGAGCGACTAAAACCGGTAGGCCTCTTCCTTCAAATGATTGGTTAGTGTCACAGAACTCAGCCCTTCAGGGAAAAGCAGTTTATTCGACATAGTAATCTCAGCCAAAACGACAGGATAACTAGCCAGTGGAAGTCTCGATATATACAACTAGATCACTACTATAACTACCGAAGCATCTGTGCTCAAGAGATGCCTCCTTTGATTCAGTCTAACAAACTCACTCCAGCGCAGCCAATTATCAAACAACCAGCGCGGTGGCGGTGATGCGCTGGCGTCCAATCATCTGTTCCGTTCGTTTGCTTCGTTATGTAAAGCCGTTTCGTTCCTCTGATCGCATAACCCCATCAATTAGTAGCATTAGGACACCAAAATTCATAAAATTCCGTAGACAATTCTGTCGATATTCAATTCCACAAGTAGTATGGAGACAGGTTACGAAATTAGTAAAGTGGAGAAAATGGTATCAGAGCGTTCACGTTGGAGCTGGTCGCCTAAATGATGATGGTAGTTTAATCAGTGAAATGCTGGAGCATGTCTATTCTTGCATACCTTGCAACGGGTTGTAAGTGGACAAAAGCTTCAAAAATCCATGCACGTTTTCTTCGCTTACACTGCGTGATTGTGTTTCATATTTTTGTTAATGAATTGCAGCGTGCCTATTTTCCGACGAAAACATTACTCAAACCTTTATTGCACCTGTATTCCATTCCAACCGAAATACACACAGGTGTACCCGAAACTGACTGTGGATGTTTTGGCAGAAATTGACCTGATCTTTTCTTCCGATTCGTCTGAAAGTATGTTATGAAGCAGACTCGGACATACCGGTGGGGAATACACTTGTCAACCTGGTGGAAGTACGCTGAAACAACTGCAATCCATTACTTGAAAAAAATCAACAATGAGGAGTGTAGATTTTGTGTAATCTAATTTAATGTATACTTATTGCATATAAAGATAGATTATTATTATCCCGAGAGAAATATGGTTTCTTTTATACGTGTTCTTAGTTCACTTACGCGATGCATGTGATGAACCAGTAATGATCAGGAATACTGATGGAACGAACGAGTAAATGGACCAGAGCGGAATCTTCCTTTACAGATCCCTGTTAATAAGAATGAGAAAAATATTAAAAATTACTAATAATATTACTATATCGTGCATGATTCGAGAAAATTTGTCTGTAGCGGCACAAATCAATTTGGTGATGAGCAGTCCTGAGCGATTGGCGTTCATAGTCGATTAATGAAAGGAAGCCACACTTCATATAGCTACGTTGGATACAACCAGCAGGTATCTACTTTTCACTCATTCATGTCAGTACAGCGGAAACTCTGTGTATTTGGGGATATTTGAGCGAGCCACTTAGACAAGCGTGTTGCAAAAGCAGAGCTAGTTGCAACTTTTCGTTCCGGAGGAAAGCGAGAGTTCACAAATACTCGAACACATCGATTCAGTGCAGCATAACAGAGCCACACAAGCAAACTTATTGATGGATAAGGAAATCAAAATGGCTGCCACCATGAACTTGAACCTATCGAGTATTGCGTTAGGAACACGGTACGAGAAGGCTTCCTGGATGCATAGTATGAATATTGCAGTGAACTTAATTTGAGGTTAGCCGTCTCTAGCTTGAGAAGTGGGTGGTTAACGCTACACGGCTAGGTTCGCACGAAGCGATACTGCCAACTTGATGGGAAAAGATTCGATATATTGCACATACAGTCGAAGTAAATCATGTTTTTACTCTACATCCATGGTCTGTTAGGAATATGCAAATATACCAATCAGAAATGTAGAAGGTTTCTGTAGAGTCTCCCTCGATTCATCCAAGCTAAAGATGTCTTATTCGTCTTTTGGTATGAACTAAAACTAATGACGGTTAGTCTGATAGCCTCAAGAACCCTTCCTGCTAATGGTTAAGTCTAAGAAACAAACCGGGCCCGATTAGGTGGAGTTTATTCTCATGGGTCTGTGTGAATCAGTCACGGAAATCGTCTACCTATGCTGTGCTCTGGCCTGCAACACCTTCCAGCGGAAAAAGACGAACATAACTGTCAATAATTTTTTGAGTATTCGTCGACTCACACAGGTTAGTCGGTTCTTATCTGGTGAATATAAAACTATGGAACAGTGACATAACATAGGCAAAAAGCTAACTCTTACAAAGTCTTGCAGGAAAGTGTGGGCAAAGACCATGGATCCAAAGAGAAATCTAATCCACAGACTCAACAATCGGTTCACGTTAACACGAACATACATCCGTTCACCTGGATTCCACGGGAAGGAAGTAGTAAGTACAATATTTATTTGCCTTGTCGTCATCTGATAAGCGCTGATCTAATCACATACTAAAGATGTTGCAACGCATCGGCTACCTATTTTTGAAAAGCGGATTACATGGATGTTGAAATGACAGACATCGGCACAGCTTTTCACAAGGGACAAAGTTCGGAGGGAAGATATTCCTGAATCTTTCTAACCGGGTATGTTGAGCTATCAGCTTCAGCTACTGATCACTCAGGCCAATGCTGTGGTTACTTTTCAGAAGCTGGTGGTGGAAGTGACGGTGATTTTTTCAGGACCTGGTATGTTAGGAGTTCAGCCATTTTGCAATTATACTTTACACGCACGCTTTGTTTGTCAACAGGAACAAATTATGTACATTCTCAGTCGACCTTAACCGTGTGGTCTAGAGTGCAGCCATATCGCACCTGTGTCATGATTATCAGATTTGGGTGATGTTCTTCGCACGGGGCTACATTATACGTTCAGTAATTGCGGAAGGATGGAAAGGTACAACCAACCGGAACCACTACGCAAGACTGCACCTATCAATCTCCTATTTAGATGCATTCACTAATTGCTCCAGGTAACCAAATTCATCTTGATCCATTACCCCAAGATCGAATCTTGGTGGGCGTATGCAAGATGGGGTCACTGAACACGGGTGTGCTATGACGTGCATGGACCGCTATGCATTTAATCTGGCTTAACTGGAACAAAACAGGTCGTGGACCATTCTTAAGCGCTGTTCAGGTATCCACGTAACAAATCGTGTTATTACTTATTAACAATGGCGCGCCATGCTTTTAGGTTACGGAGAAAAACAGGAAATTCGCAACGAATTCGTCAGTGAAGACCAAATATAGGCTCCATCCCAGCTATCAAACTAATATGACATTCCATTCACATCAGTCGACTCCATCGATAAGCCACGAAACCGCACCTGCATCCGCCGCTGAAGAAGTGTTTCCCATTCACCCAGAGATAGAATTACTAGGTCTGTGGCCTCGTTGTATATAAGTAAAGACTAGATATTCCGAAAGGTGAAAGGTTTGTAACAGTTAATGGACGACATCCATTAGGATATTCATATATGCAATTTCAGCTGGACTATCAAGTGTAAGCTGTAATTTTGCAGTACTTGATGGGTGTTGGCCAAAAGCATGTAGCTACGGCACTTTGATGTAAGTTTGTCTATTGGTACGCCAACGATTATCTACCCCAGCAATTTAGAGCAGTAGGAAGAGGATCACTAAGTGTAACTGAAGATTGGAAACAGCCAATGGTTTCAAAAATCGGAGCATTCGTGCCATGTTTTCACATGTCTGGGGCAGGTAGTTCATGTTCGCACCTTTGAAATGGTCAGGACTATGGCTAGGCTGCCATCGCCGCGGTCAGCTCCAGCACTTTGATTTGAATACCATCAGCTTTGTGAGCTCCATGAGCGCGTAGCGATAGCGGGTTTTTCAATTCGGTCAATAGAACAATGGATTTAGGAAGAGCAAAAGCGCGACTGACAGTTTACCTGCCTGTCAGCCCTGTGTGCATACGTGCAGTGACTCATGTTTGTCGCCTGATTGTGAAGCTCACACGTGACACACTGGAGTTCAGGACACGTCCGACATTCAGGTCACCATTACTCCTGCAGCCTGTGGTGAATTCCTCTGAGCACGTGACCGTCCCCCAGTCCGTGTCACTGGCTGAGGCGACTGTAGCTGTGCCAATGCTACATAAGTGCTTTCTGTGCTTAACCGATTTCTACTTTCTGTACTTCTATCGTGATTCTGTCCACAACTATTTGTCTTCTCCTACTTGTGGATATTCGTTACTTACGCGGTATTAGTCCGATACTCTAAGAATACAGAAGATTAGTAGGGGGAGTTGAATGGAATACATAGAAATTCGTCACATCTAGACTCACTCAGACAGTCGCCACACGCCCGGAAAAGCACCGTACGCGCGTTTCATCCGTTCGGGAATCATCAGCAGTGCGCATTCCATCGGACCCTGGGTAGAGCTCGAACCCGCAACTCGACTGTTGCCAGTCCGTGGTTGAGACCATTGAGCTACTGGAGACGGCAACGACCATCGTGAATAAGTTACTAGATGTGATATAGCGCCGCTCACAATCCACTGACTTACACGTTACTGCCGTGCAGAGGACATTCAACTCCCCCTACTAATCTTCTATAATCAGTACGCAAAACAAACTGCTTATAATGCCATAAGTTAACTAGCGGCTTAAGTTTGGTAAGCTAGTCGCTTGGTGAGGGGGGCAGTTACGTGTAAGTCAGTGGATAGTGAGCGGCGGTATATCACATCTAGTAACTTAGTCACAATGGTCGTTGCCGTCTCCCGTAGCTCAGTGGTCCCAACCACGGACTGGCAACAGTCGAGTTGCGGGTTCGAGCCCTACCAAGAGTCCGATGGAATGTGCACTGCTGATGATTACCGAAAGGATGAAACGCGCGTACTGTGCTTTTCCGGGCGTGTGGTGACTGTCTGAATGAGTCTAGATGTGAGGAATTTCTACCTATTCCACTCTAAGAATACTACAGACTGCTTTAGAAGTCTCATAGTTAAAATTAGTGAAACCGAATAAACTATGTCGATAAAATAGCACATAATGGTAGAGTCAACGTAAATGTTACATTTGCACCCACATTATACTTTGTCAAATAACTTAAGCTAAACCACGCAATGTATTTGAAATACTACAAAATTGGCTGAAATTTTAAACTCCATTTACCTAGGAACGTGAATGACAGAATTCGAAAGAGCACCCCATGACTAGGGAACACAAAGCGAGAAATGCCTGCTACCTTCCAACCGGATATATCATGTGACCATCTTTAAATGGCGGTCTTGCAATGAGGTGTTATGACTTAGTTTCAATGCGTGATCAGGGTCCGTGAAAATCTGACACCC
>OX104067.1:114679358-114745491 GCA_944474145.2 Dicrocoelium dendriticum
GGGTTTTTTTCTGTCTAGGCATTCCTTTCCCTTAATAATAATTTATTAGGAATTTAGTCTAGTTTTTTTTTCTTAGTTGGTTCCTTTTCTTCCTAGGCGGTGTTGTAAGTCTCTAGCGAGCGCTCTTTGCCGTTTTAGATTTATTTTTTTTTTTAGGAATTTTCTTTTCTAGTTTTTTTATAGTTTTCGCGGTGATCTTTTCATTTCGTTCGTAAATTTTTTTTTTTTTGTTTTTTTTTTGTTTTTTTTAATTATGATATTTGGTTTTGATGCTCCGTTATACATTAAATATAGGCTATCTATTTCAACACCATGTGTCGGTGTTTTATTTTCTGTGTTATGTTTTGATAACTACGTTTTGTGTTCGGGTGGGGTTGGAATACGTTGTTTTTAGTGTTGGTGCCTCCCTAGCAATGGGGAATTTCTTTCTAGCTCTTGCCTCGGAAATTCGGAATTTCTCGCCCGGGGGGCCTTGGAGATTCCCTAGGAAAATTTTTTCTTAAACGTTATTCTCGCTTGAGGAGCGAATGGGGATGTGGGTGTGTGTGTGTTAGATAGTAATTTGGGGTTGGGGGTGGGGCGGGGCTTAAAGTTGGTGTGGGCCCCTGGTGGGGGGGGGGCTCCGCGCCACCCCCGCACCCGACGCACTCGGCGGGGTTTTCGTGCCATTTATCATGCCAGGGGGGGGGGGGGGGGGGGGGGGGGGGGGGGGGGGGGGGGGGGGGGGGGGGGGGGGGGGGGGGGGGGGGGGGGGGGGGGGGGGGGGGGGGGGGGGGGGGGGGGGGGGGGGGGGGGGGGGGGGGGGGGGGGGGGGGGGGGGGGGGGGGGGGGGGTGTGGTGGGGGGGGGGGGGGGGTGGGGGGGGGGGGGGGGGGGGGGGGGGGGGGTGGGGGGGGGGGGGGGGGGGGGGGGGGGGGGGGTGGGGGGGGTGGGGGGGGGGGGGGGGGGGGGGGGGGGGGGGTGGGGGGGGGGGGGGGGGTGGGGGTGGGGGGGGGTTTGTTTGGGTTTGGGGTGGTGTGGTGTGGTGGGGGGGGTTGGGCGGGGGTTGGGGGGGGGGGGGGGGGGGGGGGGTGTGGAGGTTGTTGGGGGGGTGGTGGTGTGTGGGGGGTGGTTGTGGGTGTGGGTGGTGTGGGTTGGATGTGGTTTGGGGGGTGATGTGTTAGGGGGTGTTTGCCGTGGTGGTGGTTTGTTTTGCCTTTCCTTCTCCAGTTTGTCCGGTCCGATGTTTGTTGTGGTTGTTAGTGTGTGTGGCTGGGTTCGTTGTCACAC
Source organism: Dicrocoelium dendriticum (assembly GCA_944474145.2). Lineage (NCBI taxonomy): Eukaryota > Metazoa > Platyhelminthes > Trematoda > Plagiorchiida > Dicrocoeliidae > Dicrocoelium > Dicrocoelium dendriticum. The sequence goes on from OX104067.1 coordinate 114,680,627, forward strand.
ACCTCTTTGTCATGGGTTATTTTTTTTTTATATTTTTTAATTTTGTGATTACATCTTATTCTGACTCTGCCTTTGATCGTTGTTAAACTTTGTCCCTGTCGGGTCGTCTCTTGAAATGTAATCTTCCGCAGAGTGAGGTACGTAGAAAGGTTAGAGACGTGAAGTGTAGTAGTAAGTTAGGGAAGTTTAAAAGTTTAAGAGTAGGATAGTAGAGTAGTGAAGAGTTAGGAGTAAAGAGGGAGATAGTAGGTAATACCTGTTGGTTGTGGTTTGTGTGGAGCTACCCCCAAGGGAAGGATTCTATTTGTAGTGTCGTAGAAACCTTCTTGTCGTTTTTTTAAAAATCGAACATTCTTGATTATGTAAGGAAAGCGCTCGCTACACGTTTATCAATGTTTTCCTGCTGTTCTTTGTTTGCCGCGCACCCCTGCGCACCTCTTCCCTCTTGACTCTTCTTTTTAGGCTTCTTCATGATGTGAAGTTTTTCGTGGATAACCGTCTTTCGAACAATCCAATACTCAGTGTAGCCGGCTCATAGGAGTTCGCTTGCTTTTTTGGAGGGCTTAGCCTAGGAGGCTCTCGGCTCGGCTAAAAAGTAGTAGTAGAAATGTAAGTAGCGTTTTACTAGAGCAGCACGTAAGCACAGGAGTAGCGGCGGCTAGGAAGTTAGAGGGATCGATCACTCACATCACCGACGCTTCGTACGCCGCCCACAACTGCCTCCGCCACATCTTGCTAAATTTACAACTCGCATGACGAATGTCATCTCGAGTGGTGTGATCGTGACGCGCGCCGAAAAACGTTTGCGTCAACCTGACGAGCTGGAGCTCAGCGAACGAGCTCAGCGGAAACAATCAGCCATCAGCAATCAAACCTAAACAACCTGCTGAGTACCAAAATTTTGCATCTATATCGCAGCTATTCGGGCGTACAACGCTTCATACAAGCTCGCCGTTGGGAAAAAAAGGAAAACTATTTTGGCCTAGTGTCGACGAGCTTTCCACACGCGCGAGCCAACTATACTTCCTCCACGAATGTCTGAGGGACGAAATGTTTCCTGCCCCCGCAGTTTGAACCACACAGACCGCGTGTTTAGGATCAATCCAGAGGCTTGGGCTTAACAAGACCAATATGGGACGCGTGAGATGGTCAAATATTTAATGATTAACCGGATGCCCATAATCGCCTTCAGTAAGTTTTTGAAGAAAAGGTTGGATAAGGAAAAGGTTTAAAATAAAAAGGACAATTAAATTAAATATTTAAAAACTGACTCTCCCTGCTCTGCTTTTTATTGCGATGGGACCCCCAACAAAAAGCTAGCAGCGATGAGACTTTTTGGAGGGTGAAATGAAATTCCGCGACGTGAGAACTTTCGCTACAGCCCAGGGCTGCGAGTGGGGGGGGTTTTTTTGGTGTGAGGACGAGTGTTGAGGTGGAGGCGGTGACAGAGGTTGTGGACGAGTGCGGGGTACGGGTCGGGGGGTTGGCGGAGGGAGGCGATGGTGGAGGATAGGTGGGGTGGGGGGGGGGGGGTTACGTGACTTACACCATGGGGACTGTAGATTCAAGCCCCAGTGTGGCGTCGGGTTTAAGGGACAGGACGAGGGGTTCGTTTGTTGGTAGCGGGGGCTGGGGGGTGCTGGCTGAGAAACGGTTACGTTGGAGACAAGACCCCCCGAAGTAGGGTATAGGGAGTTGATGGTTGTAGGGTTAAAAGTTGTGAATATTTAAGCGGGTACTCTAGAAGATGGAGAAGGAAAAAAAGTTCCTTGATCAACGGCCCCAACGTTGTTAGTGTGTTGAAAGGGGGAGTTTAGAGGTGTAAGAAAAAGTTTGGCAAGGGGGGGGATGCTGGTATGGGGATTGTTCTGTCCAAAAAAAAAAAATAAAAAAAAGAAAAAAAAAGAAAAAAAAAAAAAAAAAAAAAAAAAAAATTACAATAAAAGAATAAACTGCAACTTAAACTTGCTTCTTGTGTTTTGTGCGTGGCGGGGGTGCTGTTGTGTTTGTGTTTTCCCTTTTCTTCTCTATTGCTTCAGGTTTACTGTGATTCCGGCGCCCACCCCCCGGTCCCGTTCGATGCATCTCCGATGCCACTCCCCGCTGGAATTTTGTGCTCGCCCTGTCGAAAATCTGTCGGCTCGGTGTCCCGGTGGGCCACAGAACAACTCCGCGGAGCCACCGAATTGTCCGCGGGGGTGAGACGGAGGAAACGCCAATCCCCAGTTTCCTACCCTCCTTTTATTTAATTTCATCAAAGAAGGACTAAGACAGGGGACACTTAACAACTTTTAAACTCGCTCGGCAATCCAAAAAGACATGGTGGCCCTATTTCATGATTAATAAGCAGGAGGTCGATGTATAATGGAGTTGGACGGGGATTGGAGGAAAGGATGTTGGAAGGGCATTACTTTGGTGCGGTAAATTGCTGGGGAACAAGTGTTCACAAAGTTTTTTTTTTGCGGTGTGGGAACACAAACGGTGGGAATTTAGGTACGTGATCCTGGGAGAGCAAGACGATAGGAGTAAATCTTCGCTCGCGGCGTCGCTCGCGTCGCCGGCAACAAACCAAATAATTTCTTTTCGGGGGTAGCAAGGAAACAAAAGAACCACAACAGTTGTTTTGTCCCCCGTGCAATTAAATCGCAACAAATTTCACACATGTTACTCGCTTCTTTGCAAATTATGAAGAGAAAGAGAAACGGGGTACTTGCTGGTGCGGGAGGAGGAAGGGGACTTCTTCAGAACGTCGAACGAAGGGAGTGAAGACTGAAGGGGAGGTCAAAAGGTTACCAAAAAACCAAAAAAAAAAAAAAAAAAAAAAAAAAAAAGAAAATGGGTGACATATTTTTTTGTAATCTTTCCTAACCAGTGAAACAAGGGAAACCGCGGCCCCGCCCCAGTTGTGGGATCCTGGCAGTTGAGAAAATAATATTTGGATTAAACACGGGTAAAACCAGTAAAGCACGCAGGATTACGGTTCTGACAAAAGCCAAAACAACTCCTTGTCCGACACGACCAACTATCGCTCCCACGCTAGGTGATCAGCAGGACCTCGCCTGGAGTACAAAACTGTCGTACTCAAGGATCAAACGAGCATTGTTGATAGAAGATGAAGGAAGGGAGTAGAAGGAAGGGTAAGGAAGGAGGAGAATGGAAAAGAAAACTACTCAGAGCATCAACGAGTGAGGAGGGGGGATTTGTAAGTAGGTATGCCTAAGCTCCCACCCCCTCCCCCCCCCGAACCCTCCCGCGTCTCTATAGCTCGCGAGCGATGGAAGAATGGAAGGGGGAAGCAATAAGCTCGTGTTCTTTGAGAGGATCTGCAAAACATTCTGTTGTGGGGTGTTGGGGGGAGGCCGGGGGGGGAGCGCCTGCCAAGAGGTGTTCTCGGATGTGGTGGAACGCTACCTAAGGTTTTTTTACCACCATAAGACGAAGGAGAAACCCAACACCAAAAATAGGACGGGTGACGTGTTAAGTGTCCCAAGGGGGGGTGCAGGGGCGGGAAGTGTTGGGGGGTGCACGGTGAGCTCCTGCGTTGTGTTCCATTAGCAGCGGTCGCGGTGGCCACCCCCTGGTAGCCGGCACGCCTGTGTCGGGTTTTAATCTACTAATAGGATTACGCTTAATTTTTTTGGACCCCCAACATATGGTTTAAAATGGGCATCTGATGGGTGGTTGGAAGAGATAGATTTTAAAACAATAAATCCTTAATTATTCTTGTTTCCTTATTACTGCCGGCCTGCCCTTGCTCTGAAAAACACAAAAAGTTATCATTTCAATGCTACCTGAATACAGAATTCTCATTCAACAAATCCTGAAACGGGGTCGACCTCACGGGGGGGCTCCGTGAGTGGGTTTTTACTCAAAAGGTGTTAATAGTTGACGCAGGAAGAAGTATTTGGATACTATGATGTAATAATCATTGCTGGTGTTTCTTCGTTTGATGGTCAACCGTGCACCGCCCGCGCTTCTTTCACGTTGCGAATTTTCGGAGTCCGGGGCGACACGACTCCCGTGCGAACGGTTGCCAAAACACCAACACCGTGCAAGAAAGAAACAAGAAGAAAGAAGGAAAGAAAGAATCCATGTGGGAAATTGGCTATTCCTGCTCGCGGTTGCTTAGGCTGTCATTCTTTTTTTTTTTTTTTTTTTTTTTCAAAAAGAAAGCCCCAAGCGGAACAACCACCCACACAACACCCACATAGGCAATACTCAAACCCTGCCGGAAAGGGGGGAAAGAAAGCCATATGCTATCGGGAAAACTCTTGTTTGTGTGTGTTGGAAAGAGCTCCGTGCATGGGGGACTACTTATTTTTACTTTTGCATATGGGTGCGGGGTGTGGGCAAGTATAACCAACAACTGAGTAGGGAGAGCACCTGGGGCCCATGGGTGGTGATATTTCCGGCCCATCTCATGGACTTATTTGCAGAGTAGCTGTTGTCGGAGAAGCTGCGTGGTGAAGCAGAAAGAGAGAAGCTTGTTCTTTCGTATGTTGATTTGCCAAAGACTGGGCGGAGTTAGTACATCACAATTTTACCGTTTGCATATTAAACCCAAAAAATTTTATTGGGAATCGGTTCAGGGGTTCGGAGGCTGACCACGTTTTGTCGTCATATTTTTCAAACGAGAGGATTCTTTTTCCCATTTGCAGAAGTAAATACCCATGAGTTAACGATTCCGAACAAACAGGTCAGGTATCAATGTTTTTACACTTATTTGTGTGAAAACTTCGAAAAAAAAAAAAAAAAAGTATTAGATAAGACGAGGAAGTAATAAAGAGACAAACCAGTTTAGCCGCCGGTATTCTAGAGTGTACTGGGTGGTCCAAAGAAGAAAACTACTGACCGGCCGGAACACTTTCCAGACATACGGTGTATATTCGAAAAAAAATAAAAAGAAAAAGACTCACACCGGACCAAAATATTAAATACCACAGCAACCATTCCCCGAACCACCAAAAGGGGAAGAAAAGCTCAGCTATTTTCAAAGCCTTTTTCAATAGGGCCGAAAACGTGCCCGGAAACACACTTCTTGCACGACTGCACGACCAGAAAACTTGAGGGGAAGAGGGAAAGAAAAAGGGAAGAAGTGCGAGAGAGAAGGGGAAGTTCCACCCTATTACGGGTTATTGCAGAAAACAACGGGTAGAATAATACCAAGGATAACTTCATTCGAGAAGGAACGGCCTAAAAGAAAGAAGAGGGAGATTGGTGGTTCGGATGTGTCGGCAGTAAAGGGAACGGGCTGGTGTTTTGCGCTCGGCAACACAGCAGGGCGGGGGGGGGGGGGGGAGGGGGAGGAAAACATTGAATATACGATGTAGCCGCTTTCCTTTTGTACATGTCAAGATGGGGGGAAATTGTATCTGTAACTGACTATGGCGTCAAGGGTTTGTTGCTACGACCACAAATAGGTCGGGGGAAATCTTGGTATTTTTAACCCTGCTAAGAATACTATTAGCCCCCCAACAAAACCCAACAGGGTACTTCTGCGAAAGATGTACTTTCAGACCCCCCCCGGGCCGCTAAGGACAAAGTTTGTTTTTTTTTTTTTTAAACCATGGCATGTCAGTAGATAGTGAATGATGTCATCTACTAAATAAAACTGTAAAGAAGTAGTGTCCGGTTTGTGACCCCCCCCAAACACTACAGTAGGACCAAACTGGAAGGGGAAGGACTATCAACACGGTCAAACGGATCACAGGTAGCACATGGCCATACGGAGACAAGAAGAAGAAAGAACACGACCCCGTGCCCCCCGCCCGCATTCTTTAGTTCATGCAATGGAAGACCAAGAAAAGAAAAGAAAAGGAAGAGGACAAGAAAGAAAAAAGAAGGGCCACCACTTTCGATTCTTCTAGAGAGAAACGTTTATTAAGATCCATATATAGCCCGTGGGAGGAAATTCGAGGGGCAAGCTAGGAGAATTCTTGGGAGGCATGGTTGTATTCTGTCCTGACAGTTTCAATAAACCGACATGTTTGCGTCGTTTGAAAATTAGCGGTGTTCTGTGGTTATAAGGTCATGAGAATTGAAGGAGTAGGCTTAGATGGATGGAGCAGATTGGTTCCTCAGAGGAGAAGAAAGAAGAGTGGAAAGATTGAGATATGCTGTCAGTAGTAAATTTGATTTTATGTATACTGTTTCGAGTGCACACAGGGAGTTGAACGGAGGATGTAAAAAAAGAGATGAAGGAAAAGTGATTCCACCGCCCGGAGATTTTAAGCTTAAGAGAGAAGAGGGGAAAAAATTTTGTATGTCGTGGGGAATCGGCAAAGTTAGAAGAAAAAAAGAGGCGCGTAGACGACCTACGGTTGCAATTTTTTCCTTTTTTCAAACCGCGACGGACAAGGACCTCCCAAGCGGGACCCTGCTGATTCGACTCGCAAGAGTGGCTACAACAGTGAAGAGTCCCGCCAGTCGCCCGCTCGCCGCGCGTCGTGGGATTCCATCGCTACGTAATGGGGTGACGGGGAAGTATCATGAAGATTAGGAGAGATCGATGGGTCGAGTTGTTCGTGCAGGGTTTCCATGGGGGGCGACGTGTCGGGTTGGCGAATGATATCGCTCTGTCTGGGCCCAAAAATAAAAACTCAGAGGATTAAAAGTAGCGGTCCTCCCTAGGTAGGGTCTTCTTCCGGTCCCTCTCTTTGTGGGGGGTAGTTGTAGAGGGCTGAGATAGCTGGTCCTGGGGGACGATGTTTCGCGTGGGGGGGGTAGGGAGGGGGGGGAATGAGATGTGGGGTTCTATCGTCTTTGTGGGCATGCCGTCGATTTCTAATTGTGTACACTCACACTCACCGGTCCGTCTCCGCTGGGGGCGTAACCACGACCCGCCCACACTCTGTCTTTGGAAAAATGTTACACCACTCGCAGCGACGATTGTACCCCTCGGAAAGTGTACGGGGGGGTTTTTTTTTGACACCGAACGTAAGAAAAACGGTTTTTGGCAAGTTTTTTCAATTCTGCCCTTTGTGCCGCCCGTGCCTCGACTTAAGGCTAGCGACGGAACAAGTCCAGTACCATATCACGACCCACCGACTCCCCCACACCCCTAGGCCTGTAGTCATGCGTGGACTGTGCAACTCTCGCTTACCCCATTGGCTCTCTTTCTGCCGAGTTTAGGAGTTAGGAATTTAGGGATAGGGAATAGATGGAGCGGTTCTCCTTCATTTCCATTAATTATAATAAAATAAATAGTGTGGTGCGGGACCGGGAATTCGTTCTCCACGTTCAGTGCAAAATATTTGTCCAGTTGTTTGTTTGTGGGTCTTTTTTTTTTGGTGTGTGTTGGGTTGTTGGTTTTGGTTTTCTGGCTGGTAAAGTTCCTTTCTTAATCTGGATTAAGAAGTGTTGGGATGTAAGGCTTCAGAGGGGTGTGTATTAAGTGGGGTAAGGAGGGGGTATAGCGTAGAAGAGGGTAAACAAAGGTTAGTCTTTTGGTTTAAATAAAATTATAATTAATTAGTAAGAAATCAGAGCAGCAATGTTTTTTTTTAGCAGTTTTTTTTTTAAGTTTTTTTCGTCCCGAATAATTTCTGCTAAGTTTATTCCCCCTACTGATAAAGAATTACGTGCCCTATATGAACTTTCTCTAAAGCAGGAAAGGAAAAGGATAATAAGGGGAGGAACAACGAAAAATTGGGGTTGTTTGACAAACGATTGTTCTTTGGACACATTGCACATTGTATGCGGTTGATGTTGGAATTTTCACTTGAGGAAACCTCAAAAAAAAAAAAGAAAAAAAAAAATAAAAAAAAAAAATAAAAAGTTTTTGTTAAAAAAAAAAAAGCAGTTAAAAACGGAGGAAAGGATGGGAAGGAAAAGAAAAGTTTTTTGACTTTGTTGGCAACAAAAACCCAAATAAACGTGCTCATATACCCACATGCATTAGGCGCAGAGCAGAAGAGCGAGAACACCCTGCATAAAAACATCGGAAGAAAGATGATAGGAAAAAAGAAAAAGAATGATTGGAGGAAATGAGAGAATGAGAGAATGAAGACAAGGGAAATTGACATAAGAAGATTGATTGTGTCGCCAAGAATAGATGACAATCAAGTAAGAGAAGAGAAGAAAGAGAATGACGGTGGTGAAAGAGAAAGAAGGATGAAAGGAAGAAATAAGAAGAATATGAAGTGAAAGAAAAGACTGCAAGAGAACATAATAAGATATGAAAGAAATGATGCAAAGGAATAAGGAACAAAGAATATGATGAGAAAGAATGTAAGAGGATTATGTGAAAAAGAAATGGATGGGGGCAGAGAGGCGATGATGGTTGATGGGCCAGAGCTGCTCTGAGAGCCCGAGAGGCGAGCTCAGCAGAGCAGAGAGGGGAGCAGAGTGAGCTAGCTAAAATGCATGTACCACTTTGGCTTGTTTTTTGTTTTTTTTTTTATTTTTTTTTTTTTTTTTTTATTATAATTTTTTTTTTGTTTTTTTGGTTTTTTTTTTTTTATTATTTTTTTTTTTTTATTTTTTTTTTTTTTTTTTTTTTTTTATTTTTTTTTATTTTTTTTTTTTTTTTTTTTTTTTTTTTTTATTTCCCATTTTATTTTTTTTTTTTTTTTTTTATTTTTTTTATTTTGTTTAATATTGTTCATAACTCGCCGCCGCCCATTCAGCAACACTGATGCGCCCAGTTCAGCCGTTGACCGAGATCTCCGAACAGTGACTCCGACCAAATGACGGACGAGCCGCGCCCGCGCGGGACACGACGATGGTGGGGGATATTAAACTATTCGGTCAGGGGGCCGCAAGCTATCCGTTGCCACCCGCACTGATGCGTACCCCGCTGCATCGAGACCTACTGGGCCTAAAAAACAGGAAGGAGAGAGTAGTTATATAGTGAAGAATAAAAAGTGAAAAAACTTTAAAGACATACTTGGATATGAAATAGTGTGTGATGTATTGGGGGGGGGGCGGTGGAAAGATCTACGGAATTTTTTTTATTTGTTGTTGTGGCTGATCAAATCAATCTCACCGGAGAGAGGGGGGTAGGGGGACCGCCTTTGACGGGGCGCTTGGTCACTAGAGTCTTGCTAGTCCCCGCCAATTACACTGAGGGCCTCTCTAATACAAATGTAAGTTGAGCACGTGTTAGGCTTCTGTGGTATTGTTCTCCCCAGCACAGTCAACGTGTTAGTACGCGGGGCCCCTTCCATGGTCGGTGCGCAGGTGGTGTCATGGGTGATGGTGTTTGGCAGTTTTGATAGTATTCTATCGAGGCCCCCTGAGCTCACCACTTCAGTGTTTTGTGTCGTCATGGTTGCGCATCGGGTAATTTGCTACAGTGTTGTGTTTTCATGTGCTAGGAACAAAAATATTCTCTCTCCTTATAAAAAAAATAAAAATAAGCAACGTCTCTCTTTACTAAATATAGTAAACCAGTAGAAATCCATATGTGACATCATAGGTATTGTAGCTGGTCAACTTGACACGAATCACGCGTCACCCAGACGCACAGCCCTACTGTGAACCGAGAATTCTCCGTGTTTAATTGACTTCCGCCGGGGAAGCAGAAGCTATCCTGTTGTTGACAGCGTGCCTTCGGAATGGGTCACGTTCTATCCGCATATTCACAAATATTCTGTGGAGCAAGCGCAAACAGCCGTACCTTGACTTGGAAGAACACCGAAAGGAATCCGTGGCTAGGACCATCCCGGTACACGGTGTTTCCGAGGCTGTAAGTCATAGTGAGCGCGAAGTGACCGCTTACGACAAAAAGCAGTGGCGATACATTCGAGAGACACTGTCCCTGGAAAATGTCATAGCACCATCAATCACGAAGCGACGCAGATGAGCAAATTACACTGGGGGTGACCCGCCGATTGTCAAAGTGACGCTTTAATCCTTGCAAATGTCAATTACAGTGTCGGAGAGCTGGTTTGCTGGCTGTAGCAGCCTTCCTTGTGAGCACCGGACCAAAGCAGCGTCCCTTAAGCAAACCCACGAACGCAGCCACTTAGTCAAATCACCGCAAGGAAACAGTTCGGATAACTTCATGCAGCTGGCCAATGTAACTGGCAAACACACCCTATACATTACATACAAAACGAGGTACATATAGGTAGTGGCGGGATACCTGGATCTGATACGGATGAGCTCGTCACTGCCCTACCCAAAGAACGATTATATAACGACTAATCACAAGCCTGTACGACAACCTTCCAAAGATGCACAGCCCCTGATTCATTGCTAAGTACTGAGAAACTTTCCTGCATGTACATCAACGCGCAAGCTCTCATGGGTAAGCTTGCCGAATTGCGGCTACCTCAAGTATCCTAGGCCTGGGACGTCATATACGTAAATGAAATTTGGCTGTATTCAGAACTTACCGACGCCGAAGTCGCGATATATGGCATTCCCCTCTGCTAAACGATGGCTGCTGTAAAGACGGTGGGATAAGTTTATATTATTTTAGTGGCATTCAGTCCAACCAGGTGGAGGATCCGGAAACGTTGCTCAGAAACTCGCTCTTGTGCAGTCTGCGAATAAAGTGCAACAACAGCTGACTCTTAGCAGTTGTTTACCAGCCACAAATATCCGCCCCAAAGATGGACTTCTGCCTAACATAAGTATCGGGGGGGGGGGGGGTTACGTCGACGACGATACAGCCATTTTCTCACTTACAGCGACTTCGGTAGTCACGATTTAATAATTCCGGCTTCTGCCAAAGAACAATTGAAGGCGGACGTACAAAGGCGCATTGCAAGCAAGCTGCTCTTCAGCCAATTCGGTTCTCTTACCAGATTCTGAACGGGAAATAAGCCATCTGTGCTTGATTTAGTGCTCACGAACGAAGAGCCTATGAAAGCGAAACCAAACATGGAGAGCCCACTGGGGCGAACTAATCTCGTAACAATACTTTACGACTGTGTGTGTTATGCGGAATATCCACGAGAACATAATGACCTGTTTCACACAATCACACACAATGGCATACTCACATAACTTGTTGGGATGCCATTTGAGATCTTTCGGACAATTGCTCCATTTATACTGCATGGGTGGAGCTTGGTGGCAGGATCTGATTAAATCCACATCGGTAAACAAGCTCATTCGTTCTACAAGAGCATCGTCAATCATTAGGAGCGGAACCCGAAAACGCATGGCGTTTGGAGGCATGTGTACAGGGCGAACCCTAGCCCTGACAACTAGAGCTACTATTTAGTGCACCGTAATCAATGTATTACACTTGTACGCGAGAACAAAATAGCACACCAGTGGAGCCTAGCAGCAAGATTTGATGCTAATCACAAGCTTCTGTACAAACATGTGAACAGCCTCCGGAATGTGAAGCGTGATATTCCCCACTTCAGCAAATAGATGTGCTCAACCTGCCGGGGATGCATCCAATGTTCTACGGCTGCAGTATGCTTCAATATTTCGTGCCACCAGCATATGTCACAAACCTGTCCATTTCCCCAGACGTCAAAATTCGCACATGTCAATTTTAGTTCAGCGACCATATTGAGGAAACTACTATGGCTGCGCAAACATAGTTCTCACGGTTTTCAGAACATTCGTCCGAAAGCACTGCAGGTGGCATCTACGAGGATAGCTGAATCATTAGCTCGGTTTTTTCAAAGAAGCCTGGATGAACAGCAAGTCCCCTACATGTGGAAACAGGGTACCAGCATCCCAGTTTTCAAGGGTGGTAGCCATTTGGTGCCCGTCAAATATCACCCAGTGATTCTTCGCCCGGTCTTTTCAAAGTTAATGGAATCGATGGTAGCCCAGGCTCTAATAAGCTGCATTGAAAGGTTTAAGGAACTGGAACAACACCGATGCTGTCAACATCGGTCATGTACTACCAATCCTCTGCTTTCGCTTAGTAGTTTGATCGAAATAGCCGACATTGGAACCGGTGCTGATGTCACCTACCTCTACTATACTACAGTCTTCGACCGCTTAAATCACCGAATCCTTCTCCATAACCTGCATACGTGCGAAATTGGGGACTCGGTCCCTGGATAGATCAGATACGTATTAATTCAGCGGCAGCTTTAGGTTCGGGTTTGGGGTTTAATTTTTGACCATAGCGATATGGACTGCGGTGTGCCACGAGGTCAGTATTGGGGGGCGCCTATTCCTGGTCTTCGTCAACGATCTCCTGCATCTCATCCAGTCAAATTTCCTGATTTTTGCCGAGGACCTCAAGACATGGCAGACGATCAGTTGTCAGGACGATCATGATGTGCTGCAGAGAGACTTAGACCGAGACTGAATTGTCAAAGACAACTGTACTTCTGTTTAACGCAAACAAGTGCAAGATTGTAAATGTATGCCCCAAACTAACGCATATAAGGTTGAAGACCACATGCTGAAAACCACCACACAGGAGCGCGATCTTGGGGTGGCGATGCAAGACGACCTTGGCTGTTCGGCACAGTCTTTGAAGGCGACCATAACCGCTAACCAACATTTTGGTCTCTCACGATGGGCGTTCGGGGCTTTTGACCACTCCATCTTCCACCACATGTTCAAAGCGAATGTGACATATTGTGAAAATCTACGGTGGCGCTTGCTTGCACCTCCTGAAACTTGGCCGCAGCACAAAATCGGGACTTGGCTGGAATTCCGACTGAACTATTGTTCTCTTCGAATTTGTCCCTTGGAAAGCCCTTTCGAGTTTTATCAATGCTATGCTCACGTGGGAAGCTTCTTTTCGGGGAGTACGGCTGACGGCACAGACAAAATCTTGATCGTTCTGGTTGGACAACTGCTGAATCATTGCGGTATCGTGCTTCAGATTCGTCATGTGTTGTCACTCACCATTCACTTGTTGAAACGTGACATCCGGATTCTGCTCAATTTTGTTCAGTATTCGCGTTCGCATGTCGGCGTCTTTGGATGCTTGTAGGCCACAACTGTATATGAGACATTTAAACTGATCACTTGTCATCTTGTATGGTTGTGACCGTTCGCACTATCGATTCACACGGCTGGAATAGTCGACCCAGTCTTCGGCTTCTTTTTTGTTATTGTCAGACACTTTTACCGGATGTTGAACAAAGATGTCTGCTCTCCGAATATTCGCGACAGGACTGCGACCACTTCATCGAACAACAAACCGGTAACCTTTTTAAGTAAGAGAAAATTAGTGAACTTCTCGTATTCGGCAGTACCCAGCTTCCGCAGTATTAATCGAATCTACTTTTCTGCTGGAAGGTTGGCGAAATCAACCCGGAACATGTCTTCATACTTGTGGAACCAAGAAACGAATGTTATACCGGCATCAGCGTCATAGTGGTACTCACTGATCTGCTGAGTCAGGGTTTCTGGTGACGGGGCACCTTCACTTGTCCCTAACCCTGGTCTTGACTGCACCGTCATCTTCTGAGTTAGCATCTCGATCAGCTTGGTTTGGGATGCTTCAAACTGCGCCTGTTGTTGCTGCAACAGCATCTGTAATTGTTTAAAGCTGATTGCCATTTCTGAGTTCGGTTGTACTTGCGTTGCCACTGTTATAACGCTGCGCCCGCAATGGACCGGTTGGTTCATACCTGCTGCTAAATCTGCGCCCTTACGCGTGATCTGTTTGATGCCTTGGCAAACCCGACAGGAAGGAAGACAGAAGAAGACTCAGAAGACCAGAGTTGTCCTAGGACAGAGAACGCTTTTATTTATATGTCGGTCTCACCAACCCTCCAAACAACACCAGGAGGATTTGGCTGTAAGCGCACGCTCCACACATGCTTATCCGTTCCGTCTGTTCAGTTCACCGTCTTGCTTGGGCACTCCAGTCTTCGTCCCCTACCCGGTGCATGGCAATGCAAGTGATGTCTGACGCGCGATTTCATCAGCTTCCGGTCAGGCCTTGGCAACATGCCTGCTGTCTGATACGCGATTTCATCAGCTTTCGACTTGGCCCTGGCAACACGCTCGTAAGGTCTTTCCCAAGCACGATTTGTGGTAAACACGAGAGCGTTGGCAATCAGCTTTCCTGCCCAGCTGTCATATATCTTGTCCATTCTATAGCCTCTGCATTAGATCAAAATGTAGATCCGTACGGCTTTTCTTGCTGGATTATTCGAAGCCAGCTATAGCTGGCGTGGCACACTGATTCTTCACCCAGAAACAATTTTACGAAATTATTACACTTGACATGTAGGGATATGTCGGCATATCAAAACCTTACCTAACGCTGCTTTGTCGACATAGTTATCTCTAATTTTTCCGGGCACCAGCCTTATCTCCGAGTTTGATGCCATGACTAAACGGGGTTTGTCTATGTGTAAAATCTGAGACTATCTTCATTCCCACATTTTTTAGAATATCCTTGAATCATTGCTATACTGGTATACCTATTGTACTCATCTGCTCATAGCTTCACAGGCGTGCCTCGCCCCTTCGAGGATAAACCATTTACTTATTTATTTATTTCCTTCAACCAGTAGGATATATCGAACGGTCGCACTGATACCCGTAGTGACTACACCGCACTGGATAGCTGTAGCAAAACCTAGAGCCTGGAACCTTCGCCCGAGGAATGCGGTGCCATGTGCCACAAATGCTACATATCCGCGAACGTGCTGACCCTGAATGGGAACCCACTAGGCAACTGTACAGCATTAACAGAACTCGGAGTACGCTACTCAACGTCACTTCACTTTAAAGAACACGTGAGCTACAGCACGGCGAGTTCTAGTACATTAATCGGATGCATCTGTATAACCATGTCATTGGCAGATTTTAAAGCCACATTTTACAAGCTCTGTGTACGCCCGCTTTTAGAATACCGATCCATAGTGCTATGCAATGCAGAGAAATTGGACAGAGTTGAAGTGGAATACGACCAGCGTTCTTTTACGAAACAGCTATCGTCCCCTCCACACTAAATTGCCGTAAAAAGTGTAAACAGTTTCAGTAGAATCCTTTATGGGAACGCCGCAGAATGATAATTTCGTTTTTTGTTTCAGACCCCAAAATCTCCAAAGCTGATAACTATTGAATTTAAGAAATTCCTAGACTAACAGTTTTGCCGATATAAAATATATCGAGCGCACCCCAACATAAAGGGGCTGTTTCCCTAAATGACATCAGATGCAGCTACACAGGGTGACTTCTACTTGCTGCTTCCAACCAGTAAGCAATAATCACGCAAAAGTAATACCCCCGGTAGATCAGTTGTGCGAACAGGAGTCTGACTACTTTTAGTTAGACAACACGCGGCAAAACGCGGTAGGTACCGCGTCCAGTCTAAAGCAAGCTAGGAATACTAAAGAGCCTGTATGACGCGGCATCACAACATTGCATTTCCACTACCCTCTCAATAGGTATCGTGCTCCTGCTCACACTTGTTAGCAACTTAACAACACTTAATAACCTTGTGCGACGTACAGTATTAACCTTTCATTAATTGACTCACGTTATTGCTTCTCGTTTACGGTACCCCACCGGTATTCTGCCTCACACATGTATGCATGTTTCCCACTAGCCTCCCAATACTTATCGTGCTCCTGCTCACTCTCGCTAGCAACCTAACACCCCTTACACACGTTGCGTGACACAGCGCATTAGGGTTTCCTTTGGCAATATACACAGATCCGTTCAACTTCACGCGCACCCAGGTTATTACGCACTGCAACGTTCTTCAAACTTATGCTTCCGGTTCAGATACCTAGGTCAAACGATCCACTGCTTCGTGCCCCGCAACTTGCGGGTTTTTTAACCAGTTGAGGATCAGTCACTACAGGTCCATCTTAGCACCAAACACGTCAACGTGCAACTACCTACTGCAATGCCTTCTCAGTCACTTCGTACACTCTCTACAGATGGCCAAGTAGCTATCAATGACTTCACTGCCTCATGCGTTAAGCTAGTAGACTGTAATTGTTCTTCCACAATGTCGCCTATAAATGCTAGGTCTATAAACAATAAAATGCACATCCCGCGTCCACTGTCCTTCGGCGCCGACCCGGACGCAATATTTGTTATGCAAACATGGTTTTCCCCTTATGCTAAAGAGAAGGTATACTCACCTCCTGACTATCAGCTTTGCATGCAATCTGGTGTGCATAAACGAGGGGTGTGAGCCGCCATTCATATCAACAATACAAACCAAGGCAAATTGTCCGTAATCAAGGACTCAGTATGGATAATGGTTGATATCCTGGGATCGAGGGAGCCATTTTGTTGTGTTTACAGACCACCCGATACCTCAGCTAATAGTGACAACCAACTTATGGTAACTTGTGAGCAGTCGTCAAAGGTTATGTGCGAATACAAACTGTTTGCAGCAGCTTTCAAGCTGCCTGAGTGAAAGTGAATCCCACCTTCTGCAACAACGACGTATGCAAGTCTATTAGCACGTATCAATATGGGCGGCTGGACACAACAGGTAACCGCTCCAACCAGAAGGTAGTATATTCTTGCCTTAATGTTTACTCTGGGCATTCTATCAACCGGTGTGTCAGTTGGCAATGAATAGTCGAGAATATATATTTATTTATTTAGTGCATTGCTCGGTTTGTTTAAAACCACCTACCGCCTATTTCGCAACAACAGATGCAGTCGTAGTCTACCGCCCGACTCACATCGTTAACTGGACAACCTTTGCCGTACTCGTGAAATCAAGAAATGGGGATGAGTTATTTATACCTGCTTCCGTGTATGAGTCGACTTCTCTATCCTATAAGGAGATAATTTACGGCGTCTACTCGCTAGCTCCACCTCGCCTTTAGACGATGGCCACAGAAGTAACCAACACTTACCCAACTTATTCGCGCCCTGATGCTGTCTATTCACACCGCAGTTTCACTACTGCTCCAGCTTCTGCCTTGAACACAATTAAGGGGCAACTACCATATCCACACCACTCCGCGCCTTTGTTACCCCACACCCTGTGCACCATGTCAATGATTGCCAATCCGGCTAGAGCTGCCTAACTCTCTCTCCATCTTGTTCCAACCCCTTTCTTATGGGTCTATCGGGAATACGTCCCGCACGTCACATTCGACAAGCGCACATACCCTCTCTCGCCGACCTCTGCTGACTCCTACACCTGTTGGAGCCATCCTCATACCAGTGACACCAGCACCTGCGGCTACATTGCCTGAGTTATAAAACCTGAGCACTGCAGATGACGTAGCAGTGGAAGCGCCTCTAGCACTGTCTTGTTATGAAACTGCTGCAGAATCTAGAGACCGGACGACGAGATGCAGCCAATACAAAACGTACACTGCATGCAATTAGTTCTGCTGATGTTCTGAATGCCACGAATTATGGAGCCTCATATTCATGTTTCATGCATGTGTGTATGACAGTTTTGATGCTCCTGCGCGTGAAATACATGCATATTTGATGAAGCCGGTAGTGAAAGCACGCACTCACAAACAGCGATGCGGATTTCGTTGCCAGGAATAGCACCAACAACACGTTCTTCTTCCACCGAGCAGTTTGCCGTGCACGATGGAACATTTTACTTGCTTGCATATTTTTCACGACATCAAACTGTAATGTCGGCCCAGATGCACGTAACCTACATAACAATGCTATGTCTTTTACATCAACCTTGTGTGATGTATTATATGCGGTTAGTGAACTTGCTGACTATCGTCCCATGATGTAGTATGAGAGACGATATCGGGATATCAGATGAATGTGAGGCCATTGTCCTCATGTATGAAACGGAGTATCCAATCCAGATGAACGCACAAACCATAGAGAAGTCCATATCTAAGTCACTCAGATGCATTAAGCTGAACAATCTGATTGCATCGGTACGCTGTTAAAAATGTGGTGCAATTTCAGTATTGCACAATATGCCAGACAGAGTTATAGTTTTATCATAGACTATAGAGCTCTACGTGTAACCACATTTGCGTGGTTATTTTGACCTGTATGCGATTAGCACAGAACATTTTGACAGTGCGTGACTTCATATATCGGGTCAATAATTGGGGGCTGCAAGATTTCGTTCATTTACGATGTACCTCTGCTCTTGCCGGAACAAGCGAGACTTGCAAGTCTGCGCACGCACTCCGTTCGCATTTCAACCTTGATGTGTGATCAAGTTGTGACCGGCGTGGCTGGTAAGGCCAAGGCTGCCGGGTGGGTACGGCAGGGCTGAACAGCCTTGCAAGTCTGCGTACGCACTCAGTTCGCATTTCAACATGGAGTTGTGGTCAAGGGTTGCTACTGGCCTGGCTTGTAAGACTGTGCAAGGCGGCTTGCAGGCAAAGTCACTGAACCTAGCCTTGGCCTAAAGTCACATGCATGTCTGTGGGGCGGTACTTTAACATAACTTGAGTTTAGCGGAAATGCTTGATGACAGGCGTACACGTTAGTAAGACATATGACGGGAACCATAATTACCCGCAGAAATGATCAAGTGTACACATGACTGGGTACACAAAAAGAGTGTGACATGGTTCATTCCCGTGTCTGACATCAGAAGTTAGTGTAGCATACACGTCGCTTTTTCGTGCTTCCCGATCACGCTAAATGCAATCCTACGAGTGTCCGGACAATCATAATATGCCGAAGCTGAGCTCCATTAAGCGGTGTGGTCTAACGGTTTATAATGCTATGCTTTGGTGTACAGTGGGCCAGCGCAACTATGGTCACTAATAAGGATGCGGAAACAAAGAACTATGGATAGGTTGGACGAGGTTCACTTACTAGGTCAACCGCATCAAAACAACCGCACTGCGATGGTGTAACCTGTTGTACACTTCATCCAATGAGTACCGATACCATGATGAGTGTGAGAACATGTACAGACTCAAATTCATGTCATTCCCCTCATTACAGAAGCACATGCTGTTACAAAATAAATAAATGTAGTTTCTGCTCGACAAAGCAAGCCACGCCTGTTCTGGCATAGTCCGAGGTACCAAGCAAAGGACCGAAATTTTACAGCGGCCAATTACGAGTAGAAGGCTCTCACTATGTTGACAATATGCGGGACTGCAATACTACAGGATTGGACATTTGAGTCAGATCATCGTGAAACATCCGTTCTCATATGCGAAATTTCATTGAGAAAGGAGCACACATGTCGTTATCAGACACACAAAGTAGCCCTTACGCAGATAACATACTGCATGTAACAGCAGATATCACTGAGAGGATAAGCCGAATGTCAAGGTGTCGCACCTGAGGCCATTTTTAGTCTTAGGTAAAAAAAGGGTTTACTTCAGTGAAACGGTTTATCATGTTCTCATAAGTGCGTAGTGTTGATGTTCATCATCTTGAACATTTATAGACTGGGTTTATGAAATCACGCACTGTCACATGTTCTGTACTAATCGCATACAGGTCAACATAACCGCGCAAATATGGTTACACCTAGAGCTTTACTTTCTGGCATATTGTGCAATACTGAAATTGCACCACATTTTTAACAGCCTACCGTTGCAATAAGGTTGTTCAGCTCAATGCATCTGAGCGATTTAAATATGGACTTCTTTATGGTTTGCGCGTTCATCTGGCGTGGATAATTCGTTTCATACATGAGGACAATGGCCTCACATTCATCTGGCCTCAGTAGTCTGATATCCCGATATCGTCTCTCGTACTACGTCATGGGACGATAGTCAACAAGTTCACTAACCGCATATAATACATCACACAAGGTTGATGTAAAGGATATAGCAGTGCTATGTAGGTTGCGTGCATCCGGGCCGACATTACAGTTTGATGTAGTGAAAATTACGCAAGCAACTGAAATGTTCCGTCGTACACGGCAAACTGCTCGGGGAAAGAAGAACATGTTGCTGGTGCTATTCCTGGCAACGAAATCCGCATCGCTGTTTGTGAGTGCGTGCTTTCACTACCGGCTTCATCAAATATGCATGTATTTCATGCGCAGGAGCATCAAAACTGTCATACACACATGCATGAAACATGAATATGAGGCTCCATAATTCGTGGCATTCAGAACATCAGCAGAACTAATTGCATGCAGTGCACAACAACTTAAGGCATCGCACCACAATGCGGTTGATTTTACGTAGTCAGCGGATTAACTGCAACGGTGCAACCTCTCAGTATTCAACTCTGTCTTTTGGCTTCCAAACTGCTCATAACTTAGTTTGCAATGATTATTATATACGCTGACTTTTCTCTACTGTGTTCTGAAAGGACGTAATAGATTAGGACAAATACACTCACTGCCTCAATCGTTTGGCTTATATATTATCCATACGACCGTTGGCAATGAGCATTATATGTGGTGATTTCTCGCCAGTGCGTTCTGCAACGATGTGGTCACTTGCGGACAATTACCTTCGCTGCCTTCGGTAGCCGTTTGTTTCGGTCAATGAGGTTTTTCCCAACCACTGCTTACCCGATTCCCAATTCCGTTTCATTCCGCTGCACCGTCTGTTCCTTCATGTAACCACCTATACTACCACTCGATTGCAACTACTATTCTCATTCGAAGGTTTGTCTCACTGCTGTTATAACTACACAACCAAGGTCTGTTTAGTCGTGCTTACCTTGCCATTCACTACTATCGGACGTCATTGTTCAATTATTTTACTGATGTCCCTTGGCGCGGACAGAAGTTTAGCTAGTGAACATCACACTCCGGCTTCATCCGTTATTACGGCTCTGTAATCCGTATCATTCCGTGGTTGTCATACTATCCGTTTCCGCTGGTAGGCAGCTAGAGTATGCACTGTTCACGAGGTGTACTGCTAACAATTACTACTAAGGTGCTATGAGGACAATACCCACCCATTTATCTCACCTTGGGATCGTGGTTCTTCCCAAGCACTTGCAGTTAGTAAGGTTGTGCGACTGACATTTCGTTAAAAAGCTTGGGCATCAACTATCCACCTAGTTAATCGCTGCCTACTTACGTGCACTGACAAACAATCGCCCATTTCAACGATTACTAACATCGGTCGCCCGCATTTGACTGGCACATTTGTCATTCTGTCTTTTAATATATGACGATAAAAGCACCGCTTTTTAATCGTAGTGGTTGCAACATGTAAGTATATCAAGTGCCAAAAAGGTGGGACTATGTGGCTGTAATTTACAAATGGGCACGGGTAGAAAGACAGCAGTCTGTTGGGAAAATAGTTACACTTGTTGTTGCCACCAAACAGCATGCAGCCGACGCTAAAAGCCGTTAACCGTAGGCTGTCTAACGGCATTCGCTGCAAGGTGGTGCTAAACGTTCGTACGCTGCAACGATGCAATGCTACTACTTTTGCGAAGAGCATTCGGAATTTTGGATCTATCCATCTTCTCTTTGATGCTGAATGCCTACGTGCGTCCTCACGTCGAATATGCAATCCAGGCCTGGCAACCCTGGCTAAAACGTGACCTTGCAGCGCTTGAGATCCCACAGCGTCGAGCAACGAAAATCGTCAAGGGCTTGCGCCACACTCCTTACCAGGAACGACTGGAGATACTCGGAGTGTTCAGCGGACGGTACCGGCGACTTCGTGGAGACCTCATACGAGTGTACCAGATATTGAGCGATCCCAGTCACGTATGCCGCCACCTCTTGAAGCTCAGCCCGAACACTAACCTTCGCGGTAACAGTTTAAAGCTGAGCCAACAGTACAGTCGTCTAGACTGTCGGAGAACCTATTTCTCCCTCCGGGTCTGCGGGCCCTGGGACGCCCTTCCAAACTCAGTTGTTTGTGCCCCCACATTAGATACGTTTAAAAAACGATTGGACGTCGCACTGAGCGCCCTGCGCTTTGTTTTATGAACGAAAACGCTTGTATATATTTAGGCTGACCAGCCTCTTTGGATTTATACCCCAAATTCACGGTCGTAAATCTGTGCGAACCGGTGAGTACTCTATTTTTATTTGCTACCATCACCAACGATAACAATTTCTTAGCCGGTTTTGCGTCGTACCACTTTATCCCCCTAAAACTGTTATACTTCTACCTTTTATCTCACTGACGCTCCTTACTTAAACCACTTATGTGGTTTGCCAATTTGTTAGTATTTCTATTGCTAACCTGCGGGACTCGTTAAGTGTATGCTTTTTTACCCGTCATATACCTTTGTTCCATTGTTCCATTGTTCGAATTGCTGCCTGTTTTAAAACGTGAGCGAACAACTTCTTCGGATGTCATGAGGCTGCATGTGCGGTTGCAACATGCTCATACTGAGCATGTGTACTAACGAACTCGACACCCTTCACCCATTGATAAGTAAACACAATGGTGCGCGCAAGTAAGCGCGGTTATCAGAAGGCAACTGGAGTCGGACGCAGCGGATTGTATTCGATGGACTACAAAGACAGGAGGTACACGTTAGCGCCGGAACTTACAAGGCGGTCGACTGTCGAGCCGGTTGTAAGAAAGATTAAAACAAGAAAGAATAATTAACAATTGGCCAACAATTAACTAGTACATAAAAGAAAGCAATTATCTTTTGGGGCGCTACAGAGCTCCCCCATAGAAAGCCTTCGATATCGAAACTGACAGGTGAATCTTCGTAGGGCAAAATCGTGCTGAGTACGAATGAGCGAGCGTTCGTGTCAAATGGAGGTTCACCGGAAATCGGAGTCCGCTGTGCCGTTTGTGATTTATTATTTATTGATTGCAGAGCATGTGCATTTCGGCGAGCCATTGGGGAGAGCAAACCTTAAATATTTGCATACAAAAACTGGCTAGCCTAAAAAAGAGCCGACAGGACCTCAACCTTCGTTGCTGCCAAACGGTGCGCTTGGGAGTGGTCTCTCCCCCCGCCGCACCCCGCTCCATGCCAAAACGGCCCTCTTCCCACGGAGAAATGACCAGTCCCACGAAGAAACGACCGTCCTCCCAAGAAGAAGCGACACTCGTCCCGCAAAAAGCGACACTCGTCCCGCGGAGAAACGGCCAACGTTCGCGTCAGAGTCCTCTAAAATATTGCTCGTGGGGGCCAGTCGATTGAAGGGGAGGGTTGAGGCGTGTAGAGAAAAGAAAATAGAAGAACACGCTCCGAAAACTTCAGGAAGAATGAACGAATGATCTGGGTGTTCAGGTTGTTTGGCTTTTGAAACCTTAGAAAGGTTTTTCGGTTGTTGATAGTTTTGTTTGTTTTCAAAACGTTATTAGACCGAAAACGGGGCAAATATATACAATATACACAAACCTAAACGTATTTAAACTGTACATAGTCGGAGAAGTGAACCGACTTACGCACCTCCTGACCACGGCGATTGGTCATGGGAGGGGTGAGGGATTCGGGAGATGTCGGGAAGTCAGAATCTTATAGACTGGAATCGTGGTCTAGTTGTACTATACTAGGATGCTGAAAGTCGGTGCGGTGAATTGTGACGTCACACGAAGCACCACTATAATAAAAAGGCGGTCTTTACACGGCCGATGGTGATGACTTCGCCCCGACCACCGCGGATGTGACTCGCCACTGAATCAAACCACTGCGGAGAACTACATACTGGCAAGTTCACAAGAGCCATATTTCAATATGGGAGTACAGTTCCAGCATCTCGAGTGTGGAGTAGACGAATTGTGTGATCCGATTGTTTTCGTCGTGCAACCACCGGGCTCGCATTCACGTTAAACTGCAAAACATTTGGTCCCCTTCAGCCACTTGATCAAAGCAGAAAGAAGGCACGGATTGCGATATGTCCGCATTTCGATTGTTCTCCTCAGTCGCATACACAATACAAGCAGAGACACATACACAATTATATACATTGGAGAAAATTGGCAAACCAATCAAAACGTCAAAATCAAGTCCAAGGCAATGGGATTGATTGCCTCAAGAGTTTCTGTGCACATAGCACTGGTTGATAGGCCCTAATTAGCAACGCTTCACTGATTGCCAACATTATCGGATTCCGGTTACGTAATAGCACTTTGAACGCAGTCTTGGGGTCCACATTGTGACCAGTTGTCACGAGGTGCTTAGTGATAGATGATGACAGAATCCGGTTCATTCTGGGAGGCGCTCCATTTTGTTGCGTCATCATTTGCTCCACCCACTTTGGCAAGTGTTCAGCCACCCTCTGAGCCAACCGACGGTTAGTCCTGCCTATGTAAACGTCACTGCAACTGCAAGTGAACTGATAAACCACATGCGAGGGCGAACTAGCCGAAGGGTAGCTCTGACGGTCATGAAGAACAAGTTTCCGAGTCGTGTGCATGAGACGCAACTGAGCAGTCGTGTACGTGCGCGTTAGAGCGGACCTGAGCTTGTGTCCGATGTCGTTTGCCACCTGGTCTCCCTTGAAGGGCAGGAACAGATAAACAGCTTTTTTCTCTGCCGTTAGCATCGGCAGTTTCTTTTTGGGGAGTCTGCTGTGCACTTGGATGAACTTTTCAGGATAACCATTTGCCACCAAGGTCCTATGCAGAAACTTCTCTTCGGCTTCCAGTGTATCCGGACTACAAATACGTCTGGCATTGTAGAACAGCGTTTTCACTAGGCCGCGTTTGTATGCAACCGGGGCAAAACTGGAAAAGTGAAGGTACTGCCCACTCCAGGTTGCCTTGCGGTAAACAGTGCGCTGCAATGTACCTCCGTCCCGCCTCTTAATGAGGATATCCAAAAATGCCAGGGAGCCGTGTTGCTCCATCTCGTGGGAGACTGATAAGTTGGGGTGAATTGAATTTAGAGTGGTTAACAGGCGAGTAAAATGTTCGCTGTTGGTGAACACCAGAATGTCATCCACATACCTTTTGTATAACCTTGCTTCGCCAATACTGGCAGCGACTTGCCTTTCGATCAAGCCGAGAAAGATATCTGCCAAGACCGGTCCCAGAGGGCTACCCATGGCGACTCCGTCGATTTGCTTGTATGCTGTCCCTCAAACTCAAAACGTACATTCTCTGTACACAGTAGAATCATATCCCGCAAATATTCCACAGGGAGACCCACATACATGTTTTGACTCAGGATGAAATGACACAAATCACCAACTGTTTCTTGAAGTGGCACGTTTGTGAATAGAGAGTCCACGTCAAGTTAAACTGTGATTCCTTGTCCAGTATATATCCTAAAACAGTGCATTTTAAGCTACCCAACCGAAAAACATGTTACCTGGATTGTTGCGCCCGAACATGTGCCTCGCTCGAAGGTTGCCGTCGTCTGTGCTCGCCAGGTATTTTCCGAACTTCGATCGGACGTAGAACCGGATGTTGAAACATCGGTTTCGGCATTCCAACATTGGCCTGATTATCTCCAGCTCTTCCGGCTCTAACGGACGGTTTCTACTGAACCACTTTAATGCTTCGTCTCCCAGAATTTCGTGGTTATGCACCATGTGGAACCTGGTTATTCTGAAAGAAGTCCCCAGCCTACCAACATTGAAATACGCCCCGCAATGTGTGTGGTCCAATAGTCTTCGTCTTTTGCGTTCGTTAGGTTGGCGGGAAAACCCTTTCCGGTGTCACTGTTACTTTATAAGTCTTCTCGCCGGAGAATTCTGCTTCCGACGTACGAACAATGTAGTAGGACCCGGAGAATCTCGAACGGTTTGATGTAGTACAAAAGTTCGTGGGCGTTGCTACACAGGCGGATGCTCACACTCTCAACCAACTGACTGTCAACGTTAACACTGTACCCGTCGGGTGTGGCAGGACCACTGGCGGTCTCAACGAGCTCACGGGTAGCAGCCGTAGTTGAAGCCATAGCCAGGTTGTCGAATACAAAATACCCCTTATATACCATCATCCAATGAAACCGCTGGAGAAACTTACTAGTATAACTTTCTACTCATCTGTTTGTCAGTAGTGTGAATTCTATATGATAGAACAGTTACACACACTGCCGTTTTCTTCGACAAACAACTATGTTTGAGGGATATCAACGATATCACACGCTTCGTAAACTCGAACTGCCTGCTGGTGACATCAGAGTGTGCAGCGTGATAACTACACCAGATGATACCACAAGCTGAGCTAAATAGCGCATACGCGTGATCGATCCATAATCTAAATCGGTTTATTGTGGAAAATAGTAGTGCTACAGTTACGACACCAAATGGTGTGTTCCAACAAACTGAGCAACCATGAGCCTCAGATGTCTTCCGGTAATAAGTTCTGAGCGCCTGATCCAGGCTGACCTTGTATGTTTGGATCAGGCTGAAACGGCGTCATGGTACGTCCAAAAGGTGGCGCCCCCAAGTCGTGCATTGGGACAATTTAGTCCGTCGATTT
This sequence comes from Dicrocoelium dendriticum, assembly GCA_944474145.2. NCBI lineage: Eukaryota > Metazoa > Platyhelminthes > Trematoda > Plagiorchiida > Dicrocoeliidae > Dicrocoelium > Dicrocoelium dendriticum. Next base: position 114,706,723 of record OX104067.1, read on the forward strand.
TCAGAAGCTTCTTGGCTCATACATAGCTTCACATGTGGAACACAATAGAACTCTGGTAGCCATGACCGCAGTAAGATTTTACCGTCTTGAAGATACCCCAAAGTCTGGCGACCAAAAATGTCAATGGCTTGTACCATTTGCTGTGGGAACAAAAGCTCCGACTGCCCGAGGTATTCAGCGGAAGATACCGACCATTGGGTTTGGGCAGTGCAGTACAGTCATTTGGAATGCCGTCGGAATTTCTTTCCCGTACGCGCTTGCAAAGCCTGGAAGATCCTACCGGAGTCTGTCGTCTGTGCTAACACACGTATGGAGTTAAAAGCCCAAATTGACCGTGTACTCATTTCGCTGAACCACCTCACATGTTGCATTGCCCATGGCCAAAACACGAGTGCATCTTAGAGATTTCACTGTCAGCCAACTCACGGGAGACGTTCCACTTTTTTACCTCCTGTATAAGTCAATCAGCAGGTTGATCTAGGTATCACCCATAACTCATTGCTTCACTCTGGGGAAAATTGGAGGAAGGCTGCTTGTAGAGGGTTCCGTATGATGTGGTTTATTCGCCGCTCCTCCGGTGTCCTAACGGCCAATATTTTGTGAAGCTGTTCTCAGCTTTTGTGCGACCTCACTTAGAGTACTGTATCCAGGCTTGTCCACCTTGTCTTGTAAGGGACTAAATGAAAGTGGAGAGGGTTTCGCTTGTGGGTACAAGGTTAGTGCAAGGATTACGGGGGTAAACGTATCCCGAACGTTTGCTTAGCTTGGGTATGTACTCAATGCACTACCGCAGAATTAGAGGAGACTTGATCATCACTTACCGTATCTTAACGGGTAAGATCGGTCCAGACTTGTCCTGGTTATTTAGTCCCGCCAAGCTGTCTAGTCTCCGAGGTCACCCGTTGAAGCTGCACACACTGCGTTCTGACCGGGTAAGGACGGAAACTCGCTTGTCGCGTCGAGTTATTGAACGTTGGAACTCGCTTCCGGAGCATGTGGTTAGGGAGTCTACGGTAGAGGGTTTCGAGCGTCAGTTAGATGCTCCTGGGTGGCAGTACCAAATCTTCCCCTTCTCCTAACCGACTTGTACCTTCAACTTTCCCTTCGTTCTTTTTTAATTTCCTTCTCACCTTGGTATTATCATTATTTAGCTGACATTCCTCCTCTCGTTTCTTAGCTTACGCTTCACTCTTTTACTTCACATAAACCGGCCTGGCAGGGACTGCTGGGCAGGAGAATGTGGGCAGCAATTAGTTTGACAGGGTGTGATACGGTCTTTGTTTTAGGCTTTACAACATCTGAAGCAGACCTGTCAATTCCCGATCCGACGATACGCAAAAGAAGGAACATTCACGGGATTGTCCTATCGTTCCGGTCCCAAGTGAACTTGAACTTGAACTTGAGTTGACACGGTTATACAAACGCCGCATTTGCCGTCATTCCTTTTGGATTTAGAGTGTATCCAGTTTTCTTCACAAAAACATCTGGAGGATTCAACGGAGTGAATTTTCTTTGTTGACATTCTTTCCATATTTTGCAATATTCATCATGACCGTCCTACGGGACGTGTTACGTTTTACTTGTTTTATCTATGCAAACATTTTCCTAGTGTTGCACTGTTTCATCCACACTGTCACTCGTGACCTAGACCAGGCTTATCTCTGCTTTTAAGATATTCATGTAGCGAGTTCATGCGAAAAGGAGCACCTAACTTATTTTCAGGCCTTCAACCAACGGTTGACCCAACACGGCGTCGCCGTAGACCCTACTAAATGCACACCTGACAAGTCAACGGTAGATTTCTTGGGCCACCTTATATCGTCATCTGGGATTGCAGTTCTTGCAGACATGAGCACGGACATGGATCGCGCCTACCAAGCGGTTGCAGATAAGCCTCCTCCTGCGTTATTCGCCTTTAAATCGTCGAATTTATTCTCACAGGGACATACGTACTATCATTCGAAATGGCTTCGCAAGCTCATCCTATTACTACTCAACTTGTGGATGTCTTATTCGCCGACCCCAAGCAAACTGTGCTTATGCAGTTTCCAAATTATCCGTGCTTGAATCTAATCGGTAAATGTATTCTTCATCTTGTCCTACAAGAAAGCTTGTGGTCATAATTAAAGATCAATTCGGGTGTCGTGTGAAACTAATACTACCGTTCATTCTATAGTCACTGTACAAAGCGATGTTGTCAATTTGGTGCGGCTTCGGGATAGCAACTGTCGCCATTAGACAGTAATTTCTAAACCATTAAGATCTGCCTTCATCCTAGCCTGAAAAGCGGCGACTGACCGCCGCTTATCCATTTAACGGCTGGATCGATAACACGCACGACGCGTGTCTATACCATTTCCCAGACAGTTTAACTCATAGGGCATTCAACTTCAGTTGTAAGAATTGCGACTTCAGCTACCACTCTTACAAGTTCTCCCGCCCCTGCGTCTGTAGTTGCTTCTGCGATCGCTGTCGCGTAGCTGTCTCATTGGTTATGCGCCGTCAGCCAATAGGAGGTCGAATTTAGGAATAGTGGGAAATCTAATCACGGAGGGCGCGAAGGGGTGCCGACCGCAAATGCTCGAGAGCAATTCATCCGCATGGCGATAACGAATGGCAGGACGCGGGTGAGACTAGTGAAACGTTGGGTCAGCAGATGCGCAGTGGGATGAAGTTGAGACAATGTAGGACAAGGGATCGGAGCATGCCCCACGTTATCCCTTCAACAAATATTGTGGGCGAAAAGAGCTGATAATTGTTTCGCATTCCATCACAGCCGGTAGCTAGTGTCATTGCAACGAAAGTCACCAGGTGCTTGCAGTAGTGCAGCAACTACTCTAACCTCCAGGGGCGAACGTAAACTTGCCGCACCCTCTGGAAATTTTAGATTCCTAAACTCTGCTAATTTCGGACAGCTCTTGACTAATTTGTTTCATATAACAACAAGCCAAGATCCAAGTATACAGTGCTGCCGTAAATTCAGGAAATTTGTTGTTTCAGTCCTCGTGAACAAGATTTACAGGTACACTTCGCGCATTACTTGCGGCAGTAGCATTGATAACACTCTCCGTTGTCAATTTCGCTCTCTATGTTGACAACTGCGACTCCGTGAGCCTTGTCTGCTTTAATGACAATTATAGGTAGTTCGTTATGAGCCTACAATTTGAGAATGCGCTGTCACAACTGGCTGTGATAATAGTTCGGGTAAGAAATATGCGCAGCAGATTCCCCAAGTGCCATTTCGGTTTGAGGCTTACAAACGCAGAATATCCATTAATTTGGTATTTTATTGAAGCTTTCACAAAATGACACAATCTTCTTCTTTCAGTAAGGATTCCGCATCTTCTATAACTTCACTGAGTTTACTAATCGGACGACCATACTTACCACCAAGCAGATGTAACGGTCTAAGAAGCATATTTGCTCACATGGTCATCAATTTTCTGAAATTTATGGCGTTGCATTAGTCAAAATGTCTATGAGAGACAACATTTCCCGTTTCAACTCCACATCAAATCCCATCGATATATCCAACAATTATCCACCGTCCATGCGTTTCTTTTGGCCGATTCGCCGCTCCATGCTTATCCCCAAATTAGCGTAGTTTTTTGGATTCATCCGTTGCAATGTGCACCATTTTCGTTCTACTCTGAAGAAGGGAACTATTAACGCTGTAAGATTGTCAAAACTTAGCAGATCCACCCGATTTCTTCTGACATACTTGTGCATCTTTGAATTCTATGAGAGCAGATCCCTATATGCTAAGATAACAAATAAACGGAAAAGATTGTACCGAAATGAGAAATAAAGATACAGCTGATGTTGTGATCGCATTTCCTCCTTATTCTGTGAAATGTGTCAGTGAAGTGACGAGTTCCGAGTACTTCTTCACCGAAATATTTACAGCACCTACCCGACTACTCCATCCATAATTTACACTCATCTGAAACTTGAACCAAGGCATTCAAGTAATATTAAGATGAACAAAGTATGATAATATCCGGTCCATCGTACCAAACATGTAACAGAACGAACCGGCGCGGAAGCTACATGAACACAGAATGGTTTGTGCGTGACACAGATATAGACTTTGAGTTGATTTCGCAGATACTTCTCTAGACACCCATTCGTCAGCGCGTCATAACAGTATCGTAGTCGAATGCTTAGCCACGACAGTCGTCAATGTGAATTCCATCCTTCTCCGATTCTCACAAAACCAGTGCAGACATTTCCTCTGCCCGTTTGCTGTTGGTCTCAACAAAGCTGAGAAACAAATCCTCTAACCTCAATCCATTTTCACTCCTCTGATTTTTGTGAGACACATCGGGCGTGCTATCGAGAATCTAGCAAACATAATTTTTTTCATTGACATGACATAAGATTTCCTTTCTCACCTGATTGTACCAAAGCGCTCACCAATTCATTTTGAACATGGTGCGACGAAGATGCAGTGCTGATTTTCCTTCCCAGCTGAACTGTTACCAAATGTTCGCAATGAACAGGCTCACACTTGGCCGACAAATGTACAAATGCGGAAAAATTCCGTCGTTTTCTGGTCTCCTTGGATGTCACCTTGGAGGTCTTCTCAGTGAACACATGGTGTCATGCTTTGTTTGGTGGGAACTTTGACGCTATCACTTATTCTGGCTAAATTTCACGCCACTGATTTTACAAAATTAGTTATTCCGTTTCGTCAACTGCCTTCCCTTCAACCAGCCGGATCGCTACCTCTTTGCGGTTGAGTAATGACTGAGTACGCGATATACTTGATTCGTGTTCACATGCTTTTGTATTTAGCTTCCATCAGTCAAGAAACTAGAATATCCTGTTGAAGATATCGTGCAGCGGAAACCATACGGGGACTCTTCTGTAGAATACACTGGATATCGTAATGTTTGATCATCGTTTCACAAATCCCGAAAATAACCAATTAATTTTAGATTCGAGTCCTCAGCTTTGCATTCGTACCAGGTAGCACCGTTTAGTAAATTCATGATAGATATGCTGAGAAACTGCAGATCCCAGACGGACCAGCAAAATGCGGTGCACTAACTGCTGTGTGCGGCAACCGATGCAAGTTTTATCGACGCATCCCAATGCAACAAGATTCATTAAAGGTGGTATGAGATTTTCTGAACCACTGGATGGGTAGGAAGTTGCCCCCGTTTTTCGAACAGCAGCAGACAACGGATGCTGCGTTATCAGTCGTGTGAGCGCGTCATTCGTCCACTTCAGGGTGAATTTAGGCGAAACCAAATACTCGTACTTGTTTGCCTATACCTGTGGTCTCTGAGTCAGGCATATGAAAGGAATGACCGGGTTGAACAATATGGAAGCATTAATCACCTCGGAAGATGCGGATAACTTCAAAACGTTACTTAATAGAGCACATTTACTAATACACATTTGTCGCGCGGGGAATCGCAACCTTCTGATTTTTGCGTTTGTGGTTTGGCTTGACTAACCACAAAATCCGCAAACGTCACCATTGGTACACCCATGTGCAGGAAGCAGTCTAGAACGTTAGCACTCTTTTCTCTTATGCTGCTTGTTACCAAGAAGAACTTCGGTGCACTAGCTTCTGTGAGCGTCAACTGATCCGAGCTCAAATACGGTAGCATAGTATGTAAGCAGAAGAAAAATGGAGACTGTTTCCAAGGTAAACGATTACTGTGAACGTATTGCGGTCAAGCCTGTTAAACCATGTTCGCCTGATCAGCTCGCGAATGACTCTCTATTCAATTGTTTAGCATTCATATACAGCAAACTCAAACACCACAAAGAGGTGAAGTCACTTCAGGCCCAATGAGTTGTCACCCACTGTGTTACCAGCCCTCTATTTCTCACAGTCGGTTCACATCATTGAATCGGAAACAGATACGTCTTATACGTTGCACACTACTTGCCAACCGAGTGGAGCACTTGCTGCACCACTAACCCACCTGGCGATGAGGTAAGAAAAAGGCCGAATCCACTTACAAACGAATATTTTTTTACGAAAGGAAAAGCCTACAAATCTGCCACGTGAATCACACGTCCGTAATTAGCCGCCACGTGCTGCGCCATTTTCTCACAGTGATGCCGTGTGACAACCACTTTCCTCCGACACTACCTGCACCAAAAAAGGAAGGCGTCAATCAGTTTTGCTGATTGCACCATCTGGGTCCCGTCGGATCATTTCCGCATACCTGCTCCTCCTCGTTTGCTTCACATAATTTTGATTACACTCCAGATTCCCTCGATAGGGTTCAGCGCCGGAGAGTAAGGTGCTAATCGTAACATCCTCCTGGATCGGTAGCGTTCCTCTTGGGAAACTGTTTCCAGGTCTACATGGCACGGGTCGTTGTCACAAATCAACAAACATCGTTAGATAAAATCGGAACCGTTGGCATCATGCACCTTTTCTTGTGGAAACTACCACTTAACACGGAAAAAGCAATCAACTCGTCGTTTGTCATGCCTCTGACAACGTGCAGATTATGACCACGATTATTTGTCATAGTACACTTTGCGCAGCTCCCGTGTGGTGAACGGTCCCAAGTGCGTGTGCAGAAGAGATTGAAAGTAGTCTCGTCAATCCACACCGATTGCCATCCTTCTGGCTGGAAATTCATCAGCTGCATGACAAAAGATTTCCGTCGGTTTTTATTCTCCAGTGTGTTCATTGACTCGGCAACGGCGTGCAAGTTATTCATTGTTATCAGCCGACCGTCTAGGTATCGGGCGACGGTACTGGTACTGACCTCAACCTCGTACTCCGCCTTCAAACGCAGACAAAGTGTTGCAAGTGTTATTGTTGGTTCTTCGGACACCCACTCCAGCAGAGAGTCTACGTGACTTTCTGTCAGAGCTTTGCGACGAGCACCCCGTGTGGTCTTCTTGGTTCTGGGGACTCTAACACTGCTATCCAACTGCGGCATTTTTTGAAATTCACATTAAGCAAACTGGCGACGTGCTTCCAATCGTCTCCCACCTCATAGGCTTGCAGTATTCGGTTCTTCACTTCCAAAGAGTGCCGAGCATACGGGCCCCTTCGGGTCATGTCTTGTGGGCACAATGATGGCTTCACGACCAGATGAAGAAACCTTGCCGCGCGGCTTATTTAAGCAACACGAAATCGTCCATGCATGTCACCACCGTCCGGCATCGTGCAGTTCGATGCGTTTTTGACACCTAATTGGCCACGGACAACAATGGACACTGTTACCGCGTAGCAACTAACTTCTTTTGCACCGGAGACACTGGTACCTAGGTTGGCGACTGCGGCTTTCTCTATGGCAACCTTACCAGGTGGGAATGACTGCTCCTAGATAATTGACCTCTTTACTTCGTACACTGCATTCGGTCAGCTGACGACGTGACGTGCGTCATCTACTTTCCGTTACGTTCAATGGGCCAACTCGTAAAGACGTTGGATTATGACTATCCGGGGGCAAACATTCCACTTTAGAAGGTTGCCACAGAGAAAGCCGCAGTCGCGAACCTAGGTAACAGTGTCTCCGACGTATTGGAAAAGCACTGTCGCAAGATCGCTGCGTCCCGACGGGCTACTCAGTGTTATTGTGTCGATCATACGTTCCTCACTGGCAAACACAAGGTCAAGGATGGCCGGTTTGTTTCCTGTTCTGAATCTCGTAGGTGAGGTATTGTGATTATAAAGTGGTAGGTCAGCGACTGGTTATTGCAGTTCGGTTTTCAATGGCTCACTGAAGGTGGCTGGAACCACTACAGCATGCAAGTTGACGTTTCCGGCAAGGAGGAGGCGACTGTAAGGCTGTGCTGAAACCGTCTGCTGAGCATTAGGTAAACAGTTGAACAATGAACAATGATTTATCACGGGTAAAAAGCATGTGCTTGACAAGTCCCGTAGGATGGTTGGAGTAAAAATTAAAATTGAAAGGATCATCGAATAAGTAAATCGTTATTTTAAGCGTCTACCGATTTAAATGCACTACTGCATAACGATAGTTTGAAATGGGAATGGGATGTGCACACACAAAATAGTATAGAGAGCTGTTATAGTTCAGTAAATGCGTGAGAAATAAAAAAGGAAACGACAACGCTCACTCGTGTGTTGCTTCATTTGACAGATGTGGTATGTTAATCCAGTTTAGATACATCCATGCTACTCACATGGACACTTCTGCATGTATCCTCACCGCCACGTTGCGGAGAGGGCCGTTAAGCACATGGTTTGGTTTGCGTTATTTCGTCCTCCGAGTGGAACGGACTACATCAAGTAATGCAAGTTGGAAAGCGTGTCATCAAGGCGTTTTTTGAATAGCGTTAATGTAGGGGCAAGGATAACGTGAGTCGGAAGGGCATTCCAGGCACGGGACACACGGAGGAGAAAACGTTTCGTCGACAATCAAGTCGACTGTAGTGCGTAGCCAGTTTGAGCTGATGGCCTCTCAGGTTGGTATTTTGGCTCAGCTGCAACAGATTGCGACATGGGTGAGTTGGGTTCGTCAGTATTAAGTAAACCATGATGAGGTCTCCTCGCTGACATCGATATTCACCACTGTACAATCTCAGGGACTGCAGTCTGCGCTGGTAGGAGAGATGAAACAATCCTCTAACGAGTTTGGTTGCTCTACGTTGTGGAGCTTCAAGTGCATTGATGTCGCGCTTGCGCCAGGGACGCCAGGCCTGGATCGCATATTCCACGTGAGGCCTCACGTAGGCGTTCAGCATTTGCGGAAAGATTGATGGCTCAAAATTTCCGAAAGCCCTCCGTAAGAGTCCAAGATGTTGACTGGCTATTTTAGATGCCTTTTCAGCCTGTCTCGAGCAGCCAAGATCGTCCTGCATGATCACCCCGAGGTCGCTTTCCTGGGAAGCACGTTGCAACTGCTGGTCCCCAAGTCGATATTCATAGATAAGCTGATGGCGTATGCTCACGACTTTGCACTTCGCCACGTTGAACTGGAGCAGGTTATCGGATGACCACGATAAGCCCTGTCGAGATCGCTCTGCAATGCCATATGATCATCCGCTGTCCTGATATCATGCCAAATTTTGACATCATCTGCAAAGTAGTAAGTAATTCGACTGCAGTACACTAGCAAGATAACTAATGATTACTAGGAGTAAACGTGACCCCAATACCGATCCTAGAGGCACGCCACACTGGACATCACTTGGATCGGAAATTGAGCTGCGGACTCTCACATTCAGCTGACGTTGAGTGAGGAAGTTGCCGATCCAACCAAGCACAGGGTCACCGATTCCATAGCTTCGAAGCGTGTGCAGTAGAATGCGGTGGTCCAAACGATCGGATGCTTTCGAGAAGTCCAGGTAGATGACGTCGACTCCCAATCTGGCATCGGCTAACTCTGTCCAGCTTGCTCAAACTAGAAGCAAGTTTGTAATACACGACCGATTGCAACGGAATCCGTGCTGCTCTGACACTAGTATGTTGTTGCTCTCAAGGTATCCCATGAGAGCCTCTGCGATCATACCTTCCATTACTTTGGATAAAACTGGGAGGAGAGTGATTGGACGGTAGTTCGAGGGCTCCGCACGATTACCACTTTTGTAAATAGGAGTGATTAGTCCATGTTTCCACATTGTGGGAACCTGCATTTCGTCGAGACAACGTTGAAAGAACCGAGCTAATGGTTCGGCAAGGTTCATGGCCGCTGTCTTCAATGCCTTTGGTTTGATGTCGTCCACGCCAGGTGAGCTGTGCACGCGCAATGACATTAGCCTTTTCATCAAATTGGCTGCTGTAAACGATACGTGGTTTAATCCTGGTGGCCATTGGAGCTGTGTCAAAAGCGAGTGAAATGATGAGTCACTCTGGAAAATGTGGATGAAGTGTTGGCGAAGCACGTTGGCGGCATCTTGTGTAGTGTGGCCAGAGCATCTGTTGCACCTAAAACTGGGATCCCACGCTGCACTCTGCGGAGTTTGTTGACGTGTCTATACAGCAACTTGGGATTTGTACTGAATTTCGCCGCTAAGTTCTGTTGGTGCTGGAGTTTGTCTTCGCGGATCAACTTGACACAGTGGTTTCGTTGAGTTGTGTAAGCACCCCAGGTCAGGTTACTTGGACAGAATTTGTAAGCGCGCCAGGCTGAATCCCTTAAGCCCATGCATTTTCTAGTACGGTCATATCTACAGTTCACATGGGTGGGGGCGTTATACAATGGCCACCAAACATGTGCCGCCACGTCTGAGTTGCAAGCGGCACCGAAGCCAGTCAACAACGTGAGTCCCTGGTTATTAATCAGTTAGAAATGCAAATCACTGTTATGGTACAAAAGGACGCCGCCCCCTACTTGGTCGATGATATCGTAGGACGGACATGCATGATAAGGCGATCTCCGCATCCCCCAATTCGTCGTTGAGCCAGGTTTCGGTTACTGATTACTGGTTTGAAGCAGCAAGAAGAGATATACCTGTGTAGGTGCATCCATTATCACTCAGGTACAAATACTCTTTATGTTAGAGTGCGCTCGATGTATTTTATATCGGCAGTGTTTGTCCAGGAATTTCTTGTTTTCCGACACCGACTTTGCCTCAACTACGTGCTGCGGCAGGTTGATCCACACATTCGCCACTCTCCGTTCGAAACAAAGGTTGTGGACGACCCGCTTCAAATCCGGTACTACAAGCTTGTATCCGTGTCCTCGTGTGATGATTTGCGCGCGCATATGCCGCAGCGGTCTCAACATGGGGTAATCACCGTGATGTGGTACCCGGTGTGTCATCGTGAGGTCAACCCGAATTCGACGATACGATAGGGTGTAAAGCCAGAGTCTCCTACACCGGTCTTCACACGGCGCACCTCGTAAATTGGGGCTCAATCCCGCGGGCAACATGCTGTACCCGCTCAATCCTTTCCACCTCGACCCGGGTGATAGGACAGTATGCGGGTGAGCCGTACTCTAGCATTGGTCGCATTATCGAGACGAAGAGAGGAGTGGCAATCTCTTCGGACTAAGTGCCGAAGGTGCGTTGGGGTGCCCAAGTCATGAGAAGGCGGTGTCCGTAAAGCCTATTCGTGTTTTCCATGCACTTTAGGTCGCAGCGTGATCATGTCCCAGGGCGTCGAGGCTTTGCGACCATTAAACTCAGAAAACTTGCTGAGGAGGCCTTGTGCCTTGTGTAAAACAGGATAGTGTTTCCAATGTTGCACCCATCTTTGGAGGCATGGGTGTGCAGAGAGATGTAAAGCTGAGCTTTGCGAGGTCGTGCACTAATCGTATTTGAGATAAACTATTGATATTGGACTTCGAGCTTCTGCATGTTAGCTGATAGGAAGCTCAAGTGATGAAGTTCCGTTTAAAGTGGTCATTAATGAAGTCGCTGTTTCTATGGGAGGTTGCCTTGCATCACAGCTTTACTACTCAAAAGTAAGGTTTGCTGCCGTAGTTGATAAGCCTCAGTCAGTTGGCTCTGGCCCCATGGACTGGTGTGTGAGTTTACACTCCCTCAAGTGATTCCCCGATGGGAGCTTGTTACAATGCTTGCGACAATTCTCGAGTGCTTTTTCCGCCATGCGTTTACACTGAAGCGCCACTTTCAACACTTTGGGGCCGAGTGTGTCCGACTGGGACGGCCGGGGGCATGCAAAGCGGTCACTTTGTCTGCTGCAACGTTCAGGTGCGCCTAACGAAATTAGGGCTTCAAACAAATGTAATAGCTATTGGGCCATGAACAGAGTTGGTAAAGATGTCAAACATTGTTTAACAGCATATTTGGTCATGGTAAGCCATTTATGGTCACATTCTCTGTTTGCGTCTGCGAGCACCCGAAAGTAGGCCCAGATAAGACGGTTGCCTGTCATATTGTGCAGACAGGATAGTACATCAACAGTTCATCGTGGCATGGGTGCATGCGTAATTACGGTTCACACCCACACCAATTACGGGACTTGTTAAGCACTAGCTTGTTTGCGGTGCGAACTCATTAGAGCTGTATGTTCACCCTTCATGGGTGTATGAAGCGCATTCTCGCTTTGACTTCACTCGCTTATTCAATGTAAGTGTCACCCTTGCTTGAAAAACAACCGGCGCTATCCGTGGAACATGCACTAAGACTGTCACCTTATTAGCCGCATTAAAGTCTTAGTACGCAGGTTGGTACATAGCCAATCGCTATTTCTTGATGTCAGGAAGCTTCGTACGCTGTGGTCGTCGCCTCAGTGACTTCGCCTACGTGCACCGGTTTACACACGAGTTAGCCGTTTGGCCATACCAAATTGTGACGTACCGACTCATTGCGCCACTCGTTTTTCGCCTGTTGGCCCGCGCGCGCAATGTGCCCATCGCATGCAAATGCTTGCTCGGACAAGCACCCAGAGGCGTAGCATAGAGGGCGGGGAGGACGGACCGCCTCGAGCGGCATGTGACAGAGGGCGGCCTTTTTAGTACGGATGGTTGATTAATGCCAAGTGTCAATTCATCAAAATTACTTCCATGACTGAAGTGGTAAAAGCGAAGGATGATAATCATATTAAGACCGAAGAGGAAATTGATACTGCAAACGTTGATATTCGGGCAACAGAAAGCGATATTAACAGTAGGGATGCAGCGGGAAATTTTGTAAGGCTGATGAAGAAGAGGTGCTCTGAAGTGGAAAAAGTGGAAAAACAACCACATTTATGGACGATAAAAATCATATCAACCCATAATATAGATTCCGCCTATGGGCTGTTGAGATTGTTCATGAAATTCCTACCATACTAGTCCGACTCGGGGATCTACTGTCTTCCAGCATATCTACCATGAACTTACTAATAGGTGATACCTGGAACGAATGCAAAGCTGAGGCTGAGAATCTAAAAACCAAGTAGATACTTTCAGAATTTGCGAAACGATGAGCAAAGATTGTGACACGCATGTTGCATTCCCCTACAAAAGAGGCCTGTGTGGTTTCCGCTGCAGGATGTCTTCGACGGGATTGTCTACTTTGTCGACGGCTGGAGGCTAAATCCAAAAGCATATGAACTTGCATCTAGGAAATCGCGTTCTCAATCATTCCTCAATTGCAAACAGGTAGCGATGCGGCTAGTTGAAGGAAGGGCATTTTACAAAATGGATCAAATAGTTGTAGAAATTCAGGGATGTGAAGTTTGGCAAAGATACTTGATATCATCAGGGTTCTTACCAAGCAAAGAATGACACTATGTGTTCACCGAGAAGACATCTAAGGTGGCGAAGGAGACCAAAAGGCAGAACATTTCAGCATTTCTACATTTGTCGGACAAGTGTGAGCTTGTTCTATGCGAACATTTGGTGACGGTACAGCTGGGAAAGAAAACCGGAACTGTCAACGCACCCCCGAGTGACTCACCAACCGGCTTAACGCAACCCCCGAGTGACTTGCCAGCCGACCCAAGGCCCCCTTCTTGAGCCAAAGGACAGTCAGTCGCCCTCGGTCGCAGACAGTCACGGACAGCTTGATCCCCAAACGCCTGGCTAGGCATTGCCGACGAGGACGCCGGATTTCTTCGTGGGGCGAGGACGCCTGAATTTCTTCGTGGAACGAGGACCGTGGGCTGGCGTGCGGTGGGAAGTGACAACTTCCAAGCGCACCGTCGGATCTGCAACGGACGGAATGTCCTGTCGGACACTTTTCTGGACTAGCCAGTTTTCTTGCAGTCTCACCAACCCGCCCCGACGGCCCAGCAATGATGCACTCCGGTCCACACGATCATCATAAATAATAAATAACAAAAGCCTGGACCCAGCGAAATCTGCTACACGCCCCGTATTGGAAGCCCTTGTTCAAGCACATGCAACTATTCGCACAAGACCACACCTTCCGTATTCCCTCACTAACAGCTCCATCCTTCAGCTTTCTAGAGAGAGGCTGTTGTAGTGTACCGGAAAATACGCTCTTTCAGTAGTTTGCAACCTTGCATTTTACGGTTGTTTCAACCTACAAAACTTCCACTAATTTTACTGATGGCACTTCCGTTGATAAAAATCGTTTTGGTGAGTACCTTGTTGCACCGTTTCTCGCTCTGGTTAAAACGCTTCCTACTTTTGTAGCCTGCACAAAACCCGTTGGGTTCAGTCGCCTCCAATTTCTATACTGCCCCGTATTTGACACGGCTGTCACGTGTCATTGATTACCGACTAGTATCCCAGGCGCCACCCAACGAGTCTTGACCACCGATGCAGAACACGCCATCGGCCGTTTTGAATTTTCATTCTGGTGAGCTCGTTCCAGTGATTTTGTGATTCATTACTTGTGCTCATATTGTTTTCTCACCTACCACATTTTTTATTAACTTTTTGCAATGGATTATCTAGAGGATGAGCCATCTCCATACGCGGTTAGCGCCGTCAAGCCCGTGATGGTCAATTCCGTTGCATTAGTCCCTCCACATTTGTGGCAGACTGATCCTTCGTTATGGTTTTTACACCTAGCATCCGTATTTTTACATTCGGATGGTTTCTTCCGATTTCGCTATGTATAATCAGCTAATAGCTCGCCCTCCTCAGAGTATATCCTCGCAGGTGAGCGACATCATACTTTGCTCCCCTCTAGTAATGAAATACGAGACTCTTAAATAGGCTATTATTCAGCGAATCACGCCTTCTGACAAGATCCGTCTGCAGCAACTATTTAGTGATCTACAACTAGGAGATAGGATGCCCTCAGCCTTGTTGCGCGAAATTCAATAGCCCACATCGGCACGTCCAACATGGATGTATGGATTCACCGCAAGCTGTGGATGCAACGCTTTCCTGAACGTACTCAACGTATCCTCGCAGTAGCAAGTGACCTGCCACTCAGATCAATTGCACATTTAGCAGACCGCGTCATCGAACGGCAACAGTCAGAGACTAAAACCAAAGCACCTAAGCAGTTTTGTGCTGGCGCAACCACATCCATAAGCGCGACTAGCCAGCCGTCGGCTATAAAAGCATTATCATCGTAGATAGCGCCGCTTCAGCGCCAGATCGAGGAACTCACTTTAAACCATAAGTACCCCAGCCGCTCTGCATCATCGATCTGGCACACAAAAACCTGATGCAACAGGTTACTGCTTTTACCACTCGCGTTTCGGTAATAAAGCACGTAATTGAGTACAGCCATGTGGCTACGTCGCTACAGATGATCCGCCAGGCCGGCCCGTAATGATGACCAGCAGTGTCGGCAAAGGCCAAATTCGTCGCATCTGCATTAGAAATTATGATTCCGAGACCCAGATCTTAGTTGATACGGGGGTGGAAGTCAGCGTCATGCCCCCTATGCCAGGTGAGCCTATCGCTTCTTTGTCGACAAGCCTAATTGCCGCCAATGGCACGCCAATAGCCACCTACGGTCATCGGTCGCTTACCCTGGACCTAGGTCTTCGGCACACTTTCTTCTGGGTATTCACTGTCGCTGCAGTCCCCTTTTCCTTCATCGACATTGACTTTCTCGGGCATTTCGACCTCTTGATCGAAACGCCAGATGATAGTCAACACTGCAACGAAACTCAGCGTACGTGGCAGCACCGCCGGTGTCGCAGCTATAACAGCAGTCTATGCCTTTCCCCAGACCACGGCAGACTACGCCATTCTCTTTTCCCAGTATTCCAAGCTCGTTCAGCCAATGAACGCAGCTTTACCTGTGGCATCGCAAGTCAAGCACTACATACAGACGAATAGCCCACCCGTCTCATGCCGTCCACGCCAACTATCGCCTGAGAAAGTAAACGGGGCTAGAGCGGAGTTTGAGCACATGCTTGAACTTGTAAGAATCCGCCCTTCCGATAAATCTTGGTCTTCGCCCCTGCAGATGGTCTCCAAGAAATCTGGTGAATGGCATTCTTGCGGTGATTACCGCGCACTCAATCGGCTAACCGTCACAGATAGTTATCTCATCCCACATATGCAGGACCTTACCGTATGCCTCACAGGTAAGACGATCTTCAGCAAGATCGAGCTGCTTCGGGCCTATCACCAGATAACTGTAGAAGAAAATAACATTCCTAAAACAGCGGTTATCACTTCTTTCGGCTTGTTTGAGTTTTAAGAATGCCATTTGGACTGTGCAACGCCGCACAAACCTTCCAATGCCTCATCCACGATGTCACTCGTGGCCTAGATTTCGCTTCATCATTCATCATCATACACGTTAGATAGAGGTGGGAAATACCTCAGCTACTGTGCCGCAATACATAAAAGAACAAAGGAGAAAAAAGGTGCAACTGGTGCAAGCCGACTGAGCTACCGGTAACGGATGGGCATCATTCCGTTAAGCTCCCAGCCGGCTACCGTGCATCAAAAAAAATGATTATGCGAAATTACGTAAGGCTACTTAGTGAGATCGTAGTTGGAGGGGGAGGCTAAGAGGGATGGGGTGAGGCAAAGAAACTCAGAACACGAATGCCACTGAGGTCGACACCTAGCCATATCAACAAGTGTATCCAGACAAACGTGTTCATCCTCTTTCGGACCCCAACCAGAGAGCCGAGACTCTCCAACGGAGGCCAGCTCCGAAGTGAGGGCCTTCATTCCTCTCAATCAAGTCACCGCTTGGCAACCGCTGCTCTTCTTCCATCCACACCCCCAGCGAGCAAACAAAGCGCGTTGCGGGAGTCGCTGGGCTGGCATACACAACACGTGGCCAAGCGATCGGAGCCTGGTGCATGAAATAACGCTGCTGATCGGTTCATTTCCCTTCCTTGTGCCATAAACAAGGCGTCGAACGCGCTCATTGCTAACTCCGTGTTCCCGCCAGATGTGAGCTAGATTCCGAAGTCACCGGTGGTTGAGCGTAACTAGCCTCTTCAACTCCGCTGATCGTAGGGGCCAGGTTTCACAACCGTACAGTAAGGTCGAAGGTACCGCTGCATTGTACACTCTACCCTTCAGATCAAGAGTGATGTCGCGCCGGCGCCATAAGTGGCGAAGGTTAGCAAAAGTTCCCCGAGCTTTTGCCATACGGTTCGTGATCTCATCCTCAATCCCACGGGCGCTGATACAACTTCCCAAGTAGTTGAATTTTTGTACGAGTTCTAGCTGATCCCCACCAACGGTCAGCATAGGAGGCGGTCCAGACTAATCTTGGAGGAACGCTTTGCACTTCGAGGGTGCGAAGCAAAGCCCGAAGTGACAGACAACTAGTGCCAATTTGTCCAGTGCCGCTTGGCACGGTTGTGAGCTGTCACAGATCAGGGAAATATCATCAGCATACTCCAAGTCAATAAGTCGTTATCCTGGGAACAGATCCACACTTTCTAAGTCCTGTGCTGTGAACGCGATTTCCATGAGTCCGTCAACAGCGAAGTTGTACAGGAAAGGTGACAGCGGGCATCCTTGTCTCACATTGCTGGAGATAGTAAAGGGTGACGCCAGCTTGCCGTAAGTCCTCACTCTGCCCGAACTACGCGCATATAATGCTCGGATAATATTTACATATTTCTCAGGTACACCTTTCCTGAGTAGGCAGTCCCAAAGCGACGTCTATTCACCGAATCGAATGCACCTTTGAAATCGAGGTACACGACAATGGTGGGCCGCCAATATATGTGACGGTGCTCCAACAACTGACGCAAGGTGAAGATGTGGTCAATGCAGCTACGACCTCGACGAAATCCAGCTTGCTTTTCACGAATCTGGCTTTCACGAGTGCCAGTCAGTCTGTGAAGGATGACAGAGGCAAGCAATTTGAAGGCGATGGAGATCAGACTGATTCCTTTATGGCTGCCGCATTCCGATCGTGAGCCTCCTTTGAAAATTGGGACTATGATGGAGCGGCTCCAATCGGTTGGGACAGTTTCCTGCTCCCACAGTCTCACTAGTAACTCGTGTAAGTCATCTACAAGAGCAGGTCCCCCGAATTTGGAGAGGGCTGGAGGAAGGTCATCAGGTCCCGCGGCTTTATTTAACTTCAACAGTTTGATCTCATGTTTGACTTCTGAGCGAGAGGGTGGATCCAAAGGGAAAGCGCACGGAGAAGGACGATCAATGGTCGGCAAGAAATCTAACAATTCCAACCGATTAAATAGCCTTTCAAAGTGTTCAGCCCAACGCTCCAGGCGTTTTGATAAGTTGTGGATAGGCTGTCCACCCTCGTCACGTATAGTTTCACTAACACCAGGTCCCCTGCTGCCCATTTCCCGTATAAGACGGAATAACTCACGATGGTTACCAAGGGCAGCGGCCATTTCCATCTCTGTTTCACTAAGAGATCACCAGGATTCGCGGTCTCTCTTCAGGCTAGCACGGAGTTTCGCCCGGAGCTCTTTGCGAGTTTCATTGTGTTCGCTTCCAGCCGGAATATGCCGGCGAGCATCGATAAGTTCCAGAGACGGCGAAGAACCCCAATATCCATGTTGGCTATTAGACATACCACATGAGGATTTTCCTGCTGCTAGTAAGGTCTGATGAGTATGAGACCAGTGAGCGTTTGTCCAACTCGTATGACAGCGTATTTGATAGGCATTCAGAATAGCCGGTTTCGCCATTTGGCTAGTATCAATGCGCCCACAGCGTCGTCGTGGGCGTCCGCCAAAACGCATCCGCAGGTCAGCACATACAAGTGCATGGTCGGTGTCTACACCTGTGCTCCAAATCGAGCGACAGTTCTGGACGCAGCCTCTCCATCGGTAACTTATCGCAATGTGATCGATTTGCGTTCATGGCTGGTTCTAGGCTGGTGGGCGCCAAGTCACTCTCCGGTGGGTGCTGTGTCGGAAACTAGCGCTCGCGAGAAATAAGCGAGCGTCTTCACACAAATGCAGTAATCGCTCACTGTTATCATTACGGAAGCCTACACCATGTTGGCCGCCCAGATGCAGTTCATCAGTGGATAATTTTCCAACTTGAGCGTTCAGATCTCCAGCCAGCACAACAGTGTCCGAGTTTCTTCTGTGACGAAAGAGCTCGTTCGGTTGACGATAAAAGTCGTCTTTTACCGAATCATCGCTAGAGTTTGTGAATGCATAGGCAGCGATGACGAATAGACACCAGTTAGTCCCGCGCGACTTCGAAGTTTTGAACGAGCCAGCCAATCGGACCGCACACATCCGGCTACTGATTGGAATCCAAGCAACCAGAGCAGCTTCAGCCCGGGGATTCAGGACAATACCAAAACCGTCTTGGCCGGTGCTCGAAGCTGCATCGTCACCGGATAGGCACAAGGAGAAAGTATTGCTGGTGTCTTGAGTTCAGAGAGGTTTGGAAACAATCGGTTTGGTATAATAGTTTGGTAACGTTTCGCCTTTAACATAAAGGCTTCCTCAGACCAGGTGAATCAGTGTGCAATTGGTGTGGGATTTTATAGCGAACAGGGGCGATAACCGCGTTACCCAAATCTTGAGCCATGATTCATTACAGGAACAGTTCAGGATGTCACCTCAGGTGGTTCAATCACAGTGGGAATAGTCCAGGTGTTCCTTTGTGCGTCATGACATTGACGGATAAGCCCATAGTGTTGACAATGGGAGTCGGTTTGCACTTTTCAATCTGACCCCCAGCTGAGTGGATAGGGACGGTCGGAATTCCCTACAAGGAAGGCACTTCGGAGGCAATTCGGAGAGTATTAAACAAGGAAAATATAAGGGTGATCTTTCACCGAGGTCGAACGTTACGTTCGGCGCTGGTACACCTGAAGGACCCGCTTCCCAAGGATAGGATGACTAACTGTGTTTATAAAATTAAATGTAAGGACTGTGCGCATGTGTACATAGGCCAAACAGCGAGAGAATTACGCACACGAATTTCTGAGCATAGGAGACGCATTGCAAGACTACCAAGAAACGAGTTTGAATATCAAGCAATAATAAGAGACTCGGCCGTAGCTGTGTATGCATTAGACACGGGTCACCAGATAGACCTCGAAAACGTAGTCATTAGGAAGGGTATCCGATCAACCACTCAGCGGTTGATTGCCGAGGCGGTGGAAATTGCCAAATCTGACGACTGCGTGAATAGAATGGAGGGGGTAGAAATCCCTAATGCGTGGCGGGCGGTCTTAAGCCGACCAGCTTGACGAGCATCGACGCGTGGATCAGATTGAAAAGTGCAAACCGACTCCCATTGTCAACACTATGGGCTTATCCGTCAATGTCATGACGCACAAAGGAACACCTGGACTATTCCCACTGTGATTGAACCACCTGAGGTGACATCCTGAACTGTTCCTGTAATGAATCATGGCTCAAGATTTGGGTAACGCGGTTATCGCCCCTGTTCGCTATAAAATCCCACACCAATTGCACACTGATTCACCTGGTCTGAGGAAGCCTTTATGTTAAAGGCGAAACGTTACCAAACTATTATACCAAACCGATTGTTTCCAAACCTCTCTGAACTCATGACTACTCGATCGGTTCCAAGTATCTTCCAAGTATTGCTGGTGTCACCTGAAGGGAACCGCAAAGTGAGCACAGAGCTCGGGTCTTGCTGTCGGGTCTCCGATAAGCAGCGGATATCGATCGTGAGGATCTTTAATGTTAGGGCAAGTGCTGCCTGTTGATCGATCTGTTGCAAGGTGCGTACATTTAGGATGAATCGGGGATGATCGAGGGCTCCAAATGGAAGTCGATTAACTGGGCTTCGCAGCTTGGTTGGACATGGGCTTGTCGACAGGACAGCAATGACTCTCCGCGTTCATATGTGAGTTGAAACTAAAAGACAAGCGAATATTGAAGCAAGGTGGGAGAGGGTCGAGAATTGGGGTTGAAAACAGCGGGGATAAAAGTGAAGCTGGAACGGGACGATAAGGGTGAAAAAGGGTTAGAGGGGAATAAGAAGATGGAAAGGCTTGAGCAGTAGTATCCAAACCCCTATCCACGCTGCTCGATGCAGCAGATAGGGCACCGTTGATTATCCTCTGCTGTGACCAGAGCATCAGAAATTTGTTTGAAGACAGAGTCATTGTATTGCCTGGGCAGGATACTGTCAGGTTGTCCAGGCCAAGCCAGGAGAATGAATTGGGTTCTCAACCAAAGCCTTTGGTACAAAAATTGACCGCAAGGCAGCGGGTTTGGCACTGGACTACAAGGATTCATTTTTAAGGAATAAGGAGCCACCCTCATTCAAACCCCAAGCTGGAGGACCAGGAGGCTGAGTTTGGCTGGCCTCTAAGCATTGACCAATCTGGTATGAGTGACTCTGAAGGTGCATAAATGGACCACCCAGCATGGCTCAATGGTTCACTGAGGCACACAAACCATCGCACTACGGCAAGGTCCAGCCACATTGCGATGGAGATTTCGCTTTTTCCTTCCTCGTTGATATTTTAGTAGCCAGCTCATCGGAACAAGAGCAACTCGAGAATCTTCGAACTCTCTTCCAGCCCTTGAACCAACACGGTGTCAAAGTCAACCCGACTAAGTACGAACTCGGCAAATCAACGGTAGATTTCTTAAGCCACCCCGTTTCATTGTCTGGTATCGAATTCCTTCCTGATAAGATCCAAACAATCAAGGACTTCCCAGCTCCGACTTCAGTTAAGCACTTCCGTCGATTTCGTGATTTGGTCAACTACTATCGACGCTTCATTCCGCACTGCGCTCAGCCCTTGCCGCCTGTGACTGACCTACTCAGAGGGATTGAAGGTAAATCCGCTTTCCCTGACACAGCACAGGGAACATTCGCAGAGCGTAATGATGCTATCGCCAACATAGCCCACCTCGCTCATTCCGAATCGACAGCAACCCTATCTATTTGGTGACAGTTCAGCTGGGAAGGAAAATCAGCACCATTTCTTTGTCCCATCACGTCCAAAATGAAGTGGTGAGCACTTTGGTACAGTCAGGTGACAAAGAAAATCTTAGATCAGGTCAATGAAGGCAATATGTTTGCTAGATTTTCGATAGCACTCCGGAGATTCTCACAAAATCCAGATGAGTGAAAATAAAGTGAGGAGGGTAGAGGAGTCGTTTCTCAGCTTCGTTGAGACCAGCAGCAACAGGACAGAGGAAATTTCCGCACTGCCTTTGCGAGAGTCGGAGAAGGATGAAATTCACATTGACGACTGTCGTGGACAACCATGTGAAAATGATGCCATTACGGCTCGCTAACGAATGTGTGTAAAGAGATGTATTTGTGAAATCAGCTCAAATTCTACATCTGTGTCACGCACAAAAAATTCCATGTGTTCATGAAGCTTCCGCGAAGGTTTATTCTGTTATACTGTTCGTACGATGGACCGGATATTATCACTCTTTTTCATCTAAACATTACTTACATGTCTTGTTTCAAGTCACCGGTGTAAGTATCAGATGACTGTAAAATATAGATGGAGTAGTCGAGCAGGTGCTGTAAGTAGTTTGGTGAAGAAATACACGGAACCCGTCACTTCAATGACATATCTCATAGAATAATGAGGAAATGCTATCAAAGAGTCAGTTGCATCTTTGTTTATCATCTCGGTTCAGTTGTCTCTGTTTATTTTGTATCTTAGCATGTAGGGATCTGCTCTCATGAAATTCAAGGATGCGCAGGTATGTCAAAAGAAATGGGCAGGATCTGCTGAGTTTTGACATTCATACAGTGTTAATAGTTGCCTACTCCACAGTAGAGCGAAACGGATGCACACTGCAACGGATGAATCCAAAAAACTACGCTCATTTCGGGCAAAACATGAAGCGTTGAATCGACCAAAAGAAACGAATGGACGGTGGATAATAGTTGAATATATCAATGGGATTTTATGCCGAGTTGAATCGGGAAATGCTGTTTCTCATGGACATGTTGACTAATGAAACGCCATAGATTTCAGAAAATTCATGACCTTGTGAACAGATCTGCGTTTCTTACACCGTTAATTCTGCTTGATAATAAGTATGGTGGTTCGTTTAGTAATTTCAAAGTAGCTATAGACAAGACGGAATCCTTGCCGAAAGAAGAAGATTGCGGTGTTTTGTGAAAGCTTCATTAAGATACCCAAGTAATGGACCTTCTGACTTTTTAAAACCTCATACCGAAATATCACTTAGGTAATCTGCTGCGTATATTTCTTACACGAACTACATGCATAACCAGCTGTGAGAGCGCGTTCTCAAAACGTAAGCTCATAACGAACTACCTTCAATTGTTATTGAAGCATATACGGCTCACGGAGTCGTAGTTCTCAACATAGAGAGCGAAATTGATAATATATAGTGTTATCAATGCTACTGCCGCAAGTAATGCACGAAAAGTGTAGCTGTAAATCCTGTTCCGGAGTAGTGAAACAATAAAAATTCCTGAATTTACGGTAGCACTCTTTAGCTTGATCTTTGCTTATTGTTATATAGAACAAGGTATTTGAGAGCTGTCCGCAATTATGAGGGTTTACGGATTACAAATCACAGAGAGGAAGGCAAGTTTAGGTCTGCCACAGGCGGCACGAGTAGTTGCTACGTCACTTCAGGCACCTGGTAACTTTGGGTGCAATGACACTGGCTCCAGCTATGATGGAATGCGAAGCAAATATCAGCTCCTTTCGCCAACAGAATTTTTTAAAAGGATAACGTGGGGCATGCTCCGACTCCTTGTCCTACAGTGTCTCAACTTCATCACACTGCGCATCTGCTGACCCAACGTTTCACTAGTCTCACCCGCCTCCTGTCATTCGTCATCGTCATGCGGATGAATTGCTCTCGAGCATTTGCGGTCGACACCCCTTCGCGTCCTCCATGATTAGGATTCCCACTATACCTAGATTTGACCTCGTATTGGCTGACTGCGCATAACCAATGTGACAGCTACGCGACAGCGATCGTAAAAGCAACCACAGACGCATGGGCGGGAGAACTTGTAAGAGTAGTAGCTGAAGTCGCAATTCTTACAATTGGTTGAATGCCCTATGAGTTAAACTGTCTGGGAAATGGTATACCCGAGGAACGTGTGACTCAGGTGGACGCGACAGGTCTGACTCCTCTGGAGCGACGGACGCCAAAATCTGACTTCAATGCAGTGCCAATCGCCACGCAACGAACAGTGACACGAAGCTATACACGGTGCCTACGCATCTCTCTCCTCTTGCTACCCCAGTTGTATTGTGCACATCAATATCTGCTCTACTCCTTTTTGTTTTTGTGTAACCTTTACACCATTTCACCACCAGCTGCGGTCATTTGTAGTTCGCTGCCCAACTACTGACCGTGGTCACATGTATCTGTTGAATTACGTCATGCTACGATAGTGGAAACGTAGATAAGTGAGACATCTACAACCTAAAGCTTGAACACTCCTTCTCTAACTAATCATTTTTTTGAAATTAGTGCAAGCCACAATGGCTGCAAAAGTCTCGGTTTCTATGACGAAATCAGTTGCGCGATAAAAAGCATAAACCTTTTCCGTTGCCTTGAAAACACTGCAGACAAGGTATGCTCAGAAGGTAGACCCAGCAACTGAGCTATCTAGTAAAGTGTCATCCATGGAAACGGAGTTAAAAGACCTCAGGAAGCAAATGAATGCTATGCAATCAATCATAAGACATCTAACGCCACTAACGTATATCCTGGACCCGCCCCAAATCCAATGCACTGAACACTTGAATAGAGTCGGTTACTTCATAGCTACTATTGCCACTGTTCACGAAATGCTTACACGTTCTATGAACGTTGTCATTGTTAATATTCCGAATAGGTAGCTGATGTATATATTAAAGCATACATTTCTATCGGCTGGTTCCGTATGTGAAGCAGACTGTGCTGTTGTAAAACTACGGAAGAATTCACACAAAAGCTCTTGCCTGATAGAGCTGAATTTTAACGCCTCTGACGTTGTTCGGTCGCTCCTGAATAACCGGAATCCAACTCTTCATTGATTAGAGCAGCTCGGACTCCACTGGAAAGAGAGGTCCTGAAAATAGAGTACTATTTGAACAAATCGCGTGAGCACAAAGTCTGAACATTCGCCCTTAAAAATCGATGTTTGTACTGAATTTTCCCCCATAATGTTGACGTCGATGACAGTAACGTACCGGACTCGAGTTACGCAGCAGAGGAGCTTCCCTGTGCAACCAAGTCAGAAGATATGATAATTTTGAACGAAAATACGCTCAAAGCTGTCACGCAAGTTAGCGCGCAAAACACTAAACCATCTAAGCCAAATGAAAGTAATAAGCGGTCTAATAGTCCGATCCCAGAATCAGGATTTATCAGACCGATGCCAAAAAAGGAAACGGGTCCTTTCCGGAGGAATCCTGGCCCAATAAGAGTCCTAACTTTAATTATACTTAATGTGTACAAAATAGTCGATATTCGGCGGACACTCAAAGGAAACCTAA
Organism: Dicrocoelium dendriticum; assembly: GCA_944474145.2. Lineage (NCBI taxonomy): Eukaryota > Metazoa > Platyhelminthes > Trematoda > Plagiorchiida > Dicrocoeliidae > Dicrocoelium > Dicrocoelium dendriticum. The sequence goes on from OX104067.1 coordinate 114,731,899, forward strand.
TTCTAAAAGGACTCCGTATGTCAGGTATACGACCCCAACCATCGTCAGCGGAGCACTCCGGCTCACTGCTCCTCTGTCTATCAGATTCATCCAATACTAAGTCCTTGCAGTTCCAATGTCAGACGCTGAGACGGATCATACTACTTAACGACCTAACGTGCACATCACCAAAAAACAATATAGCAAAAGGGATTATATACAGGGAAAGAAAAAGCACTACCAATCAAAATGTCACAGTCATGACCATGGCAACCGAATTGATTGCCTCAAGAGTTTCTGTGCACATAGCACAGGTTGATAAGCCTTGATTAACAACGGCTCACTAATTGCTAGCATTATCGGGTTTTTGTTACGTAATAACACTTTGAACGCTGTCTCGGGGTTCACGTGATGACGGGTTATCATAACAGCTTTCAAAGTGTTATGACGTAACAAAAATGCTAGCAATTAGTGAGGCGTTGTTAATCAAGACTTATGAACCTGTGCTATGTGCACAGAAACTATTGAGGCAATCAATTCGATTGCCACGGTCTTGACTGTGACATTTTGATTAATATAGCAAAACCTGAAGGCATGATGGAACACTAGGTAGCACCCGCGGCTTCACATATCTTTACCGGCCACCAACGGATGCAACCCGAAATCACGCCAGAGCACTATTTGCAGCGGCTGGAACCTACCACCGCCAACCCTAATGCCGAGTCTTGTCAGTCCAGTGGGGAGTCTCTTTTCCAGCCATCTTTTAAATCTAGCACAATTATGCCAGTCTTACTGCGGCCTCAGTCCCCTGAGGTTTCCACCAACACCACTTGACCCACAATGGATATCGATGCATGCAGCGGCAATGCCATACCCCCACGTATGCTCTCACTTGCTGAAACTTAGCCATAACACCCATCTCAGAAGTGACCCCCTGAGATTGAGTGAACAGTATAGCCGCCTGGAATGCCGGCGGAATTATTTTTCTCTTCGGATTTGCCAACCCTGGAAGTCTCTCTTAAGCTTAGTTGTTCCCTCCTCCGTGTAGGATATTTTCAAAGAACGATTGAATCTTGCTCTTAGTTCCCATCACTTCGTTGCTTAAACTGTGCTACTTTGGAATATATTAATTATCCCTTCAAACCGGATTAACATGTCACATAAACCTGAGGAGGCGATACAGAAATGAGTATGCTCGTTTTCACTTTTCTCACGGAGTATAACATCTATAACTGTCCCCATGTTGCCTCGTTATTCGCACGCAATTTCTATTTACAATGCTATTATTCAGCGGCGCATCTGCTAGATAAAATCTCAAACCGACAATTCGCATATCATTTGCTATCGTAGTTTTACCCCACCAGCCTGCGGGATTTGTCAAGCAACTGCTTTTTTACCGGGCATAAATCATTGTTCACTGTTCATTATCAATGAAGTCCTAATTCGGCCACACCAGCAAGGCGCTCTCAAGTTGCTTCTTATCAATGCTCGCTTTCTAACTAATAAAATACATACTTTGCGCCTTCTGCTTACTCTCTCAACTCCTGGTTTGCTACTCATAACTGAAACCTGGCATGACCCGCACACTCCAAATGAGTTCTACCAACTGGTAGGCTATTCATCATTCATGAACAGCCTACAGGTTGGCAAGGGAGACGGGTGCGCTATTTATGCACGGGAGCAACTCCGTACTCAATTAATAGTAGACCGGAAACTCAATATCATCAATGAATCCGTGTGAACAATGAATTTAAACGGGTTAAGAAGCGTTGCTTTACAAGTCCCTTTGGATAGTTGGTGGGGATATCGACATACCAATAAGGATAATAATGAAAGTAAAACAGTTAAGAATTTAAATATGAAAATAAGGACTTATCACTTTCCGCCGCCTTAGTCCTGCAATCCGCTAAGATTCACAGCACCCGTAGTTAACGTCAAATAACTCCATGGTAAACTCCGGGTGTAGGATGCAGACGCAGTGCTAAGTGACAAAGTGTAAGTGGATGAGTGCATCACCCAACCGTCTTTTAAATACTGTTAGTGTCGGTGCAGAGACGACCGATTCTGGGAGAGCATTCCAGGGGTGACGGACACGAACAGAAAAGAAATTTCTGTTGCACTCCAGACGGCTGTATTGTTCTGCGAGTTTCTATGAGTGGCCCTTCAGGGTTGTACTGGTGCTGAGTCGCAGTAAAGGGTGGCACACATGATGTGGGTCTCGCAGGATCAAGTATGCCATAATCAGGTCGCGTCGTAATCTGCGATAGCTTCCACTGTATGTTCCCAGTCGTTGCAGCCTCTCCTGGTATGAAAGATTGCGCATTGCAATTACGTTCTTAGATGCCTGACGTTGTGGCTGCTCCAGTAGATTAAGGTTGTGTTTCAGCCATGGATACCGGGCTTGAATTGCGTATTTGACATGGGGACGAACACACGCACTGAGCAGTTGTCGAAATATGGAGCTGTTTATTTGTCCAAACGCCCGTCGTAACAGCCCGACGTGTTAGTTCCCAGTCTACGAGGACTTTTCGGATTGCCTGGAGCAACCCAAGTCATCTTGAACCAGGACACCCAAGTCACGTTCGAGCAATGATCGTTGTAGTATATTGCTTCCGAGCCGGTATGAGCAGTTGCTTTGATGTCGGATGGAAAGCACCTTGCATGTACTGACGTTGAAATGCAATAAGCTTTGGGTCGACGGTATCTAGTTCAGTCTGAAGCACATGTTGGTCGGCTTTTGCCTAGATCCTGCGCCAGATCTTGATATCGTCGGCAAACATTAGGAAGTTAGAAGGGATTCCCTGTGCAAGATCATTAATAAACACCAAAAGTAAATGTGGACCTAGAATTGAGCCTTGCGGTGCACCACACTCAACTTGTATGGGGTTCGATAAAGAGCACCGAACTTTGACCACTAATTGCCGTTTAATTAGAAAGTTGGCAATCCAGCTTAAAAGTGGATCACCGATCACGTAATGCTGCAGCTTGGAGCGTAGTATCCAGTGATGTAGACGATCGAAAGCCCTGGAAAAATCCAGCTAAATCACATCAGCGTCTTCTCCGGGGTCAGCTGCCTTGGTACAACTCCTGCTTGCAATTAGTAAATTCGTTGTACATGACAGCTGTCGACGGAAACCGTGCTGTTCAGGCGTGATGATGTTGCAATTTTCCAGATAACACACCATTGCATCAGCAAATATGGATTCCATGACCTTAGGGAGTACAGGAAGAAGGGATACTGGGCGATAGTCGAAGGGATCATTTCTGCTGCCACCCTCGTGAATCGGGGTTATTATTCCAAGTTTCCACATGGCTGGAACTTGATTCTGGTCTAAGCAGTGCTGGAGAAACTGAGCTAAAGGTCCTGCCAGTTGGCTTGCTGCTGCTTCCAATGTTTCTGGTCGAATGGTGTGGACACCCGGTGAGCTGTGTTTGCGTAGAGAAGTCAGCTTTTGCAATACAGCCTCCGCGGTAAAAATGATGTGGGTTAGTCCTGGCGAGGAGACGACAAAGGTTGGAAGATCGCTTGGTGGCAAGACTCTCTGAAACGTGGGGGCATATTGCATCCGCAACGCGTTTGTTGCTTCCACAGCTGTTCTTGTTGGGCCATCAGCCGTCCTGAGTGAACGAAATCCTTGCCTTACCTTTCGTAGGCTAGTAACTTGCTTGTACAGCAGTTTATGGTTAGCAGTTAGGGTTTTTACGATGTTCTGCTGATAGGCGGCTTTGTCTTCTCTTGACAGTTGAGTGCATTGATTATGTTGGGCTACGTAGTTGTCCCAAGTTTCTGGGGCTGGAGCTTCTCTGTACACACGCCATGCTGCGTTGCTTGCTGTCATCCATTTTCGAGTTCTGCTTCTAACGAAAGAAACTGATTTGCACTTATTGCAAGCTTTTATCTCTGAAGCCTGTGCAAGCAGCTGACTGAATTTGTTGACGAACTCGAGCCAGGCGATTTCCGGGGTACTTCGTCAAGGAACGACCAAGTTGTAGCGCTGACGAGCTGGGCTAATCGATCGTAGCTTGTGATAGTTCCCACAGTCTCATCGTTCTCATTCCGATATTCCGCATGGCAGGCGAAGTTGAAGTTGATGAATGCGTGATCACTGCGACCCAACGGACAGTCTAAACCCAACACATCAATCATATGCTCCTCGTTGGTAAGCACAAGATCCAGCACAGATGGCCTGTTGCCTGTTCTGAACTCCGTTGGCATAGTGGTGATTGTAAAGAGGACCAGTGGTTACGAGATCTTGTAGATCGACTTTGAATTGTTCTCCGATCGTGGCAGGAGTTTCTACTCAATCTACCTTAAAATCATCCATGATAAATATGTGAGGGTACTTTTGTTCTAAACTGCATCTTAAACCAGCCACTAGGTGGCAGTCGTTTTCGGGTGTAGAGTTAGGGGGCTGTACACCAAGACAATAAGGCAAGCGTCCCTACCTTTTAAGTGCAAGTGGCAAAAAAGAGTTTCGGGGAAGTGCGAGTCTGAATCCTCCACGGCTTCACACTGTAAGTCGCTTCGATAATACAGGATTACCCCTCCTGCTTTTGTAAGCCTATCGTTCCGGATTAGCGACATGCCCGGTAGCGAAACTTCAGGGTCCGTCATTCCCGTGTGCAATCGCGTCTGGGTGATATCAATGACATCATACGGCCCGGAAGCTTAGTGATCTTTCCGTTCGGTCAGTTTATTAAAAAGACCCTGATTATTCGTATACAAGCAGGCCAGTTTCCCGGTCTCTAGGAGCCCACAGTGGAGTGAAGGGGTCACGTGTGGGAGAATGCCGACCGATGGGACGTCGGCAGATACTCGTTTTTTGATGGGACAATGATACCTCGTTTGCAACTTGACTCGGCCAAGGTGCGTCCCAATCTTCGTTTAGACCCACGTCAGAGTCAATTAAAGCAGCAGCCAAGTTACGCTTCTGTACATTCGTCGGTATGCTTGCTGCTTCAGTTGCTTTAATATTTGAGCTGTGCAAAGCTTCTGCGATCTATAACCGAAGTTCAGAAGGAAGACGTTTCGGATTTCTCCGCCATCGATCCAAAACATCCTTTGCTTGTCGCTCTGACTGAACCACAAGTATTAGGATTCTAGAGCCGCATCCTCTATACTTTGGTAAGAGAAGTATCCTGGTGAGGGAAAACGCCACCAGGATGTATTTACTATTCACGCCGTTATACCACGTTACTTTCGAACAACTTACTCCTGCTTTTGTAGTTGCTCCTGAGCAGCTACTCTTCAGTCAAAAGATACTAGGAGGTAACTATAAGTTACCAGATTTCATGACTAGAGAATACAGCATCACCAAAGCTGTTGCGTTTCCTCTCCGAAGTTCGGACCCAAGGATTAACTCAAGTGATTCCTAAACCTACCAGGGATAACAATATTTTAGATCTCATTTTTGTCCAAGACGTACACCCCACAGCTGTCGAAGTTGATGCAGTATATCTGGACTTCTCAAAGGCATTTGACCGTCTGAACCACCGTATTCTCCTTCACAAGCTGCAGTGCTGTGGAATTAGTGACCTAATCCTCGGTTGGATAGGTAACTTCTTGCTTCAACGACATCTGACTGTAAGAGTTCGCGGCGTCATCTCTGACCCAATCGACGTTAAGTGCGGAGTATCCCAGGGCTCAGTACTTGGTCCACGACTATTCCTGATTTACACAAACGATCTCGCGACAGTGGTCAACTCCAACTCCTTAATCTTCGCTGATAATCTCGAGATATGGCGAGCCGTTAAAAAAATCAGCGACAATGCAGCACTTCAGGATGATCTTGACAGCGTCTCCGAATGGTGGAGTCAGAACCTGCCTCAGTTCAAGCTTACAAAGTGCACGCTGTTGAGCATACGCCATAAAGCCACTTGCGAATACAGACTGAGGGATCAAATACTGCAGCGCACTACAACGTAATACGATCTAGGCGTGATAGTGTAGGAAGATCGGGGCTGTTCTCGTCAGGCCGAGGAATCCTTCAACAAATCTAACCAACGTCTTGGCCTTTTGCGGAGGGTATTCGTGTGCTTTGATCCTTCCATCTTTCCTCAGATGCTCGACGCCTACATTCGGCCTCATTCTGAGTACGCTATCCACGCCTGGCAGCCATGACAAAAGCAAGACCTTACCGGTCTTGAACTGCCACAACGAAGGGCGACCAAGAACGTAAAGGGTCTGTTTCATCTCACTTACCGGTTGAGGCTGAAAACCCTTGGGGTCTACAGTGGACAATATCGACGCCTGCGTGGCGACTTGATAATGATTTATTTGATCCTGAGAAATCCAAACCATTCTTGTCGTCACCTACTAAAGCTGAATCGCAATACCATGCTCAGAGGACACCATCTAAAGCTGGCCACACAATATAGCCGGTTGGAATGCCGCCGGAATTTCGTTTCCCTTCGTGTGTGCCAACAATGGATCCTTCTTCGCGCATACGTTGTCATTTCCCCCATGGTAACTGTATTCAAAAGACGTCTGGATGATTCGCTCATCCACTTACATTACGATATATACTCAGCGATGTCTACGTCAACCAAACGCGACCCAACGGTGCTCGTTCTCAGCTTTTGTGCTTTACCACATACAAGTTGCTGCTGTGAGATATCGTTCGGATATACTACAACTGGATTCATCAATCACATCATTCCAAGAAAGCGGCGCACGAGTGAGCATTGTCGTTTCTTATTTTCTTAGGACATACTTTCCCCATATTACTCCACAGTAACACTTCAATACGCATTCCAAAATATTTCAATGAAGAGGGGGTATCTGAATCGCTAGACGCTTAAGTTGACGATTTACACTTATGTTTGCTTTCACTTCAACCATCCTACGGGACTTGTAAAACAATCGTTTTTTTACCTGTAATATATGGTTGTTCATTATTCATTATCTCGTTTCCCAGCTAGTGATCATAGAGTCCTGTACCTCAGTTTCACGGCACTCGTCCCCTCCCAGTTTGTAACATAAGACAACTAATACAGCGCTTCAGGGACTTTATAAATGTAAACTGGGACACATTTGCTATACTTTTGCGAAAAATATACTGGAATCGCCGCTTTCTCACTAGAGATCCACAAATTGCAGCAGACGAAACTTACGCAACTATCCAACGCAGTCTTCCTATCCTTGCTACACTCGTACTGAGATCCGATAAGAAGGTTTTCACAAAAATTACGCGCGAAGTATGACTACTGCGTAAGCTGAAAATAATTCGCTTAGAAATTAGACAGACACGCGATTTCTCCTTACTTGTCAGACAAGATAGGCTGTTTGAGCAGTTGCGGTCGATTAGTACTGCAAGACTACTACAGAGGAAAGCAAGAGTTGCTAAATGACAATAAATCCTTGTCAAACTACTGAAGACCAGAAACGACAGTCCAACAAAATAATTATCAAGAAAACGACCTCAGAGTGATCACGCAGTACGATCTTGGTTGCTAGAGACCGGCTGATATAGCATCAGAAAGAGCCAGTCAACATTTTGGACTCTTACGGAAGTCTTTCGACAGTTTTGAGCCATCAATATTTCCTCAAATGCTGAACGCCAACTTGAGGCCTCTGGTGGAATATGCGATCCAGGCCTGGTATCCTTGGCGCAAGCGCGACATCAATGCACTTGAACCACCTCCACGTAGAGCGAGCAAACTCGTTTCATCTCCTCGACCAACGCAGGCTGCAGTCCCTGAGATTGTACAGAGGTAAAGATCGATGTCAGCGAGGAGACCTCCTCATGGTTTACATAACACTGACTAACCCAACTCACCCATGCCGCAATCTGTTGCAACTGAGCCAAAATGCCGACCTGAGAGGCCATCAGTTTAAACTGGCTACGCGCTACAGTGGACTTGATTGTCGACGAAACGTTTTCTCCCTCCGTGTGTCCCGTGCCTGGAATGCCCTTCTGGCTCACAGTATACTTGCCCCTGCATTAACGCTTTTCAAAAGACGCCTTGATGAAAAGCTTTCAAACCTGCATTATTTGATATAGTCCGTTCCACTTGGAGGACGAGACAAAGCAAACCTAACCATGTGCTTTACGGCCCTCTCCGTAACGTGGAGGTGAGGATACATGCAGAAGTGTCCATGTGATTAGCTTGGGTGTAGCTAAACAGGATTAACATACCACATCTGTCAAATGAAGAAACAAACGAATGAGCGTTGTCGCTTCCTTTTTTATTTCTCACGTACCTACTGAACTATAACAGCTCTCTATACTATTTTGCGTGTGCACGTCCCGTTCTCACTTCAGACTATCACTGTGCATTTGTGCATTTAATTCGGTGGACGCTTGAAATGACGATTTACTTATTCGACGATCCTTCAGATTTTAATTGTTACTGCATCTTATGGGACCTGTCATTCACCTGCTTTTTTACATGTGATAAATCATTGTTCCTTGTTCATTTTATTACCTAACAGATGCATAATCAGAGACCCCATTATAATAGGGAACATCATAAATGAACACGTTTCAACTATGTTTACTACTTAGGCAGCACAGTTACGATTAGTGCACGTACTGATGTTGGTAAACTTAACACAGTGAATTTCGATTACGGTGTCATTCAAACTCACGTTGATCGGCTACGGTCTTCATTCCATCCTGGACCTGATGGTCTACCAACTTCTCTAATAAAGTTTGGTGGCCGGGATATATCGCTCTAGATTCTAAACGTGTTCACCATATCTATAAATTCGGGTAAATGCCCGAATCACTGGAAACTCTATATTATAGAAGCTAGACATAAGAATGGTTCCAAACTCGACATAAAATATTACCGTCCATTTAGCCACACTCCAATTATTTCGAGAAAACTGTCATGCAATTGCTGTCATTGAATTTAATCAACCCAGCTCAACGTGGGTTTTTACAAAGACCCTCATGTCAGACATGTCAGTTATTTTTTTAAATCATTTGACAAAATCCACTGACATTGGAAAAGCAGTAATCATTCTCTTTATTAATATCCAGAGGGCCTTTGACAGAATGCCGCACGACAACCACTTGGTGAAGCTAACAAAGTTTGGGAGCACTGATCCCTGCACTCATAGTTCAGATCTTACTTATCTGATCGTACGCAGCAGGTACAAATAGGGCATACTAAGTCTTCACCATTAAAGGTCGAAAGTGGTGTGATTCAAGGAAGTGTGTTAGGTCTCGTGCTCTTCCTAAGGTATTTCAATGACCTAAACGAAAAGAAACAAAAGTAGGGACATCCCATACCTTTGCGGATGATGTAAAAAAAACGATACACCTTCGATATTCGGTGTTTGAGCGACACCCTTGAAAAGGTTCGCATAGACCTACTGGCCTTGGAATCGTGGTGCACTGATTGGCAAATGTCTTTCACAGTGGACAAGTGCGGTGTGTTAACATCTAAGTTGGAACTTTACCTTGGTGTAAACCCATCTTATGCAATAAGACTATACGAGATCTGGACATCCGCTAATCTAACACTGAATTTTGGTGAACAAGTTGAATTCATAATGGCCAGATCACGAAGAAGCGCGAAAGTTATCAACATCATTTCCTTCGCGTGAACCAAAACTGCACTTGTTTAAGACCTGCGTTCTCCCTGTACTAGAGTACTGTTCGATTTTCTTTACACGCGGCAGGAAACCTGACCGCATGTGCCTATAAAACGTGCAGATATCCTTCACAAAGGCTCTCTTTAACTCTTCCTCTAAACTCTACCACTCTGAACATTCTAAGTGCTACAAATGGAGCCACTGTGGCTAAGTGGCATGAAGCTTGGATTAACATTCCTCTTTGGTTTGATCCATAAGCTCGTATTCGCGCCAATTATCAATATTCACCACAAAAAGTAACTAGTTACGCAATTAGAAATATCAAGGACAAACTTCCGGTGTTTAACACGAAAACTTTTGTCCGAAGAAAATTCTTCCTAAACGGATACACTGAGATTTGGAACAGCCTCCCTATTGAAATAAGAGCATGCGATTCACAACCCCTGTTTAAAATAGCACTGTCAGTGCCTGATATTGCAATGCGTACAAACAATGTTGCAAGTGAATTGCAACGAAAAAGTGTTATTTGAAGAGGGGGCGGAGACTAAGTGCGTTGATGACAAACATACATGAAATGTGCTATGTACATGGCATTCACTTGGTCAAGCCCCCCTGAAGAGGTGTATTGAAAAAAAGCTATATTGTTGCCAGAACTCCCTTCACTCTTCTTCAATCGACCCACTTTCCTTCTTTACTTAAGAAGGCACGACTCAGATACACCTAGAAGTGTGGAGTGCAGAGGAAATGCGAACTGAATACTGAATACTGGTTCGAGGCAGCGAGTAGAGCTTTCGCTGTGTAGCTGCATCATTCCTCGCTCTTGGACATATATTCCTTATTTTCCTTTCCCCTCTCTATATTTTGCCTCTGCAGAGTGTTTGTCTAGGAGCTTCTTAAATTCAGGCACTGAGTTTGCCTCTACTATGTGCTGCGGCAGGTCGTTCCAGACATTCACCACTCTGCGTTCGAAACAGAGTTGGCTAGCGACCCACTTCAACTTCGGTACGATAAGTTTGTTCCGGTGTCCTCGCGTGCAGCTTGGTGTGCGCAGATGAAGCAGTTGTCTCAACATGGGGTAATCACTCAGATACAATATCCGGTGCGTCATGATGAGGTCAACCCTCAACCGACGATAAGCTAGGGTGTACAGCCCTAGTTTCTTACATCGGTCTTCGTATGGCATACCTCGTAAGTTGGGAATCAGCCTGGTGGCTACATGCTGCACCCGCTCAAGCTTTTCTACGTCGCCCAGGGTGACGGGACAATACGCGCGAGAGCCGTACTCTAGCATTGGTCGTATTATCGAGACGAAGAGGCGAGTAGCAATCTGTTCGGACCAAGTGCTGAAGCTGCGCCTGAGCGCCCAAAGCATCCGAAGGCTGTTTTGGTACAACCTGTTCGTGTTGTCAATGGACTTTAGGTCGCAGCGTGAGAGCACATCGAGGTCGCGCACGAAAGGCGCGGGATGCAACGGTTGACCAGCCACTGTGTAAGTTCGGCTGTGCTCACACTTGCCCAACCTCATAAATTGCGACTTGGCAGGGTTGAGCGGAAGGTTAACCTCAGCAGATCATGTCGAGAGGCGGTTGAGATCCTGCTGAAGTAAATCACAATCATTGAGTGTGCGGATTACTCTCCACACCTTCAAGTCATCTGCGAACAACGCACAATGTGATTGGAGTAGCTAAGGTTAAAACATGTTTGTAGAAAGTAGAAGTCACGATTAAACTTCACATAGTAATCTGGCTCGACGGGGAATCGAACCCCGGTCCCACGAATTTCCGGACCGCTTCTCTACCACTGAGATTGAGATAACAATTTTTCTCTCCACTCCTTCATATTCGGTATACTCAGTCACGCCTACCTTGCAGCGATAACAAAGGTGTGAGCTGATAAGGAGTCGCTGACTGAATCTATCCGTCTTCATTCGCTTTTAACGTTCGTTCTTCTCTTACTCGTCTATGCTTCTCATGTTGCTCTCAGGTAAACATGTCAGGCATCACGGTGAAGCTAACCGCTTCTGCTTTCTACATCTATATTACTATTTCAAAAAATTATCAATCAGTGTTCCTCTTACTCGCTTACGCCTGGCTTACAGTTAAATCAAAATACCTGTGCCAGTTGACAAATGCCAATCATGTTCACCTCATACACAACAGATAAATCTACCAATTTATCTGCATCGGCCTATATGTACAGCTGCTGAAATGAAAGTACATAAATACCCCCCTTTCACCAATCTTTTTAGAACGCCACAACGTATAGTAAATGATTCAGCACCATCAGATGCTTTGTTTAAATGGCATGATTTCAGCTTTAGTCTTTTCCTATCATCAAAATTACTTCTCATCCTTTGCCCTAGGAAATGAAAACTCGGTTCCGTCCGTACATGGATATCTCCGTCAGGACGCTATGATATATTCTGTGCCCAAACAAGGCTTTTAACTGCAAAACACTGGCGGATAAAAAAGCGTTTTTTATTTCTGCCTGACATATGGAATATGCTGTTAAACTACACGAAACAATTGTGACAATATGATCATGCCGAACAGGGCATGCCTCGGAAAACCGAGAATACACATTATTATTATTATTATTATTATTAGTTTTGGTTGTTGTTGTTAAACTCTCTTCGTCCCTGGTATCATTCAGACACCTCCATCGATGTTCGGATCTAGTCAACTATTAGCTTCGCTTCAACCGCCATTGTGCTTAGCTCATGCAGACCCTGAATGACCTTCTAAGAGGAAGCGAGCGTATGTTCCCTTTCTCTGACACAGCCCACAAGGATTTCACCAAGCTCAAGGATGTTACCTTCAACATAGTTCCCCTCACCCACTCCGAACTGGCAGTTCTCTTTTTTTATGATTGACACCTCAGGTGGTGCGGTAGGAGTTGTTCTCCAAAAACACGCTAGTGGGTGGTGGAAACATCTCGGTTTCTTTTCCAAACGCCTGCAACCAGCAAAATTCCGCTACAGCACGTTCGGTAGAGAACTGCTTGCCATCTACTTAGCAATCTAACCCTTCCGACACATATTAGGAAGCTGGGTTTTCACATACAACATTGACCACAAGACGTGCATTTGTGTATTCAACTCATCTTCTGACAAATATTCACCAAGGGAAACTGGAACCATAGACTTATCACGTAGTTCCCTGCTGACATAAGTCGTACCACAGGTGTCACCATCATTGAAGCTGAAACGCTCTCTTGCTTATAACAAACTTCACAATTTTGCCTACCATCGACCTTGCCACCATGGCATCGGCCCAGGCCCTAGATGAAGAGCTCCAACGCATTATACAGTACGCTTCATTGCATGCGCGAAACGTTCCTCTCCAACCCACGTACGGAACGATCCTTTGTGACACCTCCAGAGGTTTTATTATTCCAGAGAATAAGAAATGGTGTTGCATTTATCTTTCCTGATGATATTCAACTTGTCTACTCACAACCACGTGCAAATACTCAGGAAGCCGTACGTCTCATTCGGGATGGCCTGTCTGCCCTTGACTCCTGGTGCCAAATGTGGCAGATGTCATTTGCCGTGGACAAGTGTAATATTTTGTCGTACAAATGCCAAGTTCCACCAGACAGTTTATTACTACAAGGCGCGTATATCTCGCAATGCAGCGCAGTTCGCGACTTGGGCGTGCGATATTCAGTCACGTTTAACTTTTCTGACCACTGTGACTTTCAAGTTTCGAAAGCCATGAAGACCATCCGTTACATCTGCCATAATTTTTACCTCACGGAATCTCGCATATCGCCTTACAAAACATATGTTTTGCCATGTATGGAATATTGTCCAATGATACAGTCTAATCTGCGGAAATCTGACCAGTACGCTCTTGAGAGGATCCAGAGACACTTCACGAAAAAGCTGTGTGAATATTCGTCAAAGTTGACATACAGACAGCGATGTGCTAACCTTCGATTTGACCCAGTTTGGCTTCAGATAATGAAGCTGAACCTATCTTTTCTTTACAGAATCATAAATTGTTAAATTCGCAGTCTAGAAAACAGCGTTCACATACCTTTAAACAGCAGATATACAATACGTAACA